>CM054166.1:14025973-14030973 GCA_028751875.1 Rapana venosa
TCTTCTCTCTCTCTCTCTCTCTCTCTCTCTCTCTCTCTCTCTCTCTCTCTCTCTCTCTCCTCTCTCTCTCTCTCTCTCTCTCTCTTTAAAAGTTTGTTTTATCACACTGTCAGTTGTAATTTAAAAGACTTCATTCAAGCAAAGAAAAGGAAAGAAATTTGATTCCCTCTTCTGGTAAAAAAAAAAACACACAAAGAAAATAAAAATAAAAATGGAATTTATGTGAAAGTGAGAGTGCACAAAAGAAAGAGAAGTGTGGTTTTGTGCCAGTTTCACTGCTTGTCTGGTCAGTGCAAAAAGAATGTGTTGATAGATGAGGGGGTTGAAACACGCAGAAGCATGCAGTTATACGTGCATATTGTGCATGTACTTAACCATACGCGCGCTCACACACACCACACACCACACACACACACACACCACACACGCGCACACACACACACACACACACACACACACACACACACACACACACACACACACAACTACCACAACACACACACACACACACACACACACACACACACACACACACACACACACACACACCACACGCGCGCGCGCGCGCGCGCGCGCGCGCGCGCGCCACACATGTACACCGTAGAGAACGAACGGGGAAATATAAAGAAGCGACGTGGTTCATTAAAAGGTCTTCCACATGGGTACGAAAAGTCCGTAGGTGAGAGAGAGAGACAGAGACAGAGACAGAGACAGACAGACAGACAGACAGACAGACAGACAGACAGACAGTATGCTACTTCCATAACAACCACACTTGCTCAACCCTAAAAATAACAGCATTAAATCAATCAACACCACCACCATCTCTTCTAAACTTAAAACAGACAAGCTAAGTAACCCACCAAACCGTCACCAAAATAAAGGGATAAATGTTTGAAGGGAGGATAGGGAGGGGAGGAATGGGGTGCCATGCATGCTGTTTACACACATGACGATGCATAACTCAAAAGCAGGTTTGAAACCTAAACGAGCGATCGCCCAGAAGAGACAATCGATGAAGACAGGACAAGTGCACACACATTATGTATTCATGTGGCTGTGCTAGGATTGTTCAGAAGGGCCATAGGGGGAGAGGCCAAGTGTCTCAACAACAGCGAAGCAAGCATGTGAAAAAAAATATATATATAAATGTTTAAAAAAGGTTTCTTTCTTTGTGATCCGGTCGTTGACTCAGAAAAAGCCTCAAAGTAGGAGAGTTTGACTGTAAAAACATATATATATATATATATATATATATATATATATATATATATATATATATATATATATATATATATATATATATATTATATATATATATATCATGTTTGTACATATCTGTTTAAACTATTGATTATTTATCATTGATTGCATGACTGTGTAAGATTAGGTTGAATGCATGCGCTTTGATTTGTCTTTGCAAGATATAGCGCTATATAAGTTCCATTTATATATATATAACTTCCATGTTATTTTAAGAATCTGAATAAATTGCTTTTGAATTTTTTTTTTTTTTGGTGGGGGGGGATATGTTGAGTAGGAGGAAAGTATTTTTTCCCCTAGAAAGTAAGTTTAAAAGGGGGATGGAGTATTGTGGGGATAGGTCAGGGTAGGGAGGAGGGGATTGGGGGGTGGGGGTGCAGAGAGTATGATGAGGATAGGTGGGGGTGGGGGGCTATGAAGTGGGTAGGTGTAGGGTGGGGGGTGGGGAGAGGGGCGGATGAGGCTTAATTAAGAGGGAGTATGATTGGGGGTGGGGGTGGTATTTACTCTTTATTTCCTAACACTCTTGGCTGAAGCAGCCATCATGAGTTGTAAAAGGAGACGGATGATGAGACTGTAATTGTATGCTCACTCCATGGAACGTATGACACTGTATACAGTTCATTATTGGAAATTTCTCCTGCGTTTCTTTATATGCGCTTTTGTGTGTACATTTTCCTGTCCTGCGTTTTCTTCAGCGGACAAAATTGGATTCAGAAACTACCAAGCCACTTTTTTATATCTAGGCGTGTATTTTAAATTTTTAAAAATGTTGTTATATATTCAGATTGTCTTCAACAAGGACAGGCTTTTAGCCTAACAGCGTGGCCTCTCCATTCAAAGAGAAAACAATTTCCCCATGCCAGTCTTGTAGAGTCCAAAGTATGCCATTGCCAAAAGGCACGCTGTCCTCTTCACTTTGCAGGTTTTGCCCAATATCCTGGTATTAACCGCTAGGCTATTCTGGAAATTCTGCGCTAGGATTTTTTTTTCTCTTCCTGTTTCTACTTTGTTCCTTTTCTACCTGTCACCCACCTTCTTATCTGTTTTCTGTCTTCTTGGTCCATTCTCCTGCCCTTTTTTTCCCCCCCAGGAAGACTGAAAAGATAGCAATTCTCTTCCATGGCGAAGTCGGATGCGCTGGGCCTGACTTGTCAGGCGCTTAACGGCAGCGCAGTGCATTGTCATGACAGACAACCATAGTTTATGTCTGTGCATTCGACGACGACGACGAAGAAGAAGACATTTGAATGTAGGTAATCTTTGAGAGAAAACAATAGGCAGCGTTACATTATTCCTTGTTTTATATTTGAGGTTTTCAATATTGGGGGCACATGAAGAACCCCACCCCCGCCCCCACCACTCTCTCTCTCTCTCTCTCTCTCTCTCTCTCTCTCTCTCTCTCTCTCTCCTCTCTCTCACACACACACACACAACACAACACACACACACACACACACACACACACACACACACACACACACACACACACACACACTCTCCCCCCTCCTCAGTGTGACTAATGAACAGGTGCAACCTCCCTCTCCTCTCCCTCCTCCCAGGTGATGGTTTTCTGTCTTTCTCCCAAGTTGACACTCCAAACTGATAATCGATGAAGACCTGACAAGTGCTAACACACACACACACACACACACACACACACACACACACACACACACACACACACACCACACACACACACACACACCACGCACACGCACACACATAGAGGCACGCACACACACGCACACAGAGACACGCACGCACACACACACACACAGAGGCACACACACAACACACACACACACACACACACACACACACACACACACACACACACACACACACACACACACACACAGAGGCACACACACAACACAACGCACACACACAACACACACACACACACACACACAGCATACACACAACACACGCGCGCACACACACACACACACACACACAGAGGCACACACACAAACACACACACACAGAGGCGTGTGCGCACACACGCACGTACACACACTCACACACACGCACATACACACAGACTGATCCGTGTGCATGCCTTACTCTTTAGGCACCTTGTCGGGGAAAGGGGGGGGGGGGGGGGGGGGCAAACTTAGTTGACGAGGCGACAGGAGAGTAGTATAAGGTTTCATTGTGATTAAAGCCGGATTCGTCTGTTTGCAAAAAGCCACAACATGTTGGGTTTTGGGGGTGGGTATTTTTGTTTTGCTTGCAATTAAAGTGCTGGTGAAAGAATTTGAGCTTGTAAAGTTTAAAGAATGTTCTATTTTTGTGGAAACTTTGTGTGAGAGAGAGAGAGAAGGAGGGAGGAGAAGAGAGAGAGAGAGAGAGAGAGAGAGAGAGAGAGAGAGAGAGAGAGAGAGAGAGAGAAGGAAGGAGGGAGAGAGAGGGGGGGGGGGGGGAGGAGAGAGAGAGAGAGAGAGGGGGGGGGGGGATGCTGGAATGAGGAAGAAATGAGAGACGTGTTAATTTTTACGTTAATTCTTCAAGTTCGTAATTGTTTCCTCAAATAGCCTTCTATTGGTTAAAACGCGGTCGGCTTTCGTTTGTTTGTTTGTTTTTCTATGGGAAAAAAGCAAATGAATGAAGTCTTACAACTTGAGAAGTTTTGTAACCTTGCCCAGAAGCACCCCAAACATTGTTTTAAACGAGATTAAACCGAATTTAGGTCCGGTGGTTTTTTTTCCTTCTCTCCTTGGTATGTCTTCTCATAACCTCGTGATTTTTCACGGTGTGTGTGTGTGTGTGTGTTTGTGTGTGTGTGTTTGTGTGTGTGTTTAGGCTACCGTATCTATGAAACAACCAAAATTATGTGGATTTTTTGTTGGGTTGAAATAGGGAATGACAGATCGACTGACAGCCCGTGTGTGAACCGAGGCCCCGCGTGCGAACGCACGCAGAACATCTTGCGCACACGTTAAATCCTGTTCCGCTTTTCGTAAGAGTAGGCCATTGTGTGCCGGTGGGAACAGATGACATAATTCACAAATCAGCATACACACGGGGGCTGGATGTAAAAAAAAAAAGCACATAAGTGCTTATTCCATTATCCTCGATATAAAAGAAGAAAAAAAAAATAGAAAACAGCTCTATTCTTTAAATAAGAATAATAACAACAACAATAATAATAGTGAGATTTGAGAGACAGACAGACAGCCATACAGCCATACAGACTGACAGACAGCCAAGAGTCAAACAAAATGGAAGACGAGTCTTGGCGCACGCAAACAGCACGTTCATGCGGGGGCCATGTTTAAATAGCCAGGAGGCAACTCTTCTCAGCCTGGCAGCTCACAACATCATCATCCCCTAAAAGAGACCACAAGTGATGGAGAAACAGGAAGACGCTCGTGCTCTACACGTGATCACGCATCACCTGGTATGGGGGGCTGACCAAAACATGAACCTGGATCCTCCATCACAAATGACCCATGAACAAACAAACAAAAAAACCAAACAAAAGATAGCGTATACAACATTTGCATGTCCAAATTTAGTTTTGGTTTTGACGAACGCTATAGCCAAGTGGTTAAAACCGTTCGACTTAAGTCCCATGGGTCCATGAAGTCGTGGGTTCGAATCTCGGCATCAGCGTCTTGTGAATAAAGGGTGGGGACTTTTCTTAACGATCTCCCAGATCAAGTTCATACCTGCCCTTTGCCTTGATCCCCCTCGTATATACACATGTATATATACACATGCACAAGATC
>CM054166.1:14040973-14060973 GCA_028751875.1 Rapana venosa
CCAATTACTTCTGAAAATTCTGACAACCACATAGAGCACCTTTCCTTTTCAACTGGCAGCAAGCCTGCTAATGAGGACGAGTGGATAGCTAGCTGTACGTGGAGCTTTCTTCTTTGCTGATTCCCCAATGTGGCGGAGAGATCAATGGGGAAGATAACAATCCATGAAGGTGATGGGTTATTGACAGGCAAAGCGGCTTCCTTTAACACACACACACACCTGCAGTTTCACTCACCCCGCTTTTAGCGTCCATTCCACTTTCGCTAATTCTGTCCCTCCTTCTTACGTCACTTGGCTGTCCCCGGTTTTTACTCTCTTGTTCATCATTTTCTGTCCTGTTTTGTCTTGTCTTTCTTCTTTGGGATACAGTATCTTTCCCTTTTTCTTCTTTTTTAAATTTTCTTTTCTCTCTTCCTTTCTTCCTTTCTTTCTTCCTTCCGTTCTTTTCTTTTTCCGTCCTTTGCTTTTTTTTTCTTTCTTATTTTTCTTGAACTTGTGCGTACGATTTGTCTGTGTGCACAAACATGCACCCACACGCACACTTACGTGCGCGTGCATGTTCACACACACTCAAACACAGACGCACGCACACCACATACAGCGCATGCACGCACACACACAGAGACACAGACACACACAGACACACACACAGACACACACACACACACACACACACACACACACACACACACACACACACACACACACACACACGAGAGAGAGAGAGAGAGAAGAGAGAGAGAAGAGAGAGAGAGAGAGAGGAGAGAGAGAGAGAAGAGTTTTGCAATAGAAAAGTGTTGTTGGGATAGAATTAACAAAACGAAGTTTTTAACTTCGGATGTAGTTCACGAAAAGGAAAATCAACAGATTGGGTGATGTAAGCGAAGTAGAAACCTGAGCTTGCAGTGGTGTCGGTAAAAGAAAACCTAAGGTTGGGGTGGTATTGGTAAAAGAAAAGCTAAGATTGGGGTGGAATTGGTAAAACAAAAACCTTAGGTTAGGGTGTTGTTGGTAAAAAGGAAACCTAAAGGTTGGGGTGGTGTTGGTAAAAGAAAACCTAAGGTTGGGGTGGTGTTGGTAAAAGAAAACCTAAAGGTTGGGGTGGTGTTGGTAAAAGAAAACCTAAGGTTGGGGTGGTGTTGGTAAAAGAAAACCTAAGGTTGGGGTGGTGTTGGTAAAATAAAACCTAAGGTTGGGGTGGTGTTGGTAAAATAAAACCTAAGGTTGGGGTGGTGTTGGTAAAATAAAACCTAAGGTTGGGGTGTGTTGGTTAAAAAAACCTAAGGTTGGGGTGGTGTTGGTAAAAGAAAACCAAAGGTTAGGGTGGTGTTGGTAAAAGAAAACCTAAGGTTGGGGTGGTGTTGGTAAAAGAAAACCTAAGGTTAGGGTGGTGTTGGTAAAATAAAACCTAAGGTTGGGGTGGTGCTGGTAAAAGAAAAGCTAAGGTTAGGGTGGTGTCGGTAAAATAAAGCCTAAAGGTTGGGGTGGTGTTGGTAAAAGAAAACCTAAGGTTGGGGTGGTGTTGATAAAAAGAAAACCTGAAATTGGGGTGGTGTTGATAAAATGAAAAGCTACGGTTGGGGTGGTGTTGGTAAAACGAACACATAAGATTTTGGGTAGGTTGGTAAAAGAAAACCTTAAGGTTGGGGTGATGTTGGTAAAAGAAAACCTAAAGGTTGGGGTGGTGGTGTTAAAGTACGATTTTTATTGTCAGGAGGTATGCTGTTAAAAGCAAAACCTAAGGTTGGTGTGGTGTTGGCAAAACAAAAACCTACAGAAGTATTAGTAAAAGGAAAACCCACGGTTGAGATGGCATTGGTAAAAGCAAACCTCAGACACACTGCCCTACACAAGACAAGTCTTGGGGCAACCGGTATACCAGTAGACTAGGCCGCAACAAAACAAACCACTCCAATCAACTGATCCCCACGTGCCGAGGAGGTTGCCAAACAAATCGAAGGACAGCAGCTGTAGGGCTCTTCCTTTGGTCGTCTGCTCCGTCTTTTCTCAGTACAGCCTAGTGATAGTAGTAGTAGACAATCACATTGGGTGGAGAGGCGGATACAATGGTAGATGAGTGTGTGTGTGTGTGTGTGTGTGTGTGTGTGTGTGTGTGTGTTGTGTGTGTTGTGTGTGGTGTGTGTGTCGTGTGTGTGTGTGTGTTTGTGTTGTTATCGTGGGGTGTTAGTGTGTTTGTATGTGTGTTGTGTGTTTGTAATTGTCATTGTGTTCCGGAACAGTGTGTTGGGGTGTGTGGTGTGTGTGTGTGTGTGGTGTGTTGTGAGTGTGTGTGTGTGGTGTTGAGCGTGTGAGTAATGGTGTGTTGGGCCAGGAAAGAATCAGTGTATGTGAAGCTTTGGGGAGTGTGTGGGTAGCTGAAGAAGTGGAGATTAGAGGAATGGGGGATTGGTTTTGGGTGGGGTGGATGAGTGTTAATATGAGGGTGGAAGTAGATGGGGGGGGGGGGGGGGGTGGTTATATTAGGAAATGATATATTAAGTGAAGCCTTTATTTGGTCAGGAAGGAGGTGGAGTGTATTAGGAAATATATGAAAACCTTTATTTGGTGATCCGAACAGGTTCACACAGTGGCACATATGCATGTACCCACTCACACACATCTTTGAACTACGAACTCTGCAATGTTTTAACTGTACATCGACCTTTAGCCACAATACAATGAGAAGAATATCGGGGGGGGGGGGGGGGGGGGGGGGGGAGAACTCGGGACATTAAGCCGCATGCCCATAACATGAAGTTTAGAACATCTTGAAAGCAAAACAAAGGAAAATACTATTTAAATGACAATTTTAAGGTCGTATACATAGATCAATTTTCTGTGCATCTCTTCTCTCTCTCTCTCTCTCTCTTCTCTCTCTCTCTCTCTCTCTCTCTCTCTCTCTCTCTCTCTCTCTCTCTCTCTCTCTCTCTCTCTCTCTCTCTTTCTGTGTGTCTCTGTCTTGTCTTCCTCTCCCTCCCTCCCTCCCTCCCTCCCTCCCTAGAGAGAGAGAGAATCACTCTGGACACTTCGCAAAACAGACGACACAGTAGCTAGAAACCAAGGAAACAAACAAGCAAAAAGTGTATTTATTATTTTAAAAAACCCCAACCAAAACAAAACCCTACCAAAAATCAAAACAAAAACAAACAAACATGCCTACAGTAACAACAAAAACGATACAGACAAAAACCATCGGATCAAAACAAAAAACCGAAAAGAAATATTAAAAAAAAATAATTAAAATAAAGCTTACAGCCATTAGTCTCTTCAGAACACTGCCTATGTGGGATATGCTGCACACTACCTGTATGTAGTTTGATTGCTAGCTGGCAGTATGACTCACTGTCTGTCTGTCTGTCTCTTTCTCTCTCTGTTTTGTGTGTGTGTGTGTGTGCGCGTGCGTGCGTGTGTGTGTGTGTGTGTGTGTTGTGTGTGTGTGTGTGTGTGTGTGTGTGTGTGTGTGTGTGTGTGTGTGTGTGTGTGTGTGTGCGTTGACTCATAAACATTTGGTGGGGTTTTTTTCATTTTGTTGTACATATTGACTATAGTAAACGCCGGGGGGGCAAGCATTAATGAATATTTTTTCTTCTTCTCCTTCATTTTCTTTATTGGCTATGGTAAACGATACGGACTTTTGTAATCGGGAGGTTAAGCATTCTACATATTCTTCTTCTTATTACTGTTATCGCTGCTGTTATTGTTGTTGTTGTTATCATTATGATATGTACGACAAACACTTTCTTTTCGTTTGTTGTTGTTGTTATCTTTATGATATGTACGACAAACACTTTCTTTTCGTTGTTGTTGTTATCATTATGATATGCACGACAAACACGTTCTTTTCGTTTGTTGTTGTTGTTATCATTATGATATGTACGACAAACACTTTTTTTTCGTTTGTTGTTGTTATCATTATGATATGTACACAAACACTTTCTTTTCGTTTGTTGTTGTTATCATTATGATATGTACACAAACACTTTCTTTTCGTTTGTTGTTGTTATCATTATGATATGTACACAAACACTTTCTTTTCGTTTGTTGTTGTTATCATTATGATATGTACACAAACACTTTCTTTTCGTTTGTTGTTGTTATCATTACGATATGTACACAAACACTTTCTTTTCGTTTGTTGTTGTTATCATTATGATATGTACACAAACACTTTCTTTTCGTTTGTTGTTGTTATCATTATGATATGTACACAAACACTTTCTTTTCGTTTGTTGTTGTTATCATTATGATATGTACACAAACACTTTCTTTTCGTTTGTTGTTGTTATCATTATGATATGTACACAAACACTTTCTTTTCGTTTGTTGTTGTTATCATTATGATATGTACACAAACACTTTCTTTTCGTTTGTTGTTGTTATCATTATGATATGTACACAAACACTTTTTTTTCGTTTGTTGTTGTTATCATTATGATATGTACACAAACACTTTTTTTCGTTTGTTGTTGTTATCATTATGATATGTACACAAACACTTTCTTCTCGTTCCTCGGCTAGAGCTGCGAGGTTCATCAAAGGTGAGATTTTTGCATATGCGACCATTTTTACCCACGATGAAGGCAGTCGCATTCCGGAGGATGTATACTGGGTATGTTTGTGTTTTTTTCCCCCTGTAACCCACCGAACGCTGACATGAATTACGGGATCTTTAACGTGCATATCAATTTGATTTTCTACGTGTGTATATACACGAGGGGAATTAAGGTACTGGCAGGTCTGCGCTTGAAAATGACCTGGGAGATCTTAAAATACCCCACCCACCCACCGCCTTTGATTCACCAGAAGCCGCCGAGATTCGAACCCACGACTTCTATTCATGGGCTTTCTGGATTGAAATGGAATGGTCTTAAACCATTCGGCTATAGTGTCCGTCCGACATACAATAATTATGCAGATGGTATCTACCAGGTTACTACTACAAATCGCTCCACTGCAGGGTGGGACGTCTTGAAGAGGTGCCCAGCAACACACACACACCCACACAGAAACAGGACAGCTGTGACGGGCACACTACACTCCTCCCCTCTCTCTCTCTCTTCTATCTTTATCTGCCCGTTTCGTTGCCGATAGCTGGCGACATCTGATGCAGAAAGGACTACAATCATGGGAAAGACGGGGTGGGGTGAAGTTAGTGGTGGTGGTGGTGATGCTGATGACGGTTGGTTGAGTGGGGACAGACCACGAAACGCGTAATGAAGCTTGCGTAGAAATCTCTGAAACGGAGATTAGAGGTAAAAGACAACCCCCCTCCCACCCCACCCCCTGTGAGAATGCCGGGTAGGCCTGACACTATAATAATAATAATAATATAATTATGGAATTTATATAGCGCTGAATCTTGTAAAAAACAAACAAATCGAAGCGCTTGCACTCAAATCATTTACACGCATGCAACTCTCCTGAAACATAATGAACAACAGCTTTCAAATCCATGCGCGCACATGCACGTAAGCACGCACGCACGCTCGCACGCACACACACACACAAAACACGCACGCACGCATCACACACACACACACAACACACACACACACACACACACACACCACACACACACACACACACACTCGCGAACACACTTAGGAGGTGAAGGATACTGTTGAAAATAAGGGACAGATATGATGAGGGGAAAAGTCTCAGGTAGGAAATAAGTGTGTTTTGAGGCTGGATTTGAAGGCATCAAGTGAAGGCTTTTGGCGAAGTGAAAGAGGGAGGTCATTCCAGGTGGATGGACCAGAAACAGAGAAACTACAAACAGCATTCCCACCTTTGGATAATCTGTGCTAGGAAACCCCCTCTTATCTATCCCATTCTTTGTTTCTGCCTTGTTTCTTTTCTTTTTGTCACCTCCTTCTTGTCCTTTTTTTCTGCCTTGGTCCATTCTCTTGCATTAATTTTTTTATTTTTATTTTATTTTTTTTACACTAGAAAGACTTAAAAGGCAGCAATTCTCTCCCATGCCGTCCGTAGTCGGATGCGCCGGGCCTGATTTGTCAGGTGCCTCAAAGGCGGCATGCAGTGAAACACATTTTTTCGCTCATATGACAGACAACAGCAGTTGCTGTCCGAGCGTTTAAAGACGAAGAAGAAGTCTTGTCCTTAAAAAAACCAACCCTTCAGCACACCAAAGCTGAAAAAAGGGGCAAACAATACGAACTAAAGCGAGAAGAGATGATTTCAGCTATCAAAATCTAATCACCTTCTGAATGAAGATCTCTCAGAATATCGAAGTAGACGCCGTAGGTAAAGACCTTTGTGTTGTTATTCCTCTTGAGTGAAAAACAAGCAAAAAGCCCATCTTGATGTGTCCTGTAAATTAATGGCCAAGCAGTGCACTGTTAGATTGTTGTTGGGGTTTGTGTGGGTTTTTTTCGTCCCTTGCATAGAGCTTCGAGGTTTACCAATGGTGAGATTTTGCGTATGCAACCGTTTGTGGCAACCATGAAGGTAGCCGCATTCCGACTTCGGGAATACTGTCAGATAGACGTCCGCCTGTCCTCAATCCCTTGGGATCCCTGGCAAGTCCAATCATTAAGTGTTGACGTAAACTATGAATGCAAGAGCAACCACCACCACCCCCAGAAATTCCCAACAACAACAATAAAATTAATAGCAGCAAACCCCCCCCTCCCCCCCCCCCCCCCCTCCCCCCCCCCCCCCCCCCCCCCCCCCCCCCCCCCCCCCACCAAAAAAACAAAGACCAAACAAAACAACCACAAAAAAACAACCAATCAACCAGCCAGTAAACAGACATAAACGCCACAACCATTACCACCACCACCACCAACAACAATAGAAAAAATTGTAAACCTTTGTAGTCACGATACAGGAAGTAAGATGAAGACTTAGTGAATAGAAAGATAAGATGAATAAAAGCACACATAGTGGAGTGGAATGAGGAAAGTGGATACTGGGGGAGAGAGAAAGAAAGAAAGAAAGAAAAAATACATATACATATACATTGGGCACTTAAGACACAACAAAACCATTTTCGTCTGACGTGATGATCACGTCAGAGTTTCTTTTAATGTTCATGATCTGCGAATTTTTCAGATAATTCTGACCAGGAGGAAGTTCGACCCATCACATTTATAAGAAAGAAAATGTTATTGAGATGATTGATGATATATATTCAAATAATGCTACATTATTCATAATTATGATTAAGAAGCATTGGTTGATTTTTTTTTTTAAAGAAAAGGGGGAGGGGGGCG
Source organism: Rapana venosa (assembly GCA_028751875.1). NCBI lineage: Eukaryota > Metazoa > Mollusca > Gastropoda > Neogastropoda > Muricidae > Rapana > Rapana venosa. The sequence continues at coordinate 14,048,209 of CM054166.1, forward strand.
GTGATTTATGATGAAGGGGATGATTTTTTTTTTCAATCCCTCGCTAGAGCTCCAAGGGTCACCAATGGTAAGATTTTGCGTATGCGACTGTTTTTCCCCCCGCACCATGAAGGTACCCGCACTCCGACTTTGGGGGTATGTTGGGTATGTTCGTGTTTCCGTAACCCAACAAACGCTGGTATGAATGACAGGATCTTAAACATGAATATTTGATCTTCTGCTTGTGTGTATATGCGAAGGCACTTGCAGGTGTGCACTTGAAGTTGGCCTGGGAGATCGTAAACATCCTCACCCTTACTTCACCAGACGCCGCCGAGATTCGAACCGAGGACTTCATGACCCTTGGGATTGAAGTCGGACGGTTAACTTAACCACTCAGCTATATGTATAGCGTCCGTTGAAAGAAGATGCGAAAGGGATGTAGGGAGACCGTGTGAGAGGTAAATAGAGAGAAAGATGGAAGAAAGAGAAAGACAAGGAAAGAACTAGAGAGAGGAGAGACGTGAGGAAGGAAGGAAGTGTGTTCTAGAATCGTGGACCAAAACAGCAGATGGAACCGTTAAGCAGCAGCAGACCATTAGTTTGCTCTGTGCTGAAGTGCTCTCTAAACAGAAACCCCCCAGCAACCTTCATGTCACGTGCCCTCCGACTTCCCTCCCTTCTTCAAACAAAACGTCACGTGTAGACGGGGATTGCAAAAGAGCTGCTGGGGTAACGAGGGATGATGATAATAATTTTTTTATTTTATTAATGATGGGGGTAGTGATGAACTGACTACAGGACATGTGGGTAGTAGTAGCAGTAGTAGTTGTGGTAGTAGCACAGTTTGGGAGATGCCTGCTAAATTGAGAAAGGAGGATTATTACGTAGCGAGAATGTGAATTAATGGACAGATGTTATCTTAACTTTGATTGGTGGACGCCATTTCATCTGTAGGTCACATCAGAGGAGGTAAAGAGCTAGGACCATAATTATAGGGGACTTTCTATTCTTGGAACCACTTCAGTCCTGGCTTTTAAAAAGTGTGTTGACAGGAAGAACAGCTGACACAGTTCTAGTTTTGTGTCACATCTCAAGTCGGATGCGCTGGGCCTGGCTTGTGAGGTGCTTAACGGCAGCGCAACGCATTTTCGCTCATATGACAGACAACAATAGTTGCTGTCTGTGCGTTCGACGACGATGACATCTCTGTTCATTTTGTGTATGATGTCCATACCGTGGGTGGGGGACATCAAAGCCCCCGTCCTAGCAATTGCTACTTCTAGCTACCAAGTTTATTCTTTTCTTTTCCGAAACGCTCAGACAGCAAATATTTTTGTCTGTCGTATGAAGCAAAAATGCGTTGCGCTTTCGTCAAGCTCCTGACAAGTCAGGCCCAGCGCATCAGACTTAGCTTATGAATGTGTCGAAAAATAGCGCAGCTTTAAACGCGTTCATGTTTTTTCCTGACTGGGAACAACAGTTGTGCCACTTCCAGCATGAAGGTTTTCATGTAAACCACGACTTGAGAGCGTAAACTGTATGCTGGACATAATCAGTACCATCCTTCTCCTCCCTCATTGAACCCTCAGACAGCAACTGTAGCTGTCTGTCATACGAGCGAACATGCGTTGTGCTGCCATAAAGTGCTTTGACCAGTCAAGCCCAGCGCATTAGACTTTCGGCGTGGGGGGAGAATTGTTATCTTCTTAGTCTTTCTGGACAAGAAGGCAGAAGAATGGAACACAGAAAGCAGAAAAATAGACAAGAAGGAGGTACCAGGAAGAAAAGGAACGAGGCAGAAACAAAGAGAGGAATAGAAAAGAGGGAATTCCTAGCACGTAATTTCCAGAAGGCGGGCAAGCTATTTATACCGACAGGGACCCCCGGCATCCCCACGTGGGGAACTAGCGCGAATGAGGAGACAGCTACATGAAACATAATAGTGTGTGACTGATGTCAGTACTTCACTGAAAGGCGAGACGTAACAACCCACGCACAGAACAGGAGGATGATGATAACCGTTAGAAAAAAAGAAAAGAAAAAAATAAAGCACCGATAAGTCAGACTGGCGTGAAGAGCACTTCAGGCACTTACTTCCTGCTCCTGCTTGAGGGCAAATTCAGGTGGTCGTAAACGGCAAGTGAAGTGTGTTTGCTAGGCCTTCATATCAGTGCTCTGTCCGTCTCCTTCCTCGTTACCAGTGTCTGCTCCTTTTGCTGTGTTACTGAGTTACGTACTACTTTTAGTCTTAATGTTGGTGTTGTTGTTGTTGCAAGTGCTGCTGCTGCTTCTGTTGATTCTGCTGCTTATGCTGCTGTTGATTCTGCTGCTGCTGCTGCTTCTGCTACTGCTGCTGCTGCTGCTGCTACTACTACTACTACTACTACTACTACTACTACTACTACTACTACTACTACTACTACTACTACTACTACTACTTCTTGCCTATTGGTGCTTGTTTCTGATATCGCTGCTGCTGCTCCTTTGCTACTACTGCTTGCCCATTGCTGCTGCTGCTGCTACTCCTCCTCCTCCTCCTCCTCCTCCTCCTCCTCCCACTACTACTACTACTACTGCTGCTGCTGCTGTTGATGATGATGATGATGATAATGACGGCGATACTACTTCTGTTTCTACTATCATGACTTGCTTATTGCTGTTGCTGCTGCTGTCATTACTACTGTCTGACTTTACTGTCGCTGCTTCTGATCCTAGTTTCACTCTAATCACTGTCTGCTACCAATAGAGATTCTTTACTGCCCTAGCTGTAACCAGTGCCGATACCTGCAGTTTATCATGCAACGTTTTTTGCAATAGAGCCTTTTACCAGAATAGTCTGTGTTCTATATCTGTCTCTCTCTATTAGAAAAAAAAGGCGTGCTTTGCTTGTCTACAACCTTTATGGGGGGGGGGGGGGGGGGGAGGTTGTTGGTTTTCAGTCCTTTCTCTTTCTGTCTGTCTGTCTGTCTCTCTTTTTTTTGTCTGTCTGTTTCTCTGTCTGTCTGTCTCTCTTTCTCTCTCTCTTTTCTCTCTCTCTCTCTCTCTCTCTCTCTCTCTCTCTCTCTCTCTCTCTCTCTCTCTCTCTCTCTCTCTCTCTCTCTCTCTCTCTCTCTCTCTCTTAATTTTTTGGTAGCAGAGTTCTATATTGACGTGTTTTTGATTTGATATTACTGTGTGATTGAATCTCTTTCAAATCTTTGTTTTCATTGTTATGCCTTTTGTTGATTGAAGGCTGGATAGTGACAAAAAGCCATCATTTGTGCTTATTCTTTTCCCTCAATAAAATCTCTCTCTCTCTCTCTCTCTCTCTCTCTCTCTCTCTCTCTCTCTCTCTCTCTCTCTCTCTCTCTCTCTCTCTCTCTCTCTCTCTCTCTCTCTCTCTCATCCAACGTGGAAGCAGAATATTTGATAGAACAAATAGCCTTTCAGCGTGACCCGTTAATAAGTGAGGGAATCGATGCTTTGCCTTGCCTTATCTTAGAGAGTTATACTACGCGCGCGCGCGCGAGTGTGTGTGTGTGTGTGTGTTTGCACGTGTGGTGTGTGTGTGTGTGTGTGTTTGCACGTGTGTGTGTGTGTGTGTGTGTGTGTGTGTGTGTGTGTGTGTTTGCACGTGTGTGTGTGTGTGTGTGTGTGTGTGTGTGTGTGTGTGTGTGTGTGTGTGTGTGTGTGTGTGTGTGTGTGAGATTTCTTTCTTTCTTTCATCTTTTATGTCGTGGATAATGGTATAAGCACTCATGTGCTTTTTTACATCCAGTCCCCGTTTGTAATGCATTTTTGTAAATGTTGTCATCTGCTCCCACCGGCACACAGTGGCCTACTCTTTCGAAAAGCGGAACAGGATTTAGCTTGTGCGCAAGATGGTGTGTGTGTGTGTGTGTGTGTGTGTATGTATGTATGTATGTATGTATGTATGTCTGTACGCGCTGATAATTTGATGGCCTATGATTAATCATAGAGGCATCTGTTCTATTTCGGATCTTCTCAGCGACACACATTCATTTCGGCAGTTGAAGGCTCTTTACTGGCTGTGTATGTCTGATTCCTTCCCTGGATTGCTCCTTCCTTTCACCCCCCTTCTATTGCCTCTTCTGTGTCCTACTATCTCCCCCTCCCCTTCTCTCTCTCTCTCTCTCTCTCTCTCTCTCTCTCTCTCTCTCTCTTCTCTCTCTGTCTCTCTCTGTCTCTCTGTCTCTCTGTCTCTCTGTCTCTCTCTCTCTCTCTCTCTCTCTCTCTCTCTCTCTCTCTCTCTCTCTCTCTCCCTCTCTACCAAACACTATACTTTTTGCCTGTCGCATTTGTGCGTGCGTGGGCACACACACACACACACACACACACACACACACACACACACACACACACACACACACACACACACACACACACACAACACACACACACACGTACCCACGCACAGACGTACGCACACATACATCAGATTTTGATTTTTTTTTAAAAGTCTAATATCGCCTACAGTGAACGGACTTTAAATGAAAAACAAATATACAAACAAACACCAGAGAGAGATATCTATTTATTATTTATTCGTTTAGTTTATTCTTTTATTTCGAGAATCTTTATTTAGATAAGGGGAGAGAGAGAGACAGATAGAGGGAGAGAGGCAGACAGACAGACAGACAGACAGACAGATGGTATTTACACACATGTCATCTCAGACTTGCAGGTGACTTGCAATAAACTTTCAGCCTTTTCCATATTTTAGACAACTTCATGAGGACAGGAGATTCTTCTTCTTCTTCTTCTTCTTCTTGTTCTTGTTCTTGTTCTTCTTCTTCTTCTTCTTCTTCTTCTTCTTCTTCTTCTTTTCTTCTTCTTCTTCTTCTTCTTCTTCTTCATTGAACGCTTAAACAGCAACTATTGTTGTCTGTCATATGAGCGATAATGCGTTGCGCTGCCGTGAAGCGCCTGATAAGTCAGGCCCAGCGCATCCGACTTCGGCATGGGAGAGAATTATCATATTTTAAGTTTCTGGCGGGGGGCAGCAGGCAGGCAGGAGAATGGACAAAGAAGGCACAGAACATAGACAAGAAACGAGATGACGGGAGGAAAAAGAACAAGGCAGAAAAAAAGAGAGGAATAGAAAAGAGGGAATTCCTTGCTCTGAAGGTGGGGATGCGATGTATACGGGATTTTTCCAGGCTACTGGGGTCCATTAACCTGCCACAAATAACCTTTTAGCATGCGTCTCCTCCTTCAGCAGGTTAAAAATGTCATACTACTTGGTCTGCTGCTCGTTTATTCACAAGCAAGCCAGTATTGCCTATTGTCATAAGAATTATCAGGGAAACGTGAATGGTAAGGTTTGAGAGAGAGAGAGAGGGGGGGGGGGGGGGGGGGGAGGGAGGGAGGGAGAGGGGGGAGGGAAAGAGAGAGAGGGAGGTAGGAAGGAGAGAGAGAGGGAAAGAGAGAGAGAGGGGGAGAGAGGAGGGAGAAGAAGAGAGGAGGGAGGGAGGAAGAGAGAGAGGAGGGAGGGAGAGAGAGGGAGGAGGGAGGGAAAGAGGGAGAGAGAGGGGGAGGGAGGAAAAGAGAGAGAGGAGGGAGGGAAAGAGAGCGAGCGAGCTCTGAAATAGTTTAATAGTACATCGTCCAGAGAGAGAGAGAGAGAGAGAGAGAGACAGAGACAGATTGCAGGAGGGAGTAGACTCCATGGCAAATGTTGTCAGGGAAAACCCAGAGGATGACGGAAAAGCAAGAGGGTTTTTCTGCTGGGTGTTCGCCACGCTGAAGGCGTGGGCATGGGGATCGATAGCCCAGTGATGATAGAGCACGAGTCACGTCTGCTGCCTTTGTGTACTGCTGCCTTGTCCTTCTAACATCTGTCATTCCCAAATTACCGCACATACATTCACACATACAAAGAGAGAGAGAGAGACAGACAGACAGACAGACAGACAGACAGACAGAAGAACAAACAAATAACCTTAAGAAATAACAAATCACACACACACACACACACCTATAAACACACACACATTGCACACAAGGAAAGCACACACAAGCACACACAAAACACACACACACACCAACTAAACAACACACATTGACACAACGGAAAGCACACACATCACACAAGCACACACACACACAGTCACACACACAAACAACCCACCACCACACACACACACACACACACACACACCACACACAACACACACACACCACAACCAAACCAAACAAATTTTTAAAAATCTAAGGTAAGAAGAAAGTAAACGAAGGAAACCATTACGAGCAACTAACACTGAACAAAAGACCCCACCCCACCCTAACTGTCAGCAATGTTGACACTGTCATTGTCTGACACAGGACATGATATATCCCACACAAGCTGTGGATTACTTTAAAGACTTGCTTGAAACAAACAAACAACCAATCAACCAAACAAAAAAAAAAACTTTAAAAAGCCCACCCCCCAAAAATCCAAACATACAACCAAACAACAACAACAAAAGACCAGGTGAAGGCTCGGCCAGGGAAGGTGAAAAATAAGCAAGAATTAGACCACAGGATCCCCTTACCCTGTGGGAATGCCGGGAGCCTATCAGTATAAATAGCATCCCCACCTTCTGAAAATTCTGTGCTAGGAATTCCCTCTTTTCTATCCCTCTCTGCCGTGGTCTTTTTCTTCCTGTCACCTCCTTCTTATCTATTTTCTGACTTCTTCGTTCATTCTTCTGCCTTTTTATTTTATTTTAACCTGAAACCACTTAAAAGATTATATCGAACAATTCTCTCCCATGTCGCCGAAGACGGATACGCTGGGCCTGACTCGTCAGGCGCCTAACGGCAGCGCAACGCATTTTTTGCCCATATGACAGACAACAATAGATGCTGTCTGAGCGTTCGAAGAAGAAGAAGAAGAAGAAGAAGAAGAAGAAGAAAAAGAAAATGTTTTGCTCATATGAAAGACAACAATAGTTGCTGCCCGAGCGTTCGAAGAAGAAGAAGAAAAGAAAATCCATAGGGGCTACAAAAGATAAGGAGATAATGAAAAAAATTTAGATAAAAGACATGAAACAGAAACGGCGGTAATAAAGGGGGGGGGGGGGGGGGAGATGTATGTGTTTTGATGGACAAAATGAAGTTATAGACAAATGTATTTTGTGTATGTGTGCTGCAGGGTGAACGGCTTGAGACTGGCTTACGGGTACTACCCAGGCTGGGGGGTGGATGAGAACTGCCAGGAGACAGGACGGCAGCAGGAACTCAGCCAGCTGTGTTTGTTCCTCCTCAAAAAGAGCAATAAACATTACTCCAACTTTAAAGGGGTTGTGGTAAGTTGCGAAACCCTTCTTGTTGTTGTTGTCGTCGTTGTTGTTGTTTTCGTCGTCGTAGTAGTAGTCTTCGATTTTACGTGTGTTCACTCTTGAGTGATATTGTACCACAGCAATTAACATTACCTCAACTTTAGAGTTTGTGGTAAGTTGCGAAACCCTTGTTGTTGTCGTCGTCGTCGTCGTTGTTGTTGTTGTTGTTGTTGTTCTCGTCGTAGTAGTAGTAGTCTTCGATTTTACATATGTTCACTCTGAGTTATAGTATACCACAGCAATTAAAATTATTCCAACTTTAAAGAGTTTGTGGTAGGTTGCGAAACCCTTGTTTTGTTGTTGTTGTCGTGTTGTTGTTGTTGTTGTTGTTCTCGTCGTAGTAGTAGTAGTCTTCGATTTTACGTGTGTTCACTCTGAGTTATAGTATACCACAGCAATTAACATTATTCCAACTTTAAAGAGATTGTGGTAAGTTGCGAAACCCTTGTTGTTGTCGTCGTCGTTGTTGTTGTTGTGGTCGTCGTCGTCTTCAATTTTACATGTGTTCACTCTGAGTCATATTAGACCAGAGCAATAAACATTAGTCCAATTTTAAAGGGATTGTGGGAAGTTTCGAAACCCGTGTTGTTGTTGTTGTTGTTGTCGTTGTTGTTGTTGTTGTGGTCGTCGTCGTCTTCCATTTTACGTGTGTTCACTCCGAGTTATAGTATACCACAGCAATTAACATTATTCCAACTTTAAAGAGTTTGTGGTAGGTTGCGAAACCCTTGTTTTGTTGTTGTCGTTGTCGTCGTTGTTGTTGTCATCGTCGTCGTCTTCAATTTACGTGTGTTCACTCTGAGTCATGTTAGACCAGAGCAATAAACATTAGTCCAATTTTAAAGGGGTTGTGGGAAGTTTCGAAACAGTTGTTGTTGTCGTCATCGTCGTCTTCGATTTTAGGTATTTTTAATCTCAGTGATATTAGACCAAAAAAACAAAACAAACAAAAAATATAGAAGAAGAAAAAGAGGAAAGTGCGTTGGAATTGAGGTGGTGGTGGAAGTCCTATTGAAAAATGTGAGAGGAAAAAATAATTTACACATGAAAAAGAAACTTGGCAAAGCAAGAGGAACGAGTCAAACAAAGAATAAAAACAAAACAAAACAAAACAACCAAACAAAAATCATTAACATCAATGAAATTATAACAAGTGTCCTATAGGACTGTGCCAGAAACCTTTCACAATATCAAATGCCAAATTCAAATTATTGAATATGCTGCTGGGGGACATGGGATTTTTTGTTTTGTTTGGGGGTTTGTTTGTTTGTTTGTTGTTATAGAAAATTAGGTAAAAAAAGCTTGTGTATTCTTCAAGAGAGAGAGAGAGAGAGAGAGTATTTTTTTTTTTTATAAATATTTTTATTATTTTATTCATTTATATCGAGGATAATGGAAAAAGCACTTATGTGCTTTTTTTTTTTTACATCCAATCCCCGTGTGTATGCGGTTTTGTAAAAGAGAGAGAGAGAGAGAGAGAGAGAGAGAGAGAGAGAGAGAGGAGAGAGAGAGAGAGAGAGAGAGAGAGAACATAGTAAAAAAGGTAAGGGAGTCCCATAACCTATAAGGTCGTAGGGGAGCGAGGCGTCAGAGACCTCACTTCTCTAGGGCCAGCATATTGAGGGCGGCGACCATCTCCTCTCCCTCGCTGCTTTACCTTCCCTGACCCTAAAGAGGGCAGGTACCCATTTACAGCTGGGTGAACTGGGGGAACTGTACTGAAGCCAAGGCGTGCAAACGGTCACCCATCCAACTGGTAACCACGCTCGACGCTGCTTAACTTGGCTGGGGGAAAGCGAGTGCTCCGACCACTGAGCTATCCCGTCCCCATAAACATAGTAGGTTGATATATTCCAAATTATCATCATCATTACTATTATTATCATTTAAAAAATATATTATGATCATCGTTGTCGTCGTCATCATCATCATCATCAAAATTAACATCATCATCATCAACATTAACATCATCATCACTATCATCATCACTATCATCATTATGATGATGATGATGATCATTATTACCATTATCCCCCAGGTGAACAACGCCACATGTCGGAGGACGGAAGAAAAACGATTCAGGATCGTGAAAGCTCCGCGACGTCACAAATGGGAACTGATGGACCCTGGTCACGGCTGGCTGAGCAGCATATCGTGTATGGTAGAGTGAACAGGACACCCTCACCACCCCGTCTCCAGTCACTGACCCATGCCCTGCCCTGCCCTGCCCTGCCCTGCCCTGCCCTGCCTAGCCTGCAGTTTTGCAGTGTTGGTGCGCCGCTCTCAACACCAAAGTCACACAAGCCTCCTATGGTCTGCAGCATGTCCAACTTTGAATTCATTTGAAAGCCCCTTCCCCCGCCAAAAAAAAAAAAAAATGTTGGATTGTTCTTTTTCGGTTTCTTTTATTTGAATTGTTGGTTCGGTTTGACTTTTGAGGGGGGGGGGTTGTTTTGTTTTTGAAGTTTTTTGTGTGTGTTGGTTTATTGTTGTTTTCTTTCTTTTTCTTTGTGTTGTGTGTGGTGGGGGGGGGGGGGGGGGGGGTGGCGTGAGGGGATGAAATACTGTAGGTTGGGTTTGTTGTTAGTTGGGGGTTTGGTTGGGAGGGGGAGGGGGTTGGATGGGGGGAGGGGTGCTTCTTGCCTTGGTTTTTTTGTGTTTTTTTGGAGGGGGAGGGGGTTTCGAGAATGTGGGGGGGGGGGGGGGGGGGGGATGTTTTGTTTGTTTGAAAAATGATTTTGTTGTTTTGTTTTGTTTGCTGTATGTGTCTGTCTGTTTATCTGTCTGTTTATCTGTCTGTTTATCTGTCTGTTTATCTGTCTGTCTGCATGCATGTGTGTGTGTGTGTGTTTTTGTGACGGGTAAAAATGGTGAAGACCCAACCGGTTTACTCGCAGTCTTTCAGTGTGTGTGTGTGTGTGTGTGTGTGTGTGTGTGTGTGTGTGTGTGTGTGTGTGTGTGTGTGTGTGTGCGTGCGTGCGCGCTCGCGCGCGCGCGAGCGCATCCGTAGGTGCATACGTGTAAGTGTGTGCGTGTGAATTCGGGCGTGAGTGCATGTGTTTGCTGGTCTGTGTCTCTGTGTTACTCTCCTGCCTACTTGCTGTTGGGTTCGTTTGTATTCTGTTGTTGTTGGTGTTTTGTGTGCGTGCGTAAGTGTCGAGTTCTCTTTCAAACTGACTTGATCGTGTCAAAGCAATAATGATGATGATGATAACAAAGATAATATGAATAGCTCCTGTGGTGAATGTTTACAGAAAAAAATCAATTGTCACTTGTTCCTAACTATGCCTAATTCCATTTTGATTTTTTGCGAGTTGACTGGTTGATTTTTTGTTTGTTTGTTGGTTTAAAAATTGCACTGTGTTAAAAATCTTTATCACTTCGACTGGCTTGTGTGTGGGTTAAAAAAAATTAATTTATTTTATTTTATTTTATTGAGCATTTTTATTTGCTTCCTTCAGTGGTGTGTAAGTCTTTAGTTCATGTGTGTTTTCGCGGAACTAAAATAAGATAATATATATATATATAATATAATATATATATATATATATATATATATATATATATATATATATATATTCTTATTTTAGTAGGTTCTCCCCAAAGAACATAAGGCACAAAGATTCATTAACCACTTATTTTCATACGCATTTTTAAAGAATTTTTTTTAACCACTATTATTTTTGCATAGTTTTCTTCTCTTTCTGTTTTTCATCTTTTGCTGGCAGCGGTGGTAGGCCACAAAAATATCTATTTATTCTTAGGGTGGCAATAGACACTTATAAATTCTGGAGGGTGTCTTGCTGTTACCTACCACAAAGGATGAGTGAGGTTTCAAATAGTGCCGGGACCACTGAAGAGTGCTCAACCAGGAGCCGAAACTCGAGTCAGGTCAGGCCAAAGGCATGGTCCTTACTCAAAAATTCCCCTAATGCTGCCTTCAAAGTTTTATCTTGTAGTGATTTATTTTCCTCGAATTCTTGGACGAAAATTAGTTTATGATCAGAATGAAGTTGTAATTGGTTACCTGCACTTGTTTTTCCTCACTCTTTTGTCTCAGTTATATATATATATATATATATATATATATATATTTTTTTTTTTTTTTTTTTTTTTTAAATTTTGCTTTTCATTCCTTGGCTTGAGCTTCGATGTTTCCCAATGGTGAGATTTTTGCGTGTGCAACTGTTCTCGCCCCCTTCCCACTCAGCGGTTAGGTTGCCGCATTCCAACTTCGGGAATGGTGTCTAAACACAATATCTGTGTGCATGCGTTTAAAAAAAAAATGCTATCTGTTCCTACTGCCATGAAATGGCCTACTTTTCCGAAAGGCAGAATGGGTTTCTAACGTGTGTGCAAGATGTTCTAGCGTGTATTCGCACTCAGTTTATAGTCACATCCGAAGGACTGTGACAACAAGTCACTTCGTTTATGTCGTCGAACTGGGAAGAAAGGGCGAGGCTGGGAATGGAACCCAGAACCTCGCGGTTTACTTGTTGTTAGGCGGGTAAAGGTCTTCACTGTCCTTGCTGCCTTCCTTCCATGGATGGTATGATTCAGAGAGTCAGGTACTTTGTCAGTCAGTCAGTCTCTCTGTCCCCCCCCCCCCCCCCCCCCCCCCCCCCCCCCCCCCCCCCCCCCCCCCCCGCGCCGAGATGGTGCAAAGGGAGAGCAGCACGCAGCCGTTTGTCGTTTCAATCCATTTTTTACTTCCCTTTCTGGGTGCTTTTCTACATTGGGGAGGGGGGGATTTTTTGAGTGTTGTTTTTGGTCATTGAGTTCGTTTCTGCCTAGTCAGCACAGGGGATTATTCTTTCTGGCATTTTGGTTGGGCGTTCGCTAGCTTAACGTCCTGGGAGTCACCCAGAATACGAACTCAATCTCGCTCATCCCATCTGGGAATCACTGTGAGACTGTAAGTGTGTATGTACAGACTCGGGATGACAGTTTTCAAGTACCTTTCGGTACTTAGACTTCATCAGAGGATAGTTTGGAGCAGGAAAAAAAAGGTGAAGATTTAGTCTGTCCCTGCCCTTCCATTGTATTATGTTATAAGCGTTGAATTGTATTGCGTTGTATTGTATTACATTGTATTGTATTGCATGTATTGTATTGCAATGGGTTGTATTATATTGCATTACATTGTATTGTGTTGTCTTGTATTCTGTTGTTTTGTATTGTATTGCATTGCATTGTACTGTGCTGTGTACAGTTTTCATAAGTCAGGGCAGATTTCTCGGCGTGAAGTTTGCATCGCTCTTTTTTTCCACAGGGAAAGCACGTCACCTCCAGAGCAGCGCCAGTCTGTGTGTTTTGTCTCTCTCTTTATCTCTCTTTCATTTTTTTATTGTCAAGGTATTGGTCGTTAATGCTCAGTACGGACTGATCACTGGGATTTTATGATAACGTTCCAAATTCCACTCAAATGTAATATGTTTGATCTCAGTCCAAAGACCAT
>CM054166.1:14063473-14076166 GCA_028751875.1 Rapana venosa
AAAAACATTTTTACCTGCTATACCAAGTTTGTCACTGGATCAGATTTTGTCTGAACCATCGTTACTGTTGGACATTGTGTTAGGATTGATAAGAAGTCCGATAATTCAGTTTTTGTAGTATGTTAAAGTTAGTTTTTAAGTACTGTTATTTGACACTTTTTGTTATTGTTTGCATTGTCTTGTTTATATTACTTTTTCCCGTCTAAAATCACTAAATGTGAATAGACGTTAAACTGAAGATCACACACACACACACACACACACACACACACACACACACACACACACACACACACACACACACGCACACACACACACCAAAAATGAATAGGCGTACACGGGTGTTCAGAAATGCTGATCCCTGTAGTGTAAGATCATGATGGTCATTTCCAGTTCCAATTGTGTGCCTTCGGCATAGAAAAGATGACGAGTTTCCAATCGTTTTCCTGTGGATAATGTTAGTGGATAATGTTTCGAGCGGATAGTGTTTATTTTAGTCTGCTTCGTCCTGGTTGGTGTTTTTTTTCAAATCAGGCAGACGTTATTTCCGCCGGTGGTCTCCGTCTGTCTGTCTGTTTGTCTGTCTGTCTGTCTGTCACTCTCTCTCGCTCTCTCTCTCTCCTCTCTCTCCTCTCTCTCCTCTCTCTCGTCTCTCTCTCTCTCTCTCTCTCCCCTCACTCTCTCACTCTCTCTCTCTCTCTCTCTCTCCTCTCTCTCTCTCTCGACTGGGTTGAAACAAATGAAAAAATCAGAGAAGAGCAAGCAGGCTTTAGAAAGGGATATAACACAGTTGATCATATTTTTACTCTCTATGGGCTTGTACAGAAACGTTTACAGAAGCATGCTAAACTGTTTGTTGCATTCATAGATTTCAGAAAAGCCTTCGATTCGGTAGATAAGAATGTACTATGGGTTGTACTTCATAAAACAGGAATTGATGGGAAATTGTATAGGGCTATAAAGGGTATATATTCATCAGTAACGGCTTGTGTACGCAACAGATATTCTTACACAGATTACTTTTGACTGTCCCAGAGGCGTTAAACAAGGTTGTTTGTTGAGTCCCTTAATGTTTTCAATTTTCATAAACGAACTGGCTACAGAAGTAGCGAACTCCGGAAAACATGGAATACAAATGAATCCCAGTGCAGTTGAATTATTCCTGTTACTTTCGCAGATGATGTCATTCTTTATGTCAGCACACCTACAGACTGCAAAATCAACTGAACGCATTAAAATCAGAAACAGATCGTCTGGGTCTCACAGTAAATTCAGAGAAAACGATGGTTATGGTATTTAGGATGGGAGGCCACTTGGGAATGAGAGAGAAATGGACTTATGGGGACCAAAAACTTAAAGTAACAAATAACTATAAGTACCTTGGGGTAACATTTTCAGCAAAGTTGTGTAATAGCTCTATGTTTGATATGATGTGTCAAAAAGACAAAAATGGAGTTATGCAAATTATCAAATCAATGAGAAGATTAGCTTCTGCTGATAGAACACTATTTTGGAAACTGTTTGACACACAAATAGAACCTGCCCTGACGTATGCAGCAGAAGTATGGGGTCTAGAAGATACCACACAAATTGAAAAAGTACACACCTTTGCCATGAAAAAATTCTTATGTGTCCCATTACATGCATCAAATAAACTTATGTACGGAGAAACTGGTAGATACCCCTTGTATATAAGAACCATAACTAAATGCATTAAATACTGGATTAAACTTATCAGGCTTCCTATGTCAAGAATAAACAGACAAGCATACGAGATGCTGCTTATACAACATAATAATGGTAAAGTAAACTGGGCGACTAAAGTAAAAGATCTTTTGACGATAAATGGATTTGGTATTGTTTGGCTATGCCAGGGGGTGGGTTACGAAGAGCTGTTTGTTAGAGAATTGAAAGATAGACTTATTTCATGTTTTCATCAAAACTGGCACGAACAGTTAATGTCTAGTGAAAAATACACTTGGTATAGCTCCTTTAGGAGGCACCGTGGTCGAGTTGTTTAGGCGGTCGACTCGTGATCCAGAGGTCGCGGGTTCGATCCCGCTCGGCTCGGTGTTGTATCCTTGGGAAAGACACTTTACTCCTATTTTCCTCACTCCACCCAGGTGTACAAGTGGGTACCAGCTCTGCTAGGGAAGTATCTGGCGACAGACTAGCGTCCTGTCACAGGGGTGGTGAAAAACCATCAGTTCGCTTAACGCTACAGAAACCGGGATAAGCTCCGGCTCTATGGTCCTTCTGGATCGAAAGAACATACTTTATAGCTCCTTTAAAGATGCGTTTGGTCCAGAACAGTATCTGATATCGTTAACTAATAAAAGGCTTCGAAGTAATTTACTAAAATTTAGGCTAAGATTGTGTGGTCTTTTGAACTGCAAACAATGGTATATTACAGCGGAGACAGACAACAACTCTTGTCCAGCATGTGGAGAAGAAGAAGAAGACGAATTTCATTTTTTGTTTGCTTGTAGAACTTATCATGAAATTCGCCCAAAAATTGCTTTTTTGACAAACCCAACCAACAGGTCAACCAATCTTGCACAAAAGGTGCTATCTTCAAATAATATGTCCGAGCTTAAATCTTTAGCAATATATGTAACACAGGCTCTAGATAAACGTAAGCAGACTATGAATGAAACGGATCCTATACGTAATAACTGAAAATATTGGTTGGCATTTATCTGGACTTTGGATTATTACTCATGTCCTTTTCATATCCATTCCTATGTTAATATGTCATTTACAATTACCCCCTTTGACTGATGGGCTTGTAGCTTTTGTCAAATAAAATTCGTTCATTCATTCATTCATTCTCTCTCCCTCTCTCTCTCCTCTCTCTCTCTCTCATCTCTCTCTCATCTCTCTCTCTCCTCACTCTCTTCTCTCTCTCTCCTCTCTCTCACCTCTCTCTCTCTCTCTGGGGACTGGATGTAAAAAAGCACATGAGTGCTTATTCATTATCCTCGAAATAAAAGAATTTCTCTCTCTCTCTCTCTCTCTCATCTCTCCCTCTCTCTCCTCTCCTCTCTCCTCTCTCTCTCTGTCTCTTTCTCTCCTCCCCTTACAATGCTTGTTCAGTTAATGAAAGCAACGGTGATTCAAAACCGGTCGTTTTAGTCCGCAATGATTATATTGAATGTTGTTGATGTTTGAGTTTTGTTGGTTTTTTTCTTTGGAAAAACATCACATTGTTTCTTTGTTCTTGTTGTTGATGCTTTGTCGTTTGGTAACTTTTGAAAACAATGGACGTTTTCAGGGTTAAAAAAAAAAATCTGCCTTAAATTTTAACAGTGACATAGTTGTTTTTGCGCTTAACTCCGACCCCGACCCCTCTCCTTTCTTGGCCTCAGTGTGAAGACAATCTTTTAGAGATATTTAAAGAATGCAGAATAATCATATTTTCCGGTTTTTGTGTACAAAGTCTGCAACATGTCGTCTTACAATAATAAATGGATGTAACTGTTACAGTCTTGAAATAACATAATGATGTGGGTGTGGATATGGATATTTGTATAATTATTGTGTTTGAAGACATTACGTTTTATTATGAGAGGGAAAATGTTCCCATGTTGTGTACAATGATGTGTTGAAAGTATCCTGAAAAATCAATGTTATCATCAACCGATTGTGCTGTTGCCATCCCTTCTTCTGTCCTTCCTGTCCAAATTTGTAGGTAGGTTGTACTCTCACGCACGCGCGCGCGCACACACAACACACACACACACACACATACACACACACACACACACACACACACACAACAACACACACACAAGCACGCAAGTTCGCACGTGCGCGCAGCAGCCACACACACACACACACACAACACACACACACACACACACACACACACACACAACACACACACACACACACAACACACACACACAACGTTTCTCCTTTAATTTGTTGTTGTTGTTTCTTTCGTTCGTTTTGTTTTAGGTTTTGTTTTTTGCTTTCTTTTACTCGTCGGGCAAATTCCTGTGTTGGTGACAGACTGCTGAAGATTTTATTATTATTATTTCTTTTTTTTTCTAGTGGTGTTCCTGTGTTTTTTGTTGTTTTTCCTGTTGAAGAAATGTCAGTCGTTGGTGCATAGTCAGCCTAGGCATACACTCACTCATTCGCGCTCGCGCGCGCGCGCACACACACACATACACACACACACGCAAGCAAGCAAGCAAGCGCGCACGTAAACACACCAGCACGCACATATCACGCACGCTGCGCGCTGCACACTAGCAACAAACACGCCAACATCCACTATCATCCGTCTCCCCCCCCCCCCCCCCCCCTCTCTCTCTCGCTCTCTCCCTCCCTCCCCCTCCCCCTCCAGTATCACTTTATGGAGTGACGTAAACTTGACCCCCTACTACTACATCCCTCAATATCATTTACAGTTAACACTTGCACGCACAGGCACACACACGCGCGCGCGCGCGTGCATGCACACTTGGCCAAAACCTTATACTTGATGAATAATCATGCCTACAAATTTTTTTTTTAAATGCATACCCAAAGTTCTTTACGTGACAAAGATGACATGTTAGGATTAGAACTGATTGATTTCCCAGGTATGCAGTCCAAAATATGATGAAAACTGGAAAACAGTCCTGGAGAATTGATTATTCATTTTTATGTCATTGGTTTATGAAGGTGGCTTAAAAATCATATGTTGTCTTACTGTGATGCGATCAGCTTAATCATTGCCTCAGTCCTCAATTATTTATATATATAAATATATATATTAAATATATATATGAAGTAAACGGTGATCGTCATAATCCATGCTTGGTTGGTAATATCAAATCGTTCATGTGTGTATTTATGGTGTTGTGGAAGAATGAAAAATGTTTAAAGTTATGTACAAGACAGGCTGCAATAAAAATTATATATTTAAAAAAAACAAAAGTTTCACAAAAGGTATATCCCTTTCTTTCTTCTCTTTTTTGGTTTGGGGGGGGGGGGGGAGGCGGTGGCTTGGATTTTTTTGGTTGTTCTTGTTGTTGTTGCTTTTTGTTTTTAGTCTTGTTGTTGGTTGGGTTTCTGTGGGGGTAGGGAGGCGAATGTTGTTGTTGGAGTTTTTCCCGGAGGGGGTAGGGGGGGGGGGGTGCACTTGCATGTCTTTGCACTGCATGCACTGGCATGTGTGGATATGTATGTCTGTGTTTCTGAGACTATGTGGATATGTATGTCTGTGTTTCTGAGACTACGTGGATATGTATGTCTGTGTTTCTGAGACTATGTGGATATGTATGTCTGTGTTTCTGAGACTACGTGGATATGTATGTCTGTGTTTCTGAGACTACGTGGATATGTATGTCTGTGTTTCTGAGACTATGTGGATATGTATGTCTGTGTTTCTGAGACTACGTGGATATGTATGTCTGTGTTTCTGAGACTATGTGGATATGTATGTCTGTGTTTCTGAGACTATGTGGATATGTATGTCTGTGTTTCTGAGACTACGTGGATATGTATGTCTGTGTTTCTGAGACTACGTGGATATGTATGTCTGTGTTTCTGAGACTACGTGGATATGTATGTCTGTGTTTCTGAGACTATGTGGATATGTATGTCTGTTTCTGAGACTATGTGGATATGTATGTCTGTGTTTCTGAGACTATGTGGATATGTATGGCTAGAAATATAGTGGTCCATACGACAGCCGTGCGCCGCGAACGGATAAGCCGCGAGGTCGGAAGGGGTGATTATATTGGTCCACACGTCTCCCCACGTCTTTGCAAAAAAAATGGCGCTGATCAGGCGGCAGAGACTTTTGTTGTGGTGGTGGTGGAGAAGAAGACAGAAAAGACAGCGTTTTCGGAGATTTGGAGTGCATCGACTCACTCTCACACACACACACACAGACACACATAGAAACTAACACACATGCGTGGGCACACACACACACACATTGTGGAAACATTCCGTTTTGATACCGGTATCAAAGCAAGGAAAGACCATAAGCGATAAGAATAACTATAGACCAATAGCATTAACTTCACATACAGGGAAGGTGATGGAAAAAATAATCTTAAACAGACTGACATATTTTTGTGATAAAAATAAAATTATACCCGTAAATCAGGCAGGTTTTCGTAAGGGTAGATCTACAGTTGATCATTTAGTTAAATTAACCACTCAAGTTTAAATACCAGTTTGCTCGAAGGAAGAATGTAGCCTACTTGCCACATTTTTGACGTACATAAAGCATATGATCATGTGTGCATGAGAGATTGCTTTATAAACTGAAATCTATTGGCCTTTCTGGCAATATTTACTTCTATATTAAAGCTTTCTGTCAGAAAGAATCATTCAAGCTAAAGTTGGGAATTATTATTCTACCTCAAGGTCACCAACATGGGTATCCCGCAAGGTTCAGTAATATCACCTTATCTATTCAACATTTTACTATATGACCTTCCTAGATTTTTATCAAGCAATGTTGTTATTACAATATGCTGACGATATATGTATGTGGATGGATGTTACGATGAAAAAGAAAACACCCAAAAGACAGTTAAATTTTATCAAAAAGTATATCAAAAAGAACTTGAAAAACTTAGTGGTTATCTTTTTGAGAATGGTCTTTCACTTTCCCCTGAAAAAACCAACCTTGTCCTTTTTAATAACGGTGTTGACCCACAAGTTCTACCTAATTTTCGAATAAATGGAGAAGCTCTAGAATACAAACAAGCAGTGAAATTCTTAGGAGTATTCCTTACTTCTAAATTAACGTGGAATCAGCATATTGAATATATGGCAACTAAAGCTAAGAAAGTTCTTAACTTCTTAAAAGTTACTAGTAAACAACCATGGGGACAAGATATTACTGTATTAAAGCATCTGTCCTTGTCCCTTGTGCGATCAAGACTGTCTTATGGACAAGAAGTATTTTTCAGTGCTCCAAATTATTTGCTTCAGAAAATCCAGAGTCTTGATTGTAAAGCATTTCGACTTGCTTTAGGTGTACCACTCATGCCTCATCTATAGGTACATATAAGGAAGTAGGAGTTCTTCCTTTAAATGAATATCGACAGCTTGCTGTGGCAAAATATGTCTTAAGAAGTACAACAAATGACAGCAACGTTGAAAATGAAGTCCAGATAAAGTCTGACATTCACTTTCCGAAAAGAGCAAGAACATCAGCTCGCTTACTACAATTAATACTTACACTTCTCCCCTTTTTAAACATTCAGAACTTAAACCAAATAAATTAGCAAAATCAGTACAGTCAGCTCCTACCCACCTTGGGAACTTTTTTAAAGCTCATTTTGACATCAATTATTCTTCTGTAGAAAAGCTGAAAATGTTAACATTCTTACATCGCTAGTAAAAGAACATATTCAAACTACTTATCCTGATCATCTCAAAATCTATACTGATGGTCGTTTTTAAATACTAATGAGGCTGGTGCAGCTTTCATTATTCCATCATTAAAAGTAGAACGAGCTGTCTACCTGGGAAAAAATAAATCTATATTTACAGCTGAGCTAACTGCTATAGTGTTGGCACTTAACTATGTACTTGACTTCCCTAAAGACATATTCAACATACTTTGTGTGTTGATTCTAAATCGGTTTTAACATGCTTTAAGAAATTCTACTTTTAAAGTAAGAAAAGACCTAATCATTGAAATCAGGCATCTGGTACACTTTTTGATTTTAAGAGGTAGTACTGTTACTTTCTGTTGGGTTCCCTCACACACTGGTATCCTTTTTAATGAAAAAGTTGACAGTCTTGCAAAATATGGCGCGAGAAATAAAAATAGTTCTTGTGAAATAAACGTTGCCTTATCTCTGCATGAGGGATACAGCTTGCTACAAAACGCTTGCTGGAAGCACTTCAGAAAGAAAATATATGATTCTGGCTATTGTCTCTATAATGGCTGTACAAGCAATGTGATAGATTTTCGAAATGCTTCCATTTCTAACAAAGTCTGTGGTTGGTATAATCGTAGAAATATGTTTATCCCTTATGTACAGATTTAAACTAAATGCTTTCAGGACAAAGTACGTGAAAGATGTAAACTGTATTTGTGGAGAGAAGATTACCAATAGTCATGTTATTTTTGATTGTGGACATTTAAAAGCATTTTTACCTGCTATACCAGGTTTATCACTGGATCAGATTTTGTCTGAACCATCGTTACTGTTGGACATTGTGTTAGGATTGATAAAAAGTCCAATAATTCAGTTTTTGTAGTATGTTAAAGTTAGTTTTTAAGTACTGTTAATTGACACTTTTTGTTATTGTTTGCATTCTCTTGTTTATATTACTTTTTCCCGTCTAAAATCACTAAATGTGAATAGACGTTAAACTGAAGAACACACACACACACACACGCACACATGCACAAACACGCAAACGAACGCACACAAACACACACAATCTACACCACACACGCACGCACACAACATCAATACAGATTTATAAACAAGATGCAAAGGTGATAACGCAGAATGGCTTGCTGTGCGCTGTCTCCTCCCTCCCCCCTCCACCCTCTCCTCCGGCGGGCTTGAACGAACGCTTCGATAGCAAGGCGGGCCCATCCTTCCAGCCTGAAGAAGTGTGGTCTGTCCGTACTTCCATTTCCGTCCGAGCGTCTAGTCGTGGCACTATGCGTTGCGATAGGAAATAAAGAGGAGGGCACGTCTTTATCCGTCTTTTATCGCGGCGCACTTCTAGACGTGCGTGCCACTATATTTCTAGCCTAAGGCGTTCCTATCTTTTCATGTAATAATTTCTGTAAATCTTGCCCATCTCTGACGAAATTCTGGTCTAAATGACGTCAAAATGGAGTTTCAGGCTAGTGTGTTACTAAAATACACTGGACTTGCTGTGACACACTGATTTTCTTATGTAGGCACTGCAGTTTTGTGCTCTCTCTCTCTCTCTCACACACACACACACACACACACACACACACAGAGGAGATAAAAGTTGACTGATACAGGCAAATAGAAGACAGATTACGGGTAAAGGTGTCCCATAACCTATAAAGGTAAAGGAGTCCCATAACCTATAAGGTCGTAGGGGAGCGAGGCGTCAGAGACCTCACTTCTCTAGGGCCAGCATATTGAGGGCGGCGCCCATCTCCTCTCCCTTTCCACTTTACCTTCCCAGACCCTAAAGAGGGCAGGTACCCATTTACAGCTGGGTGAACTGGGGAACTGTGCTGAAGCCAAGGCGCGCAAACGGTCACCCATCCAAGTGGCAACCACGCTTGATGCTGCTTAACCTTAGCTGGGGGAAGCGAGTGCTCTGACCACTGAGCTATCCAGTCCCCTTAGAAGACAGATTGATAGACTACTAATTATACCACCAAAAAAGGGAAAGAAAAACCAACACAATACAAAACAAAAAAACCTGAAACACATTGAAGTCAACGTGATCCCAGTTTATTTCTTCATTGTACACACAAAAACGTTTATGCATATCCCAATATCAACAGAGAAAAAAATCAATATTTCATGTTCTTAACAATGAAAAAAGATTAATAAAAAAGAGAAAAAATGAAAAAATTAACCCACAAAAAAGAAAAAAAATTGAAGTAAAGCAAAACTTAAATTTTTTTTACAAAAACTAATAGAAAGAATAAAACTACCCCCCCCCCCCCCCCCCAAAAAAAAAAGCCAAAAACCCCAAACAACAACAACAAAACAACACAACACAACCACAACAAAAATTAAAAGAAAGAAACAGAACAAATAAAAAACAAAACTTGAAGACAAATACAAAACCTTACTATCAAAAAAAGTAGCAATTTGACCAACGCACAAAAACAACAAACAAACCCAAACAATCAAATTAATTTCATAATCACTAAAAAAAACAGTCAATTATCAAACAATACAGGTTACATACACACAAAAGGAAATATGGGCAGAAAGGAAAAGATAATGTAGGCTGGAGCGACTGATGAAAATTGTCTCCCATACATTATATCCATGGAAAGAAACTGATAAACAGAATATGAAGAAGACAAAAAACTGAGGAAAGAAAGAAAAAGAAAAGGACATAAAAAATCATGCACAAAACGTACACAGTAAGACGCAGACAGCAGCGCGCCCAACACACACATACACACCACCACCACCACCAACAACAATAACAACAACAACATCACAACTAATAAAATATTATTTGCAAGAAAAAACAAACAACAGACAGGCTCAATAAGATCAATAGACACACCTGAAAATGCAGGGGAAAAAAGAGACAGACAAAACATACTTAGTTCGACAGACAGATGCACTGATAGATGGAATAAATTAAGATTATAGAAAGACAGATGTATAACAAGATACACTATCATTTCTCAAACATAGGCTACACCTGTGGAAAGAATAAAGTCGAATGTTAACAGACTTCATTGCTATCACATATGCCTTTTAAAAAAATGAATATAAAGAAACACTATTCTACAAAAAATAGATAGATGTTTAAAAAACAAACAAACCTGGAATAAAACCTGGTGAAGCTGGAAAATAGTCGTTTTCCTACAAGAATACATGACCTAAGAGCTTTTATTCATACAGTGCTCAAAAACTAACAAAAATCTACATAAAAGTGATGGATATATTAACTACTCTACAGTTTATGGCGTAAAAGTATACACACTAAAAAAACGAAACTCACCACACACAAAAACCTCCAACAACATGGTTTTGATTCTTTGTGTCTTACCCCCCCCCTCCCCCCCTCCCCCTCCTCCCCCTCTCTCTCCCCTCCTTTAAACCTGTTCATCTCACATCACTCGCTCTTGACCTCGCGGGCGGCGCAGCCACCGTTTCCCTGCCCTTTGGGACCCTGACCCTGACCTTGATCCTGTTGACCTTGCTGCTCTTGACCTGGCTGGCCTTGCCCGGGAGCTCTCCTCGTCCTTTTCGCGGGCGCCATTTTTCAAGGTGCGCGTGAACTCCACGTAGTCGAAGCGTCCTTCTTGCAAAGGGGCCCCGTGAAAGAGTTCGTCAACCATGTCCTCTGACCAACGGTCCCCCATGGTCATCAGGCACTCCTTGAGGTAGTCTTCTGGGATGAAGCCTGCATGGCGTACAAAGAGAGTGGCGGAGGGTGATGTGGGTGTGGTGGAGATACGTGCGTGGTGATGGTCGTTGGGGAGGGTGGTGGGTGTGGTTGGGTTTGGGGTGGTGATCATGATGGTTGGTGATGATAGTGACAGGACAGGACAGAAAGGTGCGATGACAGAGAGAGAGAGAGAGAGAGGAGATGACTAAAAACATAGAAAAAGACAGACAGACAGACAAAGAGACAGGCACTGGCTAAACCATGTGACAATAAAATTTAAAAAAAGAGAAATAGATGACCATGACAAATTCTTTTATTTCGAGGACAATGACAAATTCTTTTATTTCGAGGATAATGAATAAGCACCCATGTGGACAGGAAGATAATAGAACACAGGTACATAGAACATCGACAGACAGACAGATAGATAACAGACAGGTTAATTGATTGATTGATAGATGGTAAGTTAACGGTAAGTGAAAAGAAAGTAAAAAAGGTAGAGACAGAGAGAGAAAGCTAACTGAAAAAACAACTACCCCCCCCCCCCCCCCCCCCCCCCCCACAAAACACAACATACAAACAAACATGCACGCAAGCACACACCACCCATACTCACGGCACACACACACACCCCACACACACACACACACGCACGCACGCACGCACGCACGCACGCACGCACGCACACACACACACACACACACACACACACTGTCAAAATCGAAATAACGTTGAACTAAAGATACAACTACCCACACACAAAGTGCCTCTCACTAACCCATATTTTTTCTCATGAAGCAAGGAAAGGGATTCTTTAGGGCGTCTTTCAGGTCGAAAACACACACACACAAACACACATCTCCCCCCCCACCCCGACCACCACCACCCCCCTTCCCCCCACACACACCAAACCTCTCTTCCCTCTAAACTAACCCATATTTTCCTCATTGAAGCAGCAAGATTCTTGAGGACGTCGCAAACACACCCACCCCCACCCACCCACCCACCACCACCAAACCCTACCCCCACCCCCCACCACTCCCCCCCCCCCCCTTCCTCCCCACAGACACCAAAACCTGGCCTCCCCCCCCCCCCCCCCCCTCTCCCCTCTCTCTAACCAACTAAACTAAACTAAACTAACTAACTAACCCTTATTTTTTCTAACTAACTCAATAACTAACTAAACTAACTAACCCATATTTTTCTAACAACTCCCAAAAAACAAACTAAACTAACTAACTAAACTTAACTAACTAACTAAACTAAACTAACTAAACTAACTAACTAACTAACTAACTAACTAACTAACTAACTAACTAACTAAACTCACTCACTAACCCATATTTTTCTCATCGAAGCAGGCAAAGGCGTTCTTGAGGAAAGTCCTCGGGTCGTGCCTTGAGCTTCTCCCCGAACAAGGTGAGGAACATGGTGAAGTTGATGGGTCCCGGAGCCATGTTGACCATCACCTCCAGCTCCTCCTCTTTGGGTTTTTTGCCCAGGGGGTGTACACTCGAAGAGGTCGTCCTTGTCCCCCATAGCCATCCCGGGGCTGGTCAATCAGTTGAGGTTCCCGGGAAAGGGGGGGGGGAAAAAAAAGAGAATGTAGTGGGGGGTTTTTTGTGGGGTATTTTTTGGGGG
>CM054166.1:14076666-14086666 GCA_028751875.1 Rapana venosa
GAGAAAACAAGGAAATTTGTTTTTTGCGGTTATATATGGCGATCTTTTCATCAGTATATTGAACTATATCATTGACATATACATTAAATAATGTAGAACTTAATGTATTTCCCTGATGTACCCCTTTTCTGACTATGATTTCATCTGTGTGTTTGCCTCGTATTTTTTGTAAATATTGTTGCATTGGAATACATGGTTTTTAATGACATTAAAAGTTGTGCCTGCTATTCCTATTTCGTTTAACTTTATAAGAAGACCCTCGTGCCACACATTATCAAACGCTTTCTGAAAATCTACAAAGCAGCAATAAGTCTTTTAGTTTTTTATTTTCAGTACACTATCTATTAATTTGTTAAGTAGGAAGATATGGTCCGTTGTTCTGCATGCTTTTCTGAAACCAGCTTGTTCTCTGACAATACTATTGTTATTTTCTAAATATTCAGAAATTCTATGGTTCAGTATTTGACAAAAAAGTTTTCCAATAGTGTTTGTCAACGTTATTCCTCTGTAGTTTTCTGGGTTGTATATGCATCCGTTTTTATAGATTGGGACATTCACTCCTACTGTGTGTGTGTGTGTTAGCTGTTAGGTTTGTTCTCTTGTTAATGTTGTTGTAATGGTCCATATTTAAAAAAGTATGAAAGGAATAACATCTTGAATCCTAATAATTATCATTAGCAGCTTAACTCTGTGCTTATGGAAAGCCTTCAGAATAAGAGATACCATGATGAAATAAGCCACCCCCCCCCCCCCACCCCCAACACCCCTCCCACCCCCCCCCCCCCCCCTCCTAATAGTTGTCGTTTTTTCCCCACTGTGGGGTTGTTTTGCAATTGCTTGTCACAGCTATCCTTACCATGTATTCTTTATCATTCATCACTGATTTGATCAGCAACCTCCTTCATGTATGGGACAACAGCGCTCTTTACGAACACATCTTTTCAGAGTTCAGGTGTGTGTGTGTGTGTGTTGTGTGTGTGTGTGTGTGTGTTGTGTGTGTGTGTGTGTACGTGTGTGTGTAAGTGTGTGTGTGTGTGTGTGTGTGGTGTTGTGTGTGTGTGTGTGTGTGTGTGTGTGTGTGTGTGTGTGTGTGTGTGTGTGTGAGTGTAAGTGTTTGTGTGTAAGTGTGTGTTGTGTTTGTGTGTAAGTGTATGTTTGTGTGTGTGTAAGAGTGCGTGTGTGTGTTAAGTGTGTGTGTATGAGTAAGTGAGACAGACATACAGAACACAGGAGAGAGAGAGAGAGGAGAGAGAGGAGAGAGAGATGAAGGGGAGAGAGAGGATGGGATGAGGGAGAGAGAGAGATAGAGATGAGAGAGAGAGGAGAGAGAGAGAGGAGGGAGAGGAGAGAGAGAGAGACAGACAGACAGACAGACAGATGAAGACAGACAGAGAGAGTAGAGCAGAACAGGAGGGGATGTGGGGGTGGAGGGGGTAGGCGGGCAGAGATGGCAGATGAAACAGACAGAAGACGGGAAGGGAGAAAGGGGGAGGGAGGGGGGGGAGGGGGGGGAGGGGGGGGGGGGCGGAAGAAACTGGTACCAGAGCCTTGTAAAGGATGGTCAAGTTGGGGAATCGGGGGGGGAGAGAGCCGAAGAACTTTGCAGACAGGCTGGCAGCTGAGGTCGAGTGCAACGTGGACGTAATTCCTGCTTGTGGTCTGTCGGCACCTTTTTCTTTGTCTCTGTCTGCTTGTCTGTCGGCCTTTGTCTCTGTCTCTGTCTCTGTCGGTCTGTCTTTAAGTTTTGTCCCCTGTCTGTCTATCGCCTGTCTGTCTTTCTGTATGTATGTTTGTCTCTATCTGTCTTGTCGGTCTGTCTTTAAGTCTTTTCTATCGCCTGTCTGTCTGTTGTATACACGTTTGTCTCTATCTGTCTCTGTCGGTCTGTCTTTAAGTTGTCTATCGCCTTGTCTGTCTGTCTGTTATACCGTTTTTTCTCTATCTGTCTCTGTCTTTGTCTCTGTTGGTCTGTCTTTAAGTCTGTCATCTGTCTGCCTGCCCTTGTCTGTCTGTCTGTATGTATTTTTTGTCTCTATCTGTCTTTGTCTCTGTCGGTCTGTCTTTAAAGTCTGTGTCTGTCTGTATGCATGTTTGTCTTATCTGTTCTGTCGGTCTGTCTTTAAGTCTGTCGTCTGTCTGTCTTTCGCCTGTCTGTCTGTGTGTACGTTTGTCTCTATCTGTCTTTGTCTCCGTCTTTAAGTCTGTCGTCTGTCTGTCTTTCGCCTGTCTGTCTGTATGCATGTTTGTCTCTATCTGTCTCTGTTGGTCTGTCTTTAAGTCTGTCGTCTGTCTGCCTGCCTCCCTGTCTTTATGTATGTTTGTCTCTATCTGTCTTTGTCTCTGTCTGTCTGTCTTTAAGTCTGTCGGCCTGTTGTCTATCGCCTGTCTGTCTGTCTGTATGTATGTTTGTCTCTATCTGTCTTTGTCTCTGTCGGTCTGTCTTTAAAAGTCTGTCGCCTGTCTGTCTATCGCCTGTCTGTCTGTCTGTATGTATGTTTGTTCTATCTGTCTTTGTCTCTGTCGGTCTGTCTTTAAGTCTGTCGCCTGTCTGGTCTGTCGCCTGTCTGTCTGTATGTATCTATGTACGTTGTCTCTATCTGTCTCTGTCTTTGTCTCTGTCAGTCTTTTTCTTTAAGTCTGTCTATCGCCTGTTCTGTCTGTTATACGTTTGTCTCTATCTGTCTCTGTCTTTGTCTCTGTTGGTCTGTCTTTAGTCTGTCGCCTGCCTGTCTGCCTGCCTCCTGTCTGTCTGTCTGTATGTATGTTTGTCTCTATCTGTCTTTGTCTCTGTCGGTCTGTCTTTAAGTCTGTCTTTCTGTTTTGTATGCTGTATGCATGTTGGTCTCTATCTGTCTCTGTCGGTCTGTCTTTAAGTCTGTCGTCTGTCTGTCTTTCGCTGTCTGTCTGTGTGTACGTTTGTCTCTATCTGTCTTTGTCTCCGTCTTTAAGTCTGTGGGTCTGTCTGTCTTTCGCCTGTCTGTCTGTATGCATGTTTTTTCCTCTATCTGTCTCTGTCTTTGTCTCTGTTGGTCTGTCTTTAAGTCTGTCGCCTGCCTGTCTGCCTGCTTCCCTGTCTGTTGTCTGTATGTCTGTTTGTCTCTATCTGTCTTTGTCTCTGTCGGTCTGTCTTTAAGTCTGTCGCCTGTCTGTCTATCGCCTGTCTGTCTGTATGTATGTATGTTTGTCTCTATCTGTCTTTGTCTCTGTCGGTCTGTCTTTAAGTCTGTCGCCTGTCTGTCTATCGCCTGTCTGTCTGTATGTATGTATGTTTGTCTCTATCTGTCTTTGTCTCTGTCGGTCTGTCTTTAAGTCTGTCGTCTGCTGCCTCCTGTCTGTCTGTATTTTATGTTTGTCTCTATCTGTCTTTGTCTTTGTCTCTGTTGGTCTGTCTTTAAGTCTGTCGCCTGCCTGTCTGTGCCTGTCGTCTGTTGTATGTATGTTTGTCTCTATCTGTCTCTGTCTTTGTCTCTGTTGGTCTGTCTTTAAGTCTGTCGCCTGCCTGTCTGTCGCCTGTCTGTCTGTATGTATGTATGTTTGTCTCTATCTGTCTCTGTCGGTCTGTCTTAAGTCTGTCTTCGCCTTTTCTGTCTGTCTGTTATTCGTTTGTCTCTATCTGTCTCTGTCTTTGTCTCTGTTGGTCTGTCTTTAAGTCTGTCGCCTGCCGGGTCTGCCTGCCTCCCTGTCTGTCTGTCTGTATGTATGTTTGTCTCTATCTGTCTCTGTCTTTTGTCTCTGTCGGTCTGTCTTTAAGTCTGTCGCCTGTCTGTCTATCGCCTGTTTTGTCTGTCTGTATGTTTGTCTCTATCTGTCTGTGTCTCTGTCGGTCTGTCTTTAAGTCTGTCGCATGTCTGTCTTCGCCTGCCTGGTCTGTAATGTAGGGTGTGTTTGTTCTATCTGTCTCTGTCTGTGTCTCTTCGGTCTGTCTTTAAGTCTGTGTCTTTTCTGCCTGCCTCCCTGTCTGTCTGTTGTCTGTATGTTTGTTTTGTCTCTATCTGTCTCTGTCTTAAGTCTATTTGTCCACCTGCCTCCCTGTCTGTTTGTTGTATGTACGTCTTATCTGTCCCCGTTTTGTCTTGTCGGTCTGTCTCTATGTCTGTGTCTGCCTGCCTGTTTCTGTCTTTATTTGTTTGTACTCTTTCACATGTCTGTCTTGTTGTCTGTCTCTCGCTCTGTCTTTGTCTCTCACTCTCTGCCCCCACTCTACCTATATTTAGGTCTCTTTCTGTCTCTCTGTTCCTCTCTCTCTTTTCTCTCTCTCTCTTCTCGGAGTGGCTTCCCTTGCTTGGCTGCCAGCAAGACCGCTTTCTCTCCAGCTCCGTGTAGTTTTTCCTTTTCTTCAACAATTCCTGTTCAAAATGCCGGGTTGTGGGCCCCCCTGTAAACCTTGGGGGCATTTTAAACGCAGTTTTGCATGAACAGACGGTGTCTTCATTCAAAAGTGGATGGCGAGAAACATCAAACTGTTGTGATTCGAAATTTACAAGTAACGCGGCCAGCCATTCCCTGTTACTCCAGTTCAACAGGCAATGTATCGCAAGAAGTGTCCGTCTCAGGTGGAAAAGAGACAAAATAAGAGCAGAAAGGTGTAGAGGGGTAACAACCAGAAGAAAGTGAATGAACAAGTTTCATCCCCTCGGGTTTGTTTCTACCCACCCCGCCCAGATTGTGCTATACTACAGGCCATTCTGACAAAAAACACTGCTATGGACATGTTTGTGTATGACACCCACTGCCCTCCCCCTTCAAGCCACTGTCAAAAGGAACAAAGTATTGACATGATAATGGATGACACTGACAGACAGACAGTGGGCAATTTCATTTGACAAAAATGTAAGAAATGAATCATGTGGTGAAAATTGTGAATGAGCAAAAGAGTGTGGTTGTGTTACATATAAATGGAATCAAAGATTGTGTCCCTTGATAACAGAATGAAGAGGGAGATTGTGATAATGGGGAAGGAGGGTGTGGAAAATCACGAAAAGCATGTGAAGAAAGGTAGGGATGTGATGCATGCAGAAAATGACAGAGAAGTTGCGTGCAGAGAGGGAGAGTGAGGGAGAGGGTGTTAAAAAAGGTGAGAGTGGGGGAAGGTGGTGGGGGGAGAATGAGATGTGAGGAAGAGTGTGCAGAGAATGTAACAGGAGCAGAGTGTGGGGGGGGTTTATGGAAGATGGGGATGAAAGCTGCGAAAGGGAAGAGACTGTTACACTGGCAGATGTAATGGAAAGGTTGCAGCAAATGACGGAGAAGGCTGAAGATGTCCACTTCATGCTACGTGACATGAGACAGTGCACTGCTAGGACCACTGCTGTGTTGAAGGGAAATGTTTACAAGATGTTTCTTGTTTAAATGTGTTGTACACTTCCGGAACTGACTTAACAACATGAAAAAAACTTGTGGTCCGTTTGAATGACATTATATGTATATAGAACAATGATATGGAATCCATGTCATGAAGACTGTTTGGGCTGTCATTAATTAATTATGCTTTTCGTTGATTCTGTGTTTTGTGCCCAATCCCCATCCCCTGTCCCCTTGTGAATGGGCAATGATGCTTATCACAATAAACTGTTGTCATTGTCATTGTCATTCTCTCTCTCTCTCTCTCTCTCTCTCTCTCTCTCCCCTCTCTCTCTCTCTCTCTCTCTCTCTCCATCAGCAGTATCTCTCAACCCTCTCTGTTTCAGTCTATCTTTCTGTCTCTGTTTCTCTGTCTGTCTGTCTGTCTGTCTGTCTGTCTGTCTGTCTGTCTTCTCTCTCCCTCTCTCTCTCTCTCTCCTCTCTCTCTTCTCTCTCTCTCTCTCTCTCTCTCTCTCCTGTGAAAACGTTATTCCCTTTTTTTTCCTATTGTCAGTCAGTCAGTCTTCCTTTTTTCCATCAGGCAGGCAAGCCAACAAGCAGAGCGAGTGAAAGAAAAACGAAGGGCGACTCCCTCATTCAGCGGTCAATAGAGTAGTGAAGGACACAGATCAGTCACCCTTTCCCTGTACTGACCATAACCCTCCCCCCCTTCTCTGTCTGTCTGTCTGTCTGTCTGTCTGTCTGTCTGTCTCTCTCTCTCTCTCTCTCTCTCTCTCTCTCTCTCTCTTCTCTCTCTCTCTCTCTCTCTCTTCGCTGTGCGCGCCACAACCTTGGCAAACGCGAAGAGGTGTATAAATGGTGTCGTTAAGTGATCCAGGTCCTAAACTGGTCAGGATCGACAGAGATAAGAACTGCTTCCCTCCAGTCGTGTGGAATGCTGCGTACCGTATTTCACCGTCACCTGTCCCGTAGTCTGATAGACCGTTTGGTGCACCACTGAAGATTTTGCGACCAGTTTTCCTCACTCCTCGCCGCTTTCAGCTTTCCGTAGCAAGACGTTTTTCCCACTCAAGGCCAGTCCTCCACTCTCTGATGTTGTCTTCCCATCGTTTTCTCTGTCTGCCTATTCGGCTCCCTCCTTGTACTGTTCCCTACAGGACAGTCTTGGCCAGTCCAGATGTTCGTGTGACGTGCCTGTACTATTTCAATTTGCGGGGTTGGTTTTTTCTTTCTCATTAAGTCAGGAGCTCTTCCTATGGCCCCAAGGCGTTTTCAATTCTGGATATGTATGATATGCGTATTGTATTGAATATATACATACATACAACCATAAATACATACATACACAACAATATATACATACATACATACATACACACACATAGATACATACATACATACATAATACATACACACATCTATACACTAATAATTATAATAATAATAAAATGTAATTTTTATAGCGCTATATCTTGCAGAGACAAATCAAAGCGCTTGCACTCATCTCATTTTTTACACAGTCATACAACCGTGACAAGTAATAGTTCCATCAAGTCCAAATGTGCACACACGAACACTCACACACACACACACACACACACACACACACACACACACACACACACACACACACATCGTCTAATATCACTTTAAGTGAACAGACGTAAAATTGAAGACATACGCATACATACATACATACATACATAATACATTACACATTACTACATACATACATACATACATATACATACATACATACATACATTACATACTTACATACATACATACATAATACATACTATACACAACTCATACATACATACACTATATACATCTACAACAACATTTTACATACATTTTACATACACACACATACTACATACATACACACACATTACATACATAATACACACACATACATACTCACACATATCTTACATATATACTATACATACCACACACATACATATATACATACTTAATACATACATACATACATACATACACACACACAATACATACATACTTACATACCCTACATACATACATAATACATTTTCATACATACATACATACATACATATACACACATTACATGCATACACACCCCACATACATACATACATACATAAATACATAACATACATACATAATACACTACATACATACATACATACATACACACACACACACATACATACATACATACTTACATACATAAAATTCATAATACATCATACATACATACATAATACATACATACATACTATACATTCACGTTCAGCTTGAACAGTGTCACTACCGACCTCAACATCTGGTTTCGTTTTTCACCCCTAATGATACAAATCCCAGCATGCTTCCCTTTTTTCGGCCAAAAACCGGGATTTTGGGTTTTAAGATGGGGTACCCTTTTTTTTTTCGGGGTTAAACAGTTCGATGAGATAGCCTTTTTACAAAGTTTTTTGTTCCCGCTATTTTGAGAGTATTTACATCTGTGTGATATAAAATTGGGGAGGGGATGCTCATTTAGTCGGACCTGCTTTCCCCCCGCCATTTAAAGGGTTTGGCGTGGTTTCCTTGGATGGGGACCTTTTTGGGGCCCTTTGGGTTCGTCGTTCCCCCCGTTCACCCGCTGTAAAAGGGACCGCCTTTTGGGTGGGGGAAGGGTTTTAAAAAGGAGGGGGGGAGGAGGGGAGGGCCCCCTTGCGGCCCCAAAAGGGGGGCCTCTCCCCTTTTTTAGGAACAAAAAAAAAACCCCCCGGATGCGTTTCGGGGTTTTTCCGGCCCTTTTTGGGTTTTTTTTAAAAAAAAATTTAAGGGGGTTTTTTTTCCCCTTTTGACCGGGATTCCCCACAGGGGAAAGGGATAATTAAGGCAAAAAAAAAAAAAACCCCTTAGAAATAATTTTTCCCCCCCCTTTCTTTTTAAAATTTCAAAAAATTTGCCAAAAAAAAAAAACCCCCCCCCCCCCCCCCAAAACCCCCCAAAAAACCCTTTTTAAAAACCCCCCCCTTTTAAAAAGTTAAAAACCAAAAAATGGGGGGGGTTTTTTTGGGGGGGGGGGGGAAAAGGGGGGAAAAAAGGGTGGGGGAAAGAGGGGGGGGAGGGGGGGGGCCCGGGGAAAGGGGGGGGGGGGGGGAGGTTGGGAGAGAGGAGGGAAAGGGGGGGGGGGGGGGGGGGGGAGGGAAAATGGGGGGGGGGAGGGGGGGGAAAAAAAGGGGGGGGGGGGAAGCCAAAGCAACTCCTTTTCCCCCAGCCATTTAAGCAGCGTCGGCGGGGTTTTCCTTTTGGATGGGTGACCCTTTCGCGCCTTGGCTTCATCCAGTTCCCCCAGTTCACCCAGCTGTAATGGTACCTGTCCTCTTTAGGTCAGGGAAGGTAAAGCAGCGAGGGAGAGGAGATGGGAGCGGCCCTCA
Source organism: Rapana venosa (assembly GCA_028751875.1). Classification (NCBI taxonomy): domain Eukaryota; kingdom Metazoa; phylum Mollusca; class Gastropoda; order Neogastropoda; family Muricidae; genus Rapana; species Rapana venosa. Next base: position 14,085,384 of record CM054166.1, read on the forward strand.
ATATGCTGGCCCTAGAGAAGTGAGGTCTCTGACGCCTCGCTCCCCTACGACCTTATAGGTCAACAACAACAACACCAAAGTGATAAGCAGTTTCGAAACAAATTTCTGGCTACCGAGACACGTTTACATCTGTGTTGATATATAAAAAAAAAAATTGCTAAGCAGTTAATAACAAAATTCTTGCTACTTATAGACCGAGTTCGGCACAGTGGAACGGTATGCACCAGTTAAGGACCTAAAATTAACAACAACAACCCCTTCACGACACCACACCCCTACCCATCCTTTCCTCTCCTCCTCTTCTTCCCCATCTCTCACCATCCATATCTAAAGCTTCTCTGCTCAGTACTAAATGTTTTGTTACACTGAATGAAGGGAACCTCTCTCACTCCCCCCCACCCGCCCCCAACACACACACACCTTCCCCTCAATTCGCCTCCCAACCTATAAAACATGTCTCAAACACAAAGATGTGGGCGTGTAAGGAGGGAACACAGAAAGAAGAGAGAGAGAGAGAGAGAGAGAGGGGAGAGAGAGAGAGAGAGATGAGAGAGAGAAGAGAGAGAGAGAGAGAGAGATAGAGAGAGAGAGAGAGGGGAGAGAGGGGAGAGAGAGAAACAGAGGGACAGACAGACAGAGAAAGAGATGGATGTGAATGTAGGCGCGAAGGGATCAACAATACCAGTACTAGGGAAAACCGACAAGCTATTTATTGTACATTCTTGTCCCCCAAACCCACCACCCCCAGCCCCCTAGCTACCTCACTCCACCCCCCTCCCTCCCTAACTCCCCCTAACCACCCCATCCCCCTCCCAAAAAAAGGATCCCGCCCATTCTCTCCTCTTTTCTCACTTCCCTTCTTTTCTTCTCTTCCTTTTCCAAGCTCCCAGAAGTGATCCCCTTTCCCTCTGACCACCATCATTATCACCAAAGGCCTGCTATCCTTGGTCCCGTCTCTGTCTGTGTCTATGTCTGTCCGTCAGGTTATCTGTCTGTTTATCTGTCTCTGTATCTCTCTCTCTCTCTCTCTCTCTCTCTCTCTCTCTCTCACACACACACAACACCTCACAACTCACACACACACACACACACACACACACACACACACACACACACACACACACTACACACACAACACACACACACATATTTCAAATACTCATATCATACTTGAATGTGAGAAGCTAAAACCTCATCTCCCTGCCTTTTTTTGAGAATTCCATTGAAGAAATTTTGAACAATGTTAAGTTAACAATTGATATTGCTAAGGGTTTATTGTTAAG
>CM054166.1:14091666-14101666 GCA_028751875.1 Rapana venosa
TTTTGAAACAAAAGAAAGAGGGAGGAAAAACACAGGATTCTGAGACAGCAGAACTACGGGAAAAGACTGAATTTTGAGACTGTAAGTAGAACGACGGGGAAAGACAGAGAAGACAGAGGGGAAAACGGGATTCTTCTTCTTCTTCTTTGTCGACGTGGAACGCTCACACAGCAAGTATTACTGTCTGTCATAATGAGCGAAAATGCGTTGCCCTGCCGTTAGGCGCCTGACAAATCAGGCCCAGCGCACCCGACTTCGGTATGTGAGAGAATTGTTATCTTGTAAGTCTTTCCGGACAAAAGGACAGGAGAATGGTGACCAAGAAAGCAGAAAACAGACAAGAAGGAGGTGACAGGAAGAAAAGGAGGAAGGCAGAAACGAAGAGAGAGATAGAAAAGAGGGAACTCCTAGCACAGAGTTTCCAGAAGGTGGGGATGCTATTTATACTGACAGGCCCCTGGCATCCTCGCGGCGGAAGACAAGATTCTGAAACAGTGGAAAGATGAAAGAAAAAAGCAGGCAGAAGAAAGAAGGGAAAAGACGAGATTTTGAGAAAGAAGTAAGATAAGAAAAAAAAGGACCATTAGGAAGAAAAAAAGAAGGGGAAATGACAGGATTGTGAGCCCGAAGAAAGACAGGAAAAGACAGGATTGTGGGCCAGAAGACAGATAGGAAAAGACAGGATTGTCAGCCAGAAGAAAGACAGAAAAAGTCAGGATTGTGGCCAGAAGAAAGACAGAATTGTGGGCCAGAAGAAAGACAGGATTGTGGGCCAGAAGAAAGACAGGATTGTGTGCTAGAAGAAAGACAGGACAAGACAGGATTGTAAGTAATAAGAAAGACAGGATTGTGGGCCAGAAGACAGACAGGAAAAGACAGGATTGTGAGCCAAAAGAAAGACAGGATTGTGGGCCAGAAGACAGACAGGAAAAGACAGGATTGTGAGCCGAAAGAAAGACAGGAAAAGACAGGATTGTGAGCCGAAAGAAAGACAGGAAAAGACAGGATTGTGAGCCAAAAGGAGAAGAAGAACAACAACTGTCTCCATCGCCACTGTCGTTGATAGGAGAAGACAGTTTTCTTGTCCTTGTATGCATTGTTTGTTTTTTTTCTTTTTAGAAAAAAATATCAAAATCCAGTACTAATCATTACTCATGACACTGACTTATGGACCTTTACCAAAGGTGGTCTAAAAACAATATCAAGAAAAGTTGTTATGGTGGTTGGTAAGCGTTTTCCAGCAGAACACCCAGGGGAGAACTTACCCCGAGTATGATGTACCTTGCCTTCACGCTTCATCGTCATCGTCATCCTCGTCATCCTTCATCACACCTGGGAATCACGATGAGATCATGGGAAGGCCCTGTACTGGATGAGACGATGGGAAGTTTGCGTGCACCTGTGTGAAGAAACAGAAAAGTGTGTGTTGTGTGTGTGTGTGTTGTGTGTGTGTGTGTGTGTGTGTGTGCGCGCGTGTGTGCGCGCGTGTGTGTGTGTGTGAGTGAATGTGTGTGTGTGTGTGACAGAGAGAGGGAGAGAGTAAATGAGTGTGTGTGACAGAGAGAGAGAGAGAGAGAGAGAGAGAGATAGAGAGAGAGAGAGAGAGAGAGAGAGAGAATGAGTGTGTGTGTGGTGGTGTGACAGAGAGAGAGAGAGTGAATGAGTGTGTGTGACAGAGAGAGAGAGAGAGAGAGAGAGAGAGAGAGAGAGAGAGAGAGAGGAGAGAGAGAGAGAGAGAGAATGAGTGTGTGTGTGTGTGACAGAGAGAGAGAGAGTGAATGAGTGTGTGTATGTGTGTGTGTGTATGTGTGTGTGTGTATGTGTATGTGAGTGTGTGTGTGTGTGTGTGTGTGTGTGGTGTATGTGAGTGTGTGTGTGTGTGTGTGTGTGTTGGGGTGTGTGTTTTGTGTGTGTGTGTTGTGTGTGTGTGTGTGTGTGTGGTGTGTGTGTGACAGAGAGAGAGAGTGAATGAGTGAGTGTGTATGTGTGCGTGCGTGTGTCCGCGTGTAGCAATATTGACCGTTCTACTTTTAAGCCCCATCCCCTCCCCTTACCCACCTCCCTCCTCCCGCTCTCCTTATATGGAAAGTTGAAGTTACTGTGTTGCGATATAGCAACGTTAGAATCCGTTAAAACAATAACTTCACTTCTGTTAAGTAAAACGAACAAACAAACCAACAAAAAAGGACCCGTAATCTCTTAACATATTTATGATAAAGAAACTACCAGAAAAATTGCATACAAAACCAAACCGAACATAATAAATAAATGGGGGGAAAAAATCAGTAAATACGTAGGTTGGTAAACAGGTATGTAAATAAGTATTGTACTTTTGTGTGTGTGTTTGTGTGTGTGTGCGCGCGCGTGCGTATGACTGTGGTGTGTGTGTGTGTGTGTATGTGTGTGTTGTGTGTGTGTGTGTGTGTGTGTGTAAGTGTGTGTGTGTGTGTGTAGTGTGTGTGTGTGGTGGTAAGTGTGTGTGTGTGTGTGTGTGTGTGTGGTGTGTGTGTGTGTGTGTTTAGTGTGTGTGTGTGTGTGTGTGTTGTGTGTGTGTGTGTGTGTGGTGTGTGTGTTGTGTGTGTGTGTTTTGTGTGTGTGTGTAAAGAAGGAATGGAGGAAAGAAGGAAGTAAAAAAGTATAAACCCTGCTCTCTTGTGACATTTTTTTTTAATGATGAAAATAAACACTTATTTCATGCCGAAAGGAGGCAAGGTTACCTTTTGACACTAATGGTTCACCATGGCTACAATTAGAGAGAGAGAGAGAGTGTGTCAATGCAACAAAAGCTGGTGTATGGCAACCCTCAGGCGTAATCGTGCAGCAATACTGATGACTGTCAGCATTTTACTGTGTGCGTGAGCACGTGCGTGCGTGGGTGCATGTTGGCGTGCTTGTTGTGTGTGTGTTTGTGTGTGTGTGTGTTTGTGTGTGTGGGTGTGTGGTGGGTGGAGGGGTGGATGTGCATATGTGTGTTGTGTGTGTGTGTGTGTGTGTGTGTGTGTGTGTGTGTGTGTGTGTGTGTGTGTGTGTGTGGATGTGCATGTGTGTGTGTGTTTGCTCTTGTGTATATATAATTATGTATGCGTGTTAGTGTTAGTAGTAGTTAGTAAGTGTGTGTGTGTGTACGTGTGCGTGTATGTGTACTCTTGTGTATGTATATATATATATGGGTATTAGTGTCAGTGGTATTAGTTAGTAAGTGTGTGTGTGTGTGTGTGTGTGTGTGTGTGTGTGTGTGTGTGTGTGTGTGTGTGTGTGTGTGTTGTGTGTGTGCTCTTGTGTATATATGTATGCGTGTTGTATCAGTGGTAGTTATGAGTGTGTGTGTGTGTGTGTGTGTGTGTGTGTGTGTGTGTGTGTTTTGTGTGTGTTGTGTGTGTGCTCTTGTGTATAAAATGTATGCGTGTTGATTTTGTGGGGAGTTAAATTTAGTGTGTGTGTGTTGTGGGTTTTTTTTGTGTTTTGGGGTTTTTTTTTTTGTTTTGGTGGGTTGTGTGTTTTGTGTTTTGGGTGCTCTTGTTTTATTATGTATGCTTTTGTATCAGGGGGGTAGGTTTTAAAGGTTTTTGTGTGTTTTTGTGTGTGTGTGTTTTGGGTGTGGTTGTTTTGGGGTGTGTGTGTTTTTGGGGGGTGGGGTGTGGGGTGTGTGTTGGTGTGTGCTGTTTTGTAAATAATATTTTGTAAAGCGTGTTGTTTTCAGTGGTAGTTAAAGAGTGTTTTGTTGTGTATGGGGTTTTGTGGGGTTTTCTCTTTTTGTTTAAAATATATATGTATGCGTGTTGTATTTTTAAATGGTAGTTAGTGTTTTTGTGGTTTTTGGTTTTGTTTTGTGTGTGTGTGGGGTGTTTTCGGGGGTTTTGTTTTTGTGTTTGTGTGTGTTTTTTACCCATGTGATAAAATGAAAGCGTGTTAGGTTTTTCAGTTGGGGGGAGTTAGTTGGGTTTGTTAGTTTAGTTTTAAAGGGGTGTGGAGCGCGCTAGCCGGGGCGTGGGGTGCCCTGTGGGTTTGATAATGTCGTTGGGTTTGCAGGGTCCACAGTCAAATGATTTCCCCTTTAAAGGAGGAAATGAGAGGAAAGGGCCCCTTTTTGGGAAGGAAAGTGGAAAAAAGACGAAGGAAAACCCCTTTTCCCCCACAACCCCAAAGAAGGAGAAAGGGTCCTGGAATGAGAGGAAAAGGGTGGGGGGACAACCCTTGGGGGGGGGGGGGGGGGGGGGGGGGGGGGGGGGGGGGGGGGGGGAGGGGGGGGGGGGGGGGGGGGGGGGGGGGGGGCGGGGATTTGGGGGGGGGGGGGGCCCCTGGAACCCAGGGGGGGGGGGGGAAAACCTATTTAAAATGGGGGTTATTTGGGGGGTTTTGGGGGGGGGGGGGTAAGGGGGGGGGGGGAGGTGGGGGGGGGGGGGGGGGGGGGGAAAGGGGGGGAAGGAAGCCGGGGGAAGGGAGGGGGGGTGGTAAAATAAAAAAATAAAAATTTTTTAAGAAAATGGAAGAGGGGGGGGGGGGGGGGTGGGGGGGAAGGGGGAAAAAGGGGGATGGGGGGGGGGGGTAGGCGGGCAGTTGGGTTTTAATGGGGGGTTTTTTTTGGGGGGAAAGGGGGGGAAAAAAGGGAAAATGAGGAAGGGAGGGGGCGGAACGAGGGCAAACCGGGGGGGGGGGGGGGGGGCGAACCCGGGTTTTTAACTTTGCTGGAACTGGGGGAGGTGTTTTTCAAAAACCCCACTAAAAGCCCCAGTCAAAATTTCTTTTTTTTTTTTTTTCCAACCACGGAAAAAAAAAAAATCTCTTTTTCCTTTTTTTTAATCATGGGTAAAACAAAATTTTGGCCAAAAAACCTGTGACTCCCCTGGGAAGAGGGGGGAGGGGGGGGGGGGGGGGAAAAGGGGGGGAAGAAAGGGACGGGAAAGGGGACAGGGAAACAAAGACACGAACACAGGGCCCGAAAAAACATGAAAACCGAGAACAGACAGAAATCAGTGGGGGCAAAGAGAAAAGACAGAACGGTGACACAATTTCCCAGGGTTAAACAGCGAAAACAACCCGGGCAGAAACGGCGAAAACAAGCACAGACAGAAACGGGGGACACAAGCACAGAAAAGAAAACCCGGTGGGCACCAAAAAACAACCCGGGAAAAATGATAAAAAGCACCCGGGAAAAATCAGTGACACGAGCAAAGAAGAATCGGCCCACCCCCAAGCCCCAAAACAGAATTTGGCGACACGGGTCACAAAGGGGCAGAAAACGGCGACAAAAAGGCCCCAGACCAAATCGGGAAAAAACGACAAAGACCCGAAAATTGAACCCCAAGCACAGGCAGAATCAGTGACAACAAGGGACAGACAGAATCGAAAGACAAAAATCACCCGAAAAAACATGTGACACAAGCACCCGGGCAAAATCGGCGACACAAACACAGACGGAATTTGGGGCGACCATACACCGGAAAATCGGCGACGCAAGCAAAAAAACCCCGAATCGGTTAAAACACAGGAAAAATGGTTTTACAAAAAGCCCCAGACAGAATCGGGCGACCAATTTAAAAGACAGAATCGGGGACACAAACACAGACAAAAAATCGGGGGACACAATAACAGACAGAATTTTGGTTTACACAAGCACGACAGAATCGCGACCCCAAGGGGATTTGAATCTTTTGGGGAAAGCGCGGAAAACCCGAATATGTGACATTTTGGAAAAAACAGAATTTTAGAGACAAAAGCATAGACAGAAAACAGCGACACAAGCAAAAGAAAATTTTCTTTTTTGCCTTTTAAAAAGGTTCGTGCCTAAACATTTCCCTAAATTGTTATTATTAAAATTAAAAATTTTTTATTATTAAACCATCAAACCCTCACATTATTTCAATATTTATTATTAAACATTTTTTTATTTAAAACAACGACACATACAGTGAAAAAAAAGAAGAGAGAGGGACAGAGTCATCAAAAAAAAACTTCCCGCCACCTTGCGGGGGCCCCAAACACACACAAAACAAAAACCCCAAACACACACAACCCAACACACCACGGGACAAACCCCACACACAAAAGCACGCACACACAACATACCAACCCCACACACACACCAATAACACCACCAAACCCCAACAACACGCACACACACATACCTACCACAACCACACACACACCACACACCCCACCAAACACACACAAAACACCCCACACACCAAAACAAAAAAAAAGAAAAAAAAAAAAAAGCCAGAGAGGGGTTTTCATTAGGAAAATCATCCAAAGGGGGGGGGGCCGGGGGGCAAACGGCAAAAAACATTTCGCTTGGCCCTTTTCTTTTTTCCCCAAACCCCCCGCAAATCACTTTTTTTTAATTTCCCACCGCGGGCCACCCTTAAAACCAAAGGGCACCTTTGACGCGGGGAGGGAGGGGAGGGGAGGGGAAAAGGGCCCAAAAAAATCGCGCGTGGCCCCGATTTAATTCTAAATTTAAAAATCCCCCCCCAAAACCACCAACCCCCACCCAAACCCGCCCTCCCCCAAAACCCCCCCCCTCTTTACTCTCCTCTCTCTTTTTCTAAAAAACCCATTTGTTCCTCGGGAAAAAATTTTAATCCTGTTTCAAAAACCCCCCTTCAAACCCCCTTCATTCTTTTTTTCCTTTTTTTCGAAATAAAAGGTTTTTTTTTGTTTTTAAAAATTTTTTTAAAAATAAAACCCCCCCCCCTTTTTTTTTTTTTTTTTCTCCCGCCCCCCCCCCCCCCCCTCTTCCCCTCTCTCCTCAAATCAAAGGGGGAAAGGGCCCAAAATTTTGAATAAACTATTTTTCCTCTTCCCCCTCTCCGCTCTTTTCCCCCCTCTTTTCCCCCCTCTCTCTCTTATCCCCCCTTCTCCCCTCCCCCTTCCCCCCTCCTGTCCCCTCTTTCCCCTCTCCCTCCCTTTTCTCTTTTCTCTGTTTTTGGGTTTTTTCATTATTTTTTATTGTTGGTTTTTAAATGTTTTTTTTTTTCCCATCGGGGGGGGACTGGTTAAAAAAACACATGGGGTGCTAAAATTTAAATTTTTTCCTCCCAAAATTAAAAGGGAAATTTGGGGCCCGGACAAAACTCTTTTCTTCCCCTTTTCCCCTCCCACCTTTTCCTTTCCCCCCCCCCCCCCCCCCCCTCCCCCTATCCCCCCCTTTCCCTCTTTTTTCTTCCTCCCCCCCCCCCCCCCCCCCCCCCCCCCCCCCCCCCCCCCCCCCCCCCCCCCCCCCCCACCCCCCCCCCCCCCCCCCCCCCCCCCCCCCCCCCGCCCCCCCCCCCCCCCAACCCCCCCCACCCCCCCCCCCCCCCCCCCCCCCCCCCCCCCCCCCCCCCCCCCCCCACCCCCCCCCCCCCCCCCCCCCCCGGGCCCCCCCCCCCCCCCCCCCCCCCCCCCCCCCCCCCCCCCCCCCCCCACCCCCCCCCCCCCCACCCCCCCCCCCCCCCCTTCCCCAAACCCCCCCCCCCCCCCCCCCTCTCCGTCCTTTTCCCACAAGGGTAAGGTAGCAGTCTTTCTTCTTTTTTCCTCCCCTTTCCCAAGTTCTCAATTATTTTTGGTTTTTGTTCTCCCAAGCCACACCTGTCAAGGGAACCCGCCCCCCTTTTGCCTCACCCCCTCCCATACAGCATGTGGTTTTGCTGACCAGGGCATCGTTTTTCATTTGGAGGTTTTTGGGATCGTTTTTTGGGGTGTGTGGGGGTGGTTGTGGTTTTTGTGGGGGTTTTTTTGGGGGGGTGGTGTGGGTGTGGGTTGGGACCTGGGATGGCAGGAGTTAAAAACGCTTTTCCCCCCCCTTTTTTTTTCCATGGTGCAGAAGGGAATCTTTTTTCATGGGGAGACAAATTTTCGGACGAGAAGAAAAAAAAGGAATTTGACTTTTTCCAAATTTCCCTCATTTTCCTTTCCTTTTAAAAGGTGGGGCAATTAATTTTTGAAAGGAGTGCCCGTTTTAAAAAAACCCGCCCCCCCCCCCCCCCCCACCCCCCCCCCCCCCCCCCCCCCCCCCCCCCCCTCCCCCCTCCCCCCCCCCCCCCCCCCCCCCCCCCCCCCCCCCCCCAAAAAAAAAAAAAATGTGTGTTTTGGTTTAAAAAAAAAAAAATGTGTTTTGTTTTGTGTTGTGTTTTTGCGGCGCCGGGGGGCGGTTTGCGGGGAGTGAGAGAGAATTTTTTAAAAAAAAAAAAATAAATAAATAAAAAAAAATAAAAAAACGAGAAAATTCAATTAAATTCTGGGAAAAAATATTTTTAATTCCAAAAATAACTTGTGTTAAAAACATACCACAAAAATATAAATATAAAATTTTTTCTTCTCTCTCCTCTCCCCTCCCCTCTCTCTCCTATAAAATAAAATTTTTATTTAAAATTATATATATATATTTTTATATAAAAAAGCAGTAACCGACGGGAAAAAAAAAACACACAAAAAAATGATGTTGTTGTTGTTTTCTTTCTTCAATGTGCTTGTGCAATTAAAGATGTCGCGACAAAATTTTGGGGGAAATGAAAATCGAAAGACAAACTGAGAATAGCAACGGGCCTGCTGCTTCCTTTCCCCCCCTTTTTCTTTCATTCCCTTTTTTTCAAAAACACACAACCCCACACACCACAACCAACACACACACACCACACACACACACACACACACACCAAACGCGTACCCACGCTCAAACAGGCCCTAACAAAAACTGCCCAAAAAAAAAGAGGGGGAGAGAAGGGGAAGGAAAAGAGGGGGAGAGAGGGGGAAAGGGGAGAGAGAGAGGGTAGAGAGGGGAGGGGGAGAGAGAGGGGGAGAGGGGGAAAAGAGAGGGGAGGGGGAGAGGGGAGAGAGAGAGAAGGGGGGTTGGGGAAAAGAAAGAGAAAGAAAAAGAAAACAAAACAATTCAAAAGAACCCTACCTGAACAACACCCAACCCTGATTTATTCCCCACAAATCCCCGGCCCAGGGTTTACACACAAAAACCTTCCGCCTCCCCCCCCTCCCCCCCCCCAGCGAAATGAGATTTTTGAGGGAAAATTTTACTCGGAAAGGGTTTACCCAAAAAAAAAATTCAGAAGCGATGGGCAACTACCCGGATGTTAAAAGGGTTTTTAAATCCAAAACTTTAGCTTCCCGGGGGCATGAAGTAACTTTTTAAGAGTGATTGTCGGGAAAAAAAAGGGAAAAGCCCGCTTGCCCCATTTTTTACAGATTTTTTTTTAAAAAATATAAACAAATTGGGAAACCCGACATGTTTTTGGGGGGGATTGAGGACATAGAGCAAAACCCCGGTAGTATGGGGGAAGTTGAAAAAACCAAACATCAAAAAAAGGGTGCTTGTGTTTCCCGCATGTTGGGCCCCGTCCATTTCAGTATTGGGGGGCTAGGAGCGACAAAGGAACCCAGGGGGGGGGGGCAGTTTGGTAGGGGTGAAAAAATTTTTAAAAAAAAAAAAAATCAAAACCTACCAAGTTTGCACAAAATCACCGTTTGTTTCTTTTCCCGTTCGTCGGCTATATAGCTCCGAAGTTCACCAATGGTGAGATGTTGCGTATGCGACCGTTTTGGCCCACTATAAAGGTAGCCGCATTCGGACTTCGGGGATAATTAGAGTTTCGAGTCAGGGGCTTGCCTTTCACATACAATTTATAAAAAAAATTCTGTGGATGCATTAGTAGCAAGTGCAGTGTGAATGCAAGAGTGAAAAATAGAAAGAAGAAAACAAAAAGTGGCGAAATTTATAGCTGGATTGCGGCCTTAATCCAGAGATTCCCGGCCACTACACGACTAGCCAAGCTAGGAGCTGAGGAGGAGAAGGAGAAAGAGGAGGAGAAGGGGGACAAACACAAGCATGTGCTTGCACTGACCAGGGTCAGTGTGGTGGTGGGCCCAGAGGGGATCTGACCACACCGTGTCCTAGGGAGCAAACAGCAGATAGGCTTGTCCACGGCAAACAGGAGACTGCTGATACCCTTCCACTCTGCACACAACCTGTGCCGTGTCCATCAGCTACACTGGGACGGACGGACACACA
>CM054166.1:14106666-14111666 GCA_028751875.1 Rapana venosa
ATGAAGTGCATTTCCTGTTTCATTGTCAATCATATGTTTCCATACGCGAAAACTGTGGTGTTCTCAATCTATAAGCTTTCGGAAGGCAAAATATTTTTTCTATCTTATCATCTGATGATGATATCGTGATCAAATCGGTTGTAAAGTTTATTGCTGAAGCACTGAAATTACGACAATTACAGCTAAGTTCCAATTAGTTTAACATTTGTGACTAAACTAAAGTAAAATTATATTAATATGTAAACTCCAGCATTTTGTGACACACCTAAAGAAACATTTATAGTTACGATGTAATCTCCAGCAAGAATATTTATTGAAAATTTCACATACAATTTCATTGGATGGTCTAATATAGCATTCTAGAATGTTCTTTTTATCATTTTAGTTATTGCTTATTGGTTCCTGTTGTTCATCCTTGCTATTTCTTTGTGTTCAGTTTGAAACTGAGTTCATGTCAGAGCTTAAAGTCGTATCCGTTTAGAGAGAGTTCTTTTGGGTTGTTTGTTTTTTGGTTTTCATTACGTTAAATGCATCATGTGATTTTTCTTGTATTTATTTGTATTTACAAAAGAAAGTCGTGTATAACCCCCCTTGTCAATAGGCCACATTGGGCAATGACAATAAATTGGTCAAAGCGTCAAAGCGTCTCTGTCTCTCTGTCTGTCTGTCTGTCTGTCTGTCTGTCTGTCTGTCTGTCTGTCTTGCCAACAGCAGGGATACCAATGCCGTTTTGTTTGGGTTTTTCCTCACTGACGCTGGTGTCACTGATGTACGGTCTGATTTATTTTTCATTTCTTTCTTTCTTTATTTTATTCTGTTATATCGAGGATAATGCAATAAGCGCTCATGTGCTTTTTTTTACATCTAGTCCCCGTGTGTATGCGGTTTTGTAAGTTTTGTCATCTGTTCCCACCGGCACACAATGGCCTACTCTTACGAAAAGCGGAGCAGGATTTAACGTGTTGCGCAAGATGTTCTGCGTGCGTTCGCACACGGAATACACCAGTGTTCTTACTTTGATCTGTCTCCGTCTCTCTGTCTGCCTTCCTGCCTGTATCTCTGTCTGTCTGTCTGTCTGTCTGTCTTCTCTTTCTCTATCGCATCATCAGACAGGAATATCAGTGAGGCTTCCCCCCACACACGCGCGTGGGTGTGACTGATGTAGGGGTTGTTTTGATACACCATTACTCTGGGAGGTGTTTTTTTTCTGTTTCTCTCTGAGTCTCTTTGTCTCTTACTGTATGTGTCTGTCTGTCCCTCTGTCTGTCTGTCTGTCTGTCTGTTTGTCTCTCTCTCTCTCTCTCTCTCTCATCTCTCTCCTCCCCTCTCTCTCTCTCTCTCTCTCTCTCTCTGTCGGTTCATCACACCACAAAGCACTCATAGTAGACGATCGGTGTTTTGAACAGTCAGCACTGATGGAAGGACAGTCCATGCTTTCATTTCTCTCTATCCCCGAAGTCGGAAAACGGCTACCTCAATGATGGTGGGCAATAAACGGTCGCATACGTAAACATCTCAGCGCTGTTGAAATCTTGGAGCTCTAGCCGAGGAACAAAACAAAACAATTCATCTGTTTCTCTTCCTGTCAGTCTCTCTCTCTCTCTCTCTCTCTCTCTCTCTCTCTCTCTCTCTCTCTCTCTCTCTCTCTCTCTCTCTCTCTCTCTCCTCTCCTCTCTCTCTGAAACATCAACCACACAAAGGGATTTCAACACGTCAGCCAACACTTCTTCTTCAACGTCGAACACTCAGGCAGTAGCTAAATTGTCGTTTGTCATTTGAACGAAAATGCCTTGCGCTGCCGTTATGCGCCTGACAAGTCAGGCCCAGCGCATCCAACTTCGGCATGGGATATAACGGTTATCTTGTAAGTCTTTCTGGACACAAAAAAGCAGGAGAATGGACCAAGAAGGCAGAAAACAGACAAGAAGAAGGTGACAAGGAAGAAAAGAAAGAAGGCAGACACAAAGAGAGGGATAGAAAAGAGGGAATTCCTAGCACAGAATTTCCAGAAGGTGGGGATGCTATTCATAGTGACAGAGGCAGGCCGCCTGGTTTCCCCATGGGGGGAGGTCTCTCTATCTCTGAAATACCAACCACACAAAGGGGAGACTGCAACAAGACAACGCCGACACAACAGCAGTGTTTTGTACACAATCCCCTTCGAGACATGATTTGTCTTTTCTTTGATCTGTACCCCACCCCATCCCAACCCCACCCTTCCACCCCACCCCATCCCACCGCACCCCTCCGCCTCGCTTCCTGTGACTTTTTGCTCTTGTTGCTGTGATTATATATTTTAGGTCCCAGGGGAGATTTCTGGTCTAGGGGCTGGACTAGTAGAGCGCTCATCAAAAACTGCCAAGGAGATGACTAGGGTAGGATGCTGCCAACTATATATCCATTCCACGCTGACAGCGGAAACACACGCTGCTACTACTACTACAAGACTTCCTGCCTTTTGCCTTGTCTGTCTAGTGTCTTTCAAGTCTGTAGCTGTGTGTGTCTGTCTGGTGTTCTGTCTGTCTGGTGTTCTGTCAGTCTGGTCTGTTGTCTGTCTGGTCTGGTTTGGTCTGTTCACATATGATAAACCGTCATCAAATCAGCCATCATTTTTATGCAGACGACTCTCAGATTCTTAGCAGTGAAACTCCCAAAAATCTGCCTTCTCTCTTGACAAATATGTCCTACTGCCTTCAAGATATCCCAAATTGGATGATAGAGGACAAGTTACAGCAGCTAAATGCAGATAAAACCGAAGCCATGCTTATAGGGACCAAACACAAAGTCTCTTCCATCACAACAGCTTCAATAGAATTCGGCAATACGTCTGTCCCTCTATCCACTGTAGTGAAATATCTAGGGATAGTTATCGATAACACACTCTCCATGCAAAAATTAATCACCCAAACCTGCCAGTTGGGCTATTATCAATTACGGCGCATTGGTGTAGTTCGAAAGTATCTGATCTAACCACTGATGGAACATCCAAACTTGTTGCGTCTCTCATTCTCTCACGTCTGGACTATTGCAATTCTCTTCTGGCTGGTCTGCCAGCATCATCTATCCACCCTCTTCAACGTACACAAAACTCTGCAGCTCGACTAGTCCTCAGAAAGAAAAAATCTGAACACATTACTCCTCTCTTGCGATCTCTCCACTGGCTGCCTGTGCCACAGAGAGTAAACTATAAGATCTGTACCCTATGTTACAAATGTCTCCACAAAGCAGCACCTTCCTACCTCTGTGAATGTCTTCACTTGTACACTCCTTCTCGTTCCCTCCGCTCTGCTGCAGATACCTTGTGCTTAAGAATACCTAGATTCAACCAGTCCACTGTTGGCCGTCGCTCTTTCTCTGTTTCTGGTCCAGTGATCTGGAATGACCTCCCTCTCTCCCTTCGTCAAAAGCCTACTTATGGTGCTTTTCAATCCAGCCTAAAGACGCATTTATTTCAAACCTAAGATTATCCCCTCTTGTTTCATCTCATTTCTGTCCCTGCCCTCAACAACCAACTCTCCCCCACCCTCCATCACCCTGCCCGAGTGTACAACCTTGTGTGTGTGTGTGTGTGTGTGTGTGTGTGTGTGTGTGTGTGTGTGTGTGTGTGTGTGTTGTGGTGTGTGTGGTGTGTGTGTGTGTGTGTGTGTGTGGGCGCGCGCGTGTGTGTGTGTTTACATTTGAATTTGTAAAAAAACTATTAATTGTGCGCGAGTGTGTGTTTACATTTGAATTTGTAAAAATCTATAAATTGTAACTGGCTGCATGTGAAAGACTAGGATGAATGAAAGCGCTTTGATTTGTTTGGGTTTTTTTGCAAGATAAAGCGCTGTATAAATTCCATGTATTATTATTATTATTATTATTGTCTGTCTTTCAAGTCTGTAGCTGTGTGTGTCTGTCTGGCCTATTGTCTGTCTTCCAAATCTGTAGCTGTATGTCTGTATCCTTATCGCCAACAAATAGGGACCAACCATGCAGGTTTTCACTTTGACTGGCACGGATGCCATTGATGTACTATCTGCTTTCACACACCACTGAAGAAGGAAGGTGGCAGAACGGTTTAGACAGTCACCTGCCTAAAAAGTAAATCTTGGAAGTTCTGGGTTCAATTCCCAGCCTTGCACCTTTCTTCCCAGTTTGACGAGAAAATCGAACAGAATGTTCAAGTCCTTCGCATGAGACTATAAACCGAGGCTTCGCGTGCGAATGCTCAAAGAACGGTAAAAAAAAAAACCCGTTCCACCTTTCGGAAGAATAGGCCATTCCGTGCCGGTAGGAACGGATGACAACATCTCTTTTTTTTAAACCCCAACAAAAAAACCAGCCAGCCAAACAAACAAAACCGCACGCAAAGAGGTGTCGTGTTTAAACATCACCCCCGAAGATGGTATGCGGATACCTAAATGGTAGGGGGGGAAGGGAAGGGGCGGGCGGGGTGGGGGAGAACGGTCGCAAACGCAAAAATCTCACCATTGGTTAACCTCGGAGCACAAACCGAATAAAAATCAAAAGCGTAAAGAGTTGAGTTTGCTGCCACCTTCCCATTCCACGCTCAACGCGAAAGCACGTGCTCTGCTACAAGACTTTTCTGCCTTTAGTCTTGTCTGTCTAGTGTCTTCCAAGTCTGTGTCTGTGTGTCTGTCTTTCTATTGTCTGTCTTCCAAGTCTGTATCTGTGTGTCTGTCTTTCTATTGTCTGTCTTCCAGTCTGTGAGTCTATCTTTCTATTGTCTGTCTTCTAGTCTGTGTGTGTCTGTCTTTCTATTTTCTGCCTTCCAAGTCTGTGTCAGTGTGTCTTTCTATTGTCTGTCTTCCAAGTCTGTGTCTATGTGTCTTTCTATTGTCTGTCTTCCAAGTCTGTGTCTGTGTGTCTGTCTTTCTATTGTCTGTCTTCCAAGTCTGTATCTATGTGTCTATCTTTCTATTGACTGTCTAGTGTCTTCCAGTCTGTACCTGTGTGTCTGTCTTTCTATTGGTCTGTCTAGTGCCTTCTACGTCAGT
>CM054166.1:14119166-14126666 GCA_028751875.1 Rapana venosa
AGAGAGAGAGAGAGAGAGAGAGAGAGAGAGAAGAGAGAAAACTCGAACTCGAACTCGAATATTTTAATGAGGGTAATTGGATAAGCCAGAGGCTTACACCAGGCCCTCATGGGCAAAACGTGAAACAAACATGAATAAACCAATGAATTAACAAACAGAGAGAGAGAGAGAGGAGAGAGAGAGAGAGAGAGAGAGAGAGAGAGAGAGAGAGAGAGAGAGAGAGAATAAGACAGAGAGAGATCGTCCCTGCTTTCCCCCCCCCCCCCCCCCCCCCTACCCTTCCCTTCCTCTTTTCCCCCCTCCCCCAAACCGTAAAAAAAAAAAAATCGATCGTTAAAACTAAGAACACACAGCATACAAAGGTTAGGCTGCTAAAAACCTTGAACTCTTCCGACCAATCTCTCTCTCTCTGTCTCTCTGTCTCTCTGTCTCTCTCTCTCTTTCTCTCTCTCTCTCTCTGTCTGTTCTCTCTCTCTCTCTCTCTGTGTCTCTGACTCTCTCTCTCTCTATCTCTGACTCTCTCTGTCTCTCTCTTTCTCTCAACCCCTCCCTCCCTCCCTCCCTTCCTTTTCCATCCTTTCTAATTTCCCCACCCCCACCCCCCTTCCTTGTCTCTCTGGCTCGCTCTGTCCACTTCTGTGTGCGAGTGAATTGTGTGTGTCTGCTTTGATGTGTCTCTTTCTCTTCTCCATCCTGCCTCCCTCCCTCCTCTGTGTGGTTGTTGTGTTGTTGGGTTTTTTGCCCCTTTCTTTCTTTCTTTTCTTTCTTTCTTTTCTTTCTTTCTTTCCGATTTTTTTTTTTTTTTGGTTAACGTTCCTATGGCTCTCAAAAGTCTGATTCTGCGAGTCAGTCTGTCCGTTTTAATACGGGTTTTTTTGTTGTTGTTGTTTCATGTTAATCGATGGTTTCTTTTGAGGTTGTTGGGTTTTTTTGTTGGTTTTTTGGGGGTGTGGGGTAGGGGTGGATGGGGGGGGGTGGGGGGGGGGGAGGTGGGCTGTTGCACTGGGGGGGGGGGGGGGGGGGGAGGAGGAGGGAGGGGTTTGTGAGTGGGTGCTTCGGTTTGAATGTTTCCTTTTTTCTTTTTCTTTAAGTGTTTCCATTTTTATGTTTCTACGTTACATGAGTGAGTCGAGTACTTCTGATTTAATGTGCGCGCGCGTGCGCGTGTGTGTGTGTGCGTGTGTGTGTGTGTGTGTGTGTGTGTGTGTGTGTGTGTGTGTGTGTGTGTGTGTGGTGCGCGCGTGCGTGCGTGTGTGTGTGTGAATGTTTCTGTTTTAATGTTTCTTTTTTTCTTCCCGCTGATGGTGAATGTTTCTGTTTTAATGTTTCTCTCTTTTTTTTCTTTTTCTTTATTGTAGTCCGTTCTTCCGTTTTAGTGTCTTTTTTTTCTGTGACAGATTGATTCCATTTTAATGGGGGTTTTGTGTAAGTAAGTGTTTATGTTTTAATGTTTCTTTTTGTGTAAGGGTTTATGTTTTAATGTTTCTTTTTGTGTAAGTAAGTGTTTCTGTTTTAATGTTTCTTTTTTGTGTAAGGAAGTGTTTCTGTTTTAATGTTTCTTTCTTGTGTGTTTCTGTTTTAATGTTTCTTTTTTGTGTAAGTAAGTGTTTCTGTTTTAATGTTTCTTTGTTAAGTAAGTGTTTCTGTTTTAATGTTTCTTTTTTGTGTGTTTCTGTTTTAATGTTTCTTTGTTAAGTAAGTGTTTCTGTTTTAATGTTTCTTTTTTTGTGTTTCTGTTTTAATGTTTCTTTGTTAAGTAAGTGTTTCTGTTTTAATGTTTCTTTTTTGTGTGTTTCTGTTTTAATGTTTCTTTTTTGTGTAAGTGAGTGTTTCTGTTTTAATGTTTCTTTTCTGTGTGTTTCTGTTTTAATGTTTCTTTTTTGTGTAAGTGTTTCTGTTTTAATGTTTCTTTTTTGTGTGTTTCTGTTTTAATGGGGGGTTTTGGTGTAAGTAAGTGTTTATGTTTTAATGTTTCTTTTTGTGTAAGGGTTTATGTTTTAATGTTTCTTTTTTTGTGTAAGTGAGTGTTTCTGTTTTAATGTTTCTTTTTTGTGTGTTTCTTTTTTAAGGGGGGTTTTTTGGTGTAAGTAAGTGTTTATGTTTTAATGTTTCTTTTTGTGTAAGGTTTATGTTTTAATGTTTCTTTTTGTGTGTTTCTGTTTTAATATTTCTTTTTTGTGTGTTTCTGTTTTAATATTTATTTTTTGTGTGTTTTCTGTTTTAATGTTGTTTTGTGTAAGTGTTTCTGTTTTAATGTTTCTTTTTTGTGTAAGTAAGTGTTTCTGTTTTAATGTTTCTTTTTTACGTGAGTGAAACCTTCCGTTTCAAATTTTTTTTTTTTTATGTGAGTCAATGCTTTCGTATCCTTATTTCTAATAACTGCGAGTCTTTCTTTTTCTTCTATGAATGAATACTTCTCTTATACAGCGTTATATATATAAATTCCATTTATTATTCTTATGTAATCATTTTTTCCCTTGTGACTGAATGTTTTCCATTTTAACGGTATGGATGGACGCTTCTATTTTCAAGGTTAGTTAGTATACATGCTTCCGTTGAAAGATATACATTTCATGTGAGTGAATAATTTCACTTTATAATGCTCCTTTTTTTTCTCTCTCTCTCTGTGAGGGAATCCTTGCCATTTTTAAATGTGACTTTCCACCGCGGGAAAGAGCGCGCTCATTTTTATGCCCATCTTTTGCTGTGAGCGAGTGATTGTACCCGTTTTAATGTTCCTTTATAGAGAAGCAGGAGTGAAAGCCTTACCAACAGGTGGTGGTAGTGGTGCTTGGTGGTTGGTGGTGGTGGTTGGTGGTGGTGGTTGATGGTGATTGGTGGTGGTGGTTGGTGGTGGAGGTGGTGGTTGATGGTGGTGGTTGGTGGTGGTGGTTGATGGTGGTGGTTGTTGGTTGTTGGAGGTGGTGGTGGTTGATGGTGGTGGTGAAGGTGGTGGTGGTGGTGGTTGGTGGTGGTGGTTGGCGGTGGAGGTGGTTGGTGGTGGTTGGCGGTGGTTGAGGGTGGTGGTGGTTGATGGTGGTGGTGAAGGAGGTGGTTGGCGGTGGTTGATGGTGGTGGTGGTTGATGGTGGTGATTGGAGGTGGTGGTGGTTGATGGTGGTGGTTGGAGGTGGTGGTGGTTGGTGGATGGAGGTGGTGGTGGGTGGTGGTGATGGAGGACGTTTTATTCTGGACATTTTTTGTTCTTTATGGCCTTGAAGTCTGGCAAAGCTTCTTAATTATACTGCCTGCGAATGTTTTAATCAATAAACGAGAGCTGTCGACTTTTCACTGATGTAAATCCATCTCTGCCGCACCCCCCCCCCCCCCTTCACCCCCCAACCCCGTCACTTCCTTCCCTTGACTCTGATCAGCTTCGCTTGCTGGTACTTATTCAGTTTTTAAGTTTTAGTCACTTTTCATCCCCTCCTTCACTCCTCCTTTTCAACCACTCCCTTTTCCCAAGGCATGCCCCCGTGCAAATGTGTACACACACACACACACACACACACACACACACACACACACACACACACAGGCGCACGGAGGTAGGCAAGGGAACACACATACAGGCACACTCGCAATGTATGTTTATGTATGCCCTCTTTCCTTTCCCTTGTACCACTTCCCCCTCCCAACCCTTCACACACGCACACTCCACCCCACCCCCCTCATCCCCACCTCCCTCACACACACACACACACACACACGCACGCACGCACGCAAACACTACAAGCTACAAACGTCTAATCTCAAAACCACAGACTCGAACCTTGAACCCGGCACAATCCCCCCCCCAAAAAAAAAAGAATCCGTGGGCTACATGGCCAAGTCCTAAACTAACCGTTAAGCCCACGACACACTATCCTTTTCAGCCTTCCAGCCCAGACTAGACAGACAGTCCAGCGGTTAATGCAAGCATACTGGTCAAAACCTGCAAATGAGGGTGACAGCAGCGTGCCTCTCTGAGCATACACATGCTTTGGACCCTCCTCTACAAATACTGGCATGGGAAAAACACCACACTGACCATCTGTTTCCCATGAATTTGATTTGATACTTAAAGATACATGGCCCCACTTATTATAGACCATGACAAATGTAACCTTCCCCTAACCTAGCCCTTCCTTCCCCTGTTCTACCCCCCCTCCTTCCCCCTTCTACCCCCCTTCCAAAATCCCCCCTTCCCCCAACCTAACCCCCTCCCCTCTCTAATTCCCCCTTCCCCCCCCATATTGTTTTACTCTCCCCCCCCAACCTACCTTCCTGCCCACCTCTACCCCTCCCCTACCTATTTCCCTCCTCCCCCCTCCCCCCCCCCCCAACTAGCCCCCCCTCTCCTACCCTTTCCCCCCTCTTTTTTCCCCTCCAACCCTCCCCATCCCAACCCATCCTTCCCCTGTAACCTGTCCCCTCCTCCCCAAAACCCCCTCCGTCCCCTACCCCCCTCCCTCCCCCCCAACCATCCCCACCAAACCTACCCCCCTCCTTCCCCATCCCCTTTTCCCCCCTCCCTCCTACCCTCCTCCTCCCCCCCCTCCCCTATCCCCCTCCTTCCCTTTTTCCGTTCCCGCTTTTCGTTAAGAGTGGGGCCCTTTGGGGCCCGTGGGAACAGATGAAAAAATTGAAAAAACCCCGCATACACACGGAGATGGATGTAAAAAGAACAAGTGTTTTTTTCATTATCTCGAAAAAAAAAATTTAAAAAAAAAAAAATCCCCCTCCCTCCCCTGCCCCCCCCTAATTACCCCCATCCCCCTCCCCCAAACCCCTTACCCCCCTTTCCCCCCCCCACCACCCTGCACTTTTATTTTTTCCCTCGCTAAATCTTCACTAAAAAACCCCCAATTAGAATCAAAAGGGCTTGCGTCATCTTCATTAAAAATTTTAAACCCCTTGGGGCGGCGGCTAAGCTGTTTACAGGCCAAAATCCACCCTAACCATTCAAGGGTTAGGGAAAAAAAATTTAAATTTTCCTTTTTACCAAGCCAAAGGCGGATCATTTCCCTGCTATAATTAGACCAGCGGGAGGGAGGTGCAGTGAGAGTGCTGGGAAATTGGGGGAAGTGACGCTGTGGTTTTGTTTTTTCACAGTCTTGGGCATCGTCGAAAAAGCTAAAGGCAACTATCGTCATCTGTCTAAGAGCGAAAAAGTAGGGCCCCCGTGCATCCGACTTCGGCATGGAGAGAAAAATTTCCCTTTTTAAAGGGTTTCTGGAAAAAGAGGGGGGAAAAAAAAGGCGGAAAAAGGAAAAGAAGACAGAAAAAGCGAAAGAAGGGGCAGGGAGAAAAAAGCAAAGCAGAAAAAGAGAGAAGAGGAGAGAGGAGAGAGGGAGAGAGAGAGAGAGGAGAGAGAGAGATAGAGGGGAGAGAGAGAAAAGAGAGAAAGAAGGGGGTGAAGGAGGGTGAAAGGAGGAATTCCAGCCAGAAAAGTCCAGAAGATGGGAATGCTTTTTATTTGACAGGTCTCACTTCCCCCCCAAAGGGGGGGGGGGGGGGGGGGGGGGGGGGGGGGGGGTGGAATTGTTTCAGGGGGGGGGATTGGTACTGTCATTCACAAACAGACGATCGACAGAGATGTGTTTTTGGTCCGACAGTTCGGGACGGGGTAGCCTAGCTTTAGAACATTGCGCTACAATAGAGACCCGGGTTTTGATTCCCCTTCAAGGGGGGTTTTTTCCCTCCTGGACTTAACATCAGTGCCGACTCCACTCTCCCCAAAAGTCCTTCGGAGGAGACTATAAACCGAGGCTCCGTGTGTGCGAACGCACGCAGAACATCTTGCGCACACGTTAAAGCCTGTTCTGCTCTTCGTAAGAGTCGGCCATTGTGTGCCGCCGGTGGGAACAGATGACAAAATTTACAAACCCGCATACAGGAGGATGTTTAGGATGTTTAAAAGAAAAAAGCACGCAAGTGCTTATTCCATTATCCTCGATATTAACTGCAAAAGAATAAAAGAAATAAAGAATAGAATAAAGTCTGTTGTCTGCTTTAACGTTTACAATGCCAGATGATTCAGTTTGGGGATCTGTTTCACCCTCACGGGTCCGAGCCGTACTGTTCGAGAGTCTGGTCTCTGGACTGCTTTAGGTGGACGCCTGTGCAGCAACAGCAGCAGCAGCAGCAGCAGCAGCAGCAGCGACAGCAGCAGTACTGACTAATGACAAAATCAATACACGGCTCCATAACCTCCTCCTCCTCCTCCTGCTCCCACCTCCAGCCCCTAATATAGCAGAGGAGGGGTGGCCAAAGCAGTGTAGTGTAGTGTAGTGTAGTGTAGTGTAGTGTAATAGTGGTGTGGTGTGGTGTGGTGTGGTGTGGTGTGGTGTGGTGTTATGTAGTGTAGTGTAGTGTAGTGTAGTGTAGTGTAGTGTAGTGTAGTGGTAGTGGCCGTCCAGTCTCTCTCTTCCCCGCCTGTCTGCCTGTTTGTAGCAAGGTTACACTTACTGATCAGATCTGCGGGGTGTGTGTGTGTGTGTGTTTGGTGTGTGTGTGTGTGTGTGTGTGTGTGTGTGGTGTGTGTGTGTGGTGTTGTGTGTTGTGTGTGTGTGTGTTTTGAGTGGGGTTGGGGTGGGGTGGTGTGTGTGTGTGTGTGTTTGGTGGGTTGGGGTGGGTGGTGGGGGGGTGTGTGTTGGTGTTGGTGGTTGGGGTGTTGGGTGTGTGTATTGGGGGGGGGGGGGGGGGGGGGGGGGGGAGGGGGGGGGGGGGGGGGGGGGGGGGGGGGGGAGTTGAGGTGGTGTGTGTATGTGTTGGGGGGTTGTATGTGTGTTGGGGGGTTGGGGGGTTATGTGTGTGTGTTGGTGTGTGCGTGCGTGCGTGCGTAAGCGTGTGTGTGTGTGTGTGGTGTGTGGTGTGTGTGTGTGTGTGTGTGTGTTGTGTGTGTGTGTGATGGTGGGAGTGTGTTGGGCGGTTAGGTTGTGGGGGAGGGGGGATGAGGAAGAAAGATTGTTGTGAGTGTATGTGTGTGGGAGGTTGCATATCTCTCTCTCTCTCTCTCTCTCTCCTCTCTCTCTCTCTCTCTCTATATATATATATATATATATATATATATATATATATATATGTATATATATGTATATATATATATATTATATATATATATATATATATATATATATAAATATATATATATAATATATATATATATATATAAGCTCTAAGTTTACTACTCCAATTATACATCAGGATGTGTAATTATAAAGTATTATTTTCTTCTTCTCCTTTTTTTTTAAAAATAAAAAAAAACACATTTGAATACCATCTTCTCCACCCTCGTCACTCTTCTCCATTGTATCCGTCCGCTCCCCCCCCCCCCCCCCCCTCCCCACCCCCCACACACCCCAAACCCACCCCTCATTTTCTTCTCTTCCTCTCCAAAAAAACCACCCCACCCTATAAATCGAAATACAACAACAACAATATCCAAACCACAATAACACACAAGCACACTTCTGTTCCATGTTTTCTACTGCCTCATACATACACACCACTAATCCCA
>CM054166.1:14134166-14144166 GCA_028751875.1 Rapana venosa
GTGAAAGATTGCAGTCACTTGCACACACACACACAAAAAGTGAAGTTATCGCCGTAGTAACTTGCACACATACACAAAAGTGAAGTTATCGCCGTAGTAACTTGCACGTACAAAAAAGTGAAGTTATCGCCGTAGTAACTTGCACACATACACAAAAGTGAAGATATCGCCGTAGTAACTTGCACACACACAAAAAAGTGAAGATATCGCCGTAGCCTAGTAACTTGCACGCACACACAAAAAGTGAAGATATCGCCGTAGTAACTTGCACGCACGCACGCACTCAATTTAAGGGGGCAGAGCTTTCTTAAGTCCTGCGGGATACATTGTTGAGTGACTCCTCCAAAAAATGCCACGAAGGGACTCTGAAAAAGGCTCTAAGCCTTTATCAAGGAAGGCTGTATAGAGCCTAGGGTAGAGGATGTAAAGGACGGTACATTTTGGGTATGTGAAAAAATGTATGTGTGTGACTATATTTTAAGCTTTTGCAGTTTACTGGGATAGCTGAATACGGCGAGGAGTGGAGGAAGCTGGTAGCAAAATCTTCAGTGGTTCCCCAACAGTCTATGGGATAGATACAGATAATATAGGAATTGTTGAAGATCGTAGTCTTTTGCAACGTCTAGGAGAGAAGATGAAAGAATGTTTGGGATAACTGTAGGCTCGTTCGAAGGCTGGACCACAGCCTACTAAACAATCGTTGGTCTTGTGTGGAAAGGCTTTACGGTCCACTGAATAGGCAAAGCCTCGCGGAAAGGCTTTATCACTTACTGGACAGAAGAAAGGCTTTTGAGCCTCCTAGACAGTCGTAGGCTTGTGGAAATGTTTTCACAGCTTACTGGAAAGTCTTAAGGCTTGTGAAAGGTTGTAAAAATGTAGTATTTCAGTATCATCATTAAGAAATTTGTTCTTAGAGAGATGGCTTGATGAAAAAAAGCAAATGCATCGCTTATTCAATGTGCCATCTGGAAATAAAAAATTAACTTGATTTGACTTGAAAAGGTTTCGGAACATACGGGATATAGACTGTTGTTCTTGTGAAAAGGCTTCAGAACCGATTGAACAGTCAGTGTCATGGAACAGTTGTAGAACCTCTTAAATAATCATACAGCCTCTTGCGGAGTCGCAGTCTTTTGTGAAGAGGCTGTGGGGCCTAACTGACAGTCGTTGATTTAAGAAAAGAAAAAAGAAAAGGCTGGAGAGCCTACTACGATAGTCACGGTCTCGTGGGAAAGGTTGTAGAACCTCTTGAAGAATCACAAAAGCCTCTTGGAGAGTCGCAGTCTTTTCTGTGGAAGGCTGTAGATCAGAACCTACCGGACAGGCTGCAGTCTCGAGGAAAAGGCTGCAGAGTCCACTGAAATAGTCACTATTTCAGTAGAAAAAGCTTAGAACCTCTTGAACAGTCATGAAAATCTCTTGGAGAGTTGTAGCCTGTTCTACTGGAGAGTCATAAGATGTGCACCACAAAAAGACCACCCCACAAAACCACAAGCAAAACACACACAAAAAGCTGCAGAGCTGATTAAATAGTCAATCTCGTGGCTGTAGCGCCTACTAAAATAGTCCCTTTTTCCTTTATCGAAAGGCTGTAAGATCTCTTGAAGAGTCGCAATGCTTCTTGGAGAGCCGCAGTCTCTTGGAGAACTTCCAAGCCTCTTGAACAATTGAAGAACCTTTTTGAGCCTCTTGGAGAGTCACAACGCCTCTTGAATGCCTCTTGGAGAGTCAAAGGGTTGGAGTTACAGAGCCTCTCTGAGCATCGCAGAGCCTCTTGAAGAGTCAAAGGGTTGGAGTTACAGAGCCTCTCTGAGCATCGCAGAGCCTCTTGGAGAGCCACAGAGCCTCTTGGAGAGCCACAGAGCCTCTTGGAGAGTCATAGGGTTGGAGTTACAGAGCCTCTCTGAGCATCGCAGAGCCTCTTGGAGAGCCACAGAGCCTCTTGGAGAGTCACAGAGCCTCTTGGAGAGTCACAGAGCCTCTTGGAGAGCCACAGAGCCTCTTGGAGAGTCACAGAGCCTCTTGGAGAGTCACAGAGCCTCTTGGAGAGCCACAGAGCCTCTTGGAGAGTTACAGAGCCTCTTGGAGAGCCACAGAGCCTTTTGAAGAGGCGCAGAGCCCCTTGGAGAGAAGTAGTTTCTCACGAGAACCTGCAGAGCAGACTGGATAGTTGCAGTCTTGTGCAAAGGTGTGGCGCTATGGAGATAGGTTTCAGAGTCCTAGTCTAATTATTGAGCCTCCTGGGTAGGCTGTGGAGCCTACAGGGGTAGGCTCGGAGCCTACGCAGGCTTACGAAGAATGTTCACACCTTTTTCGCGTCAGAGCTGATCACAGTAGGGAGGCTTCTTCTATCGTGTGGATATCTGTAACAGATACACAGCATAGCGTTTAAGATGGAATCAGAGAGAGTGTTGTGAGAGAGTGGGGTGAAAGGGTGGCGCAGCGCTAAGTGGCGACGCGTTCTCCCGCTCTCCCCGGGGAGAGCAGCCCGAATTTCACGGAGAGAAATCTGCCGTGACTTAAAGTGGTATGAAATAAAATCTGAGCGCTTTGATTTGTTGCTTTACAAGATTCAGCGCTATATAAATTCCATACATTATTATTATTATTTTGCAACGTTATGAATTAGAAGATGGGTTAACTCTTTCCCGTCAACACACACGCCAATCTCTGATTCGTAAAATTCAATCATTGAAGTTCGAATTGTATTATATTATTGTGTTGTACTGGAGTGAAGCCAAGCGGAGTGGAGTGGAGGAGGAACAGGAATGTACTGTATTGCAATGCTTTAAACTTGACTATACTGCAATGTATTGTACTTCACTGTACTGTTGCCCACTGCACAGTACTATATTATACTGCACTGTACTACACTTCACTGAACTGCACTACACCCGTACTGCACTACACCGTACTGCATAACACCGCACTGCACTACACTGAATTGTACTGCGCTGTACTTTACTGTACTGATGAGATTTTACGTACGTGACCGATTTTGCCCTCCGTGAAGGTAGCTGCATTCCGACTTCGGGGATGTCTGCTGGGAATGTTCGTGTTTCCGTAACCCACAGGACGCTGACATGAATTAAGGGATCTTTAACGTGCATGTTTGATCTGTGTATATACGCGAAGAGAATTAAGGCAGGTTTGCATTTGAAATCAACCTGGGAGATCGTGAAAATCCCCACCCTTAAATCACCAGACTCTGCCACCGGGATTCGAACCCAGAACTTCATGGACCCGTGGGGTTGAAGTCGAACGGTCTTAACCACTCGGCTATAGGGTCCGTTTTTATTTATTTATTTATTTATTTATTTTATTCTTTTATATCGAGGATAATGGAATAAGCACTCATGTGCTTTTTTTACATCCAGTCCCCGTGTGTATGCGGTTTTTGTAAATTCTGTCCATCCGTTCCCACCGGCACACAATGGCCTACTCTTACGAAAAGCGGAACAGGATTTAACGTGTTGCGCAAGATGTTCCGCCTGCGTTCGCACACGGGACCTCGGTTTATAGTCTCATCCGAAGGACCTTGAGAGTCAAGATTATCAGAGCTGACACCCCGCATTCCACCCTAAAACAAACACACACACGACGGACGCTATAGCCGAGTGGTTAAGACCGTTCGACTTCAATCCCACGGGTCCATGAAGTCGTGGGTTCGAATCTCGGCAGTGGCGTCTGGTGAATTAAGGGTGGGGATTTTCATCATCTCCGAAGGTCAACTTCAAGTGCAGTCCTGCCAGTGCCTGAATTCCCTTCGTGTATATATATACATGTAGAAGATCAAGTATGCGCGTTAAAGATCCCGTAATTCATGTCAGCGTTTAGTGGGTTACAGAAACACGAACATACCCAGCATGCATCCCTGAAGTCGGAATGCGGATATGTTCATGGTGGGCAAAAACGGTCGCATACATAAAATATAACCATTGGTGAACCTCGGAGATATAGCCAAGGACTGGGAAAACAACAACAATAACAACAACAAACCAAACACAAAAATAAGCAGACAAACAAACAAACACACGAATAAATAAGTAAAACAAAGCAGAGGTGCCTATGAAAATGACACATCAAGTCCGTTATAATTATTAATTTTTGTTTATTTCCCTGTCCCTTTAAAATGGCATCAAAGCATTCTACTCCAAATCATTTGCAGCGCATGAATATAAATACTTATGATGTCAGTGTTGTTGTTGTTGTTGATATTGTTTTACACAAAAATTATGTACAAATGGGACTGGTTATTACAAAAACCCATTAGCAAGAAAGTGCGAGTGTGGGTAGGAAGTGGGGGTTGGGGGGGGGTGGGGGCTGGAGACGGGTGGTGTGTGTATGTGTGTGTTTGTGCGCGCGCACGCGTGTGTGTGTTTGTGTGCGCGCGCGCGTGTGTGTTTGTGCGCGGTGTGTGTTGTGTGTGTGTGTGTGTGTGTGTGTGTGTGTGTGTGTGTGTGTGTGTGTGTGTGTGTATGTAGGGGGGTGATTGTGTGTATGCGCGCGCGCATGGATGTTTGTGTATGCATATGTATGTATGTGTGTGTGCGCGCGTGCGTGTATGTGTTTGAGCTTGCGAGTGTATTTGTGTGTGTGTGTGTGTGTGTGTGTGTGTGTGTATGTGTGTGTGTGTGTGTGTGTTGTGTGTATGTGTGTGTGTGTGTGTGTGTGTGTGTGTGTGTGTGTGTGTGTGTGTGTGTGTGTGTGTGTTGTGTGTGTGTGCGTGCGTGCGTCCGAGCGTGAGTCTGTATGTAAGTGTGTGCAGGAAGACGCGCAAACACGAGTTTGATTGCATCTGGCTTATAAATGTATGCATGAACTTGATCGAGGGTCTGCGCACAAATGTTCATCCAAACAGTGAGTATGCATGCACGCACGCAAGCACACAAGCCACCTGTATGTTTTACAATTAAGTAAGCGCGAAAATGCTCGCATACGTGTGTATGTATGTACGTATATATATTTTATTCTTTTATATCGAGGATAATGAAATAAGCACTTATGTGTTTTTTTACATCCAGTCCCCGTGTGTATGCGGTTTCGTAAATTGTCATCTGTTTCCACCGGCACACAATGGCCTACTCTTACGAAAAGCGAAGCAGGATTTAACGTGCGCGCGTACGTGTATATGTATGTACGTATACACACACACACACACACACATATATATATATATATGTGTGTGTGTGTGTGTGTGTGTGTGTGTGTGTGTGTGTGTGTGTGTGTGTGTGTGTGTGTGTGTGTGTGTGTGTGTGTGTGTATGTGTGTGTGTGTGTGTGTGTGTGTGTGTGTGTGTTGTGTGTGTGTGTGTGCGTGCGTGTGTGTGTGTGTGTTTGTGTGTGCGTGTGTTGTGTGTGTATGTGATGTCATGATAATCATACTGTGTGACAGTGCTTGAACTAGCGGGCAGGAACAGTATGCACATTCTCTTCTCTCTGTGTGGGGGGGTGGGGGGGGGGGGGGGGGGGGGAGAGAGAAACATGTCCAGTAAACATGTTCTGGCCGACTAGGCCAGAAAACACTCATTACTTTTTTTCCCTTTCCCACTTTCTCCCTGTTGTCTCTCTCGCTCACTCGTTCACATTCTCTCTCCTCTCTCTCTCTCTCTCTCTCTCTCTCTCTCTCTCTCTCTCCTCTCTCTCTCACCTCCACACATCACACACACACACACACACACACACACACACACACACACACGTAAGAGTAGGCCATTGTGTGCCGGTGGAACAGATGACAGAATTCACAAATCCGCATACACACGGGGGCAGGATGTAAAAAAGCACATAAGTGCTTATTCCATTATCCTCGATATAAAAGAATAAAATAAAAATAAATAAATAAATAAACAAACACACACACACACACAAGCAAACAAACAAAAACACACACATACACAAACGCACGCACACACAAACAAGTACACTCTCACACACACATATTTGTCCTAGTTATATCATAAGCTATATTACCATTTCTCATATATTTAGTTTGTGTTATCGTTGTTTAGCCCTTTGCTGTGTGCTAACTTATTTAGGAATACATATCCAGTTCACTGCACACTCCCATCAACTTAAATCCTCCCCTCTCCTTCCCATCGTCTAATATCACTTTGAGTGAACAGACGTAAAATCGAAGCAACAACAACAACAGCGCGCGCGCGCGTACGCACTCACAAACACACACATACATATTTCTCCTTATTGTCTCACTCACTCACTCACACACACACACACACACACACACACACACACACACACACACACACACACACACACACACACACACACACTTTGGATTCCATCTCACTCTGGTGTATATTACGATGAAAAGTTGACCTTTTAGCCAAAAATAAAGGAGCAAACCGATTAATAGATGGTGGCAAATTTAAAGCACCATTTGTCACTACAAGAATGCTATCACAACGTTCAAAAGATATAGCAAACAGTATTCCAGTGTGAGGAAAAGAGACTTGGTTGTCTAGATGTATACACGAAAAAATGGTAAACTTTGAATCGTTTGTTGAAATAGATTAAACCAATTCTTACCGTAAAAAAAAAGTTTCTCGGACTTGCCTACAGAAATTGAACTGTTTTAAGACACAATATTTATGTTGGACATCTCTCTTGTATATGTGGCCATAGTATAACAACTGTTGACCATATGATGTAATATTCTGTTGATCATCACATGCACACACACCCAGAGATAGACAGACAGACAGCCAAAGACACACAACTCATACAATGCAAAATACATACATTTTTTTCTGAAAAAAAAAGTCCACAAGGCAAACCACATGCACACGAGAACGCATACACTATACTGACAATAACAGTTTCAAACACCACACACAGAGAAAGGGAAAAAAGAATGGAGAGAGAGAGAGAGAGAGAGAGAGAGAGAGAGAGGGGGGGGGGGGACACAGAGACAGAGACAGACAGACAGCTAGACAGCAAACAGACATTGACAGACAGTCAGAGGCAGATAACCAGACCAGTAAAGGCACACGACACAGAACTCCGAACCATGAAAAATACATACGGTTTTTTTTCCCCCGAAAAAATCGCCCATAACGCAAACCGCGCATACACACGCACACGAGAACTGCACACTCTAAACTGACAATACAGAATTTCAAACATCACACGCAGAGGAAGGAGAGAGAGACAAGAGAGAGAAAGAGAGAGAGAGAGAGAGAGAGATAGAGAGAGAGAGAGAGAGAGAGAGAGAGAGAGAGAGAGAGAGAGAGAGAGAGAGAGAGAGAGAGAGAGAGTAAAGCTGCTTATTCACATGAAAAGAAACGTGCCATGATGCTAAATAAAGAAGGGCAGTAACAGCAATATCAGCAGCAGCAGCAGCAACAACAGCAACAGCGGTGTCGTCATAGATGCTTATCACACGGCAAGCCTCGCAGAGACAGACAGATAGATGCTTAGGACTTAATGCCGACACTCCCTCACCCCCCTACACCACGCAATCTCTGTCTGTGTGTCTATCTGTCTGTCTGTGTCTCTCAATGCCGACCCCACACCTTGCAATCTGTGTGTGTGTGTGTGTGTGTGTGTGTGTGTGTGTGAGTGTGTGTGTGTGTGTGTGTTGTGTGTGTCTGTCTGTCTTTTTCTCTCTGCCCTCTCTGTCTCTCAATGCTGACCCCAAACTATGCAATCGCTGTCTGTTTCTGTCTTTTCTCTCTGCCTCTCTCTGTCTCTCAATGCCGACCCCACACCTTGCAATTGCTGTGTGTGTGTGTGTGTGTGTGTGTGTGTGTGTGTGTGTGTGTGTGTTGTGTCTGTGTCTGTGTGTGTGTCTGTGTGTGTGTATGTCTGTGTGTGTGTGTGTGTGTGTGTGTTTTCTTCTCTCTGCCTCTGTCTCTCTCTGTCTCTCAATGCCGATCCCAAACTATGCAATCTCTGTCTGTGTCTGTCTCTGTCTTTTCTCTCTGCCTCTCTCTATGTCTGTGTGTCTCTGTCTCTCCATGCCGACACTCCATTACCCCACTACCATGCAATCTCTGCGTGTCTATGTGTCTGTCTGTCTGATTCTCTGTCTCTGTGTCTCTCTATCTCTATCTATGTGTCTCTCTCCTGGTATGCTAATCTCCTCCCTCCTCTCTCTCTCATCTCTCATCTCTGTCTCTCTCCCTCTCTCTCTCTCCCCTGGTATGCTAATCTATCTCTCTCTCTCTCTCTCTCTCTTTCTCACTTAATAAATTTGCCAGTCACAACTTCCTAAACGCGTGAGTTCTTTTACATGCATATGCACCATTTGAAGCTTTGATTCTATTCCATCTATCTTATATGTTTAAGTTACGGGGAAAGAGAGGATAGAATAGGGGAGGGAGGTGAGGTAGGTTGGGGGGGGGGGGGGGGGGGGGGGGGGGAGGAATAACTTATGGTAGAAGAGGTGGTAGAATATCGAGGTAAGTTAGGGGGTAGGGGATAGATAGAGGGAAGGCGGGAGATAGGTAGGGGAGGAAGGGGGAGGAGGGGGATAGGTAGGGTGAGGGACAGACAGGCAGGTTGTCGGTCAGGGAGGAAGATGGGTAGGTTAGGGGGAGGGAGGAGGTTAGGAGGAGAGGAGGTGGTGAAAAGATATGGGGAGGGAAGGTGGTAGATTAGAGAGTAGGGAGGGGATAGGGGGTCAAGGAGGTAGGTTAGGGGGAAGAGGGGGTAGGTTAGGGGGAAGGAGGAGAGGGTAGAGTAGAAAAAAGGGGTAGGTTAGGGGAAGGTTACATTTGCCATGGTCTATAATAAGTGGGCTATAAATCTTTAAGTATCAAATCAAATTCATGGGAAACAGATGGCCGGTGTGGTGTTTCCCATGCCAGTATTTGTAGTGGAGGGTCCAAAGCATGTGTATGCTGAGAGACGCACTGAAATCTCTCTCTCTCTCTCTCTCTCTCTCTCTCTTTATTTTATTATCATATATATCCCTAAGGGCGGGGACTGGATGTAAAAAAGCACATGGGTGCTTATTCATTATCCTCGAAATAAAAGAATTTGTCATTGGCATTGTCTCTCTCTCGGATGAGCCTATAAACCGAGGCCCCGTGATCGAACACATGCAGAACATCTTGTGCACACGTTAAATCCTGTTCCGCTTTTCGGGAAGAGTAGGCCATTGTGTGCCGGTAGAAACCGCATACACACGGGGACTGGATGTGAAAAACCACATGAGTGCTTATTCCATTATCATCGATATAAAATAAATAAATAAATAAATAATAAAAAAATAAAAAAATCTCTCTGTCCATCTGTGCCTCCCCTCCCCCCCCCCCCCCCTCCCCCTCCCCCTCTCCTCTCCATTTACCCCCACAAAGAAAACGACACTGCAAGAGGAACGTCCTCCGGCATCCATCTGCACCAAACGACGCTTGGCAGGCAGACCCACGCTTCACTAAGCTAGCTTGCATGCATCACTCGCTACCTTGGTCAAAATCTTGGGAGATAGTGCTGGGTATGACCGACACTATACATATACGCTATACACACAATAGCCGAGTGGTTAAATAAAGAGCGTTCGACTTCAATCAAACACCATGGGTCCATCAAGTCGTGGGTTCGAATCTCGTTGGCGTCTGGTGATGGAGGTGAGCGGTGTAGGGGAGGTAGCAGCGCTGGGACACATGAGCGGGGATGCGGTGGACTGTTTGTAGCGTGTGCGCACACAGTCATACGCACGCGTGAACGTAGTACACACGCAAGGACAGACATACTTTCACACACTAAAAACACCCGCTTGCACGCATATACCTACGCACTCACACAAGCGAACGAACCCATGAAGATGAATTGCCCCTCCCCAACAACCAATAAAAATAAACGCTCCCGCACTCCTCTTTTCCCAATACCACACAGTAGTGTTGTAAGTGTGTCGTGTGTGATTGGTGTGCGTGCGTGTGCGTGTGGTGATGCAGTGTAAGTAAGTATATAGTTGGCGTGCGAGTCACGAAGGGGGTGTGAACTTTTTTTTTTGTTGTGTAGTGAGGGGTTTTGTC
>CM054166.1:14151666-14154062 GCA_028751875.1 Rapana venosa
TATCTTCTTTGTTATAGAGAGAGAGAGGAGAGAGAGGGAGAGAGAGAGTAGAAAGGAGAGAGAGAGCGAAGAAAAGAGACAGAAGCGAGCATTGTCTTCTTTTTTTTTACAAACACAACAGAGAGAGAGAGAGAGAGAGAAGAGAGAAGAGAAAGAGAGAGAGAAGAGAGAGAGAGAGAGAGAGAGAGAGAGAGAGGAGAGAAAGGGAAAGAGAGACAGAGGGAGCGACAACAAGAGAGAGAGGGGGGGTGGGCGGGAAACAAAAAACAGGGAGAGAAAGAGAGAGAGAGAGGGAGAGAAAACAAGAGAGAAGACGACGACAGACAAGCAGAAGACAGACAGCCCGACAGGGCGCATCAAACCGACAGGATCTGAAAGGATTCCATAGTGGCAGCTGAAAGCAGTCTGGGATCAATGGATTCCAGTGGGGGTTTGTTGCTACCATCGGTAAAGAACAAAAAATTAACGACATTCTTCCACTGACAATCCGTGTGTGTGTGTGTGGTGTGTGTGTGAGTTGTGTGTTGGTGTGTGTGTGTGTGTGTTGTGTGTGTTGTTGTGTGTGTGTGTTGTGTGTTGTGTTGTGTTTGTGTTGTGTGTGTGTGTGTGTTGTGTGTGTGTGGCGTGTTGTGTGTGTGTGTTGTGGTTTTTGTGTGTGTGGTGTGTTGGTGTTTTGTGTGTGTTTGTGTGTGGTGTGTTTTGTGTGTTTTGTGGTGTGTGTTGTTTGGGTTTTGTTGTTGTTGTTGTTGTGTTGTGTGTGTGTGGGTTGTGTGTTTTTTTGTGGGTGTGTGTGTGTGTGTGTTGTGTGGTGTTTTCTCTGCCTGCGCTGTCCTTATTCAGAAACAGGAAAGTATTACAATTGTAAGTTGTGTGTGTGTGTGTGTTGTGTTGTGTGGAGTGTGTGTGTGTGTGTTTGGGGTTGGGGTTGTGTGGTGTGTGTGTGTTGTGTGTGTGTGGGGTGTGTGGTGTGTGTGCGTGTGTGTGTTGTGTGTGTTTCTCTGCCTGTCTGCTGTCTGTCTCTCATTCAGGGAAAAAAGGGAAAGTATTACAATTGCTAAGTTGTGTGTGTTTTGTGTGTGTGTGTGCGTGTGCGCGCGCGTGTGGTGGTGTGTGCATGCATGCGCGTGCGTTGGTGTTGTGTGTGTGCGTGCATGCATGCGCGTGTGTGTGTGCATGCATGCTTGTGTGCATGCATGCGTGTGTGGTGTGTATGTACACGCGTGTGCGTGCGTGCGCGTGCATGTGCGTACGTGTGTGTGTGTGTGTGTGTTGGTTGGGGGGGGGGGGGGTCAAGAATGGAACTGGCGGACATTGTTGCACACTTTCTACCGCTGCCAGCCAGTCCACTGGCGACAGAGAAGGGAAAAATTGGAAATAAACACATACAGGTATTTGGGGGTGGGGTGGGGGGAAAGAAGAGAAAAGAAAGAGAAGAAGAGGAGAAGGAGAGGAAGGAGGAGGAGGAGAAGAAGAAGAAGAAGAAAGAGAGAGAGAGAGACAAGAGAGAAGAGAAGAGAGAGAGAAGAGAGAAGAGAGAGAGAGAGAGAGAGAGAAGTTAGAGAGATAGAGAGATAGAGAGAAAGAGAGAGAAAGTTAGAGA
Organism: Rapana venosa; assembly: GCA_028751875.1. Taxonomy (NCBI): domain Eukaryota; kingdom Metazoa; phylum Mollusca; class Gastropoda; order Neogastropoda; family Muricidae; genus Rapana; species Rapana venosa. The sequence continues at coordinate 14,153,267 of CM054166.1, forward strand.
GAGAGAGAGAGTTAGAGAGAGAGAGAGAGGAGAAGAGAGAAGAGAGAGAGAGAGAGAGAGAGAGAGATAGAAAGTTAGATAGAGAGAATGAAGGGTTTGGTTTGTGGTTGTTGTTTTTTATAGATTTTATCCCATAAAACCCTTTCTGAGGTGGATGGGTGGGAAGAAAGAATTAAAAGAAAGAAAGAAAAAAAAAAGAAAGAGAGAGAGGAAAGAGAGAGAGAGAGAGAGAGAGAGAGAGAGAGAGAGTAAGAGAAGAGATGAGAGAGAAGAGAGAGAGAGAGAGAGAGAGAGAGAGAGAGAGAGAGAGAGAGAGAAGAGAGAAAGTGAGAGAGTTAGAGAGAGAGATAGAAAGTTAGAGAGAGAGAATGAACGGTTTGGTTTGTGGTTGTTTTTTTTTTTATAGATTTTATCTCATAAACCCTTTCTGAAGGGGATGGGTGGGAAGAAAGAATTAAAAAAAAGAAATAAAGAAAAAAAAAGAGAGAGGAAAGAGAGAGAGAGAGAGAGAGAGAGAGAGAGAGAGAGAGAGAGAGAGACCGAACCGATAGACCAGGCAGAGAGAGACGCCAGACAGACAGAGACAGAAAAAAACAGAAAAGAGAAACAACAGGCATCAGACTGAGAAGGACATAGACTGAGACACACACTAACTTGGTACAAATTTGGAAGAAGAAAAGAATACAGCGTTGACAGTACTAGCCACCAAAGTGTCCATATCCCTTTTAACCAAGCTGGGGGGGGAATGGGGGAAAAAGGAAAGACACAGACAAAAAAATAAGCCACGGTAAGCTTT
>CM054166.1:14154562-14230396 GCA_028751875.1 Rapana venosa
CCCCCCCCCCCCCCCCCCCCCCCCCCCCCCCCCCCCACCCTCCAGGTTCAACACACACACCACACACACACCACACGGCGAGAAAAGCACACATCCATTTTTAGGTTAGACCTATGGTCAGTAGAAGAAAATGAACACACAAATCTCAACAGAGCAGAGAAGCCCTAGACTAAGAGAGAAAGACAGCACAAAATATGACAACCCCCCCCCCCCCCCCCCCCCCCCCCCCCCCCCCCCCCCCCCCCACCCCCCCCAAAAAACACAACAAAAAAACAACAAACCAACCAAACAAAAAACTCACCTAAACATGAAAAAAACAAAACTCAACTGTTCTACGACAACATCCAACATCCCTGAACACAAAACCCCCAAAAGAGAGCAAACTAGACCAAACACAAACAAGCACATTAATAAACAAACCTCAACTGCAGGACTCGACCAACTAATCAACACCCCATCCCACCCCACCCCTCCCAAAAATTAGAAGAAACAAAAAAACAACAAACCCACACAAAACATCACCCCCAAACCCCCCCCCCCCCCCCCCACCCCAACAAACCACAACAACAACAACAACAACAAAACAAACAAAAAAAGACAGAAAAAAATTGAAAGAGACAATATCAAACATTACTTAGAATGCAAGAAAACAACCCTGATATATATTGATGTAGTAAGTACAACAACTCAAAGGGACGGATTGAATACAACAAGGTAACTGGTTAGCAAATACTGTTGTTATCAGTCACAACGACAAAAAATCCTAGCAATTCAGTGAATACGAAACAAACTAATAAACAAACAGCTTGTAATTTAAGCAATAAAAGTGTGAAAGATTGAATGGTTATTAAAACAGAAATGAGATTTGTCCATTTTTTGTAGCTATTCTCAAGTCTTTTGACTCTGTTATGTATGTGTTGTCCACATACTTTTCTATAAAATGTAGCGATTTCTTTTATTTGTGTCCATTTGTCTTCATGTTTATGAATCCACTGATTTCTGTTTGTTGTCACACAGCAACACTCTGCAGTCTGCCAACAAGTGTACGAGTGTATATAAATCACAACATGTCTTGTGCCCCTAAAGTTGCAATTCTACATGACCTCCCCCCTCCCCAACCCAAAAAAGGGACAAAAACAAGCAAAAAAATGTACATAAAATGTGTAGAATAGCTTTTAACATGTTGCTATCAAACAAAAAAGAAAAAGGACAAAATTTACCCAACTCAAGCTACTGTCATTTCAAACAGAACTTTTTGCAGGTGGGGTAGGGGAACCAAAGAAAACAAAAAGAAAAAACCTAAGGAACCGCAAACCCCCCATCGCCCTCTCCCCTGAAGCAAAAAATGCATGAAATGTGCAGTTTGAACCAACAACAAAAGCTTTACTAAATACACAATATGCACCTCACCCTTCCTGGCCACAAGACACAGCTTTTGTACAACTTTCTTCCAACAGAAATGTGTAACAATGACCCAAACAGGACCTCATGCAGCAAATTATAAATAGGTTACACCAATGAATATTGAGTTTCAATTCTCTAATATAACCTCCCCCCCCCCCCCCCCCTCCCCCCTTCAACAATAACTGATCAGTCATGAATAAATATGTGGGTTCAGTAATGCATACCCCCCACAACAACAGCAACAAAAGGTTATCAATTGCCTGTTTATCAATTTATTTATCACAATTTGCTTCTTTTTTTTCTTCACAATTTGCTTTTTTTATTCTTCTCAAGATTCTTAATAAACACAAATCTGGATTCTCAGAGGCTCAGTCTTAAAAAAAACAAGCACTGTAATTACCTTCTTCTTTGATTTTAGAAGCGGTAAAGATTAACTCTGTTCAAGAAATGTAAACACAGGCTGCGAGAGTTAAAACTGCAACACACAACCATACAACTTTATATTTTACTAGACAAGAATACAAGATAACAAAAACCACATTACACAGAACAACAAAAAAACACCAGAGAGTAGAGGGAAGGAGAGAGGCAGACAGTCAGAGAGAGAGAGAGAGAGGGGTGGAGAGAGAGAGAGTGTGTATGTGTGTGTGCATGCATGTGTGTGTACGTGAGTGGTTTTTTTCTTTTCTAAATTTTCTTGTTCCTAATTTTTTTTAACCATAGATATCCTTTACCTTTACCTATGTGATTATCACACATGATTCTTGATATCAGGCAATCACAAATCAGGTCCATACTTTGCAATCTTACTAATATATGCCACCTGCTTTTTACAGTGTTATTAGTAGAAAATACATTCCAAAACATTCACAATGACATTCATCACCGTCTTCACGTTACCGCATAGCAATCACTGCATATCAACACGCCTTGAAATCTTTTGATCAAATCATTCAAATATCACAATGTTTCTGTATTACTGTTAATAAACTTTTTTTTTTTTTATCACAGTTGTACAAATCAACCTTCTATAATTAGAATGGTTACCTCACCATTGTACACAAAAACAATAAAACAATAGTGCAATACACACCAAAAATGATTTTTTTTAAAACAACACTCCCAAAACAAAAAGAAACCCCAGTCTTCAATAACAAAGCACTGAAAATGATATGCATGGAATAAAATAAAATAAAAAGGAATGCCATCATATCACAAATTCATATATGATTTTGGAAAAAGTCGGGACAGAACAAAGTGTTGAATGATACACTGTATTATGATCTTCTTACTTCTTCCTTTTTTGTCATGTTTCTCCCAAGGGAGGTTTGACATTGATGAGCCTTCTCCATCTCTTTCTGTTTTGAGCTTCCTCCTTATTTATGCCCCTTTCTCTAAGATCATTTAGGAGGCACCGTGGTCGAGTGGTTTAGGCGGTCAACTCGTGATCCAGAGGTCGCGGGTTCGATCCCCGCTCGGCTCGGTGTTGTGTCCTTGGGAAAGACACTTTACTCCTATTTTCCTCACTCCACCCAGGTGTACAAGTGGGTACCAGCTCTGCTGGGGAAGTATCTGGCGACAGACTAGCGTCCTGTCACAGGGGTGGTGAAAAACCATCAGTTCGCTTAACGCTACAGAAACCGGGATAAGCTCCGGCTCTATGGGCCTTCTGGCTCGAAAGAACATACTCTAAGATCATTTGCAATACAGGCAGCCCAGTCTTGCTAGGTCTTCCCTTTGGTCTCTTTCCATCCACTACGAAGTTAATTGCTCATCATTATTATGATGCATAGTAAATAAAAGTTGAAAATTTTTCCAACAAAAACGCAGCTTTTACATTCAGCTCCTGATCAGATTTAGTGTCTGTGGCCCTGTCTGTTGAGAATGCCATTGATCTGGTCTGAATTCCTGGCCATGTTGGCATTAAAATGCCATGATGTTATTAACAGACTCACAATTTCAAATATGAATAGTTTCAAATATGAACACTTTATCATCTCAAGATCGAGACACTCAGTTGGGTCGCAACAAAACATGATGAGAGTTCATTAATGAAGTCTGCTTTAAAAAAAAAAAAAAGATGTTTGTACATCAGTTCTCTTCTTGCTGAAAATGCCAGAATTGGGACTTGCAGTCTAAAGATTTAAAAAAAAAAAAAAAAGAATTTAAAAGAATGTCTTGCGATATTATGTTCACCCAACAGGAGTGTATCATATATAATACCCTCCTTCCTTCAATCAAGAACAAGGACAAAACTTAAAAAAATTGAAACAACCCCCTTTCAGTAACCTTGCAAAGGGAAAGCATTAAAATATCAGAAACAAGTGAAGAGGATGAGAGTTAGCTCCCTCACAGTGAAGAGGATGGGAGTTAACTCCCTCACTGTGAAGAGGATGGGAGTTAACTCCCTCACAGTAAAGAGGATGGGAGTTAACTCTCTCACTGTGAAGAGGATGGGAGTTAACTCCCTCACTGTGAAGAGGATGGGAGTTAACTCTCTCACAGTGAAGAGTATGGGAGTTAACTCCCTCACAGTGAAGAGGATGGGAGTTACCTCCCTCACTTTAGCATACCTAATCAAAATATTCTCACCACAAAGAGCTCCCTGTAAACAGTCAGGTTGGGAAGTTATTAAAAAAAAAAACTTAATGAAAATTAAAAAGAAATAAAAGATATAATTATCTATAGTGGAAAAATAACATCGTGAAAATGCATAACTTGCAATATGGTCGCAGTAACAGAATGAAAAATGCACCAGAAAAAAAATGCCCAAAATGCTATAAGTCTTCATAGAAAACTGACAGAAAAACCAGCCCACAACAATAAACACACACACTAACAATCAAACAATAAACGCACACATTAACAATCATACAATAAACACACACACTAACAATCATGCATTAAACACACTAACAATCACACAATAAACATACACATTAACAATCATACCATAAACATACGCATTAACAAACATGCCATTTACCGTGCCTTCTCACACTGCTGTCATTCCACACAAGAAAAACAACAACAATAAAAGACACGTAAAATCTGAATCAATGCAAAATTTTGGCATCTCTAGCTTTGGACACTATAACCAAAAAGTTTCAAATAAATGCTCTATCTATACACATCAACGACACACATAACAACATCCAAATCTCTAATAACAAAAACAACAACAGTAATGGCAACATTGATATTGTAAGTGGCATCAGTAATAAAAACAAATGAACAAAAACAGCGGAGGATAAAATCGGAATAACAACAATGACTAAAACTGACAATGATGTAACAACTGGACTATAAACAATCCTCCTGATAAATGTCAGTTAGATATTTATGAAGCACCACATCTATAAAACTTCAAAATAATAAGAGTCAGATATAATGTGGCATTTTATGAGTTGATCATCGGCATTTGACCTGCATTCACTAAATGCATATTATGTGCATAGTGTATTCATAGGCATGCGGACTTGCATGCGCGCGCACACACACACACACTTACACTTTCCACTTCCCTCGTCTACTATCACCTAAGAGTGAACAGACATTAAATTAAAGACAACAACAACACACACACACGCACACACACACAGAGTTGACATGTCTTTCATTTTCTTCAGCATAGTAACATTCACACAAACTGAGGGGGGGATGGGGGGGCAGAGGAAGGGGTAGAATAAGGACTGGAAAGAAATAAGGGATTTTCATTTAAACACACACACACACCACAAAAACAGCAAACGCAGTAATGTGATTCCATCAAACATGATACACCCCTTCCGATAATCCTTTGTAAGCATGCAATAAATTGCGCTGCTACACATACAACAATACATCACACAACACATCACATACAGAATCTGCTTCATTCACTCACACTAGCAAACAGTACCTGAGACAGTGTTTACATATGGGGACATGTCTGTTTTCGATGCTCTAGTGCTGCTACTGAAAGCAACCAAAGAAAGAAAAACAACAACCACTCGACAAAATGAACAAACAGTCACAAAAAAATGCACTGTCAGTGTTATTGTTGAATCATTTTCACACAAACACGTTCATTGAATAAATGTTGTGACCTTTCTTTTTTCTTTAGAAAAGGGGGGGGGGGGGGGGGGGATGAGGGTAGGAGTTAAGAGCCATGATGAGCAAAAGGCATAAGCCACCTTATTCAATGGTGACTAGATTTTTCAGTGTCTAAATTTTTCATTCCAGGTTTAAAAGGTTTGTTACTTTTCCTGCAATGTTGGCCGCCTTTGTGTGTGTGTTTGCACGTTTGTATGTTTAAACAATACTGAAGCATAAGCCCTGGCTGTATGCTCCTGACACAATTTAACAAATACCGACCAAAACATACAGTTTACAAGCTGCTGACTGGACGTAGTGAAGAACAACTTGGGACCCACCATCTTTGTGTGTGTTTATGCAAAACTTCGTGTTTAAAACAAGAAACAAAAAAAAAGGTACACAACTCGACAAAAAACCGACCAAAAAATCTTAATAACTGAAAACTGAGACCCACTGCTCCTCTGTAAAGACCACCAAAAAAAAAAAAGATTTTCACAACCCAAGAAAAATGTTCACAACCAAAATCCCCACAAGAGGCATGTCGCACGGTCACAGCACGCAACAGAGTTTGCTCCCTTGCTGACAAGCATCCCCAGAGGGCACGATGACTTTGGTGACGGTGCTGACGTTGTGGGCGGGGAGGGTGGAGGGAGGGGGTGGGGGCTGGATGGCAGGCCGAGGGGAAGGGTCGTGGAGGTAGTAGGATTTGTTGAACCCTCCAGTGTCCTTGCCCATCCTGTGCCTGAAAACATGGATAGATGGCTTGATGAAAAAAAGCAAATGCATTGCTTATTCAATGTACCATCTGGAAATAAAATTTTGACTTGACATGTCTCTGATCATGATCATGACTGTGAAGATCATGAACATGCTTGTGAAGATCATGAACATCTTCACATGCTTGTGAAGATCATGACTATGAAGATAATGAACATGACTCTGAAGATCATGAACATGCTTGTGAAGATCATGAATATGAAGATCATGAGTATGAAGATAATGAACATGACTCTGAAGATCATGAATATGAAGATCATGATGATAAATATGAAGATCATTATTGTTAATATGAATATCATGACTATGAAGATTATGAATGTGAAGATCACGATGATGAATATGAAAGATCATGATGATGAATATGAAGATCATGATCGTGACTATGAAGGCAAAATACTTTACTATCTCAAACACTGAGAAATTCCTGAACAAGAAGAGTGATGAGTAAAGGCGGTTGGTAGACTAAGGCTTCTGAATTCCATATGTGTGTGTATGATTGAGTATGCGTGCGTGTGTGTGTGCGTGCATGCATGCATGCGCATGTGCAACCAAACCATACTTACAATAAAATTCGCCTAATGCCACCATTCATTAAATTTAACCCAAATTTTACCTCTCTCCTCTCTCCCCTACTTCCCTTTGTCTCTCGCCACCCCCTTCCCACCTTCCCTGTGTCACACACACACACATACACACCCCCCCACATCCTAACATCCCACCCCACCCTTTCTCTCTCTCTCTCCGCACACACACACAAAATACCTGGACGCCACAATGTCTTTGTCAGGGTGGGGCATGGGGTCCACCACTTTGTTGTCCCGGACGAGGGTGTGGTGACTCAGGTCCTGCACGGTCTTGCCGTGGTGGCCCTGGAAGAGCGTGTTGCCCTCCACAACGCCCTCGCTGATGCCCTCCGCCAGCTTCACCACAGGCCCCCACGTCGTCTGGATGCGATTGTCCTGAATCTGCCATCAACGCCATTCCCCAGGTAAATGAATTACTGAACATATCTTATGTTTAACATCATCAAGAAGAAGAAGAAATTTAGGTACCAAAACCTCCAGTGTTAACCATTATATGAAAAAATTCTGTATAAATAGCATCCCCACCTTCTGTGCTAGGATTTCTCCTCTTTTCTATCCCTTATCTTTGTTTCTGTCTTGTTCATTTTCTTTCTGTCACCACCTCCTTCTTGTCTATTTTCTGCCTTCTTGGTCCATTCTCTTGCCTTTTTTGCTATAAAGAATTAAAGATAACAGTTATCTCGCAAGCCGAAGTCGGATGCGCTGGGCCTGACTAGTCAGACACTTAACGGCAGCGCCATGCATTTTCGCTCATATCACTGACAACAATAGTTCCTGTCTGAGGATTCAAAGAAGAAAACCAAACGTTCTCAACGTGATTCAAAGCGATATGAAAGTAAAATCACACAAAGTCATGGCAGCTTTTGACAGACTCAGACACACAAGCAAACACTGCACACACACACATAATCATACATATGCACATGCAGTGTTATCAACCTACAATCCTCTACCATTCCACCCTGCCCCCTCCTTATCCCTCAACCCCCTACACACACATACTCACTCTAACACACACATAACACCTCCTCCACACACACGATACACTCAGACCCCCCCCCCCCACACACACACACACACCACCATCATCATCCTCTTTCCCTATCCTATACCCCAGCACTAAGGAATCACACAGACACAGGAGGACGGGATGATAGCCTAGTGGTTAGAACATTGCGCTGGCAATCTGATGACCCGGTTCGATTCCCATTCAAGGGGATATTTTCCCCCGGAGTTAACATCAGTGCAGATTCTACTCTCCCCAAAAGTCCTTCGGATGAGACTATAAACCGAGTCCCCGTGTGCGAACGCACGCAGAACATCTTGCGCACACGTTAAATCCTGTTTCGCTTTTCGTAAGAGTAGGCCATTGTGTGCCGGTGGGAACAGATGACAGAATTTACAAAACCACATGCACACGGGGGACTGGAGGTAAAAAAGCAATAAGTGCTTATTCCATTATCCTTGATATAAAATAATAAAAATTAATAAAGAAAAGGACATCCCCTATCCTATACCCCAACACTAAGGAATCACACATCCACTGTCCTATACCCCAACACTAAGGAATCACACATCCACTGTCCTATACCCCAACACTAAGGAATCACACAGACACAGGACAAAACAGCAGACCTTGCAGACAGAGTGTCCATGGATGCTGATGCCGCCATGATGGTTGCTCACGACGTCATTCTCCACCACGCGCAGACCTCCACTGCCCTGAATCCCCCACTCCTGGTTGTCATAGATACCGTTCCCCACAATCTCCACCTGCAAGGTCACAACAGACAGGTATATTTTAAGGCCAGGTGCTTAAAATGATACAGCCATACATGCAAACTTCTTAAAGTTATATTTTAGGGTGAGGTACTGGAAATTATACAGCAATACATGCCATCTTCTAATAGTTAAGTTTTATGGCGAGGTGCTTACAAACAGCTATACATGCCAGCTTCTTACAGTTATATTTTAGGGCAAGCTACTTGAATTCAAACAGCAGACAGCACATCCGACATCGACGTGGGAGAGAATTGTTATCTTTTAAGTCTTTTGTGGGATAAAAGGCAGGAGAATGGACCAAGAGGAGCAAGGCAGAAACTAAGAAGAGAGGGATAGAAAAGAGGGAATTCCAAGCACACTATTTTCAGAAAATGGGGACACTATTTATACTGACAGGCTCCCTTGCATACCCATAAGGGGGATGATTTCTTCGAAATAAGCCCTAAGAACACCACCAAAGAAAAAGACAACTCTACACAGGACTAAAAGTGACTGTGTTCAGAGACATGAAGACAACTCTACACAGGACTAAAAGTGACCGTGTTCAGAGACATGAAGACAACTCTACACAGGACTAAAAGTGACTGTGTTCAGAGACATGAAGACAACTCTACACAGGACTAAAAGTGACCGTGTTCAGAGACATGAAGACCACTCTACACAGGTCTAAAAGTGACCGTGTTCATTCAGAGACATTTTCCTTATTTTTGATAAATCCAACATTTCTCTCTTCCAAAACAACTTCCAAGACGGCACCAAGAAACGACAAAAGTCCTGTGCATGCACGGAGATGAGTTGTACTGACGGAGGGGGTGAGGGCAGTGACCACGCCATGCCCGTAGTTGCTGGCGATGCTGTTGGCCAGCAGAGTGACCTCGGCCTCCTGGTGGACCCACACCCCATCCTGGTGGTTGGCGTAGATGGCGTTGTACTGCACGTCCACCTGTCCCCTCCTGACCGCTGCACGTCGAGGTCAAGGTCGAGAGATAGTCGTGTTTGGCTTAAAAACTTGGGCCAGCCTTCTGGTTTCTTAGTCTTTGACGATATAGTTTGTTTGGCGATGCATGATCTGTTGTTTGACAAGGTATGGTCTGTGGTTGGGAAAGGATGATCGTTGTTTTGGAAAATGATTGTGGTTGGACAATGATGTCTTTGTTTGGACATGGTTGGCAATGATGTTGTGGTTTGGACATTGAATGATTGTTGTTTGGACAATGATGATCTGTGGTTTGGACAATGAATGATCTGTGGTTTGGACAATGAATGATCTGTGGTTGCAATATGTTTGGACAATGAAGTGAATGACGTCTGTGTTTGGACAATGAATGATCTGTGGTTTGACAGAATGTTGGACATGACGATCTGTTGTTTGGACGATGGATGATCTGTTGTTTGGACGATGGATGATCTGTGGTTTGGACGATGGATGATCTGTGGTATGGACAATGGATGATCTGTGGTTTGGACAATGGATGATCTATTGTTTAGACAATGGATGATCTGTGGTTTAGACAATGATATGTGGTTTGGACAATGAAAAGAAAAGTACAGTATTGATGTGTGTGGTGTACACATGTGGCACAGTATAAAGAGAAAATGAAAGAAAGAAAGAATATATTTCTAACCAAAAAAGTGTACAGGATTTGTTTGTTTGGGTTTTTAATGCCAAAAAACTATGGTACATCAACCACAATACAACAGAAATAATCACAATTCTAACACAGATGAGAATTACCTAAGAAAACGGATAATAAAAATACTAGAAACAATAAAAGCCAGAATCAAAGACTTTCCTCACATCAATTTCTATATAACCACACCAACTTTCAAGCGAGCAGATGAGTTCAGCCTCTAATCAGACAGATTTTTCCTACCCACCCACCAGCATTATCCTCTTTTTCTTCTCTCTTTTTTGTGTTCCTCGGCTAGAGCTCTAAGATTCACCAATGGTGAGATTTTTGCATATATGCGATTGATTTTTTGCCCACCATTTCCGTAGCCCATTCCGAAGGTGTCTAAACATGACACCTGTATGCATGGCCTATTCTTGAATTTGGAGTCATCCGTTCCTACCCACACAAAATGGCCTACTCTTCCAAAAGGCTGAATGGGCTTAAACGTGCACGCAATATGTCCTACATGCATTTGCACATGGAACCTCGGTTTAATAATGATAATAATAATAATAAATGGAATTTATATATAGTCTTATCCAAAGGACTTTGAAATTCAGTTCGATTTTCTTGTTAAACTGGGAAGAAAGAGCAAGGCTGGGAAATAATAATAATAAATGGAATTTATATAGCGCTATATCTTGTAAAAAAAACAACAACCCAACAAATCAAAGCGCTTAAATGAAATGAACCCAGAACCCCACAGTTTACGTGTTAGGCAGGTGACGTCTTAACCATTCTGCCACTGCCACCTTCCTTCTTGGTGTTCTCTGATCTTCCAGCCAGCCAGCCAGGCTCCCAGCTACTCACTCACTCACTCACCAGCGTTGTGATAGATGTTGTTGTGCTGCAGGGTGGTGTGGGAACACTTGGGGGCGGGGTGAGGGGCGTCGTCCAGCAGCGCCCCCGTCACACTGACGTTGCTGGCCATGGGGTCAAGGCCGTCGCCGGCAGGGGGCAGCAGGTGAACCCCTTCCTGCTGAATGTCCTGCACGATGCAAGGTACAGTTGGGTCTTTTTTTTGGGGAAAGTAAGTTTTACCTCGTGAAGTTGTTATTGTTGTCATAAAATGTTCATTTATTCTTTAAAAATTTTTTAAATTCTTTTATAACGAGAATAACAAAATAAGCACTTATGTGCTTTTTTACATCCAGTCCCCGTGTGTATGTGGATTTGTGAATTCTTTCATCTGTTCCCACCAGCACACAATGGCCAACTCTTACGAAAAGCGGAACAGTATTTAACGTGTACGCGCAAGATGTTCTGCGTGAGTTCGCACACGGAACCTTAGTTTATAGTCTCATCCGAAGGACTTTTGGGGGAGTGGAGTCTGCACTGATGTTAACTCCAGAGGAAAATATCCCCTTGAAAGGGAATTGAACCCAGATCGTCAGATTGCCAGCGCAATGTTCTGACCACTAGGCTACCCTGTCCTCCCTTGCCTTGCCTTGTCCCCTCATTTGCCTTGTGAAGAAAACCCAAGTTAAGCGTACAACACAACAGTTCTGTGAGCTATGTGTTTTCAGTAAATAATAATAATAATAATGTATGGAATTTATATAGCGCTGAATCTTGTAAAGCAACTGAGGGTTTTTTGATAAATGATAACAATAATGAATACTTGTGTAGTGCTTTATCTTTTCCAAGCACTAGGCACTGTACAATATTAAAAAAAAAAAAAGACATAGATGCAGAGGCATGCGCAGACACACACACACACACACAGCCTATCATGAAAAGCATTTCCCAGGAATACCTGAATCAGTCTCTCTCTCATTTCAACACTCAGTATAGCTAAGTCTGACAACATGCTCAAAACAAGCACTAAAGCCCTCTGCCACCTTGGATGGTAAGCAAATAGACTTCCAGTACTCCCCCTCCCCTCCCCCCAAACTGCTCCAGACCCTGTGATTTGTATGTTCTTTCGAGCCAGAAGGCCCATAGAGCCGGAGCTTATCCCGGTTTCTGTAGCGTTAAGTGAACTGATGGTTTTTTCACCACCCCTGTGACAGGACGCTAGTCTGTCGCCAGATACTTCCCCAGCAGAGCTGGTACCCACTTGTACACCTGGGTGGAGTGAGGAAAATAGGAGTAAAGTGTCTTTCCCAAGGACACAACACCGAGCCGAGCGGGGATCGAACCCGGGATCTCTGGATCACGAGTTGACCGCCTAAACCACTCGACCACGGTGCCTCCTACCCTGTGATTTACTCAGGTCTTTAATGTGTATATCTGACCTTCTGTATCTTCTTCCTTTCTTGTCATGTTTCTCCCAGGGGAGGATCGACATTGATGAGCCTTCTCCATCTCTCTGTTTTGAGCTTCCTCCTTATTTATGCCCCTTTCTCTAAGATCATCTGCAATACAGGCAGCCCAGGTTTTGCTAGGTCTTCCCCTTTGGTCTCTTTCCATCCACTACAAAGTTCTTTGCTCTTTTTATGATGTGGTGGTCTGCTTTCCGTTGAATGTGGCCAAACCAGCGCAGTCTATTGCTACTAGCTACAGACTTCAGATCATCAACTTTGTGTGTGTGTGTGTGTATATATATATATATGTATGGTAGTGGTAGGTCTACACTCTGAGCTGGCATGGGAGATTACAAAAATCCCCATCGTTTATTCACCAAACGCCTCCAAGATTCAAACCAACCACTTCATGGACACATAGAATCGAACCTAAAAGGCCTTAACCACTAGGCCTCAGCATCTGTCAATGGGTCAACCAGTGTGGATACTGACCGTTTTGTTGACCATCATCACGCCCGTGTCGCCGTTGTTGTTGATCTGGTTGCCGTGGATATAGGGCCGGCTGGCACTCATTAGCCACAAACCACATCCCGCATTGTCTGCACATATCACCACATATCATAGCATGAAGTTCGTTTTTTTGGGGGGGTTATGCATGAAAGTGCAGAGGTATCACCGTTTCCATCATTACAAAAAGCTCAGGAAAAAAACCCAACGACCCCAAAACTGATACTTTGAACAGAACAAGGCTAGCAGTGTATCATATATATCCCCTGTAGCAGTGCTGGGGGACCTGTTGCTATAAACAGCACCCCCCACCTCCTGGAAAGTCTGAGCTGGGAATTACCTCTTTTCTATCCTTCTCTTTGTTTCTGCCTTGTTCCTTTTCTTCCTGTCACTGCTTTCTTGACTACTTTCTTCCTTCTTGGTCCACTCTCCTGCCTTTTTTTCCAGAAAGACTTAAAAGATAACAGTTCTCTCCCAGGCCAAAGTCGGCTGCGCTTGTCAAGGCACATAACGGCAGCGCAACGCACTTTCACTCATATGACAGACAATGATAGTTGCTGTATGAGCTTTCGATGAAGAAAAAGAAGAAGAAAACAGGAATCAAACCAGCAACTCCTTGCTTTCTACATGGGTATGTTACCACTGGATCGATCCAATACAGACATGTACACTGAGACACACACATATGAAGGCAAAAGAAGGAAGGTGGCAAGATGGTTAAGACGTTTGCCTGCCAACAAGTAAACCTTGAGGTTCTAGGTTCGATTCCCAGCCTCGCCCTTTCTTCCCAGTTTGACCAAAAAAATCGAACTGAATGTCAAAGTCCTTCAGATGAGACTATAAACCGAGGCCCCGTGTGCAAATGCATGCAAAACATCTTGCGCACACGTTAAATCCTGTTCTGCTTTATGAAAGAGTAGGCCATTGTGTGCTGGTGGGAACAGATGACAAAATTTACAAAACCGCACACCCACGGGGACTGGATGTAAAAAACCACATGAGTGCTTCTTCCATTATCCTCGATATAAATAAAATAAATAAATAAACAAAGAAGGTAACGAGACAACAAAGTATTTGTTAAAAAAAACCTCATCTACAAAAAGTAAAAAAGGCAGGTTTGCCTACCGGCGATGACGTTGTTCTCGATAATGCCCTGCCCCTGGTCGCCAATGACGATGCCGTCTCCCAGACCGTTGGTGATGGTGTTGCGACACACCATGGGGCAGCTGCTGCGTCGTATGTCCACTCCCCCCCACTGGTTGCCACTGATCGTGTTGTCTGCCATCACACACACACACACGCACACACACATGCATGCATGCATGTACACATGTGCAACTGTCTAAAATCACTTTTTAGTGGATAGTCATTAAAATGAAGACACACACACACACACACACACAAACATGTGCATGTACACATACAGACACATATGCACACACAAACACATTTGGGGGACACGCATATAGTATATTACAAAAAATCCTATGGCTTTGTTACTGGATAAACTCCCTTAACAGGTGTCTTCTTCTTCTTCTTCCTTTTTTGTCATGTTTCTCCCAGGGGAGGTTTGACATTGATGAGCTTTCTCATCTCTCTGTTTTGAGCTTCCTCCTTATTTATGCCCCTTTCTCTAAGATCATCGGCAATACAGGCAGCTCAGGTTTTGCTAGGTCTTCCCTTTGGTCTCTTTCTATCCACTACGAAGTTCATTGCTCTTTTTATGATGTGGTGGTCTGCTTTCCGTTGAACGTGCCCAAACCAGCGCAGTCTACTGGTACTAGCTACAGACTTCAGATCATCAACTTTGCACATTCTCCACAGTTCTTCATTCGTGATCCTGTCTTCCCATTTGATCTTTGTCATGCAGCATAGCATTCGGTTTTCAGAGCTCTTCAATAAACGTTCGACGGTTTTGTTTTCTTCACCTTAACAGGTGAAAAAAACAAAAGACCAGCATTTCTGATTTTATGATTTTTCCAAATGCACAAACCTAAGAAAAGTCTGTATTGTTCAGTGACAAGTTACAGCACTGGAGGGTGTGGTGTTGTAGAAATTAACATTATAAAGCAACTGAACAAAAGAAAAAAGAAACTCGTAACTGATTTGATTAGTGTACAATAACTGCTTTTGTCCAGAACACAAACTCAGGTTTATACATATAACAGGTAGCATGAAGCTTTTATTCTTCTTGGCACACACATGTACACACACACTCACACATAAGCACACACACATATTCTCTGTCTGTCTGCCTGGGGTTTATACATATAACAGATAACATGAAGCTTCATTCTTCTTGGCACACATATATATATTCATGCGTATACATGCACTCACACATAAGCACACACACACACACATTCTCTGTCTGTCTGGGGTTTATATATATAACAGATAACATGAAGCTTTATTTTTCTTTGCACACATATGCTCATATATATACATGCATGTACACACACACACATTGTCTGTCTGTCTCCCCTATGTACCAACCAAATATGAAGCCTCGTCCTCCTTCATTAATAGCCACTCCAGCAGCCTTCCCATCATAGATGTGGTTCTCACTGGAAACACACACACACACACACATATATATATATAATCAAGTGGTCAACAGCCAGTCAGTCCACAACATTCTTTAATGAAGACAGAAAGCTAACAGAAAGCTAACTAATCAGGAAGTCCTAAAAAAAACAAAGGTTTTGATAATCAAGGTATTCTTTACTTTTTAAAAAAAGTAATAAGTAAACAAACGCAAAAAATAACCAATAACAACCACCAAGTTAAGGAAAAACAAGTGTTTGAAACACAAATTTTTTAAAGTCATTTATGATAATGCAGTGTATGAGGACACCGACCAGGCTGCCTTTTTCGCCTAGGTATATCTTTTGAGATATTAAAAGTTTGTATTTGTAGGTACAACTGAAAAGTTTTCTGTGTTTACATAAGTTTTACCTTTCCAGCTTTTCTTTTTTTTTCACTGGTAAAACTCAAATTGGAATATTTTGAATATTTTTTAAAAATTTGGAAAAAAATAGCCTCTGTTATATTTTTCACCCTGAGGTATTATTTGGGTGTTATCAGGCTTCAAAAAGTATTCACACGCTTTGTTCCAAAAGTTCTTTCTGTAAAGAGGCTGGAAGATGGCTTTGAACAATTTATTTTTGAATTCACTGCAATACATTACGTTGTATTGCAATGTATTTGGTGCAGTATGATATGGTATGGTATGGTGCAGTATGATATGGTAGGGTAGGGTAGGTTAGGGTATGGTAGGTTAGGGTATGGTATGGTATGAGATAGTATTGTACATTACGGTATAGTGTGGTATTTTAATGTTTTGAATGGAATTGTCCTGTATTGTATACAGTTTTACATAATGTATATTACTACACTACACTGCATTGTATACAACTTCAACTCCAACAGAATTTTCTATATAATGAGTTGCTCTTCCTAGGAAACACTGTCAGACGACCCTCTCTCTTCACATTTCTCACAAACTCCTCCCGTTTTTCATATTAAAACAGACAGACATACAACACTGACCATTGCCTTCCTTCAGTTTCTGTTTTCTTTCTATCTGCATGTGTATGTTTTCTTTCTCACATGTCAATCATGTGTAACAGAGTGGACAATTTGATGTCCCATCTCTGCACAAACCCCAGGTACAAAGCATAGTCTCACAGTTGGGATGTGGCCTCTTTAAAAAGGCTGCATGAATTCTACATTCCACCCTGTAGGCAAAGTGCATACAATGGACGGCTTTCAACTACCACCACCCAACGAAACAGAGCGCTGCACAATTTGAGGGTGTGTCCCAATATAGTAACATGTCACTCTGATCGCATGGGAGGTAATCTAATTACCGCACCATCACACATGTACTTCGGATGAGACTATAAACTGACGCCCCATGTTCGAACGCATGCAGAACATCTTGCGCACATGTTAAATCCTGTTCCGCAGTAGGCCATTGTGTGCCGGTGGCAACAGATGACAACATTTACAAAACCGCATACACACGGGGACTAGATGTAAAAAAAGCACACAAGTGCTTATTCCATTATCCTCAATATAAAATAAAAAATAAATAAAAAATGTTTCAAAGGCTCTGTCTGACCTGACGGTGGGGTTGCCTCCATACAGGATGTAGATGCCAGCCTCCGTGTTGCTGTAGATGCTGTTGGAGCGGATCTGTCCTCGGCCACTGCCCAGAACCACCACACCAGACCGCTTCCCATGGTGGATCCGGTTGTGCTGCCACACACAAAAAACAACATTGGCTCCTTTCCTGACACTTGGAAAGCTAGCTGGCGCGCATGTGATGTTATACTGGTGAGTTTTAGGATTGGCTTAGGTATTGTTGATGTTTGGGTGTTGTTTTAAAAAAAAAAAATGACGTGTATGTTTATGTTCGGATGATTTGTGGTTTTTTCTGTGATATCGTTTTTTTCTGTTTTACTAGTTTTTATGTGTGGCTTGCAACCCATGTGAATTTTTCCTGTTTGTGAGAATAATATAATTGAATCAATACTACTGCTGTTCTTGTAATCATTTGTAATTAATTGATAAGTGAAATTATGTAAGTAATGATAATAATTAATCAAACACAGCGTTAGCTTTGATAAAGGCATATTCAGAACAAAAGACATTAAGCAAGGTAATGAGTTTTTAATTCCTAAGAATATAGAGAGTCCATAGGTTGATCCTCAGGCACCTGATGATTATAAGGAGTATTTTTTTCATTATTGTTTTTATGGGTTTTGGTTGGTTCAGCTTAAGATGATCCTCAGTACTCACTTTCATTTTTATAACTTTGCTTTAGCAAAGACTGGAATATTTTGAGTAGATGTTCAAGTTTTGGTGGTTGCCCAAAATATGGATTACACTGCCATGCATCCAATTTGGCATATTGGTGTCATATTTGAATGGTTTCTGTCATGATTGGTCTGGATTTCTTAGTCATGAAGTGTCACAAACATAAAATGTTTCAGGATAAATTTATGATTTCAAAGGGCATAAACACCTCCATACTTATAGGCATGATTGCAGTGCTGGGGGAAAAGACACCTGAAAAGTGATGGGTAGGGGGGAGGGAAAGCGATGAACATTAAACAAACATGCGCAAACACACAACATACTACACACCACACACACACATACACACACAACATACACACACATATATATATATATATATATATATATATATATGACAACACAAAGACAAAATACAGAGTACAGTATGAAACCCTTAATCCGTTCAAGCCAAGACAGAGCAATTCAACATTTGAACCAGTAACTACACAAACTCTCAAAAAGTTTTTTTGACAAAATAATGACACGTCATCTAACATCACATCACCACACACACAGAGATCACACTATATCACACATAACTTTGCACAACACATCAACCAATCCCACAACATCACATCTCATCAATTACAAACAACTACGCACAATCAATCAGCCAATCCCATGTTTAGCCTTTTATTTTCTCCTGCAGTGTAGTCAGGTATGACAGGTACCTAACCTACCTGTACAACAGGATCAGCGTTTTTCCTGATATCCAGCCCCGCTTCGTTGTTCGAGTGGATGTCGTTCCCTGTAAGGCACAGTCAACAATGGGGTGAAAATATCATCAAATAAATGAACATCTTATCATCATGTCCTGCCCTTCATGTGCGACACATTTGTTCACTGAAACCGTTTTTCATCCTTGAAAAATACATCTCTGTAGAGATATTTTCCTTTCCTATCTCTATCCACAACTTTCGTCAATACGTTAACAGCAAACACAAAACACTCTTTTATTATAAAAGGAAGCAATTATATGACAATAGCAGGTTTCAAAAATGGTATCTAATTGTTTCACTTTTTTTTTTTCATTATTAGGCTAGAGCTCTGAGGTTCATCAATGGTGAGATTTTGCATATGCGACCGGTTTTAGCCCACCATGAAGGTAGCAGCATTCTGACTTCAGGGATATTTATAGAGTTTTGGCTGTCCTTTATAAGTAAGTAAGTAGGTATGTTCTTTCGAGCCAGAAGGCCCATAGAGCCGGAGCTTATCCCGGTTTCTGTAGCGTTAAGCGAACTGATGGTTTTTCACCACCCCTGTGACAGGACGCTAGTCTGTCGCCAGATACTTCCCCAGCAGAGCTGGTACCCACTTGTACACCTGGGTGGAGTGAGGAAAATAGGAGTAAAGTGTCTTTCCCAAGGACACAACACCGAGCCGAGCGGGGATCGAACCCGCGACCTCTGGATCACGAGTTGACCGCCTAAACCACTCGACCACGGTGCCTCCTTGTCCTTTATAAACTGGACACAATTCTTTCATCAACAATTCTTAAAAGATTTTTTCATGGTTAAAAACAAAAACAAACATTGTACCACAAAAAGGAATAACTATAAAACCAGCCTAATCTTGGTTTTGACACTAGTTCCATTTCTCTCTCTCTCTCACCTGCTATAAGACCAGAGGCAGCCAGTCGCATGAAGATGCCAGAGGTTCGACAGTGATGGATTCTGTTTTTCACCACCACCACCTGCCACCAGACAAAAGGGGGAAATCAAAGAAATTTATTATCACACACAACAAAGATATGACCGAACTATCTGTATACTTAGTCCTTATGTTATGATACTTGAAACATAAAAAGCCCACCTGGTGAGGTAATGTACAAATCAAGGGCAAAAAAAAAAAAAGACTCATTTGCAACTGATCACAGAACAACTGCTTGATGCTACAGTAGAGTTGAACAAAATAAATTCCACAGCTGGGGTACTTAGTCACCTCTGTAATGAGAAGTAAAACGTTAATATATGTGTATTTTATTTCAAGTCCAGAAGTCGGTACCTTACTTCAGTCAATATGTTTCTTATTTCAAATTTTAAAAAGTCAGCAAAAAACAAGCAAGTTTCTAATTTCGAGTCAAGAAGCCAGCGAAAAGTCACTCAAGAAGTCGTCAGTATCTTCCTTCTGAACCTGTCTCCAAACTGTCCACTGACCCTGGCATTTTGGATGCAGCGAATCCCGTAGCTGACGTTGCTGATGTCACAGGAGGAGACGAGGGCGTGACCTTGAAGGCTGACCATGACCCCGCCCTTGCTGTGGATCATGCGACACTGGTGGATGAGGCAGCCTCGAACCTTGTGCACCTGGGACAGCACTCCTTCATCCTGCGATGTGCTGCAAAGCACACAAAATGGGAAGGTATGTGTATGTAATGTATATTGTTATATGTTATGTGTGTACAGTTGGGTGGTTGATGGTTTTGGGACGAATGTGTGGATGACAGAAAGGAAGACTTTTAGCAAGAGGGAGAGAGAGAGAGTCTAGAGTCTGTGTTGGAGATGGAGGGGTGCTTTGTGTGCGAGTGTGTATGAGAACAAGAACATCCTTTATTACCACTGAAGGTTTGTAGAAACAAGTAAATAAGTTTGTAAAGGAAACATGTGTGTGTGAGAGAGAGAGAGTGTGTGTGTGTGTGTAAGAGAGAGTGTGTGTATGTGTGTGTGTACAAACATGGCAAGCGTGAACAAATATGGCAACAGAAAGAAAATAAAAGACAGAGGAGTACAAGCAGTAATTTGCTATCTAGAGTGTTTCTGCCTTTCACCTTAAAAATCAAAAATAGAAGGGTGGTATTATTTATGCTACCTTAGCAAAATTTATCAAGAAAAAAAGATACAAAAAAAAAAAAAATTAAAAAATAAAAAGATATATAAATTTGCGAAAACAGCAAGAACAACAAAAACAGAAAAGTAAAAATAATAATAATTCAAGGCAGCATGGGGGGGGGGGGGGGGGGGGGGGGGGGGGGGGGGGGGGGGGGGGGGGGGGAGGAGAGAGAGAGAGAGAGAGAGAGAGAGAGAGAGCATGGAAAAGTAGACAAAGGGGGAGAAAGGTGAGAACAGAAAACGAACAATAAAATCTATTGGAAGATAGAAATGAATCAAAGTCAGAGAAAATTTCTGAAATGCAAAAGAGGAGGGGCATCTCCCCCACCCCCCTCGTCTTCCCCCACCCCTTCCTGAAAAAAAAAATCCCCAAAAGAAAGCAAAAACAATAAAAGCAAACAAAGCTAAAACAGAACTAAAAAAATGCTGGAACCCTCCCCACCCAAAACAAAACACTTCTTCAAAAAAACAGAAACAAACTGACACTCCTAACAAGTTCCATACAAAACAAAAAAAACAACCTCACACGATACAACAATGACGGAAATGAAAACACACACACAACTCCCCCCCCCCCCCACCCCCACCACCGAAAGAAAGCAGATACAAAACAAACTATATACATTATATACACAAATCTCTGCACACAGCAGTCGACCTCTACACCGCCTCATCACCCACCTGAGAGTGACCGGGGGTGAGGTGTGACTGCAAATGGAATCCACGTCAGCATTGACAGCGTTGGCAGAGACTGAGGCATCCAGGTGTTTTTGGCGCAGGTGTGGCAGCATGATGACCGACTCTTCAGCATCAGAGCTGTCGTACTCCGAGTTGCCGTGGAACAGCTCTTCACCTTCTGAATCCTCCTCACTGGAGCTGGTACTTTGGTTGCCAAGGTCTGACCCTGTCGCGTTTCACTTTTGTTATGTTTATATTGTTTTGTATTGTTTGTTTTGTTATATATATATATGTGTATGTGTGTGTGTGTGTGTGCATGAGTATGTAATATTTTAAAAATGTTTAATGATTTTACTCTTTTATTTTAAGGATAATGGAACAAACACTTGTGTGCCTTTTTACATCTAGCCCCCGTGTGTGTGTGTGTGGTTTTGTAAATTTTGACATTTGTTCCCACTGGCACACACTGGCCCTCTCTTCCAAAAAGCAGAACAGGCTTAAACATGTGTGCAAGATGTTCTGTGCACACCAGCCGCCATGGCGCAGTGGTTAGCGCCTTGGGTTACCGACTGGAAGGTCGCGGGTTCGATTCCCATAAGAGTCATAGGGATTTTTCGGACTCCGGCCGGCTCCTACCCAGAGTGAGTGTGCTGTGGGCTCAGTGGGAAGACTGGGACCACACAGTCGAGCTTCATCCACTCAACGGATGCGAGTTTGAGAGTGTTGCTCAAATTACCTGACCAACACTGCAGGTGTCTGTATCTCTCGGGCCCGGTTGACGCCGGGATATATTATGATAGTAAGTGCAGAGTACAACCCTGTCAAGTAGTCTCAAAGCATATGCACTTCCACAGCAGCAGCATTACGTCATCCTCATTGTCATTGATCATCATGCATTGAAAAAAAAAAAAAAATTTGCCTCTGATTCGGTGGTCCCGGTTTCTCTGGTCTCATGGTGACCTCAGATTCGGTTTCCCCATACACTTCTGTGCCTGTGGTGAGTTTGTGTCAAAGCCTTTGGGGTTGGAGGTTCGCGGGGGACAGTCGTTGGAGGGACGTTGTGGTGGTTGCCACCTGGGGTGGGCAACTTAGTCTGGCTCCGAGACTGAGCTAATACTGTCATTAGTAGGGGGCTTAGTAGGTGGTGTCCTGCGTATGTTAGCTCAGAACAGGCACCACTGAACACCACCAAAGTGACCCAGCAGCAGTGCAGGGCCCCTCCGGCTGGTGGCCCCACGGCGGCCTTATAGTGATGGGCTCCCTGTGGACTTCCGACCCTGAGGATGAGACATAACAAATCTGGGTGTGGTTGTGGCGGGGAGATTGGAATGAGCGGCGTGGGAACAGTAGGATGGGGGTCGTCAGAAGATGAGGCAGCCAAAAAAAACCAAAACAAAAAACAAACAAAAAAGATGTTCTGTGCACATTCGCGCATGGGACCTTAGTTTATCGTCTCATCAAGCGCTCTGATTTGTCTTTGCAAGATATAGCGCTATACAAATTTCATTTATTATTATTATTATTCATCTGAAAGGCTTACAAGGGGAGTGGAGTTGGCACTGATGTAAACTCCAGGGGAAAAATCCCCTTGAATGGGATTCGCCAGTGCAATATTCTAACCACCAGGCTACCCCTTATTATATATAATATCCATCTGAATATTGGTGTTGTGGTAACACACCTGTCTGTAAAGCAAATACCTGCAGGTTTGATCCCCATCTGAAGCTGTATTTTTGCCCCCCATCCACTAGACCTGAAGTGGTGGCCTGGGTGCTAGTCTTCTCTATGATAAATCAAGTGCCCATGTGCAACATACATTTAGCACATAAATGATGAACTCATGGCAAAAAAAGCTGTGCCTGGAAAATTTCAGTTAAACAGATGCCACTCTCAAACAGAGAAAAAAAGATATGTGATAGGTGGTGTTGCACAAGCGGTGATAATATGCTCTCCCCAGAAAAGAAGAGTCTGAATCTATTCTCAGGTGGGATGTTAGTAGACAGATCTACACAATTTTTTTTGTTTTGTTTTTGTTTTTCTGCCTCATCTTCTGTGACGTTTCTGTCTTGCAGTTCCCACGCCGCTCATTTCAATCTCCCCACCACAGCCATACCCAGATTTGTTATGTAGCATCCTCAGGGTCAGAAGTTCACAGGGAGCACATCACTATCAGGCCGCATTGGGGCCACCAGCCAGACGGGCCCTGCACTACTTCTGGGTCACCTTGGATGGTGTTCAGTGGTGCCTGTTCTGAACTAACATATGCAGGACACCACCTACTAAGCCCCCTACTAACAACTGTATTAGCTCAATCACAGAGCTGGACTGAGTGAGTCATCCATCCAAGGTGGTGACCACCGCAACGTCCCTTCAACGACCATCCCCCGTGAAACTCCAACCCCAAAGGCTTTTACATAAGCGCATCACAGGCAAGAAATGTATGGGAAAACCAAATCTGAGGTCACCATGAGACCAGAGCAACTGGGGCCACTGAATTGATCTATAAAGTTTAACTTATGAGACACAATACCATATTTTTCTCTCTTTCTCATTATTTTTTCTTTTAACACAAATCTTGATAATGGAGAAACACATCTCAAAAGTATTTGAAAAAAAACAACAACAAACCAGAGAACATGGCAGAAGAAGATGAAGAAAAAACACAAGCACAACAACACACACAAAAAAAGGCAGGGCATGACCAACCTCCATTGCTTGAAGCCTCGGCCTCCAGTTCATTCAGAATGGACAGGTCATCCTCCTCCTCACTGCTGCTTCCTCCTGCCCTACTGCTGTGGAACGACCTCTCTGACCTTCGCTCCGCTGCATCCGCATGGGCCGCTGCCACCCCATTGGAGGGCAAATGTTCAAGTCGGGGCAAGTGCCACACATTGTCCCCCTGTGACTGTACCCCGTCACCGGCTTGCTGCGAGTGGTGGGGAGTGGGGTGGGGGTGGGGATTGTGGAGGACGGGGGGATCATGGTAGTGGTAGCGGGAAGGGTCAGAGTTGTGAGGGGCCAGGTTGTGGGGGAACATGTCGTCTCTGCTTTGATACAAAGCAATGACCTGAGGCACGTCCTCGACGTGGCCGCTGGGAGTGTCGGACAAACAGCCGGCCACGCCAGGCTCTGCGCTGGACACCACACACCGGGTCACCGCAGCATCCTGGGGCTTGTGGGGCTTGTCGGCACAATGCTTCGCGGTCGGATCGCCGCTCTGGGGAATCTTTTCGTTGCTATGTTTCCTGGACGATTCACTGCTTTGACTTCCGCGCTTGCAGTCATTCAAATTATCGTGTGTCATCCCGCCGTTTGCATAGTTGACAGGGGTGTTCCCATTGTGTGTGTTGCAGTGACCTGGCGTGTCCGATCTGACCCCCGAAGACTGTTCACGACAATGACTACGTTCACACTGAGCTCCCCTGACCGAGGAAGCAGTCATCCCCTCTGAAGCTGTGTCGTCCTTGCTACACTGCTGCGAGGACAACAAAGCATCGACTCTTCTGTCCATGTCCTCCTCCCCTACCAACTGCCACGCTTTCCTCTCGTCGTTGATTTCCAGCCACTCATCGTCAGCGTGACTACTGCTGCTACCACTACCACCAGCACAGGCGGCGGAACAGGCTGACGAAGCCTGTTTGTTGCACGGCACTGCGTCCCCCGGTCCAGATTTGCAAACACAACACTGAGGTTTCGCTTCTTTGGCACCGAGACTGGACGGTTCAGCAGACACGTCGTGACCGCAGCTACTCGAGGCGGCGGCCGCATTGGCTTCTGCATTATTCACATCGGCTCCGTTGGTACCGTGCCTCTCCACGTCGTCCTGCACAACGCAAGCGTTCAGCGTCTGTTTTCCGTTTCTCCCGTGACTCCCATGATGCCCAGAGGAGCTGGTCACTCCTGCTTTGTTCAGAGCCAGATTGCCGGCTGCCGCCTGGCCCCCAGCCAGCTTCTTCCCCTCCACACCGACGTCCTGGCTGCCGGCCCGACCCCGCGACAGGTTGTCGAAGGTGGAGGCGGTGAAGGATTTGCCGGTGAAGGTGGAGTGCAGGGTGGAGGTGGTGCTCTCCGTGACCTTCAGGGGGTGGGGGTGGTTAGGAGACGGCTTCTGGCGGACGGCCGTGTCCATCTGCTGGCACAGGTAAGGGTAGGCCCAGCTTTTCTCCTCTTTGGGGTAGCCTGGGGGTGTACAGACATGAACGAGTGAATGAATGAATGAAAGAATCTTTAGGTTCTAAACATGAATTTAAAGAAACGAATGAACGATAAGCGAGTGAATGAATGATGGAGTGAATCCTTAGATAATAAAAAATGAATGAATGAATCAAACAATCAATCTTTGGGTTCTAAAAATGAATGAATAAATTATTAAATGAATTCTTGGATTAGAAAAATGAACTTTTTGAAATTTTGTAAGGAACCCCCTTTTTCTCAAAGGAATGGATGAGTGACTGAGTGACCTGGGAAAACATGACAGATCATGACTAGCTAAAGTGAGAAATAAAGGTGATGGGACGGGGAGGGGGGGGCAAGAATTAAAGACTATGGATACACAGGCAGAAGGACACAAAGGAACACAGAACTCTCTGTCACACACACACACACACACACACACACACACACAAACAAACACACACACACACACACACACACACACCACACACACGCACACACACAATGATATGGGTACACAGGCAGAAGGACACAAAGGAACACAGAACTCTCTGTCCACACACACACACACACACACACACACACGCACACACACACACACAAACACCCACATACACACACACACAAACACCCACATACACACACACACACACACACAAAATGATATGGGTACACAGGCAGAAGGACACAAAGGAACACAGAACTCTCTGTCACACACACACACACACACACACACACACACACACACACACACACACACACACACACACAAATGATATGGGTACACAGGTAGGACACAAAGGAATACAGAACTCTCTGTCACACAGACACACACAGACACACAGAATGATATGGGTACACAGGCAGAAAGACACAAAGGAATACAGAACTCTCTGTCACCCACACACACACACAAAATGATATGGGTACACAGGCAGGACACAAAGGAACACAGAACTCTGTCACACACAGACACACACTCACACGCACGCACGCGCACACACACACACACACACACACACACACACACAATGATATGGGTACACAGGCAAAAGGACACAAAGGAATACAGAACTCTCTGTCACCCACACACACACACACCCACATACACACAATGATATGGGTACACAGGCAGGACACAAAGGAACACAGAACTCTGTCACCCACACACACACACACACACACAATGATATGGGTACACAGGCAGAAGGACACAACACACACACACCCACACACACACACAAACACCCACCCACACACACAACACTCACACACACACACACACACACACAGACAGCTCACCCTCAACAACAATGTTGGCGTTGTTGCTCTGGGAAAACTCGCAGTTGCGGATGACGCTGGCGTTGACGTGCTGCAGGATGATGGTGGCGTGGCGGAAGGTGGAGAACTGGATGTGACAGGACGCGGGGTTGGCCACGCACATCATCCCATCCTCCATGATGCAGTTATCCATCTGCAGGTACCCTGACCTTACCTGTCCGTCACAACATGTCACAGTCCTTGTTTTAATTAATTTTTTTGGAGATCAAGATTTTCAGGTTTTTCAGGTACCCCGACCTTACCTGTCCATCACAACATGTCACAGTCCTTGTTTTAATTTATTTTTTTGGAGATCAAGATTTTCAAGTTTTTCCATTGTGCAACTACCAATGTGATAAAATCACATCCATAAGATAAGGAATACTGAAGTGGGAATCTTTTGTTTTTCTATTGACGTATCAGTCTATTGTCGTCCTTTATCTAAGGAAAAATTAAAATGGTTTAGTGATCTAGCTGTAACCCATTCATCTGGAAAGCAAAGGTCTTGTGTTCAAATCCTGTCCAAAGCCAAGTCTTCCCTATCTACTTGACCAAGAATGGTGGTCTGGGTGATAGTTTTTCGGATGAGATGATTAGCTGATGTGCCATGATCGATGGTAGCTAAGGGCATATCAAAGAACTTCTTGCAACAAGAGTCATCCTGCGCAAAAAGTCCCTATAAAAAAGATAGAAAACAAAGCCAATCTTACAAGTGAAAAAAATACACATGCAAACAAAACATATTTTTAAAAGATAGCAGCGCTCTAGTGACACACTCTTACCAGCTAGAAAGTACGAAGTCTCAGTGGTTTTTTTGGTTTTTTTCTCATTCCTTAGCTAGAGCTATGAAGTTCACCAATTGTGAGATTTTGCATATATGTAAATATTTTGCCCTTCAGGAAGGTTTTTGGGGATTGTGTCTAAACACAACATCTGTGTTGTGCAGGCATTTTGTAATATTATTTTGTCATCCATTCCTATTGGCATGAAATGGCCCACTCTTCCCTAAGGTGGAACAGGCTTTTAACATGTGCACAAGATATTTTGATTCAGTTTGCACACAAGGCAACAGTCTCATCTGAAGAACATTTAAAGTCTCATCTGAAGGACTTTTGGGGGAAAGGTTGGAATCAGTACACACACACATGCACACAGAGCAAGAAATTCTGGTTATATTCTCAAGCTGCCGCTTTGTTTTGCGAGTAATAAACTGATGTAACGGCTCATCTGATCACGACTGATGCTACTCTCTTCAGTTGTTCAGATAAACGCCAACAAAGATGACAGTCACACACAAAAATACACAAGACGATACAACAATAAAAAGATAACACAAAATCACCTTGAAAATGAAGTTGGTGAACCAAGGCGCTCGCAACACTAGGTTGGAGAATCTTCCGGAGACAGCCATGTGCTCCAAGCTCACCACCAAGATGATGCTTCCCAGTTCCCCCACACCCACCAGTTCAAACGGCAGCTTCATGGACATTTCCAACTGTTCGTCATAGATGCCAGGATGGACTAGGATCCTGTCGTATTCGTTGGCCATGGTGAACGCACTTTTCAGGGTCTCATGCTGCAGGCCAGGCCCCACTTCTATGGTTTGTCGTTCTCTGACTCTCTGCAATATTCAAGAGGGGAAAAAAATTGTGTTGTTTAATTAAGGAATGTAGGGCTTTGTGATGGCACGAAGAGTATAGGTTCGTGATAGCAGTGTACATGTAGTGTGTGCAGTCTTTGCATGTTCACACACACACATGCATGCATTGACATCACACACATGCACATGTGTGTGCATATATTATATAAGTATATACACACATTTGCATATATAACACATACACACACATGCACACTCCCTCCCTCCACACACACACACGTGTAACACACACACTATAATAAGTATCTGACATAATCTTTTTCTAATTTACACTCATAAAAATATCTTTAGCCCCGTTTTCTTCTCTCTCTCTCTCTCTCTCGCTCTCTCTCTCTCCCCCTCCAATTTTTAGCCCTTTTTTCTTCTAAGTTCTGTCTGTCTGTCTGTGCTCATTCATTCGATTCATTCGTACTACTGGCCAAGAAGGAAGATGGCAGGATGGTTTAGACATTCATATGCCTGACAAGTAAACTTCACAGTTATGGGTTCAATTCCCAGCCTTGCCCTTTCTTCCCAGTTTGATGAAAAAATAAAACTGAATGTCAAAAGTCTTTCAGAGCAGACTCTAAACCAGTTGGACCCATGTGCTTATGGACTTCTGCATATAAAAAGAACCCATGACAGTTGAAAATTGGAAAGAGCAGGGAGGTACCCCCATATGTCCTGGCTAAATTAGTAGGTTCAATTCCCAACTGTATTACTGAAGTAAGAATGTGGCTACCTTAATGGCAGGGACAAAATGGTTGCATATGCAAAAATCTCACCACTGGTGAACCTTGAAGGTCTAGCTGAGGAACAAAAAAAAACAAAAACAAAAATAACTTTATCACTGGCCAAAGCTGGCCTACTTTTCTAGAAATGATAGATTGAGTTCTAAAGTGTATGCAAGATGCTACGCCTGCACTCACACACAGGACCTTGCTTTACAGTCTCATCTAAAGAACTTGCAAGGAAATGGAGTTGAAACCAGTGCTAACTCATTTGAAGCAAACAATAAAAGAAATAAACCACCATCAAATAGATAGCAACTCAAAAATCCCTACCTTCAGATTACATTAGGTCATGGGTCAGACTTATTACAGAAACACAAACATACCTAGCATAATTATCCCAGAAAATAACTAGCACTACTTAGATTGGGGGGAGGGGGGGGGGGAGAAAGAGAGAGACTGCAAGGAGAAATAGAGACAGGCAGGCAGACAGAGAGAGAAAGGGAGAGACATAACAGAGAGGAACAGAGACAGAGAAAGAGAATAGATTGATGCAAAAAGCTCAGTTACATTCAGAACTAAATGAGTGTGGATGAGAAGCTCTCAAAACAAAACACACACACACACAAAGACAAAAAGAACATGTACATAATCCTGACAATCACCTTCCACAGCGTCATGCAGCCAGCTTTGTGCGCTTGCATGGAGCACCGATACCAAAACCTGGTTGACATGTACTGGTTCCGGAAAGCAAGCTTCCAGGAAGACGGCTCCAGGTTGCTGTTGAGAGGCCAGTAGGGGTGTCGCCACTCTTGACATGCCAAGTACAGCTCCTTCCATCTCGTCACATCGATACTCAGCGCCAGATCGTACCAGGTCTTGCTCACCCGCGCCACGTAGCAGAGATCTCTGAAGGAGAGGTAGGAGAAGATGATCTGCCAGATCTCCAAGGGCAGCCCATTCTTGTCCCCAGGCAGGACCTTGGAGGTGTCATCAGTCCTGAGCGTGGTGCTGGACGTTGTTGACATTCTAGACATGGTTGTGTAGGACGATGACCTCATGGAAGCTGATGACCTTTTTCAGCACGGAAGCTGGTTGGTAAAAACTTTTGCGGCCTGTTACTGCACTGGAGGAAATCGGGCTGCGCTCATGATGCTTGATGCTATCCCTTGCTTGTGAGGTAATGTCCCTTGCTGGGTGGATGAAACAGCCAGCTTTGATTGGCAACTTGAAGGAGTGTTCTGTGTCTCACCATGGTGGCATGTTTCCCACTGTGATGCAGTGAGAGTTAGGGACTGACAGCATTCCATTCCTTTAACTTTTTTGAGTCAGCGGGTTGGAGCCTGCAAAAAATATGGAAACAAAGGCAAATGAGTTGAACAAGATGTTAATATTTAAAAGGGGGGAGGGGGGGTTGCTTTGGTTGGTTGGTGTCTTTTGTGCTAATATGTCTACACTGATAATTGTGGGTGAAACACACATACACACATACATTTTACTGCCACATACGGAATACTATGAATACTATGTCAGTATGTGCTATACACTTTCTTCTTTGTAAATCAATCAGTGTGCTTTTGAATTAGTTTACTTTAGTTTAATAAACACCCCCCCCCCCCCCCCCAAATACACCTCATCCTTAGGATGATGTCAGCTAGACATGATATTGAATTGCAAATGTCACCAGGGTTTGGTGACATAAATAGTGACTGGTGCTACCCTGTACCACATTCACCAGCTCAACTAAACTGGAGACACTGTCTGACCCAAAAGCGTCATGTATTAAAATCCTGGGGAACAGATGATCATTCCAGGAATATCTTCCTAAAAGAAATTACCTCAGCTCTAAATCTCTACCCCAAATTGTCCCAGTTAGTTTTAAAAAAGAAAAAGAAAAATAGGTTGCACTTGGTACACTTGCCAAGATCTTCCCTCAACCACTGTTAGTCTTTATGTTGTTGTTGCTGTTGTCTTCATTCAATGCTATCACCTACCAGAATTCTGGGTGGTGAACAATGCAAAACTTGTTGACTGCCCACGAACCCACACTTTGCTTTTGATATTCGTCTGTGGTGCTGTAATCCGCATCGTGAGGAAAGCGAACTCAAAGAAAGAGAAAAAGATATTTATATCTATATGCCCCTGCCCTTCCCCACAAAATGTCTAAGTCATGGGCATTTTTTAAACATATCGGTTGAGAAACTCTGTTTCAGTCTGGAATCATTGTTTTCGTTTGCATGGAGACGACCTCAAACAAATCTGATCAAGATATAAATGATGGTAAATTTTTTTAAAGAAAAACACGATAAAGAGTCCGATTCTCACGTTCATTGAATCAATATAATGACCAGAAATATAGCATGAAACAAAGTACCTGAAGGCTTGATTGAATTTAAGTTCCATCCTAAATTGGTGTTGACAGTCGCATGGTGGAGAACATAGCATGCATGTGACGTCATATTGTGGAAAAGGGGTTTGGATCAAGGAGTCACAATGTCCCTGCCCTAAATATATATATATATTTTAAAAAAGGAGAAGAATGCTTTTTTCGCTGACATCTTCATATAACTATAGAGCTGTTCATTTGATTTATTTCTCTCTGAATTTTTCTTGACCCCACTTCTATTTGTGTACGAAAGAGGGCCATGTAAGCACACATGGAATATGCTAATCAATAATACGACACAACATGGCGTCTGTGTTGGGGGTAAGCTTGGAACCTCATTAGCGTGTTTTAACTAGGTTTTTTGAATGTGTTACTGCATCGACATTCCGTGATCAGTTACTATCTTTGATGCTTTTCATATGACGAAGAGATTGCACAGTATTCCTTGAAAATTTGCCGATCGTTTTTAGGTTTTAAGAAGCAGATTTTTGCTCCAGTCATTCTTTCAGTTGCTATTTTTAGCGCTTTTACGTTTGTTTTGCTTTTTTTTAGTGTTGGGTAACATTGCATTTCGTCAAGAAAAGTTGCGTTTTAACGGCGATCTTCATTTCTTGTGGAGCCCACATGAAATCGACTAGAATAAGAAATGTGTTTGTCCAATTTTGATAGCAAAACCAGCTCGATCCGTTCACTAAAGTTACCTTACAAAACGCAAGTACGTACGCCATGCGCCGCAGCAAGCAGACGAGACCTGGCGAACGACAAAGCCTGTAGCAAAAATCTCATCATTTCTTGCACAGTCCGAGCCTTTGGAATTTGTCGTGCAAGGTTTGAAACAGTTATGATAGGTTGATTGTGATTGTGTGATTTTTGTTTTGTTTTGGTAATAAATCATCATGATCAACATAATTTATTAAAACATAATTTTAAAAAAGAAAGAAAAAAAATGTATTAATTAAGAAAAATGAGCAAGAAGGAAAAGAGGAGGAAGAACCTGAAATGAAACAAAAGCAATCAAAAAAGGCCCATGATGGATGATGAAATGTGTGTGTGTGTGTGTGTGTTGACAAAGAAAATGTAGCCTATGGTTGTATGGAATGACCTGAACAGTATTTTCTTAGTTGTTGAAAGATTAAATTTTATTGGTTTTTAACACACACACAACACACACACACCACCACTCTCTCTCTCTCTCTCTCTCCCTCTGCTCTCTCCCCCCCCCTTTCCTCTCTCTCTCTCTTCTCTCTCTCTCTTCTTCTCTCTCTCTCTTTCTCTCTCTCTCTCTGTTTCTTTTTTTTTTTTTGGTGTGTGTGTTTGTTTGGGGGGGGGGGGGGTAGGGCTTTTTTTTCTTTGTT
Source organism: Rapana venosa (assembly GCA_028751875.1). Lineage (NCBI taxonomy): Eukaryota > Metazoa > Mollusca > Gastropoda > Neogastropoda > Muricidae > Rapana > Rapana venosa. Next base: position 14,187,592 of record CM054166.1, read on the forward strand.
TTTTTTAAAGGGTTATTTCCCTTTGTTTCTACTGTGTGAGGGTATGAGTATTGGGTTATTATTAAGATGTATCCCTACAGGCGGGGACATGCCACACAATACACACACTATTACATCACACCATCCATGCCATGCTGAACCACACCACACCAACACCACACCTCGCCACACCAAAACGCCACCTCTATCAAAGACACCATGCCAAAAAAAAATAGCACCATGCTACACAATACACACACTATTAATCACACCATACCACGCCACACCATACCACGCCACACCCATGCAGTACACCGCACCAACACCACACTGCACTGCACTACACCACACCACCATACCACACCACTGCCTGTGGCTAAAAAAAAAAAAGCCACCCTCAAAGGGAAGGAGAGAGAGAGAGGGGGGGGGGGGGGGGGGGGGGGAGGGAGGGAGAGGAGAGAGAGAGAGAGTAGTATGTTGCATGCTGTTGCACTGTGTGTGTTTGTTGGTTTTTTTAAATTTTTAAATTTTATTCTTTTATATCAAGGATAATGGAATAAGCACTTATGTGTTTTTTTTTACATCCAGTCCCTGTGTGTATGCGGTTTTGTAAATTCTGTCATCTGTTCCCACTGGCACACAATGGCCTACTCTTACGAAAAGTGGAACAGGATTTAACATGTGCACAAGATGTTCTGCGTGCGTTCACACACGGGGCCTCTGTTTGTAGTCTCATCCAAAGGACTTATAGGGAGAGTGGAGTCTGCACTGACGTTAACTCCAGGGGAAAATATTCCCTTGAATGGGAATCGAGCCCAGGGCATCAGATTGCCTGTGTGTGTGTGTGTGTGTGTGTGTGTGTGTTGACTCTGTGTATGTGTATCAGAAAGACAAGAGAGAGAGACACACAGACAGACAGACAGGGAGGTATGAGCATAGATAAGGTAGACAATGTCATAGGGCTTAGCAGTGGGAGCAGAAAAAAACGGGGGGGGGGGGGGGGATGGAGTAAGGGAAGTGGAGTGTTTATTACAAGGCATTTGCATTAATACACATGTCTATTTTTGCCCTGCTCCTGCTACTATCAAATAATCGGACACACATTTACCAGAGAAAGAGAGAGTGTGTGCATGTATGCATGTGTGTTTCATTTCTTTCTTTTTTTACTTTGATGTATGAACATCTGCAACACATTTCTAGGAAAATAATAAGATAGCCAGAGGAAGTGTTGATCCTTTCTTTTTAATACTAGCAGAGGTGTTTGTTTTTTTTCCAGAGAGATCTATTTTAGAATTTGTTTGTTATTTCTTGTAGTCATTCATTTATTTAACAGTTTATTTATTGGATGTTTACATTATTAAAAAAAAAAAGATCCTGAGCTGTGTATGTGTGTGTGTTTATTTTATTTTTTAAAAATGTTATTCTTTTATATCAAGGGTAATGGAATAAGCACTTATATGCTTTTTTACATCCAGTCCCTGTGTGTATGCGATTTTGTAAATTCTGTCATCTGTTCCCACCGGCACACAATGGCCTACTCTTACGAAAAGCGAAACAGGATTTAACGTGTGCGCAAGATGTTCTGTGTGTGTTCGCACATGGGGCCTCAGTTTATAGTCTCATCCGAAGGACATTGGGGAGAGTGGAGTCTGCACTATGTTAACTCCAGGGGAAAATATCCCCTTGAACGGGAATCGAACCCAGGTCATTAGATTGCGAGTGCTATGTTCTAACCACTAGGCTATCCAGATCTCCCACTAGGCTATCCTCTGTGTGTGTGTGTGCAGGGATTCATGGGGGGGGGGGGGGGGGGGTAGAGTTTGGAAGGAGCACTTTATTTTGCATTTGAGTTGTTTTGTTTAGTTAGTCTAATTAGTTAAGTTTAGTTTTTTTAGTTTAGTTTTGTTAGTTACTTAAGTGAGTCGCTGAGTAGATGAATTAGTTTTGTTTAGTGTAGTTGAATCGAGTTCAGTTTAATTAGTTGAGTTAGTTTGGCTAGTAGGTCCTGCCACACACACACACACACACACACACACACACACACACACACACACACACACACACACACACACACACACACACGCACACACAAAACACACTCTCTCTCTCTTTCTCTCTCTCTCTCTCTGTATATCTGTCTGTCTGCCTCTCTCTCACCCCTATTTGGCTCTGCGTCTGTCTCTGTCTGTTCATCTGTCCGTCTCTCTCTCTCTCTCTCTCTCTCTCTCTCTCTCTCTCTCTCTCTCTCTCTCTCTCTCTCTCTCTCTCTCTCTCTCATCACACACACACACACACATGAACGCATGCACGCACACTCACTCACACACACACACACACACACACACACACACACACACACACACACACACACACACACACACACACACACACACACACACACACAACCCTCTCTCTCTCTCTCTCTCCTCTCTCTCTCTCTCTCCTCTCTCTCTCTCTCTCTCTCTCTCTCTCTCTCTCTCTCTCTCTCTCTCTCTCTCTCTTTCTCTCTCACACTTGAAAAACCATCTTTTTCTTGGAATGCGCCTTTCACACACCTAGCCTTATTACAGCAGGAATTTGAACCTTTGGTTTCAAATGCTTCAGTGTAGCGCTATGCATGCCAGCGTGCATGTGCCTCGTGCTGGCATGTGTGTGTGTGCAAGCATTCATCGGTCAGTGAGTCCTTTTGGAAAGTGTGTGAAGTTGGCTTCACCTTATTTCAGAAAGGATAGGCGCAAACATAGTAATTCCTTTTGAGCTAAGATCGTTGAGAGAGAGAGAGAGAGAGAGAGAGTGTGTGTGTGTGTGTGTGTGGAGGGGGAGGGAGAGAGAAAAGAGGGAGAGAAGAGGGAGGGGAGGGAGGGAAAAGGAGAGAGAGGAGAGGTGTGTGTGGTGTGTGAGAGAGTGTGTGAGTGTGTGTGAGTGAGTGCACATTGGCACTGCAAAGCACAAGAGTTCAGTAGATTTACTAGTATGTGTTGTGTGATAGTACGTGTTTGCTTTATCTATTTATTTTATTCATTCATGCTGTTTTTCTCTCTTTTTTCTTGATATTGATTTTCTTCCTTTTTCATTTTTTAAAGTTTGTAATCTTCTTCATTGATTATTCTACGGCTTATCTCATCAAAAGTGAATTTTATGTATATATCTGTAATATTCGATACACAGTGTTTCCTTTGAAACTGACGAGCGTGTGAGATGTATAGAAATATTGAGCAATAACAACTCCTACTTCTTTATGCAGATGGTCATTAGAATGAGCGATGTGAAAGACTTTTTTGTGGGTAAAATGTAATTTCCGGTAATTTCTAAGGTACATAATCTGCGTGAGCATTGGTGTTGCCCTGGTTATGTGCCATGAAGTGATAATGAACTTCCTGCCTGGATGTTCGATTCGTTTGAGAAGTTTGCATCTGGTGTTGATATGTTTTTGTTTTTTGTTTGTAGGCTCATGGATTTTTTTGGCTTTTGTTTGCATATTTGTTTGTCTTCATAGTAAGATAGGTAGAGTTTTGTGAATTTTGTTTGCTTTGAGGTTTTTTCCCCTTGTTAAATAGGTAGTGTCTGCTTATGTGAGTTTTGTTTGTGTTATTGTTTGTTTGGAGGTATTTTTTTGTTTATATGTATTTTTGTGTGTGGATTTTTTTTTGTTGGGCTGCATTTTTTGTTTGTCTGTTGTTGTTGATTTCTTCTTTTTTTTTTTTGGGGGGGGGGGGGGGGGATGGTGGTGGTGTGTGTGTGTGGGGTGGGGGTGGGGGGGGAGATGTAGAGAGGGTGTGTTATGTTGTGTATTCATGTTGAGGCGAGTCAGCTGAGGAGGAGTGAAGATGGATGCTGAACTTTTTAATTGAAGAGAACAATAAAACAACATTTTATTTTTCAGTGGGTAATAGAATAAGTACAACTTGAGAACAGAATAATACAACATTTTATTTTTCAGAGGGTAATAGAATAAGTACAACTTTCTATCATCTAGCCCTAAAACCCCCCCAGAAAAAATAAAAAGAAAGGAAGGAAAAAGAAATCATCTGACAAAACCACCCCCCGGGCAATCATGTATATATGAAAATACATTGAACAGGTATGTAAATCATAATTTTCACACCGAAGTTGGATGCGCTGGGACTGATATGTCAGGCGGTTAACGGCAATGCAACGCATTTTCACTCATATGACAGACAATAATAGTTGTCGTCCTGAGTGTTCAGCCAAGAAAAAGAACAAGTACATTACTTAATTGTCACAGTACAGTGATAATTAACACATTAAAAAAACAATGGTAGAAATAATAATGTCTCGAAAACAAAGATACCTTTGAAGAGAAACAAAGATGATGAAAACAAAGAATGAAGAAAGGAAGAAAAGAAGAAAGAAAGAATAGGGTAGGAAGAAAGACAAATGAAAGAATTTTTTCCCTTCCGAGGGCAAAGGAATAAATTTAGAAGCTTCCCATATAGTGTCTCATTATGATAGTAACAACCAGAGAGAGAGAGAGAGAGAGGTTCTTACATTTCGAAGATAATGAATAAGCACTGGTGTGCTTTTTTATATCCAGCCCCCACTCCCCCTCCCCTTCCCATCAGCAGGTGTGCTTTTTTACATCCAGTCCCCACTCACCCCCCTCACCCCCATCAGGAATGATATCAAGATAAAAACAACAAAAACAAACCCAACCCCAAAAGTAACAAACAACGACCAAAAAAAAAACCGAGAGAGAGAGTTTTATATATATATATATATATATATATATATATATATATATATATATATATATATATATATATATTATATATTATTATTTATTATAGATTTTAGTTATAATATATAATTAAACTTATCTATTACGCGACTTCAGCTTAGACATGTAAGTGGATATCGCTACACAAACTTGCAACTGGTAAGCTAGTTTCTCCTTGAAACGTCACCAATCTCGAAGACCCAGATCATTAAAAAAAAAAAAGAAAAGATGAAGAAGAAAAACAGGGGAGAAAGGCTGAAGAGAGGGGTGTGTGGGCGGGCAGCAGAAGGGGGGGGGGGGGGGGGGGGGGGGGGGGGGGGGGGGGGGGGGTGGAGAGGGGGAGGAGATTGCGAGCAGGTGTTTGCGCTGCTAATCTTTCCGCACAAGTAGAGACGGAATGGTGATTCCAGGAGTTTGAATATCACACACACGGCGTTTATTTTCTTCCCCGGCAGTAATAATAATAATGTTCAGCGTTTGTTTTTCTCGGTTGCGCTGGCGTTACCTGTTGTCATGAGTATGGTAGATTTTTTTGAGACTGTTTGTTTGTTTTCAGCACGTTGTGTTTCTCGTCATAAATTATTGTTATAGTGTGGGCGTGCGTGCGAGCGCGCGCGCATTCGTCTTTGTGAGGAGAAATGTGTGAGGATTCTGTCTGTCTGTCTGTCTGTCTGTCTCTCTCTCTCTTGTATAAGTATTGGGTATTATTATTAGATGATCCTAACGGGCGGGACTGTGTAAACGCACTATGTGCTTTTCTTATCTCTCGATAGATTTGTCTCTCTCTCTTCTTCTCTCTCTCTCTCTCTCTCTCTCTTCTTCCTCTTCCCTCTCTCCTCTCTCTCCTCTCCTCTCTCTCTCTCTCTCTACTTCCCTCTCTCCCGTAAATCCTCTCCCTCCCTCTGTCTGTCTCTGCCTCTGTCTGCCCCCCCCCCCCCCCCCCCCCCCCCCCCCCTCTCTCTCTCTCTCTCTGTATCTGTCTCTTCCCCTACCCCCTTTTTTTCACAAGTCTCCTCAACAGCTCCTTAATTGCCTCCCCTTTTCTCACAGTCTCCACCCATTCCCTTCTCCCCACCCCCTCTCCAAACCTAACACTCTCATTGTCATTGATCCAGAGCGCGTAACTCTTCTCTCAAATCAGACTATTCATCGTTAGCTAGCTATTGGTTTGAACATTGTTTATTACACACACACACACACACACACACACACACACACACACACACATATTAATATATATATATATCATTATATATGCATCACAAGTAGACAAAGATACTAAATTCTATTTCATCTTATTTTTATTTTTGTTCCTCTGCTTGAGCTCCTTGGTTCACCAATGGCGAGATTGTGCGTGTTTACATGCAACCGGTTTTTGTTGTTTTTTCCCCACCATGAAGGTAGCCGCATTCCGACTTCGGGGACGAGTGCTGGGTATGTTCGTGTTTCCTGTAACCCACCGAACATTGACATATGAAATACGGGATTTAACGTGCGTATTTGATCTTCTGCATGTGTGTATTATACACGAGTACGTAAGCCACTCTTGATATAGTAAGAAAACAAACAAACAAACACATACACACACACAGACACACACATACATGCAGACAGGAATTTTAATTCTTTTTAAAATGGGTGGCGCTGCTCTTGTGGCGACACGCGCTCTCCCCAGGGGAGGTTGGCAGCCCGAATTTCATGCCAAAACTAGAAGTCTGCCGTGACTGAAAGAGGAATACACATTTGTTGTTGTTGTGTTGTTTATGTGTGTGTGTGTGTAAACACTGTGTGTGTGTGTGTGTGTGTAAACACTGTGTGGGGTGTAAACACTGTGTGGTGTGTGTTGTAAACACTGTGTGTGTGTGTGTGTGTGTGTGTGTGTTTTATACAGATGACAATATTCCGATCCGTGCGCGTGTCCTGCCTGCCAGGCCGGCTGTCTGACTGACTTGTGGGGGTAAGGTCATTGACCCTGAACCGTGGAGGTCATGTGGTGGTGTGGTGCGGTGCGGTGAACGTTACGTTATGTTGCTGTCGCTTGCGCTAGAACTCCCGTTGGATTTTTGTTTTGTGTCTTCTTTCTGTCTGTGTTGTGTTGTACTTGTTTGTTGTGTGTTAATGTGTGTGTGTGTACACTGTCTTTTCTGGGGGGTACCTGTTTTTGTCTGTCTTTCTCTTCGTCTCGTTCTATCTGCAATCTCTCCTCCGTCCCCTCCTCGCAATTATATGTACTTTAGTGTATATATTTTTGAACACCAGGCGGTGTGATTCGTGCGTACACCTTCAGTTGCTGTGCGGCCAAGCCTTTTGAATAAAACTTCTCATTTGCTCTTCTTTCTTCTGTCTTCGTCTTCTGCTTCTTCTTCGTCTCTCTCTCTCTCTCCTCTCTCTCTCTCTCTCTCTCATTCTTTTCTTATCCACCACCCTCCCACCTCCCCCTCACACCCTTCATTAAGATGTTCCCTAACGGGCGGGGACTGATGTAAAAGCACATGTTGCTTATTCATTCTCCTCAATAAAAGATTTTGTCTTGTCTCTTCTTGTCTCTTTTCCCGGATGAGACTTATAAACCGAGGCCCCGTGTGCGAACGCATAGCAGAACATCTTGCGCACGCGTTAAATCCTGTTCCGCTTTTCGAAAGAGTAGGCCATTGTGTGCCGGTGGAACAGATGACAAAATTTACAAAACCGCATACACACGGGGACTGGATGTAAAAAAGCACATGAGTGCTTATTCCATTATCCTCGATATAAAAGAATAAATAAATAATAAATCTCTCGCACGCATACACACACACACACACACACACACACACTATCACTATCACCACCCACCGAACCAACCACCATCACCACTATTATCCCTACCAACAATAACAACATTATTTTACACAGCAAAAACAAAACACCAAACCCAAAATAAAACGAGAGAGAGAGAGAGAGGGGGGGGGCGAGGGTTAAGGTTGGGGCGCATGTTTTGCGGTAAACGTAATAACAAAAACCGAAAAAGTCAAATTTGAATACGTCACTAAGTGTACACGGTACGAACGTGTCTATTTTAGCACTGGAGAACAGAGAGAACACGAGAGAAAGAAAAGAAAAAAGAAAGAAAAAAAGAAAGGCAACAACAACACAAAAAAGAAGAAGAAAGGAGCGATGTTGTTGCGGAACAGTGCCCCTACATATATACATTCTTTGTGTGGCAGGTAGCCAAGAGAAAATTTATGAACCGTGACCTTGTCACGTCACTCCATGCAAAGCGACGTTTGCCCCAAGGTGAATGACTTAACTAAACGAAGGGGAAGGAGGGGGTTTTAAAAACAAAAAGTGGACTTGTCCTTAAAGATGCGTGAAACTTTTTCTTCCATTCTTTTCGACTTCTTTCTTTCTTTCTTTTATTTCGGCGATTATGAAATAAGCACTCCTGTGCTTAATTTTTTAACATTTTATTTATTTAACATCCAATCCCCGTGTGCATGTGAGGGAGAGGAGATGGGCGCCGCCCTCAAAATGCTGGCCCCTGGAGAAACTGAGGTCTCTGACGCCTCGCTCCCCTACAACCACATAAGTTACATAGGACGGACACTCCGTGTGCATGCGGTATTGTAAAAAAAAATTTCATCCGTTCCCACCGGCACACAATGGCCTGCTCTTCGGAACAGGTTTTAATAATGTGTGTGTGTGCAAGATGTTCTACGTGCGTTCACGCGGAGTGTAGCATGTAGCATGTATGTGTGGTAATTTGTATTTTTCAATGTATTATCGATGTTCCTCTTTTTACTGGTTTAATTTAATGGTAAAGGATGCAAATAATGTAGTATTTCAGTATAATTCATTAAGAAATTTGTTCTTAGATAAGATGGCTTGATGGAAGAAAAAAAAAAAAAGCAAATGCATTACTTATTCAATGTACCATCTGGAAATATTAAATTTTGACTTGACTAAGGGCCCAGCACTTGAACCTGGTGACACCGACAGGGAAGACACCAGGGCTGGTCATGAGACCAGATTCCTTTCGTCTGTGTCTTTAAAAAAAATATTTTTACATACAGTCTGTTCTGTTAACTCCTCCTAAGGGACGGGATAGCTCAGTGGTCAGAGCACTCGCTCCACCCTCCTCAAGCTAAGGTTAAGCAGTGTGGAGGGTGTGCTTGGTTGCCTGGCAGATAGGGGACCTTTCGTGCCCCGTGGTTTTTCAGTAGAGTCCTTCACTTCATCCACCTAGCTGTAAATGGATACCTGAACCCTTCCTCTCCCCCCCCCCCCCGCCCCCCCCCCCCCCCCCAGCACTTCCTCAGGGACAGGGAAAGTAAAGCATCGAGAGAGAGAGAGAGAGAGAAGAGAGAGAGAGAGAGAGAGAGGAGAGAGAGAGAGAGAGAGAGAGAGAGATGGGCGCCACCCTCAAGATGCTGGCCCTCCCTAGAGAAGCCGAGGTCTTCGACACCTGACTCCATAACGACCGCCATAGGTTACGGGACACTTTCTATTAATCCCAACAGCGCTTCAAACATTTTTACTGACCTCGGCTATAGTACCCAGCAGTATTCTCCAGATTTCTTCTTCATTGTGGGGCGTGTAAATTCAGTCACAAAACGGAATTGTATCGGATGCAAATAAAAGAATCCGAGACTATAATTATCACAAGACTCGCACACTTACTTTAATTTCAGTCAGGGCAAGAGTTCTCTTTACTCTGAAGAAGTGAACAGAGTTCTCTTTACTATGGAAGTGAAAAACTTGCTCACTCACTCTGCATGTGTATAATAATTATGGAGCTGCGTGCACGCACACACGCGCGCACACGCACACACACACACACATGCACTCACACATGCGCGCGAGCGCACTCTCTCTCTCCCTCTCTCTCTCTCTCACCCACCCACCCACACACACTTTTTCTGGGTTTTTTTGTGGCTTTTTGTTTGTTGTTTGTCTTTTTATTACAGATTGTGAACGTGAAAGACCTGGTGATATTGTAACCTGATATAATTTCTTTGAAATTTTATATTGTGTTCTTTTTATAATTTTTTTTCTGTATTTTTTTGTAATCCAGATCTGAGTACACATGTGTGCGCGTGTATATACGTGTTTATGTGTGTATGAATGTGTGTGTGTGTGCGCGCGAGTTCTGCAGTGTACTTTTCTTATTTTGGGTGATTTTTGTTTTGTTTTTTGTGGTGTGTGTTTTTTCTGTTTTTTTCTCTTTGAGTAAGTTTTTGTTTTAATTATTGGTTATGGTAATAATGTATTTAGATATTACTGATAAAGTTTTTTTTGTCCCTAGATAGATGGCTTGATGAAAAAAAGCAAATGCATTGCTTATTCAATGTACCATCTGGAAATAAGAATTTGACTTGACTTCATACACAATAAAAGGCTTGACTTCACACACACACACACACACACACACACACACACACACACACACACACACACACACACACACACACACATGAATTGCATGGTTTAATAATGTTCAGGGGTTTTTGTTTTGTTTTTAATTCCATGTATGCATATGTTATTGTCTTTTCTTGTTGACTTGTGTGGTTTATCATTGATTAGGTGTTGTATTCTATGTCTGCGTATATATTATCTTTTTTTCGCTCTTTGTTTTTCTTTAGATAGATGGCTTGATGAAAAAAAAAAGGAAATGCACTGCTTATTCAATGTACCATCTGAAAATAAAAGTTTGACTTTGACACACACACACCTAGAGAAAAAATGGTTAGCCACAATGTAAAAATCATAGAGGTGAGGCGGCACACTCAAAACCGCGACAAATCTGAGATTGGGGGGTGGTTAGTGTGGGTGGGAAAGGTGAGAGGGGGGGGGGGGGGGGGGGCGGGGGTATGAGGAAGGACTTGGATAGTACCAGCTTTACTCTGAGTCTGTTGGTCTGTGCCCTTCCCTTTCAGCAGTTGTGAAGGCTCATTTGTTATTGATGAGCAAGGCACCCTGGTCTATGGTCAGCTATTTGTGTCAAAAACAGTATATATATGGGAAGATCTATATATGCTGGTTATTATGCTTTCAGTCTGTGTGGAATATATATATGCTTATATATATATAAAACACCCTGGAACCAAGTACATGTGCGCGGATTTTTTCCATTAAAATTTTTTTTTTTTAGTGTGTAAAAGTGATCGTTTATTGTAACTGTCAACACTTATTTTTTCCATGATCGAATGTGTACAGAACGAGGAGGTATAATTTTCGTACTGAATAATGTTAGTGTATGACCTCGAAAAGAAGTGAAATTGTGTACCAGCTGAAGTTGATGATTATTTTTATTAACTGATTCAGCAAAGGTATGTCACCATGGCTGTATTTTGATAATTTTAAGTTTTGAATTTTGAGTTTTGAGCATAGGCAACCATTCTTCAATACATAATAGGGAATGTCAGGGCAGAAGGATCGATCACTTCATGCAACCGTGAAGACAGCTATAAGCCTGATGTTCCAGCCTGTAAGGCCAGCCTACTTGATAATAATAAGAAGAATATATGATTTTTTTTTATAGTGCTGAATCATGAAAAGCAGACAAATCAAAGGGCTTACTAGTATTAGAATAAAATCAATTTTTCATAATGAGGTTGATTTTTCACTCTGTGACAAGGAAAATGTTTGGCTTTTCTTTCAGTTAGCTAGCAAACTGATAACACCAGAAACGTCACAAACAGTTGGTTGGTTGGTTTGGTTTTTTTATTTTTTTTTTATAAACCTAACAGCCATAAGTTGTATTGCATTCATGGTGAATTTTCTCTTTGAAAGAGGTTCTGGCCTGTCCTTTCCCCAGAAACTACACACACACACACACACACACACACACACACCACACACACACACACACACACACACACACCCCACCCCGCCCCACCCCCCCAAAACCCACCCAACAACAACAGCAAACAAAAACAACGAAAACAACAACAACAATCTCAACCTCTGCGGCAGCTTGGAGGATCTGCAGCATGCTGCAGCCTTTATTACAGAGACTGACAAATGCAAAACAAACAAAAAAATAAATTTTTATGACTTTTGATAGAGTTAACAAATTTTTAAAAAAACTTTTGATACAGTTAGGCTACCGTAGTGGTTTCCTTTTCCTCTATGCGTTTCCAATTAGAGAGTGTCTTTTCGCCTGGCTCGCTCTCTCTCTGTGTGCTTTTTCCCTTTCCTTTCCTTTCGGCCTTTCCGCTCATCACGTCTGTCAGTCCTCTCTTCTTCTTGACCGGACAATGGGTGAGAAATTGCTCCTCTCCAAGCTTTTTATTTTATTTTATTACTATTTTTTTAGCACAGCCGCCAAGGATTAAAATTCTGACATGAAGAGTGACAGCAAACCGGGTTTGCATTGTGTGTACATAAGCGTTATCATAATAAACAGTATTAGCGTGGGAAACAGTGAATCTGTGCGTGCTCCTTCCCTGGGAGACTTGGTAAACAATAAAAATTATGCACCACTCCTGTAACGGGGTAAATTTGACACTTGTTTTAAACATGTTACATTCGAAACGTATGATAACAAAGCCATACAGTAGACTACACCATTCTAGGCAACAACAACAAACTTACGGCCATAGTGAACAATATTAGCGGGGAAAACAATGAATCTGTACCCCCTTGGGAGATATGGTAAACAATGAAGTTATGCGACATTCCAGGAACTGGACAATTTTCATACTGAATTAAAAAAGTATTAAAAGAGACACAAAATGAATCGTTTTGAGCAACAAGAAGCATATCGTGCCCTGTCTCACGAACATATTTTTAACAAATAAATTATGGCAATCAAAGTGGCATATTAAAAATGAAATAATCACGCAGATACACAGACAAATGAATGAAATACATGATGTGACAACAAAACTGAATAAATGAAACCTGGTGAATACAGAGTGAGTGATCCAATAATCGTGCCACATAGAACATACCCCCCCCCCCCCTTCCCCCCCCCCCCCCCCCAAAAAAAAAAAAAAAAAAAAGAGAGAGATGAGAGAGAGAAGAAAGGAGGCAGGGATAGTTGGAGAGGGGGAGAGGAGGTAGGTAAAGGGGAAGGAGGGGGTAGGTAAGGGGTAAGGATAGGGGAAGGAGGAGGGGGAAGAAATAAGGGATGGAGGAGGAGGGTTAGGAGGAGGTAATATTTGTTATGGTCTGGTAATAATTAGGCCATATATCTTAAAGCGTCAAATTAAACAGGGAAACGGATGGCCAATGTGGTGTGTTTCCCATGCCAGTATTGTAGAGAGTATTGTCCAAAGTATGTGTATGCCAAAAGGCATGCTGCTGTCACCCTCATTTTGCAGGCTTTGCCCAGTATCCTTGCATTAACCGCTGGACTATTTCTTGTCTGTGTCTTTCCTTTTTCCCCCATACCCCCAGCTTGGTAAAAGGGATATGGACACTTTGGTGGCTAGTACTGTCAACGCCTGTATTCTTTTCTTCTTCCGAATTGTACCAAGTTAGTGTGTGTCTCAGTCTATGTCCTTCTCAGTCTGATGCCTGTCTGTTTCTCTGTCTGTTTGTTTCTGTCTCTGTCGTCCTGTCAGTCTCTCTCTGTCTTCTCTCTCTGTCTCTCTTCCTCCTTCCTATCTCTCTCTCTCTCTTTCTTTCTTTCTTCTTTTCCTTTTTCCCCCCCCATCCCCCTTCAAAAGGGTTTATGGGATAAAATCTATAAAAAAAACCAACCACAAACCAAACCCTTCATTCCCCTCTCTCTAACTTCTCCCCTCCTCTCTCCTCTCCTCTCTCTTTTCTCTCTCTCTCTCTTCTCTCCTCTCTCTCTCTCTCTCTCCCTCTCTCCTCCTCCTCCTCCTCTCTCCTTCTTCTTTTTCTTCTTCTTCTTCTCTTCTTCTTTCTTCTCCTTCTTTCTTCTTCTTCTCCCCTCCCCTCCCCTCCTCCTCCTCCTCCTCCTCCCCCTCCCCTTCTCCTCCTCCTCTCCTCCTCCTCCTCCTTCTTTTTCTTTCTTCTTCTTCTCCTCCCCCCTCCTCCTCCTCCCTCCTCTCTCTCCTCCTACTTTCTCCTCCTCCTTTTCTTTCTTCTCTCTCTCCTTCTCTTCTTCTCTTCTCTCTCTCCCCTCCTCCCTCCTCCCCCTTCCTTCCTCCTCCTCCTCCTCCTCCTCCTTCCTCCTCATCCTTCCCCTTTTTCCCTTTTCCTTCTTCTTCTTCTTCTTCTTCCCCCTTCTCCTCACTCCCTCCTCCTCCTTCCCTCCTCCTCCTCCTCCTCTCCTCCTCCTCCTTTTTCCCTTTTTCTTCCTACTTCCTTCTCTTCTCGTCTCCTTCTTCTCTCTCCCTTTTCCTCCTCCTCCTCCTCCTCTCCTCCTCCTCCCCTCTCCCCTCACCCTCCTCCCCCCCTCCCTACCTTCTTCTCTTCTTCTCCTTATTCTTCCACCCCCCTCCCCCTCCCCTCCTTCCTTCCTCCTTCTCCTCCGCCTCTCCTCCTTCTCTCCTCCCACTCCTCCTTGCTCTTCTCCTTCCTTTTTCTTCCCCCTTCTTCTAGCCCCCACCCCACCCCAAAACCGGGACCATTTTTCCCCAGCCCAAACGCCGCGCATGCCACAAAGCCGAAGAAAGTGTCAACAATTCCCCACATCATGACCCCCCCAACACACACACACAAGCGCCGCAAATGGGATGCAACAACACACAACGCGCGGGATGCACCACACGCACAGCAAAACACACATACACAACAGCACACACACAACACACCACAAGCACACCAGCGCGCGCCCGCACACACAACGCACACACAAAACCAAAAACCGCACCACAGCACAACCCCACACAACACAACACAATAAAACACACACAACCACACACACACACACACACAAACTCACTCACAAACACAACACAACACACACACACACAACAACAACCACACACACACAAAACACACAACACACACCATACAAAACACACACCACACAACACACACTCTACACACACACACACCACCACACACACACACACCACAAACACACAACACGATGTCAGTGGAAAAAATGTCGTTAAATGCTTGTAACTTACCGATGGTAGCAGACAAAACCCCCCTCAGGAATACATTGATCCCAGACTGCCGCAGGCTGCACACTGTGGAAATCTTTCAAGATCCTGTCGGTTGGTTTGTTGTCTGTCTGTGTCTGCTTGTCTGTTGTCTGTCTTGGTCTCTCTCTCTCACTTTGTCTCTCCCTCTCTCTCTCTCTCTCTCTTTGTTTGTTCTCCTCTCTTCTCATTCTCTCCCTCTTTGTCTGTTTTATCTCTCTCTCTCTCTCTCTCTCTCTCTCTATCTCTCTCCCTCTCTCTCTCTCTCTCTCTCTCTCTCTCTCTCTCTTGTGTCTTGTAAAAAAAAAGAAGACAATTGCTCGCTCTTGTCCTCTCTCTCTCGCTCTCTCTATCTCTCTCACATAACAAATAAGAAGATATTGCTCTCTGTCTGTCTGTCAGTCTGTGTCTCTGTCGTCTCCTCCCTTCCTCCGTCCATCCTCACTCTCAACCTTAGAAGGACAATTGCGCGCTCTCTCCTTCCCTCCTCTCTCTTAACCATGAGAAGAACAATTGCTCTCTCTTCTCTCTCTCCTTCTCTCTCTCTCTCGCTCGCTCGCTCGCTCGCTCGCTCTGGAATAAAATCAAATATTGCGTTAGTGTTTTGCAGAGGTGGATACTTGGCAGTAGGTAAGGGATGGTTCTATGGTAAGACTCAAATGGATTGATTGTAAAAAAACAAAAAAAACAACAAACAAAAATTATATTTATATATATATATATATATATATATATGGGGGGGGGGGGGGGGGGGGGGGGGGGGGGGGGGGGGGGGGGGGGGAGTGGATTTTTTCTTAAACAGTTTTTATGTGTACTTAAACCAAGAGGTTTTTGGATAGATAGGGGCATACGAATTGTCACTGGTATCCTGACTATGTTATCTAAGTTTGGAAATCCAGTCGGAGAATTATAATTCTTTATATTGTTTGACTGCCAAGTGCATAAACTTTTCAGGGACAGACACGACTCTCTCTCTCTCTCTCTCTCTCTCTCTATCTCACACACACACACACACAAGCTTCAGGCTCCGACTGATTCGATTTTGTCGCTGTCGCTTCCGCTCAGAACGCAGCGCTTGGTGGCTATGACGTCAACACGGTGTGTACGTCATGTCATAACCGTCATGTAACGCGTTCGACTGCCAGCTGGGTACAGGAGGCTCTGCCGGGGTTTTCACGCTGCCATAGATGGTGGAAGCGTGTGGGAGGGTTTGGGAACAATTGTCTGTAGTGCTGGAATAGACGTTTTCTTTATATAGCCTGGAATAGACGTTTTCTTTTATAATTGAATAGTAGTTTCTTTATATAGTCCTGGAATGGGACAGTTTTCTTTTATAGTCTTGGTAATAGATTTTTTTAATAGTCTGGAATAGGAACAGTTTTTCTTTATTTTAAAGTCTGGAATAGACTCTTTCTTTTAAAATTTAGTCTGGAATAGCAGTTTTCTGTATATAAGCTGGAATGGGACAGATTTCTTTATATAGTGTGGAATAGACGTTTTCTTTATATATTTGGGAATAGACAGTTTTCTTTAAGTCTGGATAGTTTTTTTTAATATCTGGTAAGTTTTTTTTTTTTATATTTCTGGAATAGACAGTTTTCTTTTATAGTCTGGAATAGACAGCTTTCTTTATAGTCTGGAATAGACATTTTTTTTTATATATTCTGAATAGGACAGTTTTCTTTATAGTCGGGGAAATAAGACATTTTCTTTTTTTCGGGAAAATAGAAAAACCCTTTCTTTATATGTCTGGAATAGACAGTTTTCTTTATATCTGAATGGGACAGTTTTCTTTATATTCTGGAATAGACGTTTTCTTTTGTCTGGAATAGACAGTTTTCTTTATATAGTCTGGAATAACAGTTTTTTTTTATATATTGGAATAGACAGTTTTCTTTTTATAGTCGGGAAAAGACAGTTTTCTTTTATATAGTCGGGAATAACATTTTTTTTATAGTCTGCAATAGACGTTTTCTTTTAGTTGGAAAAAAACTTTTTTTAATAGTCTGGAATAGACTTTTTAAAGTGGGAAAATGGTTTTTTTTAAATTAGTCGGAAATAGAAGTTTTCTTTATAGTCTGGAATAGACAGTTTTTTTTTTATATGGCGGGAAATAGCGTTTTCTTTATAGCTGGAATAGACAGTTTCTTTACAGTCGGGAAAGACGTTTTTTTAATGTCGTAGATTTTTTTTAATTTTGGGAAATAGACTTTTTAAAGTGCTGGAATAGACAGTTTTCTTTAAATCTTGAATAGCAGTTTTCTTTATATAGTCTTAAAATTTCATTTTCTTTATATATCGGAATAGACAGTTTTTTTTTATAGTCTGGAATAGAAGGAATTTCTTAATTATATCGGAATAGACATTTTTCTTTTATAATTGAAAAAAGACAGTTTTCTTTAATAGTCTGGAATAGACAGTTTTTTTTATATTATTGCTGGAATAGACGTTTTCTTTATATATGGGAATAGACATTTTTTCTTTATATGTCTGGAATAGACAGTTTTCTTTTATTTGGGTATAGTTTTTTTTAATGTTGGTATAGTTTTTTTTTTTTAAATATTGGAATAGACGTTTTTCTTTATTTTTTTGGGTAACAGCTTTCTTTATAAGTCTGGAATAGCATTTTTCTTTTATAGTCTGCAATGCAGTTTTCTTTATAGTCTGGAATAAAAACAGTTTTCTTTTTTAAGTCGGGAAAAAGACAGTTTTCTTTATTAGTTGGAATAGACAGTTTTTCTTTATAGTCTAAAAATTAGACAGTTTTCTTTTTTAAAGTCGGGGAATAGCCAGTTTTTTTATTGTCGGGAATAGACAGTTTTCTTTTATAGTCGGGAATAGAAGTTTTTTTTATATAGTCTGGAATAGACAGTTTCTTTATATAGCCCTGGAATAGACAGTTTTCTTTAAAATAGTCTGGAATAGACAGTTTTCTTTATAGTTGCAATAGACAGTTTTTTTTATAGTCTGGAATAGACTTTTTTAAATAGTCTGGAAATAGATTTTTTAAAGTGCTGGAAATAGACAGTTTTTTTTTTATATAGTCTGGAATAGACAGTTTTCTTTATAGTCTGGAATAGACAGTTTTCTTTATATAGTGCTGGAATAGACAGTTTTCTTTATAGTCTGGAATAGACAGTTTTTTCTTTATAGTCTGGAAAAGACAGTTTTCTGTATATATTCTGGAATAGACGTTTTTTTACCCATCTCTCTCTCTCTCTCTCTCTCTCTCTCTCTCTCTCTCTGTCTTTGTCTTCTCATCTCTCTCTCTTCTCCCCCTCCCCTTCTCTTCCCCCTCTCTCTCTCTTTCGTCTGTCTTTGTGTGTCCCTTTCTTTTCTGTCTCTTTCTCTTTCTGTGTCTCTGCTCTCTTTCTCTTTCTGTGACTGTCTCTCTCTTTCTGTCGTGTGTGTGGTGTGTCTCCCTCTGTGCCTTTTCTCTGTGTGTGTCTCTCTGTCTCTGTCGCTCTGTCTTTCCCTTCTTTCACTGTTCTTCTGTGTGTGTGTCGCTTGTCTCGTCTGTCTGTCTCTCTTCTTCTCTCTCTCTTTCTCTCTCTCTCTCTCTCTCCCCTCTCCTCCTTCTCTCTCTCTTCTCTTTTTTTTAACCCTTTCAGATGATTGATGAAAAATTTAAATAAAGCTTTAGATTTTTTTAAAAGGGTTTTTCAAAAAAAGCCAGTGCTGTTTGTATGAAAAAAAACAGGTAAATTCAATAAAGGCCATCAAATATATTTGGGTTTTGATAAGAGAAAAAGTATGAAATATAAGGTCAAAAACTTTAAAGACTTTCCCGAAAAACATTAAAAAATGGGGACAAAAACGTTTTTTTACTGTGTCACAAAAGGGATATAAATGATGTTTGAACGAAAAAAAAAAAAAAGGTAAAATAAAACCTTACTTGCAGATATGATGTCTCTATCTTTTCTAAAAAACCAGTTCTGGAAAAGTGTTAAAAAAGGGGCGTCTTTTAGAAAAGTCAGCCAAAAAAAAAGTATATCTTTGACAGAGGTTTCAACATTTCAAAACCTTTTTGGAGAAAGACTCATTACCAACTCCTGTTTTCTGATGTTGCAGTGATGGAAAAGAAATTTCGATCGTCCCATACTAAAGATGAAATTTAGGGGCCTTAGAAATTAAAGAGAGAAAAGCAGGGGGGGTTTCCCTGATAAAAATCTTTGGTGAATTGCTAAAATAGGAGGTGAAAATATTTGGCTTTTCCTTCTAAACTATTCAACAAGATTGATGAAGTGCATTTCTGTTTCATTTGTCAATTCTTTTGTTATCCATGACGTGAAAACTGTGGTGCTTCTCTCTCATTCTTGAAGCTTTCCGAAGGCAAGATATTTTTCTATCTTATCGTCCGATCGAGATATTGTGATCACATAATCGGTTGCAATAGTTTGTATTGCTGATAGCACTCGAAATTTAAGACAATTCAGATAGAGTTCCTATTAGCTTAACATTTGTGACTTAAACTAAAGTTACTTTTATATTTTGTTAAACTCCAGATTTGTGAAAAACCACATAAAGAAACATTTATAATTTACGCGCTGTAGTCTCCAGCATAGAATAGTTTTTGAAAATTTCACATACAATGTCAATGGATGGTATAATATAGCATTCTAGAATGTTCTTTTCACTACTTTTTACTTATAGCTTTAGTGGTTTTCATTGTTCATCCTTGTTATTACTTTGTGTTCATTTGGTAAACTGAGTTTTTACGTCCACAGCTTAAAGTGTATCCGTTCATAAGTGCTCATTTTTGGTTTTTTGGTTTTTCGTTGACGTTAAATGCATCATGTGATTTTTCTTGTATTTATTTGTATTTACAAAAGAAGGTGTTATAACCGCCCTGTCAATAGAGGCACCACTTTTGGCAATGACAATAAATTGGTCAAGCGTCAAAGCGTCTCTCTATCCTCTCTCTCTCTCTCTCTCATCTCTCTCTTCTCTCTCTCTCTCTCTCTCTCTCTCTCTCTCTTCTTGTTTCTTTCAACTATGCGCTCCCCTTCCCGATCCCCTGCTTTCTCTCCCGCCACCCCACCCTTTTACCCCACCCGCCACCCCACCCCTCTACCCACCCGCCACCCCACCCCTCGTCTCCCACCCCGCCACGAATAACATTTTTTTTTGTCTCGAAAAGCGGAAAGTCATGAGATCATTTTAATTGAAGAAAAACAAAATGGTTTTCTTTGTAAAAGGAGTCGGTCAAATACGGCGGTGTAGCAGACGAGTATTAATTTGTGAAAGGTGAATTTGTGATCATAACGAACGCATGGTTACGGGACTCTATTCTATTAATCCCAAACAGCGCGCTTCAAACATTTTGAATGACTCGGTTATAGTACCCAAGCAGTTATTTCTCCAGATTTGTCTTCTCGAGCATGTTGGGCGTGTATAATCAGTCACAAAACGGAAATTGTATCGGATGCAAATAAAAAGAATACGAAGATCTAGTAATTATCACTAAGATCAGCACACATTTACTTTAATTTCAGTCAGGGCATGAGGTCTCTTTCTCTGAAGAATGGTGAACAGAGTTCTCTTTACTATGGAAAGTGAAAAAACTTGCTCACTCACTCTGGCATGTGTATAAAATTATGGAGCTGCGGTGCACGCACACACTGCGCGCACACGCACACACACACACACAAGCCACCTCACACATGCGCGCGAGCGCACTTTCTCACTTCCCTCTCTCTCTCTCTCACCCACCACCCCACACACACTTTTTCTGGGTTTTTTTGTGTCTTTTTGTTTGATGTTGTCTTTTTATTACAGATTGTGAAGTGAAAGACCTGGTGATATGTAACCTGATATACTTTGCTTGGAAATTTTATATGTGTTCTTTTTTAATTTTTCTTTCTGTATTTTTTTGTAATCCAGATCTGAGTACACATGTGTGAGCGGTGTTTATAGTGTTTATGTGGGTATGAATGGTGTAGGTGTTGCGCGCGTGCTTCTGCAGTTGTACTTTTCTTATTTTGGGTGATTTTTTGTTTTGTTTTTTGTGGTAGTGTGTTTTTTCTGTTTTTTTTCTCTTTTGAGGAAGTTTTTGTTTATATTTTAATTATTGGTTATGGTAATATTGTATTTAGATAATATGTATAGTTTTTTTTTGTCCCTAGATAGATGGCTTGATGAAAAAAAAGCAATATGCATTGCTTATCAAATGTACATCTGGAAAAATAAGAGTTTGACTTGACTTCATGAGTGACAATAAAAGGCTTAGACTTCACACACAAACACACACACACACAACACACACACAACCACTACCCAACACACAACAACACACAATGAATAGGCATGTATAATAATGTTCAGGGGTTTTTGTTTTGTTTTTAATTCCTGTATGCATATGTTATTGTCTTTTCATGTTGAACTTGTGTGGTTTATCAGTGATTAGGTGTTGTATTCTATGTCTGTGCGTATATATATCTTTTTTTTCGCTCTTTGTTTTTCTTTAGATAGATGGCTTGATGAAAAAACGGGAAATGCACGGCTTATTCAATCTGTACATTCTGAAATAAAAGTTGATTGTGACACAACACACTAGAGAAAATGGTTTAGCCACAATGTAAAAATCATAGTAGGTGGCGGCGGCACACTCAAAACGCGACAAATTTTGAGATTGGGGGGTGGTTAGTGTGGGTGGGAAAGGATGAGAGGGGGGGGGGGCGGGGGTATGAGGATGGACTTGGATAGTTACGCAGCTGTACTCTGATGTCTGTGATTCTGTGCCCTTCTTTCAGCAGGTGTGAGGACTCATTTGTTATTGATGGAGCAAGGCACCATGGTCTATGGTCAGCTAGTGTGTCAAAAACAGTATATATATGGAAGAGATCTATATATGATGCGTTATTTGCTTTCTAGACTGTGTGGAATATATATATGCTTATATATATATAAAACCACCTGGACCAAGTAACTTGTGCGCGGATTTTTTCCTTAAAATCTTTTTTTTTTTTAGTGTGTAAAAGTGTCGTTTCATTGTAACTTGTGCAACATTGATTTTCTCTTCACATGATCGAATGCTTACAGAAACGAGGAGTATAATTTTCGTAATCGAATAATGTTTGAGTGTTTGACGCGAAAAGAGTGATATGTGTACAGCTGAAGTTGATGATTATTTTATAATGATTCAGCAAAGGTATGTCACCATGGCTAGTATTTTGATAATTTTAAAGTTTTTGAATTTTGAGTTTTGGAGCATAGGCAACCATTCTTTTCAATACGCATTAGATAGGGCAATGTCTGGGCTGAAGGATCGATCACATCAATGCAACGTGAGACAGCAGATAAGCTGATGTTAGCTGTAAAGGCAGCCTACTTGATTAATAATAAGAAGAATATATGATTTTTTTTTATAGTGTGAATCATGAACGCAGACAATAAAGGGATTATAGTATTAGATAAACATCAATTTTTCATAATGAGGTTGATTTTTCACTCTGTGAAAGGAAAATGTTTGTTTTCTTTCAGTTAGCTAGCAAAACTGATAACACCAGAAACGTCACCAACATTGGTTGGTTGGTTGGTTTTTTTTATTTTTTTTTATAAATCTAACAGCCATAAGTTGTCATTGCATTCATGGTGACTTTTCTCTTTGAAGAGGATTGGCCTGTCCTTTCCCCGAAATCACACACACACACTACACACACACACAACACACAACACACCTCACACACACAGCACACGCCCACCCGCCCACCCCCCTCATAAATCCCACAACACTCAACTAGCAAACAAAAACAACGGAATAACATAACAACAACAATCTCAAACCTCTTGCGCAGCTTGGAGGATCTGCGTGCATTGCTGCTCGCTTTGATTACAGAGACTGACAAATGCAAAACAAACAAAAAATAAATTTTTATGACTTTTGTAGGTGAATCATAATTTTAAAAAAATTGTGTCAGTTAGGCTACCGTTGTGGTTTCCTTTTCCTCTTGCTGTTTCCAAGTAGTGTGTGTCTTTTCGCCTGGCACGCTCTCTCTTTCTGTGTGCCTTTTTCCCTTTCCTTTCCTGTTCGGCCTTTCCGTCATACGTCTGTAGTCCTCTTCTTCTTCGACCGGGCAATGGGTGAGAAATTGCTCCTCTCCAAGCTTTTTATTTTATTTTTATTACTTTTTGTTAGCAACACGCCCGCAAGGATTATAAATTCTGACATGTAAAGAGTTGACAGCATAACCGGTGTTTGCATTGTCGTGTACATCAATGCGTTATCATAATAAACAGTATTAGCGTGGGAAAAGTGAATCTGTGCGTGCTCCTTCCCTGGGTGTAGACTTGGTAAACAATAAAAAGTATGCACCACTCCTGTAACTGGGTAAATTTGGACACTTGTGTTTAACATGTTTACATTCGAAAAGTATTATAACAAAGCCAACAGTAGATTACACCATCTAGGCAAGCAACAGAAACAATCAAACTTACGCCATAGTAACAATATCTAGCTGGGGAAGGACAAAACAATGAATCTGTAACCCCTTGGGAGATATGGTAAACATGAAGTTAATCTGCGACATCTCCAGGAACTGGACAATATTCATATGAATTAACAAAAAGTATTAAAAGAGACACAAAATATGAATCGTTTTGAGCAACAAGAAGCATATCGAGCCCTGTCTCACGACACATATTTTTAACAAATAAATTATGGCAATCAAAGTGCATGATTGTAAATGAACTTATCACGCAGATACCAGACAGATGAAGTGAAATTACTTGATGTGCAACAAACTGAACTAGATGAAACCTAGTGATACAGAATGAGTGCAGTGTTGTGATCCAATAATGTGCCAATTAGAACATACACCCCTCCTCCCCCTTTTTCCCCCCCCCCCTCACCCCCACCCCCAAAAAAAAAAAAAACAAAAAAAGAGGAGAGAGAGTGAGAGAAGAAAGGAGGCAGGGGTATAGTTGGGTCGAGGGGGGATAGAGGGAGGTAGGTTAAGGGATAGGGAGAGGGGGTAGGTAAGGGGGTAAGGTAGGGGGAAGAGGAGTGGGAAGTAAGGGATGGGGAGGAGTGGTTAGGATGGAAGTGTAATATTTGTTATGGTATTGGTAATGAGTGTAGGCTCATATATCTTAATAAGCGTCAAATTAAACAGGGAACGGATGGCAATGTGGTCCTGGTTTCCCATGCGTATTGTAGAGCGTATTGTCCAAAGTTATGTGTTATGCAAAGGCATGTCTGTCACCCTCATTTTGCAGCTTTGCCCAGTATCCTTGCATTACACGCTGGTCTATTTCTTGTCTGTGTCTTTCCTTTTTCTCCCCCATACCACCAGCTTGGTAAAAGGGTTATGGACACTTTGGTGGCTAGTACTGTCAACGCCTGTATTATTTTTTCTTCTCGAATTGTAACCAAGTTAGTGTGTTGTTCTCTGTCTATGTCCTTTCAGTCTGATGCCTGTCTGTTTATCTGTCTGTTTGTTTCTGTCTCTGTCTGTCTGTCAGTCTCTCTCTGTCTGTCTCTCTCTGTTCTCTTTCGCTCTCCTATCTCTCTCTCTCTCCTTCTTTTGTGCTTTTCTGTTCTCTCTTTTTCCCACCCCATCCCGTCGAACAGGGGTTTATGATAAAATCTATAAAAAAATCCAACCAACAAACAAACCTTCATTCTCTCTCTCTCTTAACTTTCTCTCTCTCTTCTCTCTCTCTCTCTTCTTCTCTCTCTATCTCTCTCTCTCTCTCTCTCTCTCCTCATCCCTCCTCCTCCTCCTCCTTCCGATTCTTCTTCTTCTTCTTCTTCTTCTTTTTTCTTCTTCTTCGTGTTCTTCTTTTCTCCTCCTCCTCCTCCTCTCCTCCTCCTCCTCCTCTCTCCTCCTCCTCCTCTTCTCCTTCCCTTCTCTCCTCCTCCTCTCCTTTTCTTCTTCTTCTTCTTCTCCTCTCCTCCTCCTCCTCCTCTCATCCTCCTACTCCTCCTCCTCCTCCTGTACTCCTCCTTTTTTCTTCTTGTCTTCTTCTCCTCTTCTTCTTCTTCTTCTTCTTCTTTCTCCTCTCCTCCTCCTCCTCCTCCTTTTGCGTCCTCCTCCTCCTCACTCCTCCTTTCTTTTCCTTTTCTTCTTCTTCTTTCTTCTTCTTCTTCTTTTCTCTCTTCTTCTCCTCTCCTCCTCTCATCTGCCCTCCTCTCTCTCTCCTCCGCCTCCCTCTCCTCCTCCTCCCTCTCTCCTTTTCTTCTTCTTCGTTTCTTCTTCTTTCTTCTTCTCCTCCTCTCTATCCTTTCCTCCTGTTCGCGTCTCCTCCTCCTCCTCCTTCTCCTCCTCGCCTCCTCCTTCCTTCTTCCTCTCATCCCTCCTCCTTCTCCTCCTGTCCCCTCTCCTCCTCCTCCTCCTTCTTCTTCTTCTTCTCCTTCTTCTTCCCCACCCCACCCCCAATACCTGTGTGTTTATTTCCATTTTTTTCCTTCTCTGTCGCCAGTAGGGCTGCTGGCTGCCTTGCTCATTCAGCGATAGAAAGGGTGAAACAATGTCCGACAGTTCGATTTTGACGCCCCCCAAACACACACACCACACACGCCGCGCATTCATGCATGCACACTCACACGCGCGCATGCCCGCACGATACGAACACGGTGTACACACACTACACAAAGGCATGCATGCAAACACAACGCACATGCACACACAAGCGCGCGCATGCATTGCACACACGCCGCACAGACACAGCAAGCGCGGCGCATGCATGCACACACGCACGCACACACACAGATACACACACACGCCAACACACACACACACAACTCAAACTTACAATTGTAATACTTTTCTGTTTTTGAATGAGAGACAGACAGGCACACACACACTCACACCACAAAACCACTCACAACACACAACACAAGACACACGCACCAGTTCAAACACACGCACACACACACTACACACACTCACACACCACACACAACACACACATCACACACACACACACACACATACACACAACAACACACCCTCAACACACACACACACACACATCACGGGATTGTCAGTGGAAAAAATTGTCGTTAATGTTGGTAAGTTACCGATGGTAGCAGACAAACCCCCAAGGGAATACATTGAATCCAGACTGCCTTCAGCTGCACTCACTAGTGGAATCCTTTCAGATCCTGTCGGTTGGTGGTTTCGGTCTGTTGTCTGTGTCATCTGCTAGTCTGTCTGTATCTTTCTGTCTCTCTCTCTCTCTTTGTCTCTCCTCTCTCTCTCTCTCTCTCTTTGTTTTGTCTCTGTGTTCTCTATCATTCTGCCTACTTTGTCTGTTTATCTCTCTATTCTCTCTCTCTGTCTCTCTCTCTCTCTCTCTCTCTACTCTCGCTCTCCTCTCTCTCTCTCTCTCCTCTCTCTGTGTCTTGTAAAAAAAAAGAAGGGTCAATGCTCGCTCTATGTCTCTCTCTCTCGTCTCTCTCTCTTCTCTTCTCTCATAACAAAAAAGAAGATATATGCTCTCTGTCTGTCTGTCCTGTCTGTCTCTGTGTCTCCCTCCTTCCCTCGTCCTCCCTCACTTTCATCCATAGAAGACAATGCGCGCTGCTAGTCCTGTTCCCTCCCTCTCTCTTAAACATGAGAAGACAATGCTCTCACTATCTCTCTCTCTCTATCTCTCTCTTATCTCGCTCGTCTCGCGCTGCGCTCGCTATGGTGAGAATAAATCAAATATTGCGGTAGTTGTGTTTGCAGAGGTGAGAATACTTGGCAGTAGGAAAGGATGGTTCTATGTAAGGACTCAAAAATGATTGATTGTAAATAACAAAAAAAAAACACAATATTATAGTATAATTTTTGTATGATATAATTATAGAGATATGGGGGGGGGGGGGGGGGGGGGGGGGGGAGTGGAATATTTTCTATAAAACAGTTTTTATGTGTTAACTTAACCAAGATGTTTTTGGATAGATAGGGCGACAACGACTTTCAATGGTATCTGACATATGTTATCTAAGTTTGAAATACAGTCAGGAGGGAATTATAATTCTTTATGTTGTATTGACGCTCAATGAATACATAAGACAGACAGAATCTCATCTCTCTCTTCTCTATCTCTCTCTTCCACACACACCCACACACACAGCTTCTCTGCTCGATCAGATTCGATCTGTTCGCTGTCGCTTCCGCTCAGAACGCAGCGCTTGGTGGCTATGACGTCAACAGGTGTGTACGTCATCGTCATACGTCATGTAACGCGTATCAGAATGCCAGCTGGGTATGAGGCCTCTTGGACGGGTTCTCACGCCTGCCTAGATGGTGGAAAGGTTGTGACGGTTGGAACAAGTGTTGTATGTAGTGCTTGGAATAGAAAGTTTTCTTTATATAGCATGGAATAGACAGTTTTCCTTTATTATTTAATCTGGAATAGTCAGTTTTTCTTTATATAGTCTGGAAATGGACTGTTTTTCTTTATAGTTGGTTATAGATTTTTTTAGTTATTCTTGATTGGACAGTTTTTCTTTATATTGTCTGGAATAGAAAGCTTTCTTTATATAGTCTGGAATAGACAGTTTTCTGTATATAGTTGGACTAGACAGATTTTGTATATAGTCTGGAATAGACAGTTTTCTTTATTATAGTTGGAATAGACCAGTTTTCTTTATAGTTGGAATAGATCAGTTTTTTCTTTATAGTCTGGAATAGACAGTTTTCGTGTATTATAGTCTGGAATAGACAGTTTTCTTATTGTCTGGAATAGACTGTTATCTTTATATTGTCTGGAATGACAGTTTTCTTTATATAGTCGGATTAATGGGTCAGTTTTCTTATATTATAGTCTGGAATAGACAGTTTTCTTATATAGTCTGATAGACAGTTTTCTTTATAGTCTGGGTAATAGACAAGAGAGATTTTGTATTATAGTCTGGAAATAGAAGTTTTCTTTTAGTGTATAGTTGTTGGAATAGACAGTTTTCTTTACAGTCGGACATAGACAGTTTTCTTTATATATAGTCTGGATATAGACTTTTTTATAGTCTGGAATAGACTTTTTAAAGTGTTGGAATAGACAGTTTTCTTTATAGTGTTCGCTTGAATAGACAGTTTTCTTTTATAGTCTTGAATAGCAGTTTTCTTTATATAGTCTGGAATAAGACAGTTTTCTTTATATAGCTCTGGAATAGACAGATCTTCTGCTTTATAGTTCTGGAAATAGACATTTTTCTTTTATATCTGGAAATAGACAGTATCTTTATATAGTCTGGAATAGACAGTTTTCTTTATTATAGTGCTGAATAGACTGTTTTCTTTATATAGTGTGGATTAGACAGTTTTCTTTATATAGTTCTGGAATAGACAGTTTTCTTTATAGTCTTGTATAGATTTTTTTAATAGTCTGGTATAGAATTTTTTTAATAATAGTCTGGAAAGGACGGTTTTCTTTATATAGTCTGGAATAGACAGCTTTCTTTATATAGTCTGGAATAGACAGTTTTCTTTTTATAGTCTCTGCAATAGACCGTGTTTCGTTATAGTCTGAATAGACAAGCTTTCTTTATATAGTTAGGAATAGACAGCTTTCTTTTATAGTCTGGAATACGACAGTTTTCTTTATAGTCTGCCATAGACAGTGTTCGTTTATATGTCTGGGGAATAGACATGTTTTCTTTATCGTCTGGAATAGACAGTGTGTTGCTTTATATAGTCTGGAAGAGGATCAGTTTTCTTTATCTAGTCTGGAATAGACAGTTTTCTTTATATAGTCTGGAATAGACCGTTTCATTATATAGTCTGGAATTAGACAGTTTCTTTATAGTCTGCTATAGACAGATTTTGCTGTATCGTCTGGAAATAGACTTTATTTATCTAGTCTGGAATAGATTTTTAAAGTGCTGGGAATTAGACAGTTTTCTTTATTGATAGTCTGAATAACAGTTTTTTTATAGTCTGGAATAGACAGTGTTCTTTATTATAGTGCTGGAATAGACAGTTTTTTTATAGACTGGAATAGACAGTTTTCTTTACAGTTCAGGATTAGACAAGTATTCTTTTTATAGTCTGGAATACGACTTTTTAATAGTTGGAATAGACTTTTTAAAGTGCTGGATATAGAAGTTTTTTTATATAGTCTCTGAATAGACAAGTTTTCTTTATATAGTCTTGAATAGACTAGTTTTCTGTTATTATAGTCTGGCAATAGACTGTTTTCGTGTTTATATGTCTGAATAGAAGGATTGCTGTATTAGTTGGGTTATAGACATTTTTACTTATAATCTGGAACTAGGACAGTTTTCTTTATATAGTCTGGAATAGACAGTTATCTGTATATAGAGTGCTGGAATATGACACGTTTTTTTATTTTGTGCTGGGAATAGGACAGTTTTCTTTATTTAGTCTGGAATAGACAGTTTTCTTTATAGTCTGGTATTATAGATTTTTTTAATAGTCTGGTATAGATTTTTTTAATAGTCTGGAATAGACAGTTTTCTTTATATAGTCTGGAATGCAGCTTTCTTTAATAGTCTGGATAGACAGTTTCTTTGTGATGTAGTCTGCAATAGGACGTTTTCTTTTTCGTCTGGATAGACAGTTTTCTTTATATAGTCTGGAATAGACAGCTTTCTTTATTTAGTCGGAATAGACAGTTTTCTTTATAGTCTGCGAATTGACAGTTTTCTTTATATGTCTGGTAATTAGTCAGTTTTCTTTATAGTCTGGAATTAGACAGTTTCATTATATAGTCTGGAATAGACAGTTTTCTTTATATAGTCTGGAATAGACAGTTTTGTCTTTATATAGTCTGGAATAGACAGTGTCTTATATATAGGGTTCTGGCAATAGACAGTTTCTTTATAGTCTGCAAATAGACAGTTTTCTTTATAGGTTGAATTGACTTTTTTAATAGTTTCTGAGATGACTTTTAAAGTGCTGGTAGGATAGAACAGTTTTCTTTATATGTTGGAATAGAAGTTTTTCTTATGTCTGGTATAGACAGTTTTCTTTATATAGTGCTGGCAATAGACAGTTTTCTTTATAGTCTGGAATAGGACAGTTTTCTTTAGAGTTGGAATAGACAGTTTTCTTTTAGTCTGCAATAGGACAGTTTTCTTTTATTATAGTCTCGGAATAGACAGTTTTCTGTAGAGTCTGGAATAGACAGTTTTCTTTTATATTGTCGGAAATAGACAGTTTTCTTTATATAGTCTGGAAGGAGTCAGTTGTTTCTTTATAGTCTGCATAGACAGTTTTTGTACAGTCAGGGAATAGACAGTTTTCTTTATAGTCTGGACTGACTTTTTAATAAGTTTGAATGTAGACTTTTAAAGGCTGGAATAGACTAGTTTTCATTTTATTGTCTGAATAGGAAGTTTTCTTTATAGTTGGAATAGACGTCTTTTCTTTTTTATAGTCTGCAATAGACAGTTTTCTTTTATAGTCTGGAATAATGAAGATCAGTTGTTCTTTTATAGTTCTGGAATTAGACAGTTTCTTTATATAGTCTTGAAAGTCAGTTTTCTTTATATAGTATGGTACTAGGTACAGGTTCTTTATATAGTCTGGAATAGACAGTTTTCTTTATATCGTCAGGAATTGACAGTTTTCTTTATAGTATGGAATAGACAGTTTTCTGTATATAGTTCTGGATAGACAGTTTCTTTTTATCCCATCTCTATCTCTCTCTCTCTCTCTCTCTCTCTCTCTCTTGTCTTTGTCTCTTCTCTCTCTCTCCCCTCTCTCTCTCTCTCGTCTCTCTCTCTCTCTCTCTCTCTTTCTGTATTCTTTGTAGTGTCTCTCTTCTTTCTGTCTCTCTTTCTTCTTTCTGTGTCTCTGTCTCTCTCTTCTCTTTCTGTGACTGTCTCGCTCTTTCTGTTGTGTGTGTGGTGTGTCTCCCTCTGTGCCATTGTTTCTCTTGTGTAGTGTCTCTCTGTCTCTGTCGCTACTGTCCTCTGTCTCTTCTTTCGCTGTCTCTTCTTGTGTGTGTGTCGCGCGCTGTCTCTGTCTGTCTGTCTCTTCTCTCTCTCTCTCTCTCTCTCTCTCTCTCTTCTCTCTCTCTCTCTCTCTCTTCTCTCTCTCTCCTCTTTCTTTTATTACGCTTTAGATGATTGATGAGAAACATTATGAAGCTTTAGAATTGTTGTAACGGTTTTCATATAAAAGCCAGTGCTGATTGTATGAAGATAAGGTACCATATCAATAAGGTCCATCAAATGATACTTGGTGTTTGATAATGATGTAAAGTATGAATTATAAGGTCAGAAAACTTCTGAAGACTGTCCGAAAAACATTAAGAAATGAGGACAAAAAACGCTTATTTTTTGTACTGTGTCACAGAAAGGGAATATAATGCATGCTTGAACCGTAAAAGAAACAGTATAATTAACTTACTAGCAGATATGATGTAATCTATCTCTTCTCAAATCCAGTTTTGGAATAGTGTTAAGAAAGCCGTCATTTAGAAAAAGTCAGCCAAAGAATAGGTATATCAGTTGACAGATCGTTTCAAACTATTTCCAAAACCTTGTTGGGAGAAAAGCACTCATTAGCTAACTCCATGATTATGATGTTGACAGTGATGGAAACTGAGAGGATTTCGATCGTCCCATATCTAAAAGATGAATATTTAGGGGCACTTAGAAAAATTAAAGGAATGAGAATGAGACGGTCCTGAGCAAACTCATTGGTGATTGCTAACAATATGAGGTGAAAATATTGTGCTTTTCCTTCTAATACTATCACAAAATTTTTGATGATGGTCTTTTTTCCAGATACTGGGCTGTATCTATAATACTAACATTGCATAAAAAGGGTAGGAGTTGATAACCCTAATAACTACCGGGGAATTTCTCGTACAGGACATAGAGTAGTTAAGATATTATAGTACTATGTATTAACAATAGTTACAGGAATGGGTTATGAGAATTAATATTACAGGAGAGCACATGCTGGTATTAAGCGAGGTTAATCCACTATTTGATCATATGTTTTACTCTGCTTGCGTTTGTACAGGAAACTGTTGCTCATAACGTAAGCTCATCTATGTAGCATTTATTGACTTTGAAAAAGCATTTTGATTCTCTAACAGGAACTTGTTGTGGCTATTCTCCTGAAACAATGGTGTGAAGGGTAAACTATTACGTATGTTTTGAGAAGCCATGTATCAGAATGTCAGAAGCAGAATCAGATGTGGAACTAAAGGGGATCTGACATAACTTATACTGTACCAATGGAGTTTAAACAGGTGGGGATGTATTTAGCCCCTTATTGTTTTCTGTTTTTATCATGAGTTAGCCAGAACATCATCATAATGGTAACACGGTGCACTTTCCCAAGATTTATAGCAGTTGTTGTAGTCTTTTTCTGCTTGCTGAGTTGTTATCCTGGCTATTACTCTGAAACAGAATGTAGGCTTTACAAATGAGTTGAACAGCTTATAACAGTGCTGAAATCACTGGATCTTAAGTTAATCTGAGCTAAAAGAGATAATATCGGTTTGTATTCAGAAAGGCGTGGATTTTTATGTGCTCATGAAAATGGTTGTACATGGAAATATCAGGCTGTGATGAATGTGAATATATAAGGTATTTAGGAATCTGTTTTGTATAATTGCTTGGTTTCACTGACTGCATGTAAGATCTGGCCAAGTCGAGTAACGAAGTTGTTATTTTGTGTTGAAAAAAAACTAAAATTATTGAATACATAACTCTTTTGACTTGTTCATTTAGAATATTTGATGCACAAATACAACCCACTGTGTTATAGGTTCAGAATTGGGGGTTTGGATGCAGCTGTAACTCATTGTGATATCATGTGCACCTCTTTGCTTTTTAAAGCAGTTTTTTAGGCTCTAGATTGGACGTACACCTAATGATCTTGTATATTGTGAATACTAATTGATACTCTCGCTCTGTTAATGCTGCTGTAAGATGCATTAGATATTGGATTATGATTCTGCATATGAATGAGAGCAGGCTACCTTTTAAAGCCTACAAGATGCTTTATGATCTAGCTGTCAAAAGGGAAAAAACAACTGGGCAACACAAATACGTACCTGTTTTGTGTGAATGGGGTTTGAGATTTGTTTGGGCTCAACTCAAGGAGTCGGAAATTGTAGAGAGATTATAACGCTTTCAGGCAAAGATTGATTGACTGCCGTGGCAAGCAATGGAGTGATATATACAAAAACAGTGAAAGATTTCAAAATGTAAGACAATTTATAAGTTCGCATTGGTGTCGAAACCTTATTAAAAACTTGATATGGATTATAATTTGAAAGTATTATGTCTAAGTGCAGACTTGTGTATCAGATATAAATTGTTATAAATTGATACAGAGAAATGTTATTGACGACCTCAGGCTGCTACTGCCCATTATGTAGCAAGCACCAGAGGATGATAGTACATTTTGTGTTGTTGCTGACCAGTTTTTGAGGATGTTAGTGCAGAACTACATCCATCGTTAAATATAGTAGAACAGCCTAATTTATTTAGACTCTGTTTACTCATGGCTCTCAAGTTCATCCTGAGGTTGTGCGCAGCTCACTTTATTTTTGTGTAGAGCTTTCAGAAATAAGAGACGATAATGTTTATCCTAAGTGTTTTTTGTAGATGACGTGTCGGTTACAGTATCATGTGTTGTCTGTTTGGTGGGTTTTTTTGTTTTTTGGTTTTTTTGTTGTTTTTTTTAAACCAAAATACTAACAGTTCGGCAACCCCCTTCATGTATGGCCATGGCCTTTTTGTGAACTATACATTGAGTTCGAAGTTCGTGTTCTCTCTCTCTCCTCTCTCTCTTCTCTCTCTCTCTCTCTCTCCTCTCTCTCTCTCTCTCTCTTCTATCTCTCTCTCTCTCTCTCTCTCTCTCTCTTCTCTCTCTCTCTCTCCTTCTCTCTCTCTCTCTTCTCTCTCTCTCTCACTCTCTCTCTCCTCTCTTCTCTGCTCTCTCTCTCTCATCTCTCTCTCTCTCAATATATTAGGCGTAATTGGCTAAAAAACGCCAATCATTTGTTATTCCTTCCTAAATCCAACTCTTAAACGACTGTTTTTGAAAGAGGTGCGTCCGTTGGAGGTGGCAGTCTATAATTATTCCGTTTTTACAAAAAGGCGACAGCACTAAAACAGACAATTATCGTGGCAGTAGGACCTCTACGTTGCATCGTCAGACAAAATTTATACTTATATTTTTGATAAAAGGTTACTAGATGGGCTGAATGAGAATGAAAATACTGCTTGACGAACAAGCAGTTTTCGAGCTAATTATGTACTACTGATCAATTTATTAACCTTACTCTATTGTTCAAATAATATTGCAATCAAATAGAAAAAACTATTTTTGCATTTGTCGATTTTCGTAAGGCTGCTTTCGATTTGTTAATCGTAAAATATCTTATGGACTGTTCTGCGTAAAATGGAAAAATAACGGTAAATTTTATATGGCACTAATGAGTGTATATAATCTGTATTAGCATTGTCGTACGCGCCGGATATGATCTTCGGAATATTTCGAATGTCCCAAAAGGAGTGCAAGCAGGGCTGTATATTAAGTCCACCAAGTATTTTCTTTTATTTGTAAAGAATTAGCCGTTGAGTTAACAAAAAAAGGAAACATGTATTCGTTTTATCTCAGGAGCAATGGACGGTCTTTTTACTACTATTTGGCCGATGATATGATTGTCTTGTCTGACTCATTGGTACTAGGGTTACAAAACAGCTAGATATATTAAAGGAGAGGCAGATCGCTAGATTTATCGGTCTTGTCCAATATGGAAAAACGAACTTAATGATTTTTAGAATGGGTTGGGACAATGTATATCAGCGCGCTGTGAAAATGGTTTATGAAATGCTGAAGTGAATAGTCGTGGATTCTTATAAGTACCGAGGGATGACATTTTCAACGAGCTAAGTTTGAATGTTGCAGGGTTTCGTGGTATGTTGCATGGAAAAGGGATAAAAAGAAAAGTGTATCGAAATCTTAAAACGTTTCGAAGTGGAATTCAGTAGATTGTTCTGGTTAGTTTTGAATTGTGTTTGATGTTCAATATAGAACCTTTACTCTACATACTTGCATCTGGAAATGATGGGGATTCCTTATCTGTGTAAGTCAACAAATAGAAAAAAAATACATGCTTATGCTATCAACTGTTTTTAAATGTCCCATCCAGATGCTCGTCAATGTACTGTACTATATGGTGAAACGGGAAGGATATCCTTTAAACATCAGAACGTCTGTTAAGTGGTATTAAATACTGGCTAAGGAATGTACTGAAAATATTCCAGCGGGTCACGTTTATGTAGCAGATTATGACATGATTGGTTATACAAAGGAGCGGGGTAAGAAGAAATTGGCATATCAAGTTAAAAGTTTTTATCGAACATGGTTTTGGTTCGTCGTGGGTTTGTCTCAGGAAGTAGGAGCGCAGCATGGGTTTTATTTCTGAATGATAAGACAGACTCATTCGTGCATATAAGATCAAAATGGCACTCGGACATGGAAAGTAAAGATAAATAATGCTGGCCGGTTTTTTTTCGTTTAAGTGTTGCTTTTCAAGCTGCAAAAGTATCTTAGTATAGTCACTGACAAATGGCATCGACTAATTTATGCAGATTTCGACTTAAGAACACTCGGGCTTCATGCAAACAAAAGATGGTTTCTAACCTGAGAGTCCACACAGTTCCCATGCCTAAGTGTGGTCATATTCTTGATTGATGAAGTGCATTTCTGTTTCATTTGTCAATTCTTTTGTTATCCATGACGTGAAAACTGTGGTGCTTCTCTCTCATTCTTGAAGCTTTCCGAAGGCAAGATATTTTTCTATCTTATCGTCCGATCGAGATATTGTGATCACATAATCGGTTGCAATAGTTTGTATTGCTGATAGCACTCGAAATTTAAGACAATTCAGATAGAGTTCCTATTAGCTTAACATTTGTGACTTAAACTAAAGTTACTTTTATATTTTGTTAAACTCCAGATTTGTGAAAAACCACATAAAGAAACATTTATAATTTACGCGCTGTAGTCTCCAGCATAGAATAGTTTTTGAAAATTTCACATACAATGTCAATGGATGGTATAATATAGCATTCTAGAATGTTCTTTTCACTACTTTTTACTTATAGCTTTAGTGGTTTTCATTGTTCATCCTTGTTATTACTTTGTGTTCATTTGGTAAACTGAGTTTTTACGTCCACAGCTTAAAGTGTATCCGTTCATAAGTGCTCATTTTTGGTTTTTTGGTTTTTCGTTGACGTTAAATGCATCATGTGATTTTTCTTGTATTTATTTGTATTTAAAAAAAAAAGTGTTATAACCCCCCTTTGTCAATAGGGCCATTTTGGGGGGGAAATGACAATAAATTGGTAAAACGTCAAAGCGTCTCTCTTCCTCTCTCTCTCTCTCTCTCTTTCTCTTCTCTCTCTCTCTCTCTTTTCTCTCTCTCTCTCTTTTGTTTTTTCACTTGCCTCCCTTCCCCGACCCCCCTGCTTTCTCCCCCGCCCCCCCCCCCCTTACCCCCCCCCCGCCACCCCCCACCCCTCTCCCCCACCCCGCCCCCCCCACCCCTTCCCCACCCCGCCACGAATAACTTTTTTTTTTTTCTCGAAAAGCGGAAGTCAAGAGATCAATTTTAATTGAAAGAAAAACAAAATGTTTTTTTGTAAAAGATGGTCAAATACGGCGCGTGTAGCAGACGAGTATTAATTTGTGAAAAGGGGAATTTGGGGTTTTGGTTTTTTTTTCATTTTTTTGTATTGAGAGAGAGAGACAGGGGAGAGAAAAGGGAGAGAGAGGAGAGAGAGAGAGAGAGAAGAGAAGAGGAGAGAGAGAGGAGAGAGAAAGAAGAGAGTGGGGGGGGGGGGGGATGAGAGGGATCGGTGGTCTAAGGTAACGCGCCTGTCTAGAAAGCGAAAAGCCCGGGGTTGGGTTTGTGGGGGTTTTTCGAATCCCGCTTGGCCCCAAAAATTTTTTCCCCCCCATCCATAGATCATAAGTGGTGGTCTGGGGTAGTCTTTCGGATGATTCGATAACCGAGGTCCCGTGTGTTACCATAATTATTTAGCTCCTTTTAAAAAAACCCCACGCAAAAATCCTGTAGAAAAAAGCCACTTGTAGGGAAACAAATAAGTTGAGACAGGAAAAAGAAAAAAAAACTGGGTGGCGCTGCTCTTGTGGCGACGCGCTCCCCCCGGGAAGAACACCCCAAATTTCACGCAGAGAATCTGCTGTGATTTAAAAGTGGTATAAAAATAAAAAAATAAATAAAAAAGAGGAGGGGAGGGAGAGAGAGATGGAGTGTGTGTGGTGTGGTGTGTGTGTGTGTGTGTTGGAACAGCATTGGCCTCTTTTTTATTCATTGTCTGTCTGTTCTCCCCCCCCCTCTCTTCTCCCTCTTGTTTTCTCTTTTCCCTTTTGTTCTCTGTTTCCTTTCCCTCTGTCCACACAACACACAACACCACACACCCCCACACACTAAAAACCACACACACTAAACCGTGGCCTACACATGCATCTAAAGAGAAGGGTGAAAACTTGTGCAGAGTTGTGGGAAGAAGAAGTGGGGTGTGTGTGTGGGGGGGGGGGGGGGGGGGGGGGGTCGGGGGGGGGGGGGGGTGGACTGTGACGACATTGGGGATGGCATAGAGATGCGAGATCTCGCTCCATCTTGTCATGATGGTTTGTTCACCCTTCCCTTTTCCCCTCCCCCTTAAAAAGGGGAAGAACACGCACACACGCCAAAACCAGACAGTCTCTCTGCTTTTTGTTCTCTCTGTTCTGTTGTCGTTGTCTGTCTGTCCTTCTCTTCTCTCTCTTTCTTCTCTCTCTTCTTTCTGTCTCTTTTCTTTTGTCTTTGTCTCTCTCTCATTTCTCTCTCTCTCTCTTCTCTCTTCTCTCTCTCTCTTTTCTTCTTTCTCTCTCTCTTATTTCTCTTTCCCTCTCCTGTTCTCTCTGTCTCTCTCTGTTCTGTCTCTGTCTCTTCTTTTCCTCTCTCTCTTCTCTCTCTTTCTCTCTCTTCTCCCCAGGAAACGTATTGATGCCCTCAGGCTGCTAGGCCCATTTGTAAGCAAGCACCGGAGGGGAAGTACATTTTGTGTTGTGTGTCGATTAGAGGATGTTAGACAAAATTTTCACCCCTGTTAAATAGTAGACAGCCTAATTTATTTAGACTCTTTTTATCCTGCATCAAGTCATCCTGAGGTTGTGCGCGCCCTTTATATTTGTGTAAAGCTTCAGAATAAGGAGTATTGTTATCCTAAGTCATTTTTTTTGTAACTGACTTTTTGTCATAAATTTTTTTTTCTTTTAAAATTTGTTTTTTCCCCCCCCAAAATAAAAGCAGTTCGGCAACCCCCTTCTGTATGGCCAATGGCCTTTTTGTGAAAAAATCTTTCGAGTTCTCTGTCTCTGTCTTCCCTCTCTTTTGTTCTCCCCCTTGTCTTCTCTCTCGTCTCTCGTCTGCGTCCCCTCTCTCTCTCTCTCTCCTCTCTCTCTCTTTTCTCTCTTCTTCTCTCTCTCTCTCTCTTCTCTTCTTCTGTGTCTTGCCAGCTGTCTGTTTTTTTCTTCAGTTGTTTTTGTGTTTTCCCGTGGGGTAAAATTCCCCCTTAAGGGGGAGAGGGGGTGGGGGGGGGGAGGGGAGGCTGTTGGGGGGGGGGGGGCCTTCGGGGTTTTGGGCCCCCCCCCGTTTGCCCCAGGGGGGGTGGGGGGGTGGGCGGCCCCCACCCCCCCCTTTTTTCCCCCCCCCCCCCCTTTTTTTTTTTTTCCCCACCCCCCTTCCCCCCACCCCCCCCCTACCCCCCCCCCCCCGCCCCCCCTTCCCAATCTCCCCATCCCTCCCCTCCCCTTTCCCCCGCAAAAAGGGAGAAAAAAATACCCCATAAAATTTACTCCCTTGTCTGGTCATAACTCGAAAGGTCATCAAGGTCAGATGTTTTTCCCGATTGCAGCGGCTTTTGTTTTGTTTTAGTTTGAGGTTTTGTTGTTGTTGTTGTTGTTGTTTTGTTTGTTTGGCTTTGGTTTTGTTTGGTGTGTGGTTTTTTTTTGTTGTTTTTCAGGTGTGTTTGTTTTAATTATTTCTGGAAAGTGGGAAAAAAACTAGTCTTGTGTTTGTTATTGTTGTGTCTTCGTTTTTTACGTCTGTTCACTCTCGTGATTTTAGCGAGAGAAAAAAAAAAGAGAGGGGTGGTGAGAAGGGAGGTGGTGGTGGGGGGCCCAACTGAAAAATGCGCGGGGGGGGGGGGGGGGGGGGGGGGAGGAGGAAGTGTTTATCATGAAAGAAACGTGAAAAAGCAAAAGGTACAATAAAAAAAAAAGAAGAGAAAAAAAAAATTTGTAATAGTCTTTAAACTTTAAATAAATATAATAAATGTCCTATAAAATTTGTGTTGTTTTGTGTGTGTGTGTGTTGGGGGTTTGTGTGTTGTGTGTGTTTTTTCTGTATTTTTATTTTTTAAAAAAACCAACAACTTATACATCAAAGATGAACGCATTCGTGGCTTTTTTACAGTAGCCCCTGCTTGCATGCAGTTTTGAAAATTTTGTCATTGTTCCACTAGCAATATTTACTCCTTCGAAAAGCAGAAAGGTTTTAATGTAGGTGGAAGTGTTCTGCGTGCGTTCGCACAGGGGCCCCGGGGTTTTTGTCTCATCCGA
Source organism: Rapana venosa (assembly GCA_028751875.1). Classification (NCBI taxonomy): domain Eukaryota; kingdom Metazoa; phylum Mollusca; class Gastropoda; order Neogastropoda; family Muricidae; genus Rapana; species Rapana venosa. Next base: position 14,226,918 of record CM054166.1, read on the forward strand.
AGGGCTTTTGGGGGAATGGAGTTGGGATGATGTTAAATCGGTGGGCTGGGTAACGCGCCCGTCTAGAAGCGAAAATCCCGGGTCGGAGTGCGGTGTTCGAATCTGTTTGGGGCCCCAAACTTTTCCTCCCTTCTTAAGCCATGAGTGGTGGTCTGGGGGTAGTCTTTTGGATGAGACGTAAACCGAGGTTCCGGTGTTACAAATAAAAAATTTTTAGCGCACGTTAAAGAACCCACGGCAAAAAAGAGGTTGTCCCCGACAAAATTCTTTAGAAAAAAGCCACTCATATGGAAACAAGTCGTTGCAGTAGGAAGGAAAAAGAAAAAAACAAAAAGGGTGGCGACGCGCTCTCCCGGGGAGGAGCCGAATTTAGCCAGAAAAAATATCGAACCCGGTCAGAGATCCCCGGGGGCGCAATACCCAAAATTTAACACCGGCTACCCTGTGTGTGTGGTTGTGTGTGGTTTTTTGTGTGTGTGTGTGGTTGTGTGTTGGTTGTTGGTTTTGGGTGGGTGGGGTGTGTGCATTTGTGTGTCTTTGTGTGTGTGTATGTGTGTGGTGTGTGTGTGTGTGTTTTTCTTTCTTGCTTGCTTGCTTGCTTGCTTTGATTTTCTATTGCTGTGTGGAGACTGGGTTTCCGTACGTAGAATGATGATGTAATAGGTGATGAGATGATGATAATGATGATGACAATGTGTGTATGATGGTAATATGATGGGGACGTGATGATGTGATGATGATGATGATGTAAACATGCGGGGCAAGGCTAGGGGAAAGCTGACGCTAGTCTCCTCGTTGGTTTTCCTTTTTTTTTTTTTTTTTCTTTTACTTTCTCCCTTCCTTCCCTTTCTCTTCCATCTTTATCCATCTTTTTCTGTTGTAACGGATCTGTGGATAATCCCCCCTCCCTCCCTCCCCCCTCTCCCCCCCCTCTCTGTTGTTTGTGTGTCCTTCTCTCTCTCTCTCTCACTCTTCCCCTTGCCCGTCTCTCTTTGTTATCTGTCTCCTTTCTCTCTCTCTTCTCTGTTTTCTTTGTCTGTCTATCTTTGTTTCTGTCTTTTTCTCTGCTCCCCCGTTTTTTTGTCTTTCTTTGTCCCTTTGTCTTTCTTTCTTTCTTTTTTTGTCTGTCTGTGTCTCTTTGTCTCTTGTTTCTCTGTCTGTGTCTCTGTGTCAACCTGTCTCTTTTTCTCTCTCCCCTTTTTTTTGTTCTCTGTGCCCCCCCCTCTCTCTCTCTTTCTTACACACACACACCCCCAACACACACACACCCACACACCACACACACACCCCTAAAACCACACAACCCCACACTCACTCACTCCCAAACACACACACCCTTTCCACAATCACCACACACCACACTTACACACCAATCCCCCCACACACACACTTACACACACTCACACACACTACAACCCCCACTCTCAAACCCACCACACACACACTTTCAACACCCACACACTCACCACAACCACACCCACACACACACACACACACACACACTTTTACACCATCCACACACACACACAACAACCCTTTCACACACACTCAACACACACACACCACACACACACACCACACTACCACACAAACACACACCACACACACTTACACACCACTCCACACCAAACACACTCACACAACACACCACCCAAAACACAACAACACACAACACCACACACACACCACCCAACCCAAAAACCCCATGGGGGTGGCGCGCACGCACGAGGGCATTTTTGGTGGGCACATTATGCAGACTTTTTTTTTTTAAAATTTAAAGTTTCTCCCCCTGCGCGCCGCGCGTGGTTTGTGTTTGTGTGTGTGTTGTGTGGTGGTGTGTTGTAGTTTGTGTTGTTTGTGTGTGTTGGGGGGGTGGGGAGCATTCATTTCATGGGGGGCGTTTTTGTTGTGTGATGCGTAGGTATTGCGTGCGCGGGTTTTTTAGTGTGTGGGAAAATATGTCTGCCTTTGGGGTGTATACGTTCCGGGCGTTGACTGTGTGGCCCCGCTCAAACAGTCCCCCATCCCCGGTCTGGTCCCAGCGCTGTACCTCCCCCACACCCCTCACCTCCATCACCCGAGCAACGGGGATTCGAACCCCCGACTTTATGGACCCTGGGGTTTGATTGAAGTCAAACGGTCTTGATTTAACCCTCGGCTTTGTGGGTTTAGTGTTTATTGTTTTGTGTCGGTCTACCCGCACTATTCCCCCAAAATTTTGACCCCCAAAGGGAGCGGTGAGCATGCAAAACTGCTTAGTGAAGCGTGGGTCTGCCCGCCCAAACGTCGTTTGGTGCGATGGGTGCCGGAGGGCGTTTTTTGGGGTGTCGTTTTTTGTGGGGGGTAATGGGGAGGGAGAGGAGAGGGGGGGGGGGGGGGGAGGGGGGGGCACAGACAGACGTTTAGATGGACGGGGAGATTTATTTTTTTTTTTATTTTTATTTTTTTATATCGAGGATTAATGGAATAAGCATCTGTGGTTTTTCACACCAGTCCCGTGTTTGCGGTTTTGAAATTTTGTATCTTTTTTCCCCGGACAAAATGGGCCTATCCCCCGAAAAGCGGGAAAAGGATTTAAGTGTGCGCAAGATGTTCTTTTCAGTGTTCAACACGGGGCCCGGTTTTTGTCTCATCCCAGAGAGAGGAGAGAGGAGAGATTCGGGTTGGTTCGGAATGTTTATTCATGTAAAGGCATTGCCCCTAAATGAAGGGGGGTAGAGTACCAGGTAAAATTAAGAATCACTCGACATACACACACATTAACAAACTTAAATAAGTCAGCATGATCGTAATTTTAATGCCTTTATAAGTAGATCGATACATTTCGGAAATATTTTGTTAAAAGTGAAAAAGTAAAAACCCGACGAAACTGGCAAGGGGGGTTTTTAAAATTTTAATGGTATATACCCGGCTTTAGCTTTCTGAGAATAGGGCAACACAACATGAAATGTTTTCATCCTCATTTCGTTTTACACAATGGACAAGTCAAATCCAATTTTAGTTGTTTTGTAGCTTTTTTGGGGTGTATAATTTCTGAAATGCCAAAACTAAACCTGGTCATAATAAAATTTTAAAAGTTTGCTAGATCCTTTTCAGTATGTTTTTCCTTCAGAACACGCAAAAAGTTTATGATGCTAAACCCCTCACGTTGTTAAGTGGAAGTCCCCTTTGCCCTTGCATAGATAATCTTTCTTTTTTAAAATGGTATAAAAAAACTTTAACATTTTGAACCCCCATTTTCCCCAAAATACCCCCAAACCATTTTCATTAATTTACAACGAATAGTTGATACCTAGTTTCTTTTGCCTCTTACATCCAACTCATATAGCATTTTTTAAGCTTTTTTGGTAAACTAAAATCTTCTCACTACTAATTTTTTTAAACCAAAAACGAAAACGGTATAACGAGTTTATATAAAAAGGATATCTGTTTGTTTCACCCTAAACGAAGTCTTTGGGGTTCTCCTTTAACCCCGAAAC
>CM054166.1:14233396-14243396 GCA_028751875.1 Rapana venosa
TCCATCTCTCTCTCTCTCTCCCTTTCTCTCTCTCTCTCTCTCTCTCTCTCTCTCTCTCTCTCTCTCTCTCTCTCTCTCTCTCTCCCTTTCTCTCTCCTCTCTCTCTCCTCCCTCTCTCCCCTCTTCTCTCTTCCCTCTCCATCCCTCCTCTCCTCCCTCTCTCTCTCTCTCCTCTCCACTCCTCTATCTCTCCTCCCTCTCTCTCCTCTCTCTCTCTTCCTCCTCTCTCCCTCCCTCCCTCTCTCTCCCTCCCTCTCTCTTCCTCCCTCTCTCTTCCTCCCTCTCTCCCTCCCTATCTCTCTACCTCCCTCTCTCCACCTTCCTCCCGCCCTCACTCCCCCCACGCCTAAATGAAATATTCATTTTAAGAAGTAGATTGAAAACGTGGGATAAAGGGAAAAAAACCAAACAGACAATTTCCCACGTAGGAGGTGAACAGGGCTTTTCCAAAGACACAGAATCATCAGTGGGCGTGTGATTGATGCTACAGAAATATATACATTTTTTCAAATGACAGGTTTTTCCCAAAAAAAGCACACACACACACACACACCACACACACACACACACACACACACACACAAGCCAACACACAATGTGAAAATAGGAGGAGTCGGGTCTTTAAACGGATTACGAGGGCAAAGTCTGTCGCAGATTGATGTTCACACACGCATGCACGAACGCACGCACGCATGCACACGCCTGCACGCACACCATTATTGATTCAAATCAAGTCCAAAATCACTTTAAGTCATGCCGTGAAGGGTAATTACGATACCGACAGGCGCATTGATACGAATCATAACCTGAAAAAGACACAGGAAAGCTACATTTCATACTGGTTTAAACATTTCAAGATGACTTCTAATAAATAAATATCACAAACACACCTACACACTCCCTCTCTCTTTCTTTCTCTCTCTCTCTCTCTCCTCTCTCTCTCTCTCTCTCTCTCTCCTCTCTCTCTCTCTCTCATCCTCTCTCTCTCTCATCTCTCTCACTCCTCTCCACTCCTCTCTCCTCTCTCTCTCTCTCACCCCCCCCTCTCTCTCTCCTCTCACACACACACACACACACACGCACACACACACTCACACAATGTACCATCTGAAAATAAAAGTTTGACTTTGACACAAACTCCACACACTCACTCACACACACACTCACACTCACACACTCACACACACACACACTCTCACACACACACACACACACACCCACACACACACTCACCCTCACACACAAACACACACACACACACACACACACACACACACACACACACACACACAACACACACACAGACTAGCTGATCTACCATCCATCTTAAAGCAGGAAACAAAAAACGGAAAATGTCGAAGATAATCCATCTGTTTGTCTGACCTGGTGTCCTGTCCACCCCTCTGGTGCCAGCTGCCATCAGACACTGTGTCAGCCAAATGGAAGGAAGGAAGGAAGAAAGAAAGAGAAAGAGAGAGAGACAGAGACAGATTGAAAGAAAAAGAAAGAAAAGAGAGAGAGACAGAGATAGAGAGAGAAATGAAAGAAAGAAAGAGAAGAGAGAGAGAGAGAATGAAAGAAAGAGAGAGAGGAGAGAGAGGAAGAGAGAGAGAGAGAGAGAGAGAGAGAGAGAGAGAGAATGAAAGAACGAAAGAAAGAAAGAGAGAGAGAGAGAGATTATTCTTTTTTTTGACAATGACATTCTTTTATTTCGAGGATAATGAATAAGCACCCATGTGCTTTTTTACATCCAGTCCTCGCCCTGAGGGATATATAAGAGAGACAGAGAGAGAGAGAGAGTGTGTGTGTGTGTGTGTGTGTTGGGTGGAATTGAACCTAAGACTGTTCGTGTTTTTTGTCAACCTGCTGGACTGAGAGAGAGAGAGAGAGAGAGAGAGAGAGAGAGAGAGAGAGAGAGAGAAGAGAGAGAGAGAGAGAGAGAGAAAACGAATGAAAGCTAAGACAGAAAGAAAGAAAGAAAGAAAGCAAGAACTAAAGAAATGACAGAGACAGAGAGAGAATAAATATCTCTATTTTCAAGGTTACAAAATAGCACAGGGGAAGGAGGGGGCGGTGAGAAGGGAGAGAGAGAGAGGGAGGGAGAGAGAGAGAGAGAGAGAGAGAGAGAGAGAGAGAGAGAAGAGAGAGAGAGAGAGAGAGATTCGAATAGTTTATTCATTGGGCCATGGCCTCTCATGAAGGGAATAAAAGTGCGTGTGTGGGAGGGGGGAAGTGAGAGAGAGAGAGATCAATAAATGATCTTTACTTTTAAGGTATACGAATAAGCAGAGAGGGGGAGAGACAGACAGACAGACAGAGACTGGAACAGAGGCAGACCGAGAAAATTAATGACTTCGTTACTTAAGCATCTTTATTTTCAAGGATAGTAATAGTAGGTAGGGGTGGATGGTGGTAGGTAGGTAGGGGTGGATGGTGGTGGTAGGTAGGTAGGGTGGATGGTGGTGTAGGTAGGTAGGGTGGAGGGTGGTAGGTAGGTAGGGGTGGAGGGTGGTAGTAAGGTAGGTAGGGGTGGAGGGTGGTAGGTGGGTAAGGTGGATGGTGGTAGGTAGGGTGGAGTAGGTAGGTAGGGTGATGTGGTAGGTAGGTAGGTAGGGGTGGATGGTGTAGGTAGTAGGTAGGGGTGGATGGTGGTAGGTAGGTAGGGGTGGATGGTGGTAGGTAGGTAGGTAGGGGTGGATGGTGGTAGGTAAGGTGGATGGTGGTTGGTAGGTAGGTAGGTAGGGGTGGAGGGTGGTAGTAGGTAGGGTGGAGGGTGGTAGTAGGTAGGGTGATGGTGTAGGTAGGTAGGGGTGGATGGTGGTAGTAGGTAGGGGTGGAGGGTGGTAGTAGTAGGGTGGATGGTAGTAGTAGGTAGGGGTGGATGGTGGCAGTAGGTAGGGGTGGATGGGGTAGGTAGGGTGGATGGTGGTAGGTAGGTAGGGGTGGATGGTAGTAGGTAGGTAGGGGTGGATGGTGGTAGGTAGGTAGGGGTGGATGGTAGTAGGTAGGTAGGGGTGGAGGGGGTAGGTAGGTAGGGTGGATGGTGGTAGTAGGGGTGGATGGTGGTAGGTAGGGGGGATGGTGGTAGGTAAGGTGGATGGTGGCAGGTAGGTAGGGGTGGATGGGTAGGTAGGGGTGGATGGTGGTAGGATAGGTAGGGGTGGATGGTAGTAAGGTAGGTGTGGAGGGGGGTAGTAGGTAGGGTGGATTGGTAGTAGGGGATGGTAGTAGTAGGTAGGGGTGGAGGGTGTAGGTAGGTAGGTGGTGATGGTAGTAGGTAGGTAGGTAGGGTGGATGGTGGTAGGTAGGTAGGGGTGGAGGGTGGTATGTAGGTGGGGTTGATGGTGGTAGTAGGTAGGTAGGGTGGTGGTAGGTAGGGGTGGATGGTGGTAGGTAGGTAAGTGGTAGGGGGGGGTATGGAGGTAGGTGACGTGTGAGTAGTAGGTGGATTGGATCAGGAGAGTAGGTAGGAGTTCGTTGGAGGCTGGTAGTTAGGTGGTAGGGTGGATGTGGTAGGTAGGTAGGTAGGGGGTGGATGGTGGAGGTAGGTAGGTAGGTTAGGTTGGTTGGTATGATGGTAGGTAGGTAGGTATAGGGTGGATGAGTGGTAGGAAGGTAGGTAGGGGTGGACTGTGGTAGGTAGGTAGGATAGTGTATAGTCTGGTGGATGATGGTAGTTAGTAGGACGTGTGATGCATGGTAGGTAGGTAGGGAGGTGTAGGTGTAGGTATGTGTAGTAGTGTAGAGATGGTGGTACGGTAGGTAGGTAGGGGTGGATGGTGGTAGTAGGTAGGGATGAATCCACCCTACTGCCGCCATCTACCCCTCCCTACCACCCATCCATCCCTACCACCATCCCTACTACTACTACACTACCATCCTACCTACCACCATCCATCCTCCCATACCCCCCCCCCCCCACCCATATATCTACCCACCGTATCTTCCTACTACCATCCACCCTTCCATTCCTACCTACCTTCCACCATCCATCCATCTATCCAGACAGACATATAGACAGACAGAGACAGGGAGGAAGAGGTTCTGATTAACCCACACACGCGCAGTATCGATCAATGGCTACGTCTAGCACCCTCTTTCAGTTTGAAATAATCGATAGCCAGATCAGAAACTCTGTCCGACGTATACACTAACAAAAAGATACCTTCAGATGCGAGCTACACTGTTACCCACACTCGCGCGCGCGCGCGCGTGCACACACATACCACACACATACACACACACATACCACACACACATTTCGTCTAATATCACTCAGAGTGAACAGACGTTAAATTCAAGACAACGACAACACACACACACACATACATACACACACACACACACATACCACACGCATACACACACACACATACCACACACATACACACACATACACACACACACACACACACACACACACACACACACACACACAAACAACACACACGCGCGCGCGTACGTTCGTGCGTAAAAGCGACATGCATGCACAGAAAGAAAGAAGGAAAGAAAGAAAGAAAGGGAGAGAGAGGGGGATATTCTCTGAGAGAGTGAGATGCTGATAAATTATAACATAACTCGGTTATAGTTGGGCGGATTTCCATTCATTTCAGTAATTGTCAGTTGTTGGAGGGCACTTGAAATCTGCTGTGAAACGACCAGTTTCCTAACTTAATTGCCCTTTTTTTTTTATTACACACACACACACACACACGTTTCTAAAAACAGAGAGAGAGAGAGGGCGCCATAATCCAATAGAAATTCAGAAACAGTATTAAAACAAATGCATCTAAAGATAATTTACAGGAAGCTGGCGACAAGAGATTTTCTGTAAAAGATGGATGTGCCAAACCATTGTAATCTATGCAGTTCAGTTTTTGCAACCCATCAATAGAGAATGTAAGACATATATTCTGGACAGTGTACATTAGTCCACAGCATTTGGCACCCTTTACAGGCACAGTAAATGAAAAATATTAGAATGTTTACAATCGGAACTTTTCCAAAAACGTTGGTCATACTTAGGTATTGCAAAACATAAACTGATCTCAGCGTTTATTTTATAATGAGTCAAACAATATAAATATTGATATAATTCAAACCGAAACAGACCTAAATTTCAGGTTTACACTTCTACATGAATATGCAGGTAGGTGTCTGACCTTGGGATTTTGTTTCTCGAAAGCATGGTGCCCACAATAACTAAAGACAGATCTTTAGGCTTGCTCACTCCACACCGAATTGAAATGCGATGGGTTTTTCCTTACGTGTTCTGGTGAATGAAAAATACCAATTCGATTCCATCTTCAAGATCCTCCAGTGCTGACAACAGCATCCATCTAATGCTTTTTTGCGCTGTCTTCCAATTGTTGCATCACCCAGTTTATGTCAATTCTAAAAAAAAGCAATAGAGTCATCACGCGTCCTTGTGTCACACCTGTTTTATCTTTAAAACTGTAATTGATGTTTCCTGCTTTTACACATGGAGTCGGTATATAAAAGAAAGAACATTCGTGAGACCGATAAATAGCTGTAGGATCCGATACACGCTAAGTAATTTATCAAAAGATATCTTCTTCTTTTTTATTAGATACTGCCAAAAGCCTGTTCAAAATCTAGAATTTTTTTTTAGCCTCTTCCCTTATATGGATTCTTCCATAAAGATAATGTAGGTTTAAAAAGAAAAAGGGGGACACAAAATGAAAGCCTGCACAAAAGCCACATGGAAGGAGGGGGAGAGAGAGACAGTCAGACACAGACAGAGAGAAAGAGAGACAGAGAGAGAAAGAGAGACAGACAGACAGATATAGTTAGATAGATAGATAGTAGATAGATAGATAGACAGACAGAGAGACAGAGAGGGAGAGAAACATACAGACAGATAGATCCAGACAGACGGACAGACAGACAGATAGGCAGAGACAGACAAACAGTGAGGAATGAGAAAACATATGCAAATAAAGCAAGACGAAAGTGATGTCGGGAAAAAGAAAAAGAAAAAAAGCTGGCACAAGCACCGGGCATAGCATAGCGCGTCAGAGCTGCGTAAACTGAACAGCCGGAAAGACGCCTTGACGTCACACCGCCATCTGTGCCCTCTGCCCACCGGAAGCACAAGCTGATGCAGGTGCTGCGCATGCGTGTTGTGCCCAAAAGCGAATCTCTGGTGCCTACTTTTGTATACAGATGCTCATCCTCTTCTTTTTCTTTTCTTTTTTTTTTGTTCTTTTTTGTGTGTGTGTGTGGTTGGTGGTTAAAATTCTTTATTTTTCTTTTATGTTTTTTTTTCTTTTATTTTCCTGTCTTCCTTTCCTTTCTCCATTCTTTTCTCTTTTATATTTTCTTTCTTTCTTTATTCTTCCTTCCTCCCTTTTTTTTTCTTGCACTCTTCTTTCCTCCATTTTCCGTAGATTCGGGTTTGGTTTTTTTTCTTCTCTTCTTTTAAAGGGCTATGACCTTACTTAATAAAACAGTGCTGTCATTTCTTTTGTTCCTCCTTCTCTCTCTCTCTCTCTCTCTCTCCTCTCTCTCTCTCTCTCTCTCTCTCTCTCTCTCTCTCTCTCTCTCTCTCGTTCTTTCAGCTCTCTTTCTTTTGTCAAAAAACCATGTTGGGCAATGGAATAGATTCTTAAAAGCCTTAAAAATCTTCTCTCTCTCTCTCTCCTCTCTCTCTCTCTCTCTCTCTCTCGCGCGCGCGCGCGCTCTCTCCCTCTCTCCCTCTATCTCCTCTCTCTCTCTCCTCCCTCTCTCTCTCTCTCTCTCTCTCCTCTCTCTCTCTCTCTCTCTCTCTCTCAGCCTCTGAGACTAAATTCGCTGATGCCACAACCTAGAAGTTCACTACTGCTCCAGAACCACTATGATCTCTGAACAGCCATCTGCAGTGAGCCCTGCCTGAACAGTCAGAGCTAGAGGTAATGTACGTAATAATAATAATAATATATGGAATGTATATAACGCTATGTGGACACTGCCACAGTGGGGATTCATTCCCCTCTGTCTTCGCTGCAGAAGCAGCAGTCAGGGTAGGACGGGGATTCCCCTTTTCCTCTCAACCCAGACAGTCAAGGCCACAGAGCACGATTTGCACGTGGAAAGGACGGAGGAGGAATGCAGACATAGTGAAACTGACATCCCCTGCCAGACGGTCAAGGCCACAGAGCACGATTTGCACGTGCGTGGAGAGTATCAAGGAATGCGGCAATTAGTGAAACTGACAACTCCTACCCTGACGGTCAAGGCCACACAGCATGAATCGCACGTGAACTGACTGAGGAATGCAGACATTCTGAAACTGACATCCCCTGCCAGACGGTCAAGGTCACACAGCACGAACTGCACGTGAAGATGACGCGCCCGCCCACCACCAGGAGGAATGCTGAAAGTAGTGAAACTGACAACCTGTCTCCGTCACAAGCTTTTGGTAGGGGAAATTGGAAAAGGGGGGGTGGGGGGGGGGGTGGGGGGTGGAGGGGGGGTGGATTGTGGGGGGGGGGGGGGGGGGGGGGTTCATGATGTATCCCTGGAAATGGTTGAGACTGGATGTTAAAAAGAATGGGGGGGGGAGTGCTTATTCATTATCCTCGAAATGAAAGGATTTGATTCGATTTGATTGAATTGATCCCTCTCTCTCTCTCCTCCTCCTCTCCTCCCTCTCTCTCTCTCTCTCTCTCTCTCCTCTCTCTCTCTCTCTCTCTCTCTCCACACACACACACCCCACACACACACACACACACATACACACACACACACCACTCCGTTCCCTCTCTTTCTCTTCTTCTTCTCTCTCTCCCCCCTCTCTCTCTCTCTCTTCTCTCCCCTCTCTCTCCTCTCTCCTCCTCTCTCTCTCTCTCTCGTTCTCCCCCTCTCTCTCCTCTCCCCTCTCTCTCTCTCTCTTTTCTCTCTCTCTCTCCCCCCTCTCTCTCCTCTCTCTTCTCCCTCTCTTTTCTCTTCCCCTCTCTTCTCTCTCTCTCCCCTCTCTCTCTCTCTTTTCTCCCCCTCTCTTTCCTCTCTCTCTATATATCCCCTCTCTTCTCTCTCTCTCTCTCTCTCTCTCTCTCTTCTTCTCCCCTCTTTCTCTCTCTTTCTCTTTTCTCTCTCTTTCTCTCTCTTTCTCTCTCTCTCCCCTCTCTCTCTCTCCCCTCCTCTCTCTCTCTCTCTCTCTCTCTCTCTCTCTCTCTCCCCTGCTGGTGGCCAGATGTCCAGTATAGATTATCTGCCCTTTTGTCTGAGGAGAAAAGTAAATTTGGAATGATCCCCTCTTCTCCTGTATTGACCCATTAGGGCCTGTCCTTCTTTCTCATCCCATCAACTCTCTCTCCTCTCTCTCCTCCTCTCTCTCTCTCATCCTCTCCTCTCTCTCTCTGTCTTTTTCTCTCTCTCTCCCTCCTTCTCCCTTGCTACCTCCTGCCTTCCATTGTCTTGTCTGTCTGCCTCTTCTGTCTGTCTAAATAACTCGCTGTTTTCTGTCTTGTCTGTTCTTTTAGGACCGTTTAGTGGGCGTTTTTTCTGCTGCCATTCCTCTCCCCCCCCCCACCCCTCTCTCTCTCTCTCTCTCTCTCTCTCTCCCCCTCTCTCTCTCTCTCTCTCTCTCCTCTCTCTCTCTCTCCATTTCTTCCCTTCTACTCTGTGTGGTCTGTTGTTGTTGTTGTTTTTGCTTTCCCCCCAGTTTAACACTCTGGGGGGGGCGTGGGGGGGGGGGGGGGGTAAATCCAAATTGCACTCTGACTCGCTCATCCCACCTAGGGAATCACTGTGAGATTGAAATCGCACACGAATGAGAAGGCTTGCGTGCGTGTGTGTGTGTGTGTGTGTGTGTCTGTGTCTGCGTCCTGTGTGTGTGTGTGTGTGTGTGTGCCTGTTTTTAAAGTACCTCGCCATAATCATAGGCAGCCATACTCCGACTTCAGAAGCTGTGTGTCTTGTCTGTGGCTGGTCGTTGTTTAAAAGGTGATCGCGATCTCGATTGTTAATGATGATTTTGGATATTGCATTTCCATGTACCCAGTGGAATAAAGAATTTTGATTTTGTCTTTTTTTTCTGTGTCCCCTTGGCCATCCTCCCCCCCCCCCCCCCCCCCCCCCCCCCCCCCCACCCGCCTCCCCCCCCTCCTCCTCCCCCCACCCCTCCCCTCTCATTCACCCCCTTCCCTTCGACTGTGTGTGTCGGTCTGTCTGTCTGCCCTTCGGGTGTTTTTATTTCTGTCGAGTTGTTTCTTTCTGTTCTTCTGTCTGTTTCTCTTTTTCTTTCTGTTCTTTGTCTTGTCTGTTTGTTCGTGTGTGTGTGTGTGTGGTGTGTGTGTGTGTGTGTGCGTGAGAGTGTGTGTCCGCGTGCGTGCGCACGTGCGCGTGCATGTGAAAGCGCGCCTCTGTGACGTATGTCTCTGTCTTCGAGTTTACGTCTGTCACTCTCTCTCTCTCTCTCTCTCTCTCTCTCTCTCTCTCTCTCTCTCTCTCTCTCTCCTCTCTCTCTCTTCTTTCTCTCTCTCTCTCTCACTCACTCACTCACTCACTCACTCACTCTATGTGTGTCTATTTGCCAGTCTGTGTGGCTGTCTGTATGTCTGTGTGTAAGTGAGTGAGCAAAGCAGCGCATACGTTGGTAGAGACATGAAGAGGCATCGGAGAAGCCATAAACCAGAAGGGAAGAAAAGGTAGGTGGTGTGGCGAAAAAAAAATAACGGTGAAAATAGTGGATAATTATATCTACACTGACAGGCTACACATTATCCAAGGGTTTTTTCTGGGTTTTTGTGTGTGTGTGTGTGTGTGTGTGTACGTGTGTGTTGTGTGTGTGTGCTGTTTGTTTTGTTCTGTTTTGTTGGAGATGAACACGAACGTGTGTATGTGTGTGTGAGTTGTTTGTGTGTGTACGTGTATGTTGTGTGTGTGTTGTTATGCTTTGTTCTGTTTTGTTGGAGATACAACGAGCACGATGTCTTGTCTTCTCCCATTTCCATTCCAGTACACATCCATGAATCAATAGATCGATGGATTATGCCCC
>CM054166.1:14248396-14258396 GCA_028751875.1 Rapana venosa
ACCTTTCATCATGCCATCAACTCTCTCTCTCACTCTCAGCTTCGTATCATCTCTCCTCACTCTCTCTCTCCTCTCTCTCTCTGTCTCTCTCTCTCCCTGTCCTTCTGCCTTGCCTACCTCTGCTTCCATTGTCTTGTCTGTCTGCCTCTCTGTCTTTCCTGTCCTAAATAACTCCTGTTTTCTGTCTTTCTGTTATTGGCGGTCATGACCGTTAGGACCGGTTTAGGGCGTTTTTTCCCTGCTGCCATTCTCTCCCCCCACCCTCACACCCTCTCTCTCTCTCGATCTCTCTCTACTTATCCATCCCTCTCCTCCTCTCTCTCTCTTCTCTATCTCAGTCTCTCGTCTCCTCTCTCTCGTCTTTCCCTTCTCTCTCTCGCTCGCATCTCTCACTTCCGTCGTCCCTTCTACTCTGTGGGGGTCTGTTGTCGTTGTTGTTGTGCGTTCCCTCAGTTAACACTCTGGGGGGGGGGGGGGGCGGGTGGGTGGGGGGGGGTCATCCAGCATTGCACCTCTGACTCCTCATCCCACCTAGGAATCACTGTGAGATTGAAATCGCACTCTGAATGAGAAGGCTTGCGCCCCCGACGTGGGGGGGGCCCCCCCCCCCGCGCGCGCGTGTGTGTGTGTGTGTGTGCCTGTTTTTAAAGTAACCTCGCCATAATTATTGGCAGCCATACCTCCGACTTCGAGGCTGTGTGTCCTTGACTGTGACTGGTCGTTGTTTTAAAAGGTGATCGCGATCTCGATTGTTAATGAGATTATGGATATTGCATTCCATGTAGCCTTGGAATAAAGAATTTGGACTTTGGTCTTTTTCTGTGTCCTCTGTGCCATCCTCCCCCCCTCCCCCCCCCCCCCCCCCCCCCAACCCCCCTTCCGCATTCCAGCTCTTCCCTTACCACTGTGTGTTGGTGTGTCGTCTGCTGTGCTATATTTCTGCTAGTTTTTTTTCTGTTCTTTGTCTTTTACTCTTCTCTTTCTGTTCTTTTGTCTGTCTGTCTGTTGTTCTTTGTGTGTGTGTATGGTGTGGTATTGAAGTGATGAGAGTGTGTGTCCGCGTGGTGCGCCACCGTGCGCGTGCGCGTGCATTGAAAGCGCGCCTCTGTGACGTATCTCTGTCTTCGAGTTACGTTCTGTTCACTCGCTCCTCATCACTCGTCATCTTCTCTCTCTCTCTTCATCTCATCCTCTCTCTCTTTCCTCTTCTCTTCGCCTCTCACTCACTCAATCCACTCTATGTGTGTCTATTTGCCATCTGTGTGGCTTCTGTATGTCTGTGTGAAAGTGTGTGATCAAAGCAGCGCATACTGTAGAGACATGAAGAGGCTTCGGAGAAGCCATAAACCAGAAGGAAAAAAGGTAGGTGGGTTGTGCGCGAAAAAAAAATAACGGTGAAATAATGGAATTATATCTACACTGACAGGGCTACACATTTCCAAGGTTTTTTTCTGGGTTTTTGTGTGTGTGCCGTGTGCTAAGTGTGTGGGTGTGTGTTGGTGTGTGTGTACGTGTGTGTTGTGGTGTGTGTACATGTACGTGTGTGTTGTGTGTGTGTCTGTTTGTTTTGTTCTGTTTTGTTTGGAGATGAACACGAAACCGGTGTATGTGTGTGTGAGTTGGTTTGTGTGTGTACGGTAATTAATGTGTGGTTGTTATGCTTTTCTGTTTTGTTGAGATACAACAGCACGATGTCTTGTCTTCTCACCATTCCATTCACAGTAAACACCTGAATCAAAAGATCGATGTATTATCCCCGTCACAACCCCCCCCCCCCCCCCCGAAAAAAATGAAAGGAGATATAAGACCTAAAAAAAAACATGAATTAGGTTAATCAGTGCGTTGTTTAATCAATAGAAATAAATCACACGTAAAAGAAAAGCCCGCTGATATTTTGTTTTTAAGCTAGGAGTCAATGATGAAAAAAAGCGGATTTTATATGATTTGATTTTTTATTTTATTCTTTTACAACATCGAAGGATAATGAATAAGCACTAACGTGCAAGTTTATTCATCCAGTCACCGTGTGTCGTAAATGCGGTTTTGTCAATTCTACAGCAGTTTCCCACCGGCAAACAATGGCCTACTCTTCGAAAAGCGGAACAGGATTTACCGTGTGCGCAAGATGTTTCTGCGTACGTTCGCCCGCGGGGGCCCTCGGTTTAAAAGTCCTCATCCAAGGACTCTAGGGAGATTGATTCTGCACCTGATGTTCACTCCAGGGGGAAAATATTCCTCTTGAACGGGGAATCGTAACACTGGGTCGTCAGATTGCGAGCGCAATGTTCGAACCACTAGGCATCCTGCCCCACCACCCCCCCCCCAACCCCCTCTAAGAGGAAGAGACAGACAGACGACAGATAGAAAGACAGAGTAACACTTTCAATAGAGAGAAGAAAAAAAAATTAACAAGAAAGATCATAGCTTCTGGCCTGTGTGAAACCCGAAACTAAAGAAATAGGAGAACAACAAAATGATGCAGAAAGAAAGGAAGGAAGAAATAAGGATGGAAAGCAAAAAACAGAAGAAAAGAAAGAAAGGAGAAAGAGAGAAAGAAGAGACGATGTGGGGAGTAGGGGGGGTTGAACAAACAAACAAACCGAAAGAAAGAAAAAAGAAAAAGCTCTCTTGCCTCTGCGGAACTGAAGACCTAGGACAATGAATACAACAACTAGATGGAGAAAAAAAAGATAGAGGAAATAAAATTTAAAAAAATAAAGATAGAATAAAGAAAGGAGGGGCAAAAGAAACAGATGGGGGGAGAGGGGAAGGAAAAAGACATGCAGAAAGAATGAATCCTCCGAAGGAAACAAGGAAAAAGGAATATGAGGAGGAAAGAAGAAACCTACGAACAAAAGATAGAAAGGAAAAAAGACAGAAAGGACAAACAAAGTAGAACCCAAAAAAAAATAAAGAAAGAAGGAAAGATATATTCAAAAAAAAGGTAAGATACAATAAAGGAAGACGAACAAAGAATACAAATTAAAGAAAGAAACAAACAAAGAAGGAAAAAGAAAAAAAACAAGAAAGGAAGGAAGAAAAAACGGAAGGAGGACAAAAGAAAGACTACAAAACATGAAAGAAAGGAAAGACAGCAGTGGCTGATGGCACTTGGTCCAAACATCTGCCCGTGGATTTCCTGACAGACAGGGCACAGATAGAGAATAGACACAGAAGGAGAGAGAGAGAGAGAGAGAGAACAGAGAGAGAGGATAGAGAGAGAGAGAGAGAGAGAGAGAGAGAGAGAAGAGAAGAGGAGAGCCCCGAGTGGAAAGCAGTAGACGTGACGAGCCTCCCTCGTAGACAGTCCTGACTGAACTGAGAAACTAGGTTGTGTGTGTGTGCTTGTATGTGTGTTGTGGTGCGCGCCGCGCGCGTGTGAGAGAGAGAGCGGGTGAGAGAGAGAGGAGAGAGAAAGAAGAGAGAAGAGAAGAGACGGAGAGAGAGAAGAGAGAGAGAGAGAGATGAAAGGTGAGAAAGAGAGAGAGAGAAAGAGTAGAGAGGAGAGAGAGAGGAGAGAGAAGAGGAGAGAGAAGAAGAGAGAGAGAGAGAAGAGAGAGAGAGAGAGAGAGAGGAGAGAGAGAAGAGAGAGAGAGCGCGAACTAAGAGCACGCGATTGATCAAGAAGTGTTTCATCCAGCTAGTCTTCTGTCTGTCGTCTGCCTGACTGTCTTTCTGTCTGTCTGTCTCAGCCTTTTCTCAGCAACCCACAGCCCAGTCAAACATTCAATCAATCAAGTCAAAAGCCATTCCAGCTTGCTGACCAGCCAGGGGGACTATAGAGCCCAGAACCGATACTGTCCGTCAACAAACTCTCGAGCACACTTTAAATCCAGTTCCGCTTTTCGTAAAGTAGGCCATTGTGTGCCGGTGGGACAGATGACAGAATTACAAAACCGCATACACACGAGGGATTGATGTGTAAAAAAAAAAAAAGCACATAAGTGCTTTCTTTCCATTTCCTCGAATTAACGAATAAAATAAATTAATTAAATAAAATAAAACAAAATATCGGTTTGGTTTTAAAACTATTGATTAATTTATCATTGATTGGCACGACTGTGTAAGATTTAGGATGAATGCATGCGCGTTTGGTTTGTCTTTGGCAAGTATAGCGCTAATAGAAGTTCCATTAATATTATTATTAATATTAATATAACAGAGACGATGACGAGAAAGAGAGACAGAGACCAGGATATTGACACGATCCCCCCCCAAGACAGAGACAGGGCTGAGGGGATTTGGGGTGGGGGTGGGGGAGACTAAAAGAGAGACTCATACAGAACAGACAGACACAGACAACACAAACAGTGGACCCTCAGACACAGATTCAGAGACAGAGACAAACGTTTGCAGAAGATTGGAGAGGGGGGGGGTGCGGGGGGGGGGGGGGGTGATATATATATAATTTTTTTTTAAGTGATACCGAATCGGAAAGAAAGTAAAGAGGGATCTGAAGGGAGTAACAGGGTATGGAAAGGAGAGGTGGGAGAGTTGGCTGGAACACGCGTGACCCCGTATGCACGCGCGGCGCGTACGAGCACGCACACACACTTACTGTACTACGCGACACACGAAAAATACATACACACTTACACTCACACAACTCTCTCTCTCCTCCCTCCCTCCCCCTTTCTCTTCTCTCTCTCTCTCATCTCCCATCTCTCTCTCTCATCACTCCATCTTTCTCTCGCTCCTCTCTCATCTCTCTCTCTCTCGTCTCATATCTTTCCTCTCGTCTCCTCTCTCCAACTCTCTCTCTCCTCTCTCTCTCCTCTCTCTCTCTCTCTCTTTCACTCTCTCATTCTCTCGTCCACCCTCCCCTCCCCCCCTCTTCGACAACACACACAACTACACACCAGGATGCGCGCCAACGAGCACACTACACACACGCACGCGCGCTACACACACACTCACACACATTTACCCCTCTCTCACCCCGTCTATCACATCACACACACTCACATTCACCAACACCACCACTCAACATTCTCTCTCCTCTCTTCCTCTTCCTCTCTTCTTTCTCTTCTCATCCTCACCCCTCCTCGTCTCTTTTCCACAATCACCACACACACACATAACACACAACACACATCACAACCCAATAAAAACCAACACAAGTAAACCATCTCACAACACACACTCACAATCAAATAACCACAACACACACACACAACACACACACAACACCAACACACACATCACACAACACCTACACAACACACATAACACCAATCACACACACACAACACACACACAACACAATACGACACTCACAGAAAGTCCGTGGGAACAGATGGCAAAATATACAAAACCGCATACACACAGGGACTAGGATGTTGGGGGTTTGTTTTATTAAAAGCACATAAGAGCTTATTCCATACCTCGAAATGAAAGAATAAGAAGACAAAAGAACAGAGACAGACACAGAGACACCACACAACAAAACACACAGAGAAGAGAGAGAGAGACACCCACACACTCAGAAAGACGGAGAGGAAACAGCACAGAGACAGACAGACAGACATGAACAGAGACAGACCAAAGAAAGACAACACACACACAGACACACACTCACAACACACACAACACACACACAACACCACACACAGGCAACAGACCAGAGACCAGACAAGAATTCGGAGAAAGAGACAGCCCCGAGAAGCCAGCCCGAGTACGAACGAAAGGGAATCCGCAAGCTTGAAGTTAACGAACCATCGATCAGAAACAAACGAACCCCGCTTCTTCAGCCGTTTCCTTGAACCTCCAACCGCCCTCCAGTCACAGCACAACAATAAGCACAGCAACAATAGCAGCCAACAGAATAGCAGCAGCAACAAAAAGCAGCACGCAGCAACAACAGCAGCAACAGAACAACAACGACAAGAGTATAGACCAACAGAGCAGTGGCGCACGCAACACAATGACGACAATATTTTTTGTCACAACAAAAACGTCCCAGAGATTCGTACTGTCTATGTCAAGCGGAGTCGAGTTTAGGCTTGAAACATTTAGTTTTGAGATAGATTGATTGTGTTGTTGTTGTAGTTTGTCTTCAAATTAAACGGGTCTGTTCAACGTCTGTTCACTCTTAGTGATATTAGACGAGGATGGGGAAAATGAAGAGGAAGTTAAAACAGAGAAGGAATGAAAGAGAAAAAAAGAATGATTAGTAACATGTGTGTTGATATTTCAACGCAACTAAAAAAAAAAAAAAAAAAAAAAAAAAAGGAGGGGGGGGGGGGGGGGATCTAAACATGAGTAAAAATTTAAATCAACAAATTGTTTAACATGAAATAACTATAAATAACTACAACAAATAATCTAATGGGCTGTGCAATAGACTATTAACAATGCATAAGGCTAATTTTGGAATTTTTAAATACTGTTTCCACAGACTGCTCACAAAATTTTTTGGGGGGGTTAAAAAGGTTTACAATTGAATCACTCAAATATGAGTTAGAGGTTGGAAATATGATCCCCACAGAGGCACCCAGACATTTTTACAAAATTTGTTATAAATGCAATTTAAATTTTATTCTAAACAATATAGTTATTAACTCTTCTCGTAGATGCGATACACTTAAATGTGTTTGAGAAGAAAACATGAAATAAGCCTTTAGTCTGCAACTCTTTAAAGATCGTTCTTGAGTTGATTCTGTTCTCTCCACTAACTCCACGAATGTTTGTTCTAACAAACGGTATCCATCCCACTGTAGAGATAATGAACATGCAGTTTCTGTCGATTCCAAATGAAGGTCTTGCCCCCTTTTTGCAGCTCTGTCAGCCCACTCATTTGAAAAAACTCCAACGTGCCGAAGTACCCACCAAAGGAGACAGGAAAACCTCTTAAAACTTAAAAAGGTGTATGAACATATTTACTTTCAAAAAATGATTCTATATCACTTTCATTGGAATTTGGGGATTAGATAGCATACAGTAACCGACTTGAGTCCTACACAAAAGTAAGATAGGAATGATGGGAAATACAAAATCAAGAATATAGTTAAGAGCCATAAGAATTGCAACAAGTTCAGCTGTAAATATTGAATGATGTTTACCAAGATAGTATGATTTCTCTGTTTTTAGAGCTGGTATGACGAATGCTGAACCAGCTTCATTATTTTCTAAAACTGACCCATCTGTATATACCTTTAAGTTGTCAGAATACGTATTTTCAATATGTGATTGGATATCTGCAACCATGATATTTTGGTTTTCGTTCTTTCTTTCATTAGTACATTCTATATCAAAATTTGCTTTATTTATTTCCCACGAAGGGCATGGCACAACTTCTTTCTGCATTTCTAATTCATAATGATTAAGTTCAGACTTTTGAAAAAGGATTGTGTTGTGTTGTGTTGTTGTTGTTTTGTATTGAATTGTACTGTGATGTAGTGTCTTGTGTGTTGGTTGGTTGGGGTTTTTTGCATTACCGTATAATTATCGCGCTTTTATTGTGTTGTATTGGTGTGGGTTTTTTTATCGTATTGTACAGTAGTGAAAGGAAGTGTGTAATATTTAACTGTTTTGTGTGTGTCGCGTTGCGTTGTGTTGCGTTTGTTGGGTTGTATAGTGCTGTGTTGTATTTATTCTGTTGTTTTCGTTATGTATTCTATTCTATTGATTGCCTTGCCTAGCCGAAGTGTATTACCTTCGTGTGCGTGTCCTCTGTGTGTGTGTGTGGTGTGTGTGTCCTCTGTGTGTGTGTCCTCTGTGTGTGTCCTCTGTGGTGTGTGTATGTCTGCGTGTGTGTGTGTATGCGTGCATGTATCTGCGTTTGTGTGCCTACTTGTGTGTGTGTGTGCGCGCGCGCGTGCATGTATGCGTGTGTGTGTGTGCGCGCGCATATGCATATGCGCGTGTGTGTGTAGCACCTATAGACAGTAAAATAGCCATGAACACGGTTTTTCTTCTGCTTCCTCAATATAATTATGTCTATAGACGCGAGTTCTAACGAAACCCAAACTCCGCCAAATAATCAAAGCAGTTAACGGCCAAAAACAAACCAGCCAAAAACAAACCCCCCAAAAAACACCCACAAAACCCAATCTGCAAAGTCTGAGAGCATTTCCCTTAGAAACCCTCCACACACACACACACACACACACTACAACACACACACACACACACACACACACACACACACACACACACACACACACACACACACACACACACCACACACACACACACACACACACCTCCCATCTTTTTTCCTCGTTTCGTTCGTTTTCGGTTTTCAGCTGGTAGTTTCGTCCCCTGCCTGAGTCTTTGAAACGGTCTTCTGGAATTTTCTAACGTTTCTTCCAGTGTGTGTGTCTGTGTCTGTGTGTGTGGGGGGGGGGGGGGGGGGGGGGGGGGGGGGGGGGGGGGGGGGGGGGGGGGGGGGTATAATGTTTTGTGGGTTTGTATGTATGATGAGTGTGAAAGGGTGTGTGTTGTGTGTGACTGTTAGTTTGGTGTGTTTTGTGTGAGTGATGTGGGTTGTTGTTTTTTGGTATGATGTAGGGTTTTTATGTGTGTGTATTTTTTTATTTATTTTATTTTTTATATCGAGGATAATGGAAAAAGCACTATTGCTTTTTTACTCCTCCCCGTGTGTATTGCGGTTTTTGAAATTTTGTCATCTGTTCCCACCCGCACACTAAGGGTACTCTTTCGAAAACGGAAAAGGATTTTAAAGTGTCCAAAGGGGTTTTTGTGTGTGTGTGTTGGGTTTTGTGTGTGGGTGTGTGTGTGTGTGTGTGTGTGTGTGTGTGTGTTGTGGGAGTGTGTGTAGTGGTATGTGAGTTGTGAGTGTGTGTTGTTTGGTAGTTATAGTGTGTTTAGTGTGTGTGTGTGGTGTTGGTGGGGTGGTTGTGGTGTGGGGTGGTGTAGTGAGTAGTGTGTGTAGTGTGGTGTGTGTGGATGTAGTGTGGTGTGTTGTGTGGTGCGTTTGGGGGTGTTGTTGTGGGGTTGTGTTTTTTTTGTGTTGTGTGGGTTTTTGTGGGTTTTGTGTGTGTGTGATTCGCCTTGCGTTTAAGATTTGGGGGGGCCATTTTTTGAAAGCGGAATGAAGACACAGAGGGTTTGGGGGTTTTTTGGGTTTTTTGGGGTTTTTTTTTTTTTTTTTTTCTTTAAGCTGTTAAATTTTTGGGTTGATAACGAGAGTAAGTGTGTTTTTTTATAGTGGTAGAACAATGGGGTTTTTTTTGGGGGCTATTTTTTGTTTTTTTTCTTGTATTGTTTTGTTGTCTTTTTTGTCTGTTTTTTGCTTGTCTTTTTTTTTTTTTTTCATTTTCTTTTCGGGTTTTGTTGTTTTTATCTTTTTTGTTTTTCTTCTTTTTTTTCCCTTTTTTCCCCCTTTCCTTCTTTTCCTATTTTTTCGTCTCCCCCTTCCCCCCCTCCCTCTCTTTCTCTCTTTTTTTCCCTCTCGCTTCGTCTGTGTGCGCGCGCGCGTGTTGTGCGTGGGTGCGCGCGCGCGTGTAGTGAGTTTTTCCCCCGGTCTCCTCTCTCTTTCTCTCTCTCTCCCTCCCTCCCCTTTCCTCTCTCCTTTCCCCCCCCTTCCTCCTTCCCCCCCCCCCCCCCCCCCCCCCCCCCCCCCCCCCCCCCCCCCCCCCCCCCTTAACTTTTAATTAAACAAAGGAAGTCGTGGGGCGGGCCCGGCTCGGAAGAAGTATTATATAGCTTAGCAAAGATCATAATTTTTCGACTGCTGCAAACTTTCGGGTCCGGGGGTTTACCCCCCTTTTGAAAAAAATCGTCGAAATTGGCACAAGGAAAATTTTGGATGGGAAGGGGGGGGGGGGGGGGGGGGGGGGGGGGCGATCACCCTTTTCCAAAAAATTTTTTTTTAAAAAAAAGCCAAGAGGCGGGGGGAAAGCCATTTTGGGCTGCCCGTCTGCAACTAAAAAACCGAAATTCCGTCACGCCAAAAAACTCTTTTCCCAAAATATGAAGATATCCGAAAAGGACTTTGTTCCCTCTATACCCAACCCTCCCCCCCCCCCCCCCCTCC
>CM054166.1:14265896-14268396 GCA_028751875.1 Rapana venosa
GAAAGGGGGGGGGGGGTGGGGGGGTGGGGGGAAGGGGGGGGTTTGGTGGGGGGGGGAGGGGGGTGGGTAAAGGGGGGGAGGGTGTGTGGGGTTTTTGTGTGTGATAAAATAAATTTGCATGAATGAAAAGATATAGTTTGTGAGTGTGTTTTTGGGGAGAGAGAGTGTGTTTTGAGATAGAGGGAAAAAGGGTTGTTGTGAGAGAGTGTGTGTGAAAAAGAAGAGGGGAAAGTTGTAAAGGGGGAGGGGGAGTTGTGGGGAGAGATGTGTGTAAAAAGGGGAGAAAAGGGGAAAAAGTGGAGAGAGAGTGTGGGGGTTTTGAGAAAAGGGGTTGTGTAGAGAGGAGAGAGGGAAGTGTGGTGTTTAAGAGTGTTGTGTGTGAGAAGAGAGAGAATTGGGGAAAAATGTGTGGGTGGGAGAGAGAAAGAGTTTGGGAGAGGTGGTGGGTGGAGGAGGGTGTGTGTTTTTGGGGAAGAGAGAAGAAAAATGGTTGAGAGGGGATGGGGGTGTGTGAGAAGATTTGTTTTGTGTGTGGAGAGGGGGAGAGAGAGAAAGAGGGAGAGAGAGAAAAGAGAGAGAGAATGTTGTGAAAAGAGGGGTGTGTGTTGAGAGAAGAAAAGAGAATGTGTGTGGGGAGGGGTTTGTGTGTGTGAAAAGAAAAGGTGTGTGGGGGAGAGAGAGATGGGTGAGAGAGAGAGAGAGTTTTTGGGGTGGGTGGGGTTTTTGATTTTTGTTGTGTTGAGAGAGAGAGGAGGTTTTGGTGTGTGTAGAGAGAGAGAGGGGTGTTGTTTTGAGAGAAGAGAGTGTGTTGTGTGAAAGGGGAGTGTGGGTGTGTGGGAAGAGAGAGACTGTGTGTGAAGAGAGAGACTGTGTGAGAGAGAGAGGGGTGGTGTGTGTAGAGAGATTTGTGTGGGAGAGAAAAGGGGTGTGTTTGGGGTGTTTTTAAAGAAGGAGAGAAGTGTGGTGTGTGTAAAGAGGGGGAAGGGGATTTTGTGGTGAGAGAGAGAGATGGTTGTGAAGAAGAAAGGGGAGTGTGTGTGTGTGAGAAGAGGGGAGTGTGTGTGTGAGAAAGGGGTTTTTTGGGTTTGGGGGAGAAAGAAAAGAGAGAAGGGTTTTGTAAAAAGGGGGGGGGGGGTGAAAAATTTTAAAATGTTTTTAATTTTTTTTTTGGTGAACGGTTGCGTGTGTGAAAATGTTTTGAATGTAAACGCTTCGATTTGTTGCTGTACAAGATTCAGTGCTATACAAATTCCATACATTTAGTATTATTATCATTTTTCGGTATTGGGGGGGGGGGGGGGGGAGGGAGATGAAGGGAAAGAGGTAGAGGAAGAAAAGGTGTTGGGTGGGGGATGAAAGAGAATATGGAGTGTTGGGGGGGGGAGAGAGAAACGGTCCAACCACGAGTCTACTATACTATGGGATAGGTTGGTAAAGGTGAAAGACTTGCAGGGAAAATTGACTAATAATATAATAATAATGTATGGAATTTACATAGAGCTGAATCTTGTAAAGCAACAAATCAAAGCGCTTTTTTCTTTAATTTATGCGTGTGTATGCGGGGTTTTTTAATTTTGTCATCTGTTTCCACCGGCACACAATGGCCTACTCTTTCGAACGCGGAACAGGGTTTAACGTGTGCGCAAGATGTTCTGCATGCGTTCGCACACGGGGCCTCGGTTTAGTAGTCTCATCCGAAGGACTTTTGGCCAAGACTGTCCTGTACAGGGAAGAGTACAAGGAGGGAAGACGAAGAGGCAGACAAAGAGAAAACTAAAGATGGGAAGACAACATCAGAGAGTGGAGGACTGGTAGTAGCCTTAAGTGCGGAACGACTTGCTACGGAAAGCTGAAAACAGTCGAGCGAGAAGTGGAGGAAGCCGGTTGCGAAATCTTTCAGTTAGGGCTCCAACGGTCTACGAGACTATCGGATAGGTGAAGATGAAGGAAGGGAAGGAATGGATGGATGGATGGATGGAGTGGAGTTTAGCAGCAGAATTCATCTCCAGTATCTCCAACCCCACTCGCTCTCCCCCAGCCAAGTTAAGCAGCGTCGAGCGTGGTTACCGGGTGGATGGGTGACCGTTTGCGCGCCTTGGCTTCAGTACAGTTCCCCCAGTTCACCCAGCTGTAAATGGGTACCTGCCCTCTTTAGGGTCAGGGAAGGTAAAGCAGCGAGGGAGAGGAGATGGGCGCCGCCCTCAATATGCTGGCCCCTAGAGAAGTGAGGTCTCTGACGCCTCGCTCCCCTACGACCTTATAGGTTATGGGACTCCTTTACCTTTACCTATCTCCAACCTCATTTCTTGTTTCACTTCCTCGGCTAGAGCTCCGGGACTATAAACCGAGGCCCCGTGTGTGCGAACGCACGCAGAACATCTTGCGCAACACGTTAATCCCTGTTCCGCTTTTCGTAAGAGTAGGCCATTGTGCGCCGGTGGGAACAGATGACAGAAGTTACAAAACCGCATACACGCGGGGACTGGATGTTAAAAAAAAG
>CM054166.1:14273396-14283396 GCA_028751875.1 Rapana venosa
CATTGACTCCGTCTTCGACGATGAGAGAGAGAGTGAAAGGGGGGCTTTAACCCCCCCCCCCTCCCCCCCCCCTTCCCCCCCCCCCCCCCCCCCAACATTCCCATGAAGGTGCTAACAAAAGAAATCTGAAATTGGAAGTCTCAACAACAACAAAAGGAAATAATGAAAAAGGAAGGAGGAAAAATAGAAACGGCGAAACGGGAAGAAAAAAACCGGGAACAAGTTAGACTGGAAAAAAAGGTAAACTGCAAAAAAGAAAGGGCGAAACTGGAAAGAGGGAAATGGTGACGAGAAAGAAAAACAAAACAGTGAAGCAAGGAAAAGCACGATAAGAATGAGCAAAGTCAGGGAGGAAAAAACTGAATAATAACAACACACTTTTTTCCCCCCAAGGATGAACGGGGGAAGAAAGAAACGAGAAAGAGCAGAATAAGAAAAAGTGAAACAGGAAAGCCCCAAAATGGGAACGGGTGAACTTAACATTTTAAAAATGACATAGGAAAAACAGCAAAGGTAGGGAGGTGGGGGGAGAGAGAGAGAGAAAGAGAGAGAGAGAGAGAGAGAGAGAGAGAGAGAGAGAGAGAGAGAGAGAGAGAGAGAGAAGAGAGAGAGAGAGAGAGAGAGCAACATCGAATGGAGAAACAGGAAACAGCAAAATGGAACAAGAGCAAAATGGGAAAGGAAAAAGTCAGAAACGGCGAAACGGTGGGAAAAAGACAAATGGAAAATAATGAAACGGAAAGAGTAAAAATGGCATAAATGGAAAAGGACAGAATAGGAAAAGGGGGAAAAGAGAATATGAAAAAGCCCTGGATTGACAGAGGAAAGGACAAATATAATATTTTTAAAAAGACAACGTGGTAAAATACAAAGCAGGAAAAGAGCAAAATGGGAAAGGACAGAACGGGAAATGGGGAAACAGAAAAGGACAAAACAGGAAAAGTGGGTGGAAAATGCTTATACTCATTTCTGAATACAAACTATTTAAACCACACACTAAAACAGGAAAAAGACAAAATGAAACAGAGCAAAACTGGAAAAGGACAGAATGGAAAAAGGGAAGGAAACAGAAAATCACAGAAACAGGCTAAGGACAAAAAGGCAAACAGACCAAATGGAGAGGGAAAAAAAAGCAACAACAACGAAACAAAAAGATGCACCACTAGCTGATCCCACAGACCAGTCCAGATCCCTCGTCCTTATCCTGCCTGTGCCAGAATTCATGGAATAGCGGGCTGTGTCATCAAGGTATCTGGCAAATTGATCCCCATCTCAAGACCCCAAGATTGTCCTCCCAATTACACCGCAGCAGCAGCAGCGGCAGCAGCAGCAGCAGCAGCAACAGCACACGTCATCTGGCAGGAATGGTGTCTGCTCTGGACACACAATTTCATTTTTTCATTTCATCCTTTTATATCGAGGATAATGGAATAAGCACTTGTGTGCTTTTTTTATACATCCAGCCCCCGTGTGTATGAGGATTTGTGAACCCTGTCATCTGTTCCCACCGGCACACAATGGCCTACTCTTACGAAAAGCAGAACAGGATTTAACGTGTGCGCAAGATTTTCTGCGTCCTCGGTTTATAGTCTCATCCGAAGGACTTTAGGGGAGAGTGGAGTCTGCGCTGATGTTAACTCCAGAGGAAAATATCCCCTTAAACGGGGAATCGAACCCGGGTCGTCAGATTGCGAGCGCAATGTTCTAACCACTAGGCTATCATCCCGTCCCCCTCAACAAGACGCAGCTAGCGGCATGCATCATTCTGGCTTTGTGGATTTCTCTGCATTAAGTCGGTGTCGATGCAGTGGTGTAGGAATAATGTCGGTGGGATGGGATGGGATGGGATATGATTTTAATCTGTGGAATAAAGAGGAGAGATTGATATGATAGGATGGGTAAAAAGCTGGTGATGGTGTGTGTGGGTTTTTAACGTTTTCATCCTTTGCGGCAATAAGTCTTCACACAGGCTTTGCGTTTCTATGTTGATTAAATGTAGTTTTTGCGCAATAGTTTCCATGTGAAGGTTTGAGAGAAGATGAATGTGTCCGTTGCCATGTCAAACTCTCGTAGATTGTGATAGAAAAATGAAATAGAGACGTAGAATAAAGCAGTAGTAACCTGAAGGCACGGTGAATTGTTATCAGAGAATTGAATAAGAAAAATAAATATATGAGTACATATAGATAGATAGATAGATAGATGATAGATAGATAGATAGATAGATAGATAGATAGATAGATAGATAGATAGATAGATAGATGAATAATATACGTGTGTGTGTGTGTGCGCGCGCGCGCGCAATGTATGAACCTGAACGAATCAGTTGGGATTTGTTTTTATAATTAAAGTGAAAATAAGAAAATGCCTCTATCGAGATTTTGAATAAAACGCTGTATAGATCAACTAACATTTCGAAAGAATTTCCATGCCAGCACTTTGACTTTGTTCCCTTCAACGTGCATAGACTTTATCCATTATGTCACCAAAATAATTCTATGATGCCATTGATTCTAAACACTTTGAGCTGTTTGAAATCATTTTCACTTGTGAACTGAATGTCAAACTTCTACTACATATTTTATATTCTCTGAGTCCATCCAGGAAGCTTTTCTAAAACAATTTTTGCTCGAGCATGGAACGTCAAAAATCAGCTTGTTTGGAAAGTCCAAAAGTTCACGAATCCTTTCTGGGTAGTTTTATTTTCGAACTGAAATTAAACATAGGCTTGTTTCTGCTATTCGAAAAAGCTTGTAACTTTCTTTCTAAATATCAACGTGTACAATGAACGTCAAACTTAAAATAATTTTATTCGTCCAAAGTTTGTTAATTTGAGTATTTTCTGAGTACTTTGTGCTTGTGCAATGAACGTTAAATATCCATTCTGTTCCAAAATATCAAAAAGGCTAATGAGTTTCTGCTTAAATAGTCTAAGCATTGTGTTAGTGTCTCTTTTCATATATGGATTTTTGGGGGGTCTGTTTTTAACTACAGCCAGTGTTTGAAATTATATCTAGGAGGTGATGCTCTTTCGTTTCTTGACATGATCAACCAACAATTTCCCCGTAGTCGGAATGCAGCTATCTCAATGCTGGGCAAAAACGGCTGAATACGCAAAAATTTAAAAAAAATAAAAAACAAAGCAAAAAAAAAAATTCCTTCACCATAATAGGTAAACCTCGAGGATCTAGTTGAGACACTAAAACGTCAACAGATCTAGGACATACCCACCGAAGGATGCTTTTGAGTTCCTTTGGCTATGAAAGATAAGTTTGCGGTTGGTGTAATAATATATCACAAACTATAAACTTGGACAAAAACGTGGGTAAGTGGTCTAGCTCATCGGGAAAAAACAAAACTGGAGAGAGAAAAATATGGCTCTGGATCACTGAGGTTTGAACTAGCATTAACTGACCGACAATGGGATTCCCTGCACAACTTTACAAAGTGACAAACCTTCTGTCACAACAGGGTTTGGTTTGGGGTTTTTTGTTGTTAACCTCCAGTAAATCCACGTTCGACACAAACCCTTAGCTTTATCGTCTCAACGGAAAGCTAGCACCCTGACCACCCACCACACAAAAAAGTCTAGCGAGAAGAAGGGGGAGGGGGGGGTGGAGAAAACTCTGGCTTCAGACACGATTTAAACTAATGACCTCTTGCTTCCAGAGCCGGTTCATTAACTTGTAACCACTGGGTCACTACTAGTGACCTTAAGAGGGGTCATCATGTGAGGTCAGGCAGTACCTGTTTACACAGACAGCCTCGGGGCTTCCATCTCCTGGTTGAGTGCTGTCTCCCTTTACTTTTTTCCCCCTTTTTTGACCCCGCGGGTTTGCCATACTGGACACTGCAAAGATAGGCTAATTACCTACTACTATACGATCCTCTTCCCAGTCTTTTTTCCCCGGCTATGGTTATTTTTGGTGTCAGAAGCTTTTTATCTGTCAGTCGGTGTTTACTTGTTCCTCGAGGTTTTTCGGAGATGGGGTTGGGTAGAGTTGGGAGGGGGGAGGGGGGGGGGATCTCTTTCCGCGAATGTGTGTGTGAGAGGGAGAGAGAGTGTGTGTGTGTGCGCGCCCGTGAGTGTGTGTGTGTGTGTGTGAAAGAGAGAGAGAATGAGAGAGAGAGAGTGTGTGTGTGAGAGAGAGAGAGTGTGTGTGTGTGTTGAGAGAGAGAGAGTGTGTGCGCGCGCGCGCGCGTGTGTGTGTGTGTGTGTGTGTGGTGTGTGTGTGTGGAAGGAGGGGGAACAGTCAAGAAGAAAAATCCAGCAATTTTATAGAAGTAACTGTCGCTAATTCTTAACACAAAATGCAGCTGGCTTTTTCCAATTTGTTGAGGACTAGACAAACATGAAGAAAATGAGTTTAGGTATATTCTCTCTCTATATTTTTCTTTCTTCTCTCTCTCTCTCTCTCTCTCTCTCTCTCTCTCTCTCTCTCTCTCTCTCTCTCTCTCTCTCTCTCTCTCTCTCTCTCTCTCTCTCTCTTAAGGTAAATTGTTGTGGAGATGTCTACGAACAGAACAATCCATATCCGCAGCACCACCTTCAAAAATTCACTTTGCGAGAGTGTTTATCCGCTGCACACATAACCCAACATGAACAGAACATCTTGCGCACACGTCAAATCCTGTTCCGCTTTTCGTAAGTGTAGGCCATTGTGTGCCGGTAGGAACAGATGACAGAATTCACAAATCCGCATGCACACGGGGACTGGATGTAAAAAAAGCACATAAGTGCTTATATATTCCATTATCCTCGATATAAAAGAAAAGAATAAAATTGATTTAAAAAGGCAGCACAGGAGAA
Source organism: Rapana venosa (assembly GCA_028751875.1). Lineage (NCBI taxonomy): Eukaryota > Metazoa > Mollusca > Gastropoda > Neogastropoda > Muricidae > Rapana > Rapana venosa. Next base: position 14,278,207 of record CM054166.1, read on the forward strand.
TGGACCAGGAAGGCAGAAAACAGACAAGAAGGAGGTGACAGGAAGAAAAAAGGGAACAAGGCAGAAATAAAGAAAGAGAGGGATAGAAAAGAGGGAATTCCTAGGGCAGGATTTCCAGAACGTGGAGATGCTATTCGTTACTGACAGGTCCCAGGCATTCTCACAGGGTGTGGGTGGGGGGGGGGGGGGGGGGGGGGGGGGGGGGGGGGGGGGGGGGGTAGTAAGCATTCTGATGTACGAACCAAGTTACATGCAGTGCAGCGCAGTGCTACCTACCCCTCACACGACTGTCTCTCACAGGTGACACTTCCACGGAAGGAGAAGGCTAGAAACTGAATCTGGAAATACTTTATTTTATTTATTTGTTTATTTATTCTTTTATATGGAGGATAATGGAATCAGCGCTTGTGTGCTTTTTTTTAACATCCAGTCCCCTGTGTGTATGCAGATTTGTGAACTCTTGTCATCTGTTCCCACCGGCACGCAATGGCCTACTCTTACGAAAAGCGGAACAGGATTTAACGTGTGCGCGAGATGTTCCGCGTGCGTTCGCGCACACGGGGCCTCCTCGATTTATATAGTCTCATCCGAAGGACTTTTCGGGGGAGAGTGGAGTCTGCACTGATGTTAACTCCAGGAGGGGGAAATATCCCCCCTTGAACGGGAATCGAACCCGGGTCGTCAGATTGCGAGCGCATTGTGCTGACCACGAGGCTATATCCCGTTCCCCTTAGGACGTGTTCACAGCAGTTTGATAATGCTATTTCGTCGTCGTAGTCGTCGAACTTGTGTGAGGCTGCCTTGATGCCAGTAGAAACAGGCCCCTGTGGAATGAATGCATGCATGGCGACAACCAATGTTCTGGTAATTCCTTCAGGCAGGTAGGCAGGCTGACTGCTGTTTGCGTGAGCAGGATTGTGGTGTGTGCGGTGAAGAGATAAGGGTAGGTTGGGGGGGGGGGGGGGGGGGGGGGGGGGTAGGAAGAAAGGTGGGGGGAAAAGGAAAAGACGGGACAGAAATAAAGCTGAAAGCCACGATGATGAAAGCTGTTAAAAGTTGGGGTTTTTTTCTTTCTTTCTTTTCTTTCATTCTTTCTTTCATCCTTTCTTCTTCTTCTTTTTCTTCTTCTTCTTCTCCTCTTCCTCCTCCGCCTTCTTCTTCTCCTCCTCCTCTTTATCTCCTTCTCTTCCTTCTTCTTCTTCTCCTCCCCGTTCTTCTTCTCCTCCTCCTTCTTCTCATCCGTCTTCTCCTCCTCTTCCTTCTCCTTCTTCTTCTTTTCCTCCTCCTTCTCTTCTTTCATCTCCTCCTCCCTCTCCTCCTCCTTCGTCTTCTTCCTTCTCCTCCTCCTTCTTCTTTTTTCCTCCTCCTTCTCCTCCTCCCCCTTCTTCTCCTCCTCCTCCTCTTCCTCCTCCTCCTCCTCCTCTTCCTCCTCCTTCTTTGTAGCGTCATTGAACGCTCAGACATTGCTCTTGATGTCTGTCAGTCAGATGAGCGAAAATGCCTAGCTCAGATTAGAATCAGTGTGGTATTTTCGATAATATTTTCAGCGTCAAGCGCAGCATGAACAGATCTGTTTACGTTTCTGGTTTGCTTGACTTTAACGACAAGTCTTTGATAACGTAGATTCAAAGAGAGAAAGAAAAAGAAAAGAAAAGAAAATGCGTCACGCTGCCGTTAAGCGTCAAGTAGGATTCTCATGTACAAATACAGTTAGTTAGTTCTAAGCAGGCCGTTGCAAATGCGACAGCTTAAATATGACGACAATACCACAGAGGCTGAAAACGGGGAGGTGGGTGGTGGTGTGGGCAGGGTAGGGTAGGCTAGGGTAGGGAGAACTGAATGATACAAAAACGAAATCATTAACGCATAGTGTGGCAACAGATGCGTAAATGTGTTGGTTTTTTGGCTGGGTTTTGTTTTTTCGTTCAGTAATTGTAGAATTGTGTGTGTGTGTGTGTGTGTGTATGTGTGTGTGTGTGTGTGTGTGTGTGATGTTTTGTAAGCGCTTAGGGGCTTTCATCAGAGAGATTAAATGTACGAAAATGTCCTTGCTTGCTTGCCTACTTACTCATTTGCTTATTACTGACTTATTACTTACTTTTTTACTTACTAACTTAATTATTTACCTATTACCGACTGACATATTACTTATTTACTTATTACTGACTTATTTACTATTACTGAATGACTTATTTACTTATTACTGACTTATTTACTATTACTGAATGACTTATTACTTATTTACTTATTACTGACTTATTTACTATTACTGAATGACTTATTTACTTATTACTGACTTATTTACTATTACTGAATGACTTATTTACTTATTACTGACTTATTTACTATTACTGAATGACTTATTACTTATTTACTTATTACTGACTTATTTACTATTACTGAATGACTTATTACTTATTTACTTATTACTGACTTATTTACTATTACTGAATGACTTATTTACTTATTACTGACTTATTTACTATTACTGAATGACTTATTACTTATTTACTTATTACTGACTTATTTACTATTACTGAATGACTTATTACTTATTTACTTATTACTGACTTATTTACTATTACTGAATGACTTATTTACTTATTACTGACTTATTTACTATTACTGAATGGCTTATGACTTATTTACTTATTACTGACTTATTTACTATTACTGAATGACTTATTACTTATTTACTTATTACTGACTTATTAATTACGTGCCTGAAGTCGGAATACGGCTACCTTAGTGGTGGGCAAAAAACGATAGCATCCGCAACATCTCACCATTAGTGAACCTCGGAGTTCTGGCTGAAGAACAACACTTACTCACTCACTCACCCACTCACTCACTTACCCACTCACTCACTCACTCACTGACTCACTCACTCACCCACTCACTTACTTACTTACCTCCTTACTTACTGACTGAATGACGTACATCTTTTACTCACCAACTCTCACTCACTCACTCACTTGCTTAAACACATCCATGCATAGCACAATCCTAAACAAAGGCTTTCCTAACAAAACAACACACGCGCACACACAAACACACACAAACCCACACACACAAACACACACACAAACACACACAAACACAACACTCACACACACACACACACACACACACACACACACATCACACACACAGACCCCACAACACACAACACACACACACCACTACACACTACACTCACACACACACACTCACACATCACAAACACACACACACAATCACACACACACAAACACACACATACACACACGCACAAACACACTCACACAAACATACAAACACACACACACACACACATCACATACACACACACACTCACACACATACACACACACACACACTCATCTCACCACAAACACAAACACAACAAACACGCCACAACACACACACATACACACAAACACCACCCACACACACACACAACACACACAAGCACACACACACACCACAAACACAACACACACACAAACACACACAAAACTCACACAAAATCACACACAACCACACACAACACACACGCACAACACACACACAAACACACACAAAACACCACAAACACACACACAAACACCTATAACAACTAACATAAAGAAACTACACAACACACACACACACACACATCTACACACACACACACACCACACACACACACACACAAGACTGCCACGACCAACACAATAATTATAACCGCCACCACAGACGTTGCATGAAAACTTGATGGCTCTGTGTTGTTGTGTGGTGGTGCGTGCGTGTGTGTGTGTGTGCGTGCGTGTGTGTGTGTGTGTGTGTTGTGTGTGTGGTAGTGTGTGTTTGTGTGTGTGATTGTGCGTGTGTGGTGTGTGTGTGTGTGTGGTGTGTGTTGCGCGCGCGCGTATGTGTGTGTTTGTGTGTGTAGGATGAGTTTGTGTGTGTAGGATGAGTGTGTGTGTGTGTGTAGGATAAGAGTGTGTGCGCGCGTGTGTGTGTAGGATGAGTGTGTTTGTATGTGTAGGATAAGTGTTTGCGTGTGTGCGTTTGTGTGTGTGTGTTTGCGTGTGTGCGCACGTGTGTGTGTAGGATGAGTCTGTGTGTGTAGAGTCGGGGAGGAGAGTGGAGATAGTGGCCTAATGAACACAATCATCAGCAGCAGCCTGGCGATTGATGAAGTAATTCATCAAGGTTTTCTGCTAACAGCTCCGCTGTGTTAAAGCTGATGACAGTCAATTCCCGACAGCTCGGGGATCGATATTTTCATTCCCACTCAGCCCGTGTGATGGATGGATTGAGTCAGTGTGTGACTGTGTCAGTTGGGCTTGGAGGAAGGCAGGTGACAAGCGAGGGCCGGGGAGAAAGGTTTCCGAAACATCAGTCACAGTTACTGAACTAGCTAACAGAGTGGGACGGGATAGCTCAGTGGTCAGAGCACTCGCTTTTTTCCCCCAAGCTAAGGTTAAGCATGGGGACGGGATAGCTCAGTGGTCGGAGCACTCGCTTTTTCCCCCAAGCTAAGGTTAAGCAGCAATCGAGCGTGGTTACCAAGTTGGATGGGTGACCGTTTGCGCGCCTTGGCTTCAGTACAGTCCCCCAGTTCACCCAGCTGTAAATGGGTACCTGCCCTCTTTAGGGTCAGGGAAGGTAAAGCAGCAGAGGGAGAGGAGATGGGTGTCGCCGGCCCTCAATATGCTGTCCCCTGATGCCTCGCTCCCCTACGAGGGACTGGATAGGTTATGGGACACCGTGACCTTTTAACAGAGTGCACGCGAACCTGTTCAGTCTTAAGCATAATCGATGATTCTTGTCATCACGTATTTCGGGGAGACTGGGATCGAGCCACTACTATTGCATGTTGTCTGGCATATGAGCGAAAATGCGTTGCGCTGTCGTTAAGCGCACTGAGAAGTTAGGCTCAGCGCAGAGAGAGAGAACTCGAACTCGAAAGATTTATTCACATAAAGGCCATTGGAGGAGAGAGGAGAGAGAAGAGAGAGAGAGAGAGAGAGAGAGAGGAGAGAGTGTGTGTGTGTGTTGTGTGTGTGTGTGTGTGTGTGTGTGTGTGTGTGCGTGCATGCGTGCGTGCGTGTGTGCGTGCAAGGGGATGGGGTGTGTTGTGAGGGGTTAAGAGAAGAGTTAATAAAGACACAGCCAACGTGCATAACCCTGCCACTGACTGGGAGTGAAGTTTTATAGTTTCGT
>CM054166.1:14295896-14298396 GCA_028751875.1 Rapana venosa
ACATTGCTGTTAATTTTATTTGCTGCCCATAGCTTGCTCTGTGTGTATTCCCATTAGCCAAGGCAAGTCGCCCTATCCTATTCCTCTCAATGCTTTCGGAAGAAAACACATCACGGGGTTTAATAACCAACCACATGGTCTTCTTTTTTTAAAATCCTTTTATAGAGAGGACAATGGAATCTTCCATCTTCCCTGTCAGCATTCAGAGGCAAGTCTGCCGCTTTTAGATCTCTCTCTTACTTAATCCACCATTACTGCTTAAAAAAAAAAAAAAGAAGAAAGAAAAACAAAAAAAACCCTTGACCAACCCCGATCGCTCCTTGATACAACTGCGTCTTGCGAAGTTAACCAACCCCAACGCGCGTTAGAAACAGAGGGTTTTATTTATTTATTTATTTATTCTTTTATATCGAGGATAATGGAATAAGCACTCATGCGCTTTTTTACATCCAGTCCCCGTGTCTATGCGGTTTTGTAAATTCTGTCATCCGTTCCCACCGGCACACAATAGCCTACTCTTACGAAAAGCGGAACAGGATTTAACGTGTGCGCAAGATGTTCTGCGTGCGTTCGCACACGGTAACCCGCTTATAGTAACCGAAGGACTTTTTTTTTTATTTATTCTTAATCAGTAATGGATTTAATATTTTTTTTTGGTGTCAAGCGGTTTATGGTAAATCTGGCACCTTCCGGAACGAAACCACACCTCACACGTTTTAACTGTTGGCGCGAAGAATCCGTAGTCTTACACACACCTGCACGTTCCTTCCAACTTTTACTTCAGTTCAATTATTTTTTGCAATGGAAAAAACGGCGCGCTGAATCGCCCACCCTCACCGTTCCTGCGGGCGACGAACGTACTCTACACCACCATCCCTGCCACCTCCACACACCTACCCCACCCTTCCTTCCCTCCACCCACACCCACCACCCACCCCACCCCCACCCACCCACCACCCACACCACCCCACCCCACCCCACCCCCCACCCCACCCACCCACCCACACCCACCCACCCACCACCACCCACCCCCACCCACCCCCACCACACCCACCACCCACCACCCACCTACACCCACCCCCCCACCCCACACCCCCCACCCCACACACCCCCACCCACCCACCCCACACACCCCCCCCACCACCACACCCCCCACACCACCACCCCCACACACACACCCCACCCCCCCCACCCAAACCCCCCAACCCACCCCAAAAAAAAAACCAAAAAAACATAACCAAAACCCACGTCCGTTCCCTCTGCTTCTGGACTCAAACCGAGCTTGATGAACGCGCGTCCCCAATCAAAAAACTAACCAACTAACCTAACCAACCAACACAACCAACCAACGTTCTCGTTTTGCAGACCAGTGCGCGGACATGGAACGGCCACGGCGGTCATCCACCTCCATCGCGCTGGAGACGAAGGTCATCCCACAACGCGGGCCGTGTCATGGCCAGCGCAGACAAGCCCGAAATTCGCGGACCGCAATCCACGTGCTCCTCTCCTGCTACAGCTCCGCTCGGGCAAGTCCGTCGGCAAAAACACGCGTTCAGCGCTGAGGTTCGCCACAAAGACCAGCGCCGGTGGTTCTCGAACCAGCGTCGCTGCGCTCTGCGTGTTGCTGCTCTCTGAGGCAGCGTCGCGGAGGGCAAAGGTCGGAGGAGGGGCAAGTGGGCGTGAGAGGGTTCGCCAAACAGCATTACGAAACGGAGGAGCGAAGTGACAGACATGGAGGAGAGTAGCTCTCCTTGGAAGACATGGCAGCTTGAAGAGGAGCTTCAGTTGACCCGGACGGGGTCGTGTTGTGTCTGTACGTGTCGTGTGTCCAATGCCATGTCCATATCCCGAGAGTGTGTGCGTGGTGGATGTGTGTGTTGGATGTATGTGGTTGTGTGTAGTTTATGTTGTGTGCTGAGTAGAGCGTTCCATTTGACCCGACGTGTCGTTCCTGCTCGTCCCTGTGACGTTCCTTTTCCATGTCCATCTCCTTTGTTGTGTGTGTGTGTGTGTTGTGTGTGTGTGTGTGTGTGTGTGTGTGTGTGTGTTTAGAGAGGTTTTAGTAGGGTCGTAGGTTTACTTCCTCCCCTTCCCTTTCCTTTTCTCTTCTACTGTTCTCTCTCTCTGTCTTTTTCTCTCTGTCTCTCTCTCTTCTCTCCTCTCTCTCTCTGTCCTCTCTCTCTCTCCTGTCTCCTTCTCTCTGTCCTCTCTCTCTCTCTCTCCTTTCTCTCTCTCTCCTCTCTCTCTCTCTGTCCCTTTCTCTCTCTCTCTCTCTCTCTCTCTCTCTCTCCTCTCTCTCTCTCTTCTCGTCTCTCTCTCTGTCCCTCTCTCTCTCTCTCTCTGTATGGGCCAATGGCCTCTTTGTGAATAAATCTTTCGAGTTCTCTCTCTCTCTCTCCTCTCTCTCTCTCTCTCTCTCTCTCTCTCTCTCTCTCTCTCTCTCTCCTCTCTGTCCCCCTTCCAGCTCCCACCTTTCAACGGTTTTCTTCTTTTTTTTCCT
>CM054166.1:14303396-14318396 GCA_028751875.1 Rapana venosa
GCAGGGGGAGGGGGGGGGGGGGGGGGGGGGGGGGGGGGGGGGGGGGGGGTTCTGAAGTGGTTGTGAAAATTGTTGCTGCTGCTGGCTTGAGTTGTGGCTGTTGTTGCGTCTGGGTTGGTTGTTTTTGTGTTGTTGTTGTGGTGGTGGGTTTTTTTGGAGGGTGCGGGTTTGTGGTGGCTGAGTGGTTCTTGCTGCAAATGTTATGTACAAAATTTCTGCATGGTAATTTTGCGAGAAAATCTTATCCGTATTACGTCAGTTTCAAACTAATTCCTTGTACTGTCTTTTCTTACCTTATAATTTTGTTTCTGTTCTTAGAACGAAACCTTGTTTTTGCATGAATTGATTGGCTGATGGCCAAGTGTAAGTCTACATTGTCAAAGCATTCAGTCATTATTGTTTTTACCAAGCGAGTGTCATAACTCGAGGAGAAGGATGATGATGATGATGATGATGATGATGATGATGATGATGATGATGATGATGATGATGATGATGATGATGACGACGACGACGACGACGACGACGACGGTGGTGGCGATGGTAATATTACCACTTTTCAACTTATCAACATACAAGAAAGGACCATGATGATGACGACAACGATGATGATGGGATGATACTGATGATGATAATGGGATAGTGATGATGATGATACTGATGATGATAACGGGATGGTGATGATGGTCATTGATGGGATGGCAATGACGATGATGATGACGATGGTGTTGATGGTAATATTACCGCTTTTAAACTTACCAACATACAGGAAAGGACGATCATGATGATGACGATGACAACGACGACAATGATGATGATGACGATGTTGATGATGGTGTAGGTGATGATACTAATCATTCCAGCTTTAATTGATCCATTATATACAGCCTTTCTGGGTGAATATTGACTTATCTCCACAGTTCAGTGTGACGATTTTCATTTCAAACCATTCTTGCCCTAAACTATTCATGGACTTGGATAAAGAGAGTGTGTGAGTGTGTGGGGAATAAACATTATTATATCTCGTTACAGTTGTTCTTAAAATGCTCAAAACTGGAATGGGTGTAGAGAGATGTTTTTTTGTAACACACGCTCTTCAACCCGGGTACCGAGTGTTGGGGGGGGGGGGGTGGGGGTTTTATTTTTGGTTATAGTTTCATTAGTTAATATGTGGATTAGATACTTTTCTGTTTTAGTCACTCTTGTATCATTATTTGTTGTTGGGGTTTTTTTTCATTCATTCATTGATTTATTCATTGATTCATTCATGCACCCATCTGTTTATTGAAATATTTTTCTTCTATTTATGTTGCTTCTTTTTGTTAGCTAACTATCTAAAAGAAAAGTATTTGTTTTGTTGGTTAGCTAGTCTGTTTATTTATTTATTTCGCTAGTTGGCTAGTTATTTCTTTATTTCCTTCGCTAGTTGGCTAGTTATTTCTTTATTTCCTTCGCTAGTTGGCTAGTTATTTCTTTATTTCTTTCGCTAGTTGGCTAGTTATTTCTTTCGCTAGTTGGCTAGCTATTTCTTTATTTCTTTCGCTAGTGGGCTGGTTATTTCTTTATTTCTTTCGCTAGTTGGCTAGTTATTTCTTTATTTCTTTCTCTAGTTGGTTAGCTACTTCTTTATTTCCTTCGCTAGTCGGCTAGTTATTTCTTTCGTTAGGTGTCTGTTTATCTATTTATGTATTTGAGTTTCTCTAAGGGAACGGGGAAGGGGGAAGAGACAGAGAGGAGGGGACAGAATTCTTTTTATTGGTGTGTGCAAAATGAAATCCTGTAATAACAATGTGACAGATATGGCAGTGTGCTTCGAGCAACTGATGTGTGTGTGGGAAGTGGGGGGGGTTCCTTCGTAATTTTCCTGTGTTTTCCCTTCTTTGGAACTTGCACTTCGGATGAAATGTGATGTCAATGTGATGTCAATTCTCTGTGTGTTACGCACGAATGATTTTTTTTCTTCCTCTTTTGGAATTTGCACTGTGAATGAAACATGATGTCCATTTCGTGTGTGGTGTGTGTGTGTGTTACACACGAATGTTTTTTTCCTGTTTTGGAATTTGCACTATGAATGAAACATTATGTCAAGTGTGGTGTGGTGTGTGTGGGTGTGTGTGTGTGTGTTGTGTGTGTGTGTGGTGTGTGTGTGTATTACACACGAATGGTTTTTTTTCCCTCTTTTGGAATTTGCACTATGAATGAAACATTACGTCAAGTGTGTGTGTGTGTGTGTGTGTGTGTGTGTGTGTGGTGTGTGTGTGTGTGTGTGTGTGTGACGCACGAATGTTTTTTCCTCTTTTGGAATTTGCACTACGGATGAAACATGACGTCAGTTTGTGTGTAACGCACGAAATGGTTTTCTTCTTCTTTGGAATTTGCACTATGGATGAAACATTATGTCATGTGTGTGGTGTGTGTGTGTGTGTGTTGTGTGTGGTGTGTGTGTGTGTGTGTGTGTGTGTGTGTGTGTAACGCACGAATGTTTTTTCCTCTTTTGGAATTTGCACTACGGATGAAACATTATGTCAAGTGTGTGTAACGCACGAATGTTGGTTTTTTTTCTTCTTTGGAATTTGCACTATGGATGAAACATGACGTCAGTTTGTGTGTAACGCACGAATGTTTTTTTCTCTTTTGGAGTTTGCACTATGAATGAAACATTATGTCAGTTCTGTGTGAGTGTAACGCACGAATGTTTTTTCATCCGAATTTGCACTATGGATGAAACATTATGTCAGTTTCTCTGTGTGTGTGTGTGTGTGTGTGTGTGTGTGTGTGTGTGTGTGTGTGTGTGTTGTGGTACGCACGAAGCACTTATCTGTGCTGTGAACACTTTTTTCAATCGTTGAAGATGTTCCGATAATTTTGATAAATAAACACATTCCTGTGGACTGATGACTTTTTTTTAAATGTGTTTTTATCTTTATTATGTTTCATCGTCTCTGTCTCATTCTTATGTATGTCTAGCCTCTTGTCTGTCCAACTGTCTGTCTTCTGTTTGGTTAATGGGTGTCTGTCTCTCTCTTCTCTCTCTCTCTCTCTTCTCTCTCTCTCTCTCTCTCTCTCTCCTGTCCATCTGTCTGTCTCCCTCCCTCTCTCTCCTCTCTCCTCTATCTCTCCTCTCTCTCTCTCTCTCTCTCTCCTCTCTCTCTTCCTCATCTATCTCTCCCTCTCCCTGTGTGTGTGCGTGCGTGCGCATGCGTGCACGTGTGTGTGTGTGTGTGTGTGTGTGTGTAAGCGTGCACACAAGCCCAAATTGCACATAATATTTACAGTCCACTGTATCACATGGGACATAACAGAGATATCTACTGTCAACTATAACACTGAGACAGACAGAGAATCTTACTGTCAGCTACATAACATAATTATCACGATCCATACTGAAATACCTGCAACCAACTATACCATCACAGTGAGACACACTGAGATAAAAGGTGAAGAACGAGTAAGGTAAAGGAGTCCCATAAGGTCGTAGGGGAGCGAGGCGTCAGAGACCTCACTTCTCTAGGGGCCAGCATATTGAGGGCAGCGGCGCCCATCTCCTCTCCCTCTCTGCTTTACCTTTCATTCATTTTCATTTTACCACTTTGTCACGAAATTTCTCTGCGTGAAATTCGGGCTGCTCTCCCTGGGGAGAGCGCGTCGCCACAAGAGCGGCGCCACCTTTTTTCTTTTTTTTTCTTTTTGTCTGCAACTGTATTTGTTTCCCTATCAGAGTGACTTTTTTCTAAGAATTTTGCCAGGGACAACTCTCTTGTTGCCGTGGGTTCTTTTACGTGCGGCTGAATAATTTTGTGTAACACACGGGACCTCGGTTTATCGTCTCATCCGAAAAACTAGCGCCCAGACCACCACTCATGGTCTAATGGATGGGGGGAAAGTTTCGGGCCCAAACGGGATTCGAACCACCGCACATTTCCTACCCGGACTTTTCGCTTTCTAGACAGGCGCGTTACCTCTAGACCACCGATACCTTCCCTGACCCTAAAGAGGGCAGATACCCATTTACAACTGGGTGAACTGGGGGACTGTACTGAAGCCAAGGCGCGCAAACGGTCACCCATCCAACTGGTAACCACGCTCGACGCTGCTTAACTTGGCTGGGGAGGGGGGGTGGGGGGGGGAAAGCGAGTGCTCTGACCACTGAGCTATCGCGTCCCCACACTGAGATACCCTCAGTCAACTGTTTCACTTTGAGACACACTGAGATACTTAAAGTCAACTCTCTCACCGCTTTTTGGAAGAGTAGGCCATTATGTGCCAGTGGGAACAGAATTTACAAAACGGCATACACACGTGGACTGGCAGTTGTAAGTTTAAAACAACAACAACAACAAAACAAGAAAGCGCATGAGTGCTTATCCCATTATCCTCAAAATAAAAGAATAAAGAACAATAAAATGAATAAGTAATACTACACTACACTACACTACACTACGCTACACTACACTACACTGCAATGCTATACAATACAATACAATACAATACAATACAATACAATGCAATACGACATAATGTAAAATAATATAATGAAATACCATACAATGCAATGCAATGCAACATAATACAGCATAATACAATACTTAAAGCTTGACCTGCGCTTAGTTTTTATCTTCAATAACAACAACAAATTTTACGCGTGCGCACGCGCACACACACACACGCGAGCGCGCGAGCGCACACGCACGTACCCCCCTACACACACACTCACACACACCGCACGCACGTACCCCCCGCCCACCCCACCCCACACACACACACACGCACGTACCCCCCCCCCCCCAACTACACACACAACGCACGTACGCACACACGTACCCCCCCCCCCCCCCCACACACACACACACACACACATACACACACATGCACGTACATCCCCCCCAACACACACACACACACACAAACACACACACGCACGTACCCCCACCCACAACACAAACACACCACACACACAACACACACACACACAACACACACACACACACACACACACACGTACCCCCCCCCCCCCACCCCCAACACAAACACACACACACTCACACACACACACACACACACACACACACACACACACACACACACACACACACACACCTTAGACACAGTTGTAGTTGCGTCGAGATCGAATAAAAACATGTTTTAAAACAGTCCTAGAAATGGTGAAATGAAGCAGCGATCTTCTCTGCCCTGAGTAGTTCTATCCAGAATTCTGCCTTCTGGCCCTGCGACAATGAAGTCGTGAAATGCAGAGCAAGGGAAGTAAATGCTGTAACTGCATTAATCAAGGGTACTCGTTTCTCTCCCTGGATGCGTACGTGTTCTGTTCTGTTCTGTCTGTGTGTGTGTGTTTGTGTGTGTGTGTGTGTGTGTGTGGTGTGTGTGTGTGTGTGTGTGTGTGTGTGTGTGTGTGTGTTGTGTGTGTGTGTGTGTGTGTGTGTGCGTGTGTGTGTGTGTTGTGTGTGTGTGTGTGTCTGTCTGTCTGTCTGTCTGTCTGTATGTATCTGTCTGGTGTCTCTCTCTCTCTCTCTCTCTTCCACTCTCTCTCTCCTCTCATCTCTCTCTCTCTCTCTCATCTCTCTCCTCTCTCATCTCTCTCTCTCTCTCTCTTTGTTCTAACACGGTGACCTCAGAATTCATAAAAACCGTTTTATCTGTGCAGGTAATATACATAATAACTGTCCATTTTGTCCAGCATCAGATGAAAATGAACTCCGTGTGTGCTTTTATGGATCGGTGGTCTAGAGGTAACGCGCCTGTCTAGAAAGCGAAAAGTCCGGGTCTGAAGTGTGCGGCGGTTCGTACCCCGTTTGGACCGGAAATTTTTCCCCCATCCATTAGACCATGAGTGGTGGTCTGGGCGCTAGTCTTTCGGATGAGACGATAAACCGAGGTCCCGTGTGTTACACGTAATTATTTAGCGCACGTAAAAAAACCCACGGCAACAAGAGAGTTGTCCCTGGCAAAATTCTTAGAAAAAAGCCACTCTGATAGGGAAACAAATACAGCTGCAGAAAAAAAAAAGAAAAAAAAAAAGGTGAAAGGGTGGCGCAGCGCTAAGTGGCGACGCGTTCTCCCGCTCTCCCCGGGGAGAGCAGCCCGAATTTCACGGAGAGAAATCTGCCGTGACTTAAAAGTGGTATGAAATAAAATCTGAGCGCTTTGATTTGTTGCTTTACAAGATTCAGCGCTATATAAATTCCATACATTATTATTATTATTATTTTTAGTGTGAGGGAGACAGACAGACAGACAGGGAGACAGACAGACAGGGAGACAGACAGACAGGGAGACAGACAGACAGGGAGACAGACGGGCAGGGATGGAGACAGACAGGGAGACAGACAGACAGACAGGGAGAGAGACAGACAGGGATGGAGACAGACAGGGAGACAGACAGACAGGGAGAGAGACGGGCAGGGATGGAGACAGACAGGGAGACAGACAGACAGGGAGAGAGACGGGCAGGGATGGAGACAGACAGGGAGACAGACAGACAGGGAGAGAGACGGGCAGGGAGACAGACAGACAGGGAGACAGACAGACAGGGAGAGACAGACAGACAGGAGACAGACAGACAGGGGGGAGAGAGAGAGACAGGGAGAAACAGGGAGACAGATAACAGGTAGAGACAGACAGGCAGGAGAAACAGGGAGAGACAGACAGGGAGAGACAGACAGAGAGACAGACAGAGACAACAGACAGGGAGGGAGACAGACAGGAGAGACAGACAGGGAGAGACAGACAGGGAGAGAACAGACAGGAGAGAGACAGACAAACAGGAGAGGACAGACAGACAAGGAGAAGATAGGAGACAGGGAAAGAGACAGACAGACGGGGAAGAGACAAGACAGATAGACAGGGAGAGACAGAAAGACAGACAGGGGAGAGAGACAGACAGGGAAGAGAGAGAGACAGGGAGAGAGACAGACAGACAGGGAGACAGACAGACAGGGAGAGAGACAGACAAACAGGGAGAGAGACGGACAGACAAGGAGGGAGACAGGGAAAGAGACAGACAGACGGGGGGGGGGGAGACAGACAGACAGACAGGGAGAGACAGAAAGACAGACAGGGGGAGAGAGACAGACATGGAGAGACAGACAGACAGGGAGAGAGACAGACAGGGAGAGATACAGACAGGGGGGAGAGACAGAGAGCAGGGGAGAGACAGACAGACAGGGAGAGAGACAGACAGACAGGGAGGGAGAGACAGACAGACAGGGAGACAGACAGGCAGACATACAGGCAGACGGACAGACAGACGGGCAGACAGGCAGGCAGGCAGGCAGACAAGCAGACAGGGGGGAGAGAGACAGAAAGGGAGGCATACAGGTAGACATACAGACACAGAGGCAATTAAACAGGGAGGCAGATAGACAGACAGACAGACAGACAGGCAGACAAAGATAGATAGATAGATAGATAGATAGATAGATAGATAGATAGATAGATTGATTGATTGATTGATTGATTGATTGATTGATGGATTGATGGATTGATTGATTGATTGATTGATGGATGGATGGATGGATTGATTGATTGATTGATTGATTGATAGATATTCAGACAGGTCGATAGGTAGGTAGATAGATAGACAGACAGGCAGGCAGGCAGGCAGGCAGGCAGACAGACAGACAGACATAGATAGATAGACAGACAGACAGGCAGGCAGACAGACAGAGATAGACAGACGGACGGACGGACAGACAGACAGACAGACAGACAAAGATAGATAGATAGATAGATAGATAAATAGATAGATAGATAGATAGATAGATAGATAGATAGATAGATAGATAGATAGATAGATAGATAGATAGATAGATAGATAGATAGATAGATAGATAGATAGATAAAAATGCATTTGTGATTACAAGGAAATGTTCAAATTTCTAGACATCATTAGTGCATTTTCACTTCCTTATTCATAGACTTTCTCTTCTCTGTCGAACGCTCAAACAGCAACTCTTGTCTGTAATAAGTCAGAGCGAAAATGCGTTGCGCTGCCGTTAAGCGCCTGACAAGTCAGACCCAGCGCATCCGACTTCGGCATGAGAGAGAATTGTTATATTTTAAGTCTTTCTGGGGGGAAAAGGCAAGAGAATGGACCAAGAAGGCAGAAATAGACAAGAAGGAGGTGACAGGAAGAAAAGGAGCAAGGCCGAAAGAAAGAGAGAGATAGAAAAGAAGAAACTCCTAGCACAGAATTTCCAGAAGGTGGAGATGCTATTTATACTGACAGATCCCCGCATCAGGGGGGAGGGGGGGGTGTAGATTTCAAGAGAGGGGAGGGGGGAGAGGAGAGAAAAACAAACAAAACAAACAACAACAAAATAAAGCCCACGATCTTTGTATTCAAACAGTTACTGCTGCTACACAGCGCTGTGTGTATGTAAGGTGCTTAGCGCCTCAGTGGTCCAGAGGTAGATAAAAGGTCTTTGTGCCCAGTACAGCTCATACGCACGAGTGATAAATATCAACAAAGATCAAATGGAAGACAGGATCACGAATGAAGAACTATGGAGAATGTGCAAAGTTGATGATCTGAAGTCTGTAGCTAGTACCAATAGACTGGACTGGTTTGGTTGGGCACGTTCAACGGAAAGCAGACCACCACATCATTAAAAGAGCAATGAACTTCGTAGTGGATGAAAAGAGACCTAGCAAGACCTGGGCTGCCTGTATTGCAGATGATCTTAGAGAAAGGGGCATAAATAAGGAGGAAGCTCAAAACAGAGAGAGATGGAGAAGGCTCATCAATGTCAAACCTCCCCTGGGAGAAACATGACAAAAAAGGAAGAAGAATAGTACCTAAGATGTTTAGGACATCCTGCGCACACACGTTAAATCCTGTTCTGCTGTTCCTAAGAGTAGGCCATTGTGTGCCGGGGGGAACAGATGACAAATTTATAAAACCGCATTATTAAAAAAGCACATAAGTGCTTATTCCATTATCCTCGATATAAAAGAATGAAATGAAATGAAATGATTGCCAGAGAAGGGCGATGTGACTCCCCAAGCCAGTGACCAGCTCTGGACCATTGTAATTTAATTTAAGGACTGTGGACTCTGGCTCTTCAGACAGACTGGAAAAACCAGACCTGCCAACAGACTCGAACGCAGACTGAAAGCAGACTGGAAAACAAGACTTGACCAGCGACCAGAAGACAGAACCATGCATGAGACCATGACAATGACAATGACAAATTCTTTTATTTCGAGGAGAGGGATAGGGAGACAGGGATAGAGACAGTCAGACAGGGAGGGAGAGAGACAGACAGGGAGAGAGACAGACAGACAGGGAGGGAGACAGACAGACAGGGAGGGAGAGAGACAGGGATGGAGGGAGAGAGACAGTCAGAGAGAGAGACAGTCAGAGAGGAAGAGAGACAGACAGGGAGGGAGAGAGACAGGAAGAGAGACAGACAGGGAGGGAGAGAGACAGGAAGAGAGACAGACAGGGAGGGAGAGAGACAGGAAGAGAGACAGACAGGAGGGAGAGAGACAGGAAAGAGAGACAGACAGGGAGGAGAGAGACATGGAGGAAGAGAGACAGACATGGAGGGAGAGAGACAGACATGGAGGGAGAGAGACAGACATGGAGGGAGAGAGACAGACATGGAGGGAGAGAGACAGACATGGAGGGAGAGAGACAGGGAGAGAGACAGACAGGGAGGGAGGGAGGGAGACAGACATGGAGGGAGAGAGACAGACATGGAGGGAGAGAGACAGGAAGAGAGACAGACAGGGAGGGAGGGAGGGAGACAGACATGGAGGGAGAGAGACACCCATGTGCTTTGTTACATCCAGTCCCCGTCCTTAGGGATATATATGATAATAAGAAAAGATAAAGCCCATACCAAAACCCCCCACAAAAAATCTCCCGAGAGAGAGAGAGAGAGAGAGAGAGAGAGAGAGAGACAATGACAATGACAATGACAATGACAAATTATTTTATTTCGAGGATAATGAATAAGCACTCATGTGCTTTTTTACATCGAGTCCCCGCCCGTAGTGATACATCTTAATAATAACCCAATACTTATACTCTCACACAGTAGAAACAAAGGGAAATAACCCTTTTCAAAACAAAACAAAAACCCAAAACAACAACAAAAAACAAACAAATAAAAGAAAATCCTAAAAACACCCCCCCCCCCCAAAAAAAAAACTCACCCCAACCCAAAACAAACAAACAAACAAACAAAAGAAAAATCAAACCAACAAAAGAAGAAAAAAAGAAAAAGAGAGAAAAACAAACAACAACAAGAACAATAACAAACCAAGAAAAATAACAACAACCAAACTTAATAAGTCATAAAAATAAACATCTACACATTGTCAAATGGTACACATACTTGTTACACATAACAATAAGATATTGAAATAGGGCATTCATAGAGAGAGAGAGAGAGAGAGAGAGAGAGAGAGAGAGAGAGAGAGAGAGAGAGAGACAGACAGACAGACAGACAGACAGACAGACAGACAGGTATGGACAAAACGAGACAGTTAAGCAAATGGAGTGAAATGAGAGACAGAGACACAGGCACATAGACACTGATAAAGCGGGACAAACATACATGCCTAAATTAATGCATGTTGCGCGCGCGCGTGTGTTATGTGTGTGTGCACACGCGCGCGCATGCGTGCGTGCGTGCGTGCGTGCGTGCGTGCGTGCGTGTGTGTGTACCCGATGCCACTAAATTGTCATGTTCATGCATCTGTTCTGAAAACCGAGCACAGCTCTGACCATTCAAGATCACATAACTGTTGCCTTCCTAGCTATTGACAAAGGTTGTTTCCCTTAGACCATTAGCTCTGCAATAGGCAGAGCTTGAGCTGTGAGTAATCCTCGCTTTGTAGTCATTGTTTTTGTCTGTCTGTCTGTCTGTCTGTCTATCGGTCAGTCGATCCGTCCATCTGTCGGTCAGTCGGTCAGTCAGTCAATCAGTCTGTCAGTCTGTCTGTTCTGTCGGTTGGTAGGTAAGTTGGCCCATCTGTCAGTAGGTATTTCGCCAACTTGTTTTTTTCCCTGAATCAATTGGTCAGCAAGACACTGTCTGTCTGTCTGTCTGTCTGTCTTTCTGTCTGTCTGCATTTCTGTCTGTCTCTCTGTCTGTCTGCCTGCACTTGTCTCTGTCTCTCTCTCTCTCCCCGTATGTTATTCAGCGCACGTAAAAGAACCCACGACAACAAGAGAGTTGTCCCTGGCAAAATTCTTAGAAACAAGCCACTCTGATAGGGAAACAAATACAGTTGCAGACCACAAAAATAAAATAAAAAGGGGTGTGGCGCTGCTCTTGTGGCGACGTGCTCGCCTCGGGGAGAGCAGCCTGAATTTCACGCAGAGAAATCTCGTGACTTAAAGTGGTGTAAATAAAATAAATATTTACCTAGCTCCCCCGCCCCCCGCGTCCCCCCCCCCCCCCCCCCCCCCCCCCCCCCCCGCCCTCCCCCAGTGCCTATTGCTTTGCTGTCTCTTTTTTGTGTCTCTCTGTCTGGCTACTTGCCATCACCCTGTTTGCGAGACAGAGACAGACAATGACAATGACAATGACAAATTATTTTATTTCGAGGATAATGACTAAAGCACCCATGTGCTTTTTTTTACATCCAGTCCCCGCCCGTAGGGATACATCTTAATAATAATAACCCAACACTTATACAGTCTCACAGTAGAAACATGGGGAAATAACCCTTTTCAAAACAGCCTCCCCCCCCCCCCCCCCCCCCCCCCCCCCCCCCCCCCCAACAAAAACAAAACAAAAAAAACCAAAACCAAAAAAAACCAAAACAAAACAAAAAAAGAAAACCCTAAAAACACCCCCCCCCCCCCCCCCCCGCCCCCCCCCGGGGAGAGAGAGAGAGAGAGAGAGAGAGAGAGAGAGAGAGAGAGAGAGAGAAGAGAGAGAGAGAGAGAGAGAGAGAAGAGAGAATGACAATGACAAATTCTTTTATTTCTAGGATAATGACTAAAGCACCCATGTGCTTTTTTACATCCAGTCCCCGTCCTTAGGGATATATATAATTTTTTTTTTTTAATAATAAAGCCATACCAATATACTCACACAGTATAACGGGGGAAATATCTACCCAAAAAAAAAAAATCACCCAAAAGAGAGAGAGAGAGAGAAGAGAGAGAGAGAGAGAGAGAGAGAGAGAGAGAGAGAGAGAGAGAGAGAGAGAGAGAGAGAGAGAGACAATGACAATGACAATGACAATGGCAAATTCTTTTATTTCGAGGATAATGAATAAGCACCCATGTGCTTTTTATCATCCAGTCCCCGCCCGTAGGGATACATCTTAATGATAATCCAATACTTATACTCTCACACAGTAGCAACAAAGGGAAATAATCTTTTTCAAAACAAAACAACCACCACCACCACCCCCCAAAAAAACAACACCACACACACACACACACACAAACAACAACAACAACAACAAAACAAACAAAGAAAAGAAAACCCTCACTGGGTGAGAATCTGTGCGGTGTATGTGACACTGCCTTGGAGGAGAGGGAAGGACGGTCCGTTTTGCATGTCAGGGGAAGTAGTACCAGTAAGAACTGCGATCGATGTACATAAACAGCAGTTAGTTCCCTTGGTCTATAGTTTGACCTATCTTTATCCATCTTCATTTTCCTGGGATAGTTTCAACTGTAAAATAAGAACTCTCTCTTTCTCACTCACACACACACACGCGCACACACACACATGCACGCACGCACACAGGCGTACGTGTGCGTGCACGTACATATACGCACACGCGCTCGCGCGCACACTCTCTCTCTCTCACGCGCGCGCGCGCGCGCGCGCGCACAACACACACACACACACACACGCACGCATACACACACATGCTCTCTCTCTCTCTCTCTCTCTCTCTCCTCTCTCTCTCTCTCTGTCATTACTTATCTATCTATAACCTTTGGGAATAAAGATTATCATTCAATCTCTCTCTCTCTCTCTCCCTCCCTCCCTAAGTGTTTGAGTTTGTCGTTTGTCGCTTCTTTTTTGTTGTTGGTGGGGTTTTTTTTTAAAGAGCTCCACTCTTTTTCAATGCATCAATTAATCATAAAAAGAACATTCAATATCTTTTGATGTAATTATGCCAGAGAAGAACAGAAGGAGTTTCACAAAACATATCACAATACATCACATCACATCACATCGCATCACAACACCACACACACACACACACACACACACACACACACACACACACACATCACCATCACCATCACCATCACCACACCACAACCATCACACCACACCACACCACCACCACATCACATCACATCACATCACATCACATCACATCACATCACATCACATCACATCACATCACATCACATCACATCACATCACATCACATCACATCACATCACAACACATCACCTTTTTTTTGTTGTTGACTTACCTCGATCTTTCTTCGACATCTCTGACAATCTTCACGATGGTGGTGAGTCAACGCATACGGCACACACACAAAACCACCATCACACCACCCCCACAACCACCACCACACATCACCACCACACACACCACACTCCACATCACCACACTCCACATCACCACACTCCACATCACACCACAACACAACCACACCACATCTCTTTTCTACTTACTTCAATCCTTCCACATCTTTGACAGTCTTGATGCTGGTGGTAAGTTGACAAACACAGCACGAAGGTCTGTACCAGGTGAAGGAACACACACACACATCTTTGTCCAGCAATGGCATCGTAGGTTCGGATCAGCTCCAACCCCCTGAAGATTAAAAAGGTAAAGGTGTGTCCCATAACCTATAAGGTCGTAGGGGAGCGAGACCTCAGCTTCTCTAGGGGCCAGCATATTGAGGGCAGCGGCGCCCATCTCCTCTCCCTCGCTGCTTTACGTTCCCTGACCCTAAAGAGGGAAGGTACCCATTTACAGCTGGGGGACTGTACTGAAGCCAAAGCGCACAAAACGGTCACCCACCCAAGTGGTAACCACGCTCGACGCTGCTTAACCTTGGCTGGGGGAAAGCGAGTGCTCTGACCACTGAGCTATCCCGTCCCTGAAGATTAATAAAGAATGAAAAATAGCCAGTGGCGATGCATCCGAGTTGATCTGGCAAGTCGGGTATAGGCATGCAGAACAGAAAATGGAAGCTTGTCTGTTTACTACTACTACTACTACTAATAATAATAATAATAATAATAATGTCTGGAGTTTATATAGCGCTGAATCTTGTAAAGCAACAAATCAAAGCGCTCAGATTTTTTTTTTTAATTATCTTTTTTATCGAGGATATGGAATAAGCACTCATGTGCTTTTAAAATTGTTTTTACATCCAGTCCCCGTGTGTATGCGGTTTTGTAAATGTCATCTGTTCCCACTGGCACACAATGGCCTACTCTTTCGAAAAGCGGAACAGGATTTAACGTGTGCGCAAGATGTTCTGCGTGCGTTCGCACACGGTTAGTTTAGTTTTTAACGTCATGATGATAAAGTAAGCCCAATACCCATACACGTTTATGTTTAGTATTCTGTTCCTACTTTCATAAGGGTGTGTAAGGAGGAGGAGGAGGGTGGCAGGGTGGTTAAGACATTCGTTCGCCTGCCTAACAAGCAAACTTGTGAGGTTCTGGGTTCGATTCCCTGCACAGCATTTCCAGAAGGTGGGGATGCTGTTTGTACTGACGGGCCCCTGGCATCCCTTGTAATTCGCGTGATGAATAAGAAATAACAAACCACACTTCATCGTATAGGAAACAAAAGTTGGCTATCTACCCTCACCTAATAATTCTGCATCCTGCTCTCTCTCTCTCTCTCTCTCTCTCTCTCTCTCTCTCTCTCTCTCTCTCTCTCTCTCTCTCTCTCTCTCTCTCTCTCTCAATCACGCGCGCACGCGCACACACGCACGCGCACACACGCGTACGCACATCGCTAACACACGCACACACACACACACACACACACACACACAAAAATACGAGGCAAACACACAGAT
>CM054166.1:14323396-14353396 GCA_028751875.1 Rapana venosa
CCTAGCAAATTTCCTGGGTTTCTGTTTGCTGCTTTGGGCGAGGTGGGGGGTGGGGGTGAGGAAGGGGGGCATTGCGTTGGGCTTTTGTTGTTTTGGTGGGGTTTTTTGGGGTGGCTTTTGTTTTTGCTGTCTTCTGTTTGGGATTTTTGACTGACCATTCTCAGTCTAGATATAGATAGATAGGTCAATAGATAGATAGTGATATATAGATAGACAGATAGAGAGATAGATAGACAGATAAAGAGATAGATAGACAGATAGAGAGATAGAAAGACAGATAGATAGAGAGATAAAGAGAGAGAGAGATAGACAGACAGAGAGATAGACAGATAGATAGATAGATCAATAGATAGATAACGATAGAGATATATACATAGATAGAGATAAAGATAGATAGATCAATAGATAGATAAAGATTTCATTCCATATTGTTTACAGCACTATCGATCACCCAACCCAAATCAGGGCTGTCACCTCATTCAGTTTCAGTCGCTCCAGTAACTTTCACTTCAAGTTCAAAACCAACACCTCTTAAAACTTTCATTTAAAAAAAAGGGGACATGTCAGATATTGGGGTATTTTGTTATGCAATATTGCTAGTAAATAGTTTAAGTTTGTTTGGGTTGTATTATGTATGGTTAACAAAAACCCAGGGTGTTGGATGTGCAAAATCCTTTCTAGTTTTAAGCAACGTCTCATAGATTGTAGGTAGCAAGACTGGGATTGTCATGTGCAAACAGGTGAAAAGGTTTTCACCATATGGATTGTTTAAGATGGATTTTTATTTTTATTTTATTCTTTTATATCGAGGATAATGGAATAAGCACGTATGTGCTTTTTTTTAACATCTAGTCCCCGTGTGTATGCGGGTTTTGTAAATTGTGTCATCTGCTCCCACCGGCACACAATGGCCTACTCTTACGAAAGGCGGAACAGGATTTAACGTGTGCGCAAGATGTTCTGCGTGCGCTCGCACACGGGGCCTCGGTTTATAGTCTCATCCGAAGGACTTTTGGGGAGAGTGGAGTCGGCACTGATGTTAACTTCAGGGAAAATATCCCCTTGAACGGGAATCGAACCCGGGTCGTCATTTTGCCAGAGCAATGTTCTAACCACAAGGCTATTATGTGCCCCCTTGTAGAGCCTTATTTCTCCTATAAAAATGAATGTGTACCTTTGTTAGAAATGCTTGGATAACATTTAGACTTGGGATGTTAGGTAGTTTTGTACAGTCAGAAGTCAAACCAAAATAATACAGGAAATATGTTGTCTTTTTAAAAAAACCCTTTTTTTTAAACGTCTCATAGACGCATGCACATATAGACCACGCACGCAGAACATCTTGTGCACACGTTAAATCCTGTTCCGCTTTTCGTAAGAGTAAGCGGTGGGAACAGATGAGAGAATTTACAAAACCGCATACACACGGGGACTGGATGTTTAAAAAAAGTCAAACCAAAATGATACAGGAAATATGTATTGTTGTCTTTGCCGGTCGTCCATAGAAGACGAAATACATGTCGTGTTTGACTGTCCTGGCCATAATTATGTACTGGTTCAAATCTGTTGTCTGCGACAGATCAGTCCCCCAGGGATTTCACCAAATACTTTTTTATGTTCTGGGTAGATCTCCGAGGTTCGTCAATGATGAGATTTTGCGTATCCACCCATAAAGGTAGCTGCATTCCGACTTCAGGGATGTCTAAACATAACACGAGTGTGAATGCAGTTTTGTAGACGTTATCTGATGTTCCCACCGGCACGGCACACAAAAGGTCTTGTCTTCTTCCCAAAAGCGGAACGGGTTTTAACACGAGCGCACTCTGATAGGGAAACAAGTACAGTCGCACCCAGGAAAATAAAAAAAAATTTAAAAAATGGCTGGCACTGCTCTTGTGGCAGAGCAGAGCAGAGCAGCTCCAATTCCATGCAGAGAAGAAATCTGCCGTGATTTTAAAATGGTATACAAGATGTTTTGTGTGCCTTTGCATATGGGACCTCTATTCCTTCGGATGAGACTATAAACCCGAGGCCCCGTGTTCGAACACATGCAGAACATCTTGCGCACACGTTAAATCCTGTTCTGCTTTTCGGAAGAGTAGGCCATTGTGTGCCGGTGGAAACGGATGACAAAATTTACAAAACCGCATACACACGGGGACTGGATGTAAAAAAGCACATGAGTGCTTATTCCATTATCCTCGATATAAAAGAATAAATAAATAAATAAATAAAATATTCATAGTCTCAATGTTCGGAGTGCGTTTGCACACGAGACCTTTATAGTCTCATCTGAAGGACTTCGGGGGGAGTGGAGCTGGCACTGATGTTAACTCCAGGGGAAAAGTCCCCTCGAAATGGGGGTCTTGGTGGTGGTTCAAACCCAGGCCATCAGATCCTGAGCACAATTCTAACCACCAGCCAACAACACTTACGATCATCTCTCACACCAAACACACACAGAGAAAACCAGCCAGTTTGTACAGTTATTTGTATTGCCTTCCAATGACATGTTTTCGCACAATCACATCACGCACTTCTCTCATTCTCTCCAAACATGGCATCACTTAAGTGTCTTGGTACTGTAGCTCAGAAAGAAAGTGTTCCCTTCCAAATAACAGTCAGTACATACTGCAGAATTATGTTGCCTGAACTTGGGGGTGTACTGCTCTCTCTCTAATCTTCAAACTAAATCACTTGGGGTTTTTTTTTTAGTTTTTGGTTTTTTGCTTCTTTTACTACAACATGCGTTATCCCAATTAGAAAAAGAACAACTGCATTGTTGTTGGTTTTTTTTTAACCTTGCAACTTCAAATAATTTCAGAACAACAAAAAGCAATATTGAAATTGTGGGTTTTCTTTTTTCTCGGTTATTTTCTTATGGCGTTCCACAAGTTTGCTTCCGAGCTAGTTGTGAATACTGAACTTTTTCTGAGCTGGTTGTCAGTGAGGAGCACTGAACTAAACAGTAGAAATGAAGAATATTTCAGTGCTACACCATAGTCAATAATATCAAACACTGGCTGTATGAAGAAAAAAAAAGGGTGTTTGTGCAGGTCTGAATTTGAACAGATGAAGTGCTAAACGCCAGGAAAGGAAAATAACAACAACCCCCCCCCCCCCCCCCCCCCCCCCAAAATCACTGAATAACAAATATACTAAACTTAACGCACTCAAAGAGATTTGCAACAAAAGAAGAAAAAAAAATCCCAAAAAAATCTGGAGACATTAAATATACATTAGTTAAGATATATATAATTTGACTTGAGAATAAAACAACATGCTTTTCATTTGGTATTTCAGAATATAAAAAAAAACAATACGTCAAAGAACAAAACTTAACTTTACCGATATAAAACGATCATTGTCAACCCCCCCCCCCCCCCCCCCCCCCAATCCTTTTTTCTTCCATTTCTATCTCCTTTCTTGTGCACACCCACAGAAATCACAACCAAAAAAAACCCCCAAACAGTTCCCACTTTTTCTGCCATCATCTTCACTGCAGTACAGAAGACAGGCCGTTGAGCATCAAACCTTTCCCGCACACACAATCGTCCAGCAAAAATGTCTTCATCATCCCAATCTCATTGACATTCGAAAACAAAACAAGACTTCTTCAGAGAAGAGGATAGAAGATGGGTGGGTGGGATGGGTGGGTGGGTGGATGGGCAATCGAAAAACGGGCTTTTTCTTCCCCCCCCCCTCCCCCCACCTCACAGAGGCCACCAAAAAAATGACACTGGTTTCCAAATTGCCAGCCAAGACTGTGGCACAGCTGCACTTTCACCAGAAAAGAAAAGAGAAGAGACAAGAGAAAGCACAAGAAGTCTGTCTGTCTGTCTGTCTCATTGAGGGGGAGGGGGGGTTAAGGAAAAGAGTCAAACAAACATCATTCACGTGAACTCATTGTGAAGGCAACTGTCACATGACACATCAATGTAACATTTCAAGGACAACATGATCAGCCTACACAACTGGAACATACCCCATCACTTCACATCATCTCTAAGTCGTAGCACTTTTTTTTTTCTTCTTCTTCTTCAAATCATCCAAATATATATATATATAGATATATACACCAGTAAATCTATACACAGTCTACAAAGTAACGCATGATCAAGTCATAGTATATGCATCGATTTTCCAATAAACAAAAGAGAGAAGAAAATCAATCTGCCCCCATCACAAATACATTTTACACACACACACACACATGACAAAAATGAAGAAAGACAGCTCACAAGACCAACTCTTCTTCTTGTGCACACTTTTCATACAAATTTTTTTATCAACAACGAACTGGAAAAAAAAAAGACAAAAGAGATACAAAATAACGAAAAAGATGAAAATGGTGTAAGTTGATACAAGAGGGAAACAAACAAAAAAAAGAGAAAAAAATAAAGTGAGCACTGGATGTGTTTGTTTTGTAAATGCCACCGGAGTGAGATGAATCAACAGAACGAGTTACATGGATGCAACACTGTACAAAATTCACCTGAACAAGAGACCAGGCTGAAAGTCAGAGAGAGAGAGAGAGAGATGGACAGACCCACAAGAGAGGTGCCCACACCAACACTCGACCTGACAAGAAGCTCCGTCCCGTTCAAGCCATTCCCCCCCCCGTGTGTCGTGTATAACCACCATTTGACCAGCCTCCTGCATCTCCCAGCTAAAACGATCTTGTGTGTGTGTGTGCAGAAGAACCTATCTCGTCGTTCAGACTCCCAATCAAGGCACACTGAAGCCAGTGTTCAGGCAATGCACTCTCTTTCTCTCGCTTTTTTTGGAAAAGACTTGGCAGTAAAGCAAGCCCAACCATAACTGGTAACAGAGGAACATGGCCATTGAAACACTCTAGGAAAAAACTAGTCCACCTTTTTACCTGGGACTTGGTTCCTTCCTTCCATAACTTGAAAAATGTCCTTCTGTTCGTGTACCTAGGGGGAGGGGGAGGGGGAAGTAAGTAAGACAAACGTTAGCAGTAAAAAAGGCCCCTTGTTCTCAACATTCATGACTGATATAAAACTTGTATTGGCTGACTAAAAAGACCAGAAAAACCAAAACTGTGATGTGAAACAGCAGTTGATATGATGCACTTAACTTGGTGACTGATGTGCTGAATCTGGATGAAGTATCAAAGCAGAAATTAAATTATGGTGGGTTTTTTGTGTGTGACTGATTTCAATCTAAATACAAAGTAGAAACGTTAGTATTTTGAAAACGAGCTTTTTGGTTGGATCTGTAGGTGACGTGGAGTGGTTTTTCAATACATCTGAAAAAACCACTGGTAACCCATTCTAACAGTCCCTATGCACAAGACATATACATCACGTATCACTCAACAGTCTACATTGCTCGAATCTCACAAATAATCAAAACAGGCACAAACGTCAGAGAATAGAGAACACTTAACTAGTAACTAGCCTTTTTTTTTCTTTTTCCAGTTTCAATATATTTATTTGCATGTGTGTGATTTTTTTTCTGTTCATAAAAAACCCCCACCCTCTCCTGGTGACAGGGCGATGTGAGGCTGACTACATGCCGACATGTCATGATCAGATAACAAAAGCACTTGGTGTGAATTGCTGTTGTGATGGCTGAGGCACTGTTGTCGTCAAGAAAAAGGTTTACCTGAGATTGAAAGAGTGGCTAGGTCATAACAGAACAAAACAGGAGCATGGTCATATCCATCATCTTGGGATTTTGTTCGTGACAGAGGGAACATTCACATAGGACCAACACTCATGGAAAGGAAAGGGAAGGGAAGGGTGCTTTTGGCATCTAAGTAGGACACGGAGCATTAGGGATTCTCTAACTCTACCCACGGGCGCCTGCAGGCATTCTCCATCACTACAAATCAACTACAGACAGGTCAGAACGTCATGAACAAACCAGAGTTTCCACAGTTTCAAAACCAAGAACGGCCAATCCCAAAGCCCATTTGTTCACTTTTACTAACAACCTCTGTAGTTGGGTCTCTGGAACTATCATAGCGCTCTAATGTAGCGCACAAAACTGAGACAGTCTTTCCCCATCTAGCGCTACTTCTACTACACAGAAGCTTTTCTGTAAACTTCAGTCCAAGCTTCAAGAGGAACGAAGTAACCTGACCGCAAAGAGCATGTTTTTTCCCCAGGGAAGGCGAGGTGAGAAGAGGAAATTTCAAAAGAATCAGGGTGGGTAGCATGTAAAACATAAAACTCGAAAGTAACTGGAAATCCAGTTCCAGCCTCCTCACAATCACCTAAAGAATGAAACTGAATGAACACAGTAACTACCACTGAAAACTGCTGGATGCCAGAAACAATGCTGACTTGCAACCTGGCAGAGCAGGTTTCATTACACAGTCTTTCAGCACACTTAACCATGGTGCTAAAAGTATCCCTTTCCATAAGGTCCCTATTCCGATTCATGGTGGTCGAATCTGACGGGCACAAAAGCTGAGTGGACTGAACTTTAAAAGCTGAGTGGACTGAACTTTTTCACTTGTGATCCCTCTGGTCTTCAATGTTCAAGTTTGAATCCTGGCGCTACACGATGGCTAGAGGGTGGCTCCCAGGTCAATGCAGACCTCCCTGTGCCATGCACACCCAACAGGCATTAAAGATCCCCTAACTTTATACTGTGGCTATCTGCAGCTTACTGAAACACAAACATACCCAACCTTGCTAGTTGTCAAACAAGTGAAAAAGGGGAAACGGCATTGGTTACTATAATACTGCCTCTCATTTAATTTACCATGCTCTGCAGACTCAGTATTTCATACAAAGCATACTGTACATCATCGCTCCTTTGGAAGATAAACGCTTTCTGACCACTTAAAATGGTTTTTTTGGTCAATCTTTTAAAAGCTCGTATGTACACTTGCATGAAATATCTAAAACTTAACAATGCCAGGTAAAATGCAGTAAGATTTTTGCTGTCTTTCTCATAAGGCATACTTAGGGATACAGATTTTTTTTTTTTTTTTTTTTGGGGGGGGGGGGGGGGGGGTCCTAGTATTAAAGTAGTAGCCTGTAGATGGCATCTTATAAATCTTCATCTCAAACGGACATAATAATGGACTGAATGAAAAAATAAAAATTACAATTTAACAGAATCTATAGTCTAAGCCATTATCATACTCTATTTTTTGTTTCTGTAAAAAAAACAACAACCCACACTAAACAACAAAAGTTTTGTTTTTTTTTAAAAGGGGGGTGGGAAAGGAATATAGACCTGAAAATATAGACCTGAAAATTGTGATCACATTCCATGACATAATATAAACACATTTTTTTTATCTTAACCCTAAACCCAGTAGCTGTTAAACACCCACCCCCCCCTCCCCCAGCCAGAGCCCCGAGGTTCACCAAAGGTGAAATTTTGCGTACGCGACCATTTTTGCCCACCATGAAGGTAGCCGCATTCAGGCTGTGGGGGGATGTGAAAAACTATTTTTAAAGAAAAAGCTGCTGCTGCTGCTGCTGCTCCAGGGTTACTGTGATCGGCGGTTTAACAGGACATGTAAAAATGACTGATCGGTAAAAAGTCGAACGCTACAAAATACACTGTACACCATGCAACCAATCTACTCTGGGGGGGCTACAATACTGACTCTGTTCATTTAAGGCCTGAGCATGTCTTCATGATTGAACCAATTTGTACCGTCTATAAAAAATGACAAGAATCCATTAAAAAAAAAGTCATACTGCCTACTACATGTCATCATCGTGGAAAGATCATCTAAAGAAAGGTTCACAGAATATGAAGTTATAAACATCTAAAATCTGATGAAAGTATAAAATACCTTGCACATACATGTGTGTACGCACACACACACACACACACACACACATTAAGAGGGGAAAAAACCAAACCCATGTACAAACATGAATGATGAAAATATCAAAAATCAATATCAATACTTTTTGTATCAATTGACCCATTCACACCAATACACAAGACTATGTATAAATGTACAAATGAACTTGAAAAATGTCGGAAAAATGCTAATGAGAAAGCTACTTTTATAGATGCCTTCAAAAGCAGAAAATGAAGGGACATTATTACAGACTTTTGCCATACAACGCCACTATTTCAGTTTAAGTTAAGTGAAACCATTCACACCAGCAGCCAGACATCAATGCCATCTCCACCTTACCTCAGTCAGTCTCTGTCAGGGAGTAAATTTGACCTCACAAAGCTAGCCCACAGACCTCTGCCAATCTTGAAAAGATTGCCAATTTTGTTGAACTTAAAAATGGTTCTACATCCCCCCTCCCCCCCCCCCCAAAAGCAGGCACATGCTTTTGTATCTAAAATTGGCATAACAGAAGAGCAGAACCTCTGATTACTGGTTATTGTAAAAATTTTTAAAAGCAATGAAAAATGGGTTAAAATGTTAAGTGGGAACGGCATAACTGGTCACTAGTCCCCCACTTTTCATTTATAATTTTCTGTTAACTGCCGCGAGTGATAAAAGTCAACTCTGCAGGATTCTATTACTAAAACTTAAACCTCTCAGCACATTTCATTTTTTTTCTTTCCCTTAACTACATTTTCACATCTGAAATAAGAACGGTTTAATCAATTTTTTCTCTCCTAAAAACACGACTTCCTCAAAGTGTCATTTCACAACAAATATACAGCAATCGTTTATAATACAAATTAAAACAAGATGGCGCAAAAAATAATGAAATGCACTCTGCGCATCTAATATCCTTACAATTTACTCCTGGGACAGAACTATTACTCCATGCTTGCTAGTTCAAATCCTCTGGTTCTGATGAATTTATAGACCATAAAAATTTGACAGAACCAGCACAGAATTCTGAGTACCACAGTGAGAAAGTTTCCTTCAGTCATAGACAGCATCATCAATTTTTCGATGACTGGAACATTATAAAACCACCTTCCAAAACTAGCCAACAGGGAGGCAAAGTTTCGACAATGTGGACACCATCCAAAATGCTGTTTAATAAACTGGATTCCCACACTATCTGGCCTCGCCTGTCAACCATAGCGTGTGATTTTGCATTTCTTTGAAGGGTATTTTCACCCACTTTATAGTTGCAAAATTTTTCTATAAAGGCAAACTTCATTTCAGTTTCTATGTAGAGGAAGGTCAGCACCATGACCGGCACTGTTCAACTCCTAACTTCACTCCCTGACTGGACCTAGCTGAGAAGATGGGAGGCAAATCAACAACAGCAGCTGATGAAGAATGGCCACAGCTTACTCAACAGAGGCCCCCCCCCCCCCCCCCCCCCCCCCCCCCCCAGGGCATTACCAGAAACACAGCACACCTAGTGAGCACGCATACGCTATCTGATCCTTTGTGAACGTGTTTTTGTTGAGTTGAACCTTGCTGTCCTTGTAAGCATCTTTCATTAACTCTTTCATTTTCAGAGCCTGGTAGAACAGTTTCCCTAAACCTATCCTCGAGTCCCAGTGCTTCAGAGGTTTCCACGGACCAGAAAACCTGGACGCAGCTGGTCAGCATTCATAAACAGTACAGCCCCTGACAATGCAGAGACCCTGGTCTTTTGCAGTATTGTTCATCGAAGGTCTGTTCAATGTTTGTGAAGGGAAGGCCTCCTGGGCCCTGGACAGTCATTACCTAGACCCAAGTGTCTGCATGGGACACTGATACCCAGCAGGGTTATGTGTTCAAACCTGTCCTGTGGACTTTGCTCACAGAGTACAGGCATGTTTAATTACTTTCCATGAACAGTTTGCACATAAGCGTGCATGCATGCATGTCTGTACTTTTCTTGACATGGTTGTTTGTATTTAAGTTACCTGGTCTAACACAGGCATGTTTGATTACTTTCCATGAACAGTTTGCATATAAGCGTGCATGCATGCATGCATGTCTGTAATTTACTTGACATGGTTGTTTGTATTTAAGTTACCTGGTCTAACACATACGAGTCACCCACCACTGTAATAACTGCAAACAATATTTACTGCTTTCACTTATTAGCTCAACAGTGCATACTTCAAAGCTAATAATTACAAATTCTAGTATCCTTTCGCTTTGAACTACTAAGTACCTTATTTTCAGGAATAAACTCTTCTAGAAACTCAGGAATGAAGGGGGGAGTAAAGCTTTCCTGGAACACGGAAAGGAAGGGAAGCAACTACTCACAGAAATGTGTGACTGAAAGAGTTAAAGTCAGGACAGTCAAACACACGAATGATTGACCAATGCACACACAGCTGACACCAACGAACACAACTATTCGACCTACATCTCCTGTTGACGTGCCTGCAACGTGCTGTGTGGGAGGGAAGCAGTTAATCTTCCACAGGTGAATGAAACGCCATCATCACAATCATCCAAAAAGAACTGAATGAAGAGGAGAGGTAATTTAAAAAAAGACAAAAAGAAAGAAAAGGTATTCATGGACACAAAATACACCCCACACCACCAAACACTGAAGGCGCATGTTGCAGAACACAATGATGGGAGGTGAACGGAGAGAGACAGAGAGAGAGAGAAGAGAGAGAGAGAGAGAGGGAGAGGAGAGAGGGAGAGAGTGAGAGTGAGAGAGAGAGAGAGAGAGAGAGGAGAGAGAGAGAGAGGGGAGGCAGACGAGTGAAGAAATACACGACGCATCACCTGAGCTCTTCACGACGGCCACAGAACACAGAGGACAAAGGTCTTTGTCATCACACAATTTGGGAGGCTGGCTATCGGGGGGGGGGGGGGAAGGCCTGGCCTGCACCCACAGTCAACAAAGCGACCGACACGACACGACAGGACATGACATGACAGGACAGGACAGTATGCACACACACACACACCCTTCTCTGAGATCGACACCATTACCAGCAGCACACTGCCCTTGCTGTCTTTTTTTTTTTTTTTTTTTCAATCTCCCTCAGTAGTGAGAAAGAAAAAAAAAAACAATCGGTCTAAATCCACTGGTGTGTTATTGATGGTGCTACTTGCAAATGTGTGTACACACAGTAAGTAAACCAACCATCCACAGTTCTCTCTCTCTATATATATATACACACACATTCCTGTCCCTGTGTCAGTCAGCACACATACACCTTTTAATGAAGGAAGAAAAAAGTTGGAAAAAAAAAACAACCACAAAACCAAACCATCTCCAAATGACACCGAAGTTATCTCTTCACACCTGCAGTAGTAGTAGTAGTAGTAGTAGTAGCCAGTTTCTACAACAACACCACCACCGCCGCCGACAACGAAGACTCTCGCCCGTGAAACCAACAGAACGGGAGCCCTCCTTCAAGGGAGAAAAAAAGTCCATGGAATAAAACAGTCTTCCTCGGATGGGAGTGGAAGGAAGGAAGGAAGGAAGAGCGATGTCGAGCAACACCACAAGCAGTCCCTCTCTAGCTCACTCCCCGAGGATCGGCTGTTCCAACTCTCGGCGCAGTCCACCTCACGAGCAATCTTCATCATCTTGAGTATCGTGTCACATCCCCACACACACACACACATGCCCAGCCAGCCAGCCCCTCCTCCTGCCCTCACTCCCCTAACCCCTAGTCTCAGACAGACTGACAAGACGAGACGCGCCGACACCTGACACCGGAATGTCGGCATGAACTGGAAGCGGTTAGCTGGAGACGGGTGACCAGCTTGACCAACACCAGGATAGGAGAGAGGCAATGGGGAGACACTAGGAAGGGGGTTGCTGAGCGGATGGATGGATGGGTGGGTGGGTGGTATAGGTGCTGTGATCAGGTGGTTAGAGAAGCACCGTCCACGTAGTCATCAGGTCATCACAGGGTGGAGGGGGTGGGGGTACTCACGCCGTCCTATCATGGCACACAATTCGACCAGCTGTCCTGGAGAGAGCCCTGGTCAGTCTCGATGACCCACGCTGGAAGGATGGCAGACGGGGCACTACTACCTCCACTTCCTTTCCCTCCCTCCCTTCCTTCCTCCATCACTCACTCCCTCACCAGGCATGTCCACAGCCTCTGGTGTCCAGCACACACACACACACGCTCTCTCTCCTCAGCCAGGTTTGTTTCACCTTGCTTCACACGAGATTGAGCACTTCCACAGAATCCAACAATAGACAGGGTGGTGGTAGTGGTGGTTGGGGGAGGAATCTAACGACAGCTGACCTCCACGGTTGAACTGGCTTACAATGGCACTTGCAAGGGGAAGAAAAGAGATGAATGAACTGGTACAGGCAGACACGACACCACCACCCACGCTGTTTTGTCCCCAACTGTGGTCTCGTCCACTGAGAGCAGACGGATTCTGCCGTCCACCTTTCACACTTGAGGGGTGGGTTGAACAATATATATATATATATATATATATATATAAAACGACAGCTCAAATGTTTACACCTTGAAGGCTGGACTTTTTTTTTTATTCGCACCTGTTTTTTTTCTCTCTCCATAGCAGAAACGGAGAAAGGTCAACAAAAATATTTAAAAATTAGACATATATAAAAAACCAAGTCCAGCACATTGTGAATGAAATGTGTGGAACAAGTTGTAAGATTGAACGACTACAGCGCTGTCAAGTTCTGCACTGTTTACTTTAAAACATTAAAATTGTTGTTTCACAATAAAAATACAAAACAAATTCAAAGCATGAAAAAAATACACCAAGCCCCCCCCAAAAAAACCCATCCAGTCACATTTCACAACCTCCCCCCACAAAACATTTACTGTGTTTCTAAAAACAAATGTGCCAAACTGTTTCCGGTTTGACTTTCAATTCTCATGAATTTTCTCCCCTACCCAATTCTTCAATCTTCTTTTCTCTCGTGGGGTTTTTCACCACTCGAGACTCGTGTGATCACTCTTGTCCCTTTTACGTTTAGAAAAAGGAAAACTCAGTTTGCCAGAAACGTCTGACAGCAGGGGTGTGTGTGTGTGTGTGTGTGTGTGGGAGCAGAGTGAAGAGGGAACAGGGGGAAGGGGGTGGTGGGGTGGGGTGGCAAGACAAGTGGTCTCCCTTGTCTCATGCCTTCCCGACACCACTCCCCCTCCCTTCTCCTCCCCTCTCCCCCCCACCAACACCAAGGCAGCTGCTTCACTGATTTGCAGGAGGCACAGAAGAAGAAGAAGGGGGGTGGGAGAACGGAAACACCACATGTCCTGTAACACAGCTGCCTTGAATCAACGCTCTGGAAAGAAGCCGGACTGTCTGGCTGGGAGACCCAACCGTTGTCACAATATCTGCTGTCAGGCAGGAGGAGGAGGGAGGCCTTCACTTTGAACGACAGGCGCCACCAAGGTGGTTTTCTCTCTCACTAACAGTCCATCATCGCAAACCACTCCAAAAAAGTCAGTTGCTACGCGTTGGTCGTCTGTCCACACACACGTGTGAAAAAAGGGCAAAGGCCGGAGTATGTAAAAGGGCAAGGCCGGAGTTCTCTCAAAAACGCGCGGAACCTAAACTTAGAAACTTCTCGCTTCCTCACATCACTCTAGTGGCCTGGTCTCTCCGCCTTTCCATCTCAAGAATAATCCAGGGTTGGGGGTGTTGTTTATTTTTTTTGTTGCTGTGTGAGTTTTTTTTTCCTTCTTTTTTTCCCTTTCTTTCTTTCTTCTGTCAACATCACCAATGACTACTTCTGCTGCTACCTCCCAACCAGACAGCGAATGTCTGCAGCACAAAAAATCCACCTTTTTTATTATTTTATTTTTTAAAAGGTTGCTCGTTTGTTGTTAATTCATTTATCACGCCACTCCTGTCCATGCTGGTTTCTGAAGGCAGGCAGGCAGGCAGGCAGGAGGTAGACAAAAGCAACAGTAGCACAACCCCTCCCAGGTCTACTACTGTCACTGTCAGAGGTGCTGGTGGCACTGACTCCAACGCAACACAGCACAGCTGGCGAACAAAGCAGACGACCTACACATTGGTTGGAGATCCAGACAGAAGGGAGGAGGAGGAGGAGGAAGGTATGGGGAGGAGGAGGAGGAGCAGGAATAGTGGGCCCTAGCGGTGACGCCATCGTCAAACGGAATCGCCAGCAGCTGCTGCAACAGGCTGTTCTTGTTGTCGATGGGTTTGACGTCCACAGGCGGCTGCACACACACACACAGAGTCACACTGAGTCATCTGAGACACACTGTCGGTGGTTATGGGGTATAACGCATCTGCCTAGAAAGCGAAAAGTCCGGGTCGGAAGTGTGCGGTGTTTCGATCCCTGTTTGGGCCCGAAACTTTCCCCCATCCATTAAAATTTTTAGAATTCTTTTATATCGAGGGTGATGGAATAAGCACTTGTGTGCCTTTTTTGCATCCAGTCCCCGTGTGTATGCAGTTTCGTTATTTTTGTCATCCGTTCCCATTACACCATGTGTGGCGGTCTTGGTGCTAGTCTTTCGGATGAGACGATAAACTGAGGTCCTGCGTGTTACACATAATTATTTAGTGCACGTAAAAGAACCCACAGCAACAAGACAGTTGTCCCTGGCAAAAATTATGTAAAAAAAAAAAGCCACTCTGATAGGGAAACACATACAGTTGCAGACAGTAAAATGAAAAAAAAAAAAAAAAAAAAAAAAAGGGTGGCGCTACTCTTGTGGTGACGCGCTCTCACCGGGAGAGCGGCCTGAATTTCAAGCAGAGAAATCTGCCGTGATTTAAAGTGGTATGAAATAAAATTTAAAACAAACAAAAAAAACCTTCACGACAGGAGCTTTTTATATTAACCCTAGTGGCGCGGTTCCCGGAATATTCCGGGAAAGGCGGGTCTAGGCTGTGTGGCGGATCCCGGAATATTCTGGGATGACGTGGGTGGTCATAGTTGAAAGCTTACTTTCGCTTTCAAAGGTCAGCCAATGAATGTTAAGGCCGTTGTAGGCCCGCAGAAAGGGGTGAAGGTCGTTTGACACACACAAGCAACGAAGAATCTGATTGGTTTAGAGTGTATTTTATTTTTTTTTCGGACCAGCCCAGATCGTCTTCAACAAAAATGGCGGCCAGCGTTTGCACTAGAATTTCTTCAAGCGTTTTTCGAGCTTTTTTACAAAATTGACAGCGAGGAGGAGTTTTAGAGGCTGGATTTGGTTGAAATAAACAATGAGAGAGACGATGAGGTAAGGATTGTGGAATATTTTTGAAAAACTTGGTAAAAATTGATCGCGATCGGACTGAATCGAGCGGTGCTAGTTTTGCTGGATGGACTTTTTCGCTACTCGGCGATTTCGACGTCACAGATTGTTTTACTTTATTTTGACGCAACGAGGCTTCGAAATAACTGTTGTTGAGTCAAATCGCTATGCTGCTGAGTACTTTGCATCACATGAAATCAAGCGATCTTTGTATTTTTGTCATAGAAAGCCACCACTTCGCACATTCCGCCATGACGGTCGCGATGGCGTCGATCCTGTCGCTGAACTTTTCCGAGTATTTGGTGACCGATAAAGCGATACAAACTCCTTATTTTTTGAAAACTAATGTCAAGAAATAGTGTTTACCTAATCATGACATTTATGCACCGCAAGAACTTTGCTTATCGTGTTAAAATCGATCCGGGGCCCTGACAGTGGACAGTGATGGTAGTGCGAACATATTTTTTTATTTTTATTTTTTTACATAATCATAAACACTACACACTATTATAAAATTATACTCATTTAAAAGCATATTATCTCTTCTTTCCAGTGATCTATAGCTTAACACATTTAATTCAGTTTTATATATCAATATCAAGGGTTGTTTGAGCCCACCATGCTCCAAAACAATGCTAGCCAATGTTAATTCAGCCAATAGAAGTGAGGCTTGTTGCTGTTTATTTAGCGCTACTAGGGTTAAAAAAAAGAAAAAGCATTTCCTTTTCACATACTAACAAACCCAGTTACAGATTAAACAAACAAACAAAAATGTGTGTGTGTATGTGTTGTTCTTTTTGTGGTCTGATCAAAGTTAGGTTTTCGGTAATGTCAGCTGAAAACTTCCATAATTGCACAAAAACTGGCAATGAAAAAAAAAAGCATGCAAGCTCTTGCATAGACACTTACCACAGTAAGAAAATATTATATATGGTGCCCTGAATCGAGAGAGAGAGAAACTGTAAAAAACAAGAACTTGACAAAATACTTTGATTCCGTTTGAACACACACACACCCCTTTAAAAAAACAACAACAAAATTCCCAGAACTGTTTGATTGCATTTTTTTTTTTACTTACACATTTTAAATGCTTTACCACCATGAGTTCACATACCATCCCCCAAATCCCTATTAAGGAAAAAACAACAACCCAACCCCAGACTTATATTCAAAGTACACAGACAATTCTGTCCCGCTTCTTCATGTTCACAATGACATTGAATGGACAGTTGTTACCGGTTGCATGACTGTGTAAGAATGAGCTGAGTGCAAGCGCTTTGATTTTTGTCTCTGCAAGATAGAGCGCTATATAAATTCCATTTATTATTATACCCCCTCCCCCCCTTAACATGTATGTTTGTCTGTCGTGTCCGACGATGACCTCCAAAACAGCAGAGGAGGCAGCTGCTGTTTCGGAAACTGGGAAGAAATTTGATTATAGTGGAGATGCCTTGCCCACAGTACATCCCCACTCTCTCAGCCAAGTGGGCATAAGGACAGTCAACATTGGAGATGTTCTCCAAAGGCCAACCAGCCCCCAGGGCTGCAGCACATAAGGACTGTAGCAAGTCAAGCCTCCAAGTCAGAGAGTCATAGTCGATCACTAAAGACTAAGCTGTAAAGTGGAATTCCATCAGTGGGAAAGCCACTGGTCATACAGTCTCTCACTTTGCTGTTGCCCCCAGCGTCAATGGTTTAATCAAGAACTGTGATAAAGCCCAGGCGCTGACCCCCCCTCTTAACAACAACAAAACCAACTCCCCAACCAAAAACCAAACAAACACACACCACGGTGGAACCTACCCGCGGCTCTTTCTGCACCACGTTGATGGGCTGGGCCGTGGCAGCCAGTTTGCCGGCGGCGGCAGTGGAGGAGGAGGTGGAGACGCTGGTGGACTGCTGGGGCGGCCCTATGACCGCTGCTGCTGCCGCTGCCACGCTGGTGGACGAGGGCTGAGGGGCCAGCAGCTGGTTCCGGAACAGCGAGGCCGCCTTGGATGCCGAGTCGTCCTGCTCCGGTTCAGGGTCCGACCCTGAAGATGGAGGCATCATCCATGAGGTCAGACAGACATATTATGGTTCAGGGTCCGACCCTGAAGATGGAGGCATCATCCACGAGGTCAGATGTATTGTTATTATTATCTGGTACTGGTTGGTAGTTATTTATTCTTTTATATTTATTCTTTTATATGGAGGCATCATCCACGAGGTCAGATATATTATTACCTGGTGCTGGTTGGTAGTTATTTATATATTTATTTATTCTTTTATATGGAGGCATCATCCACGAGGTCAGGTGTATTATTATTATTATCTGGTGCTGGTTGGTAGTTATTTATTTATTTATTTATTCTTTTATATGGAGGCATCATCCACGAGCACACAAGCGCTTATTCCATTATATATTATATCAGATGTATTGTCAGATGTATTATTATTATCTGGTACTGGTTGGTATTTATTTATTTATTCTTTTATATGGAGGCATCATCCACGAGGTCAGATGTATTATTACCTGGTACTGGTTGGTATTTATTTATTCTTTTATATGGAGGCATCATCCACAAGGTCAGATGTATTATTACCTGGTACTGGTTGGTATTTATTTATTCTTTTATATGGAGGCATCATCCACAAGGTCAGATGTATTATTACCTGGTACTGGTTGGTATTTATTTATTCTTTTATATGGAGGCATCATCCACAAGGTCAGATATATTATTACCTGGTGCTGGTTGGTATTTATTTATTTATTCTTGTATATGGAGGCATCATCCACAAGGTCAGATGTATTATTACCTGGTGCTGGTTGGTATTTATTTATTCTTTTATATGGAGGCATCATCCACAAGGTCAGATGTATTATTACCTGGTGCTGGTTGGTAGTAATTTATTTATATTTATTCTTTTATATGGAGGCATCATCCACGAGGTCAGATATATTATTACCTGGTGCTGGTTGGTAGTTATTTATTTATTCTTTTATATTTATTCTTTTATATTTATTTATTCTTTTATATTTTATTTATTTATTCTTTTCTATTATTATTTATTCTTTTATGTTTATTTATTTATTCTTTTGTATTTATTTATTTATTCTTTTATATATCTATTCTTTTATATTTGTTTATTTATTCTTTTATATTTATTTATT
The DNA here is from genome assembly GCA_028751875.1 of Rapana venosa. Taxonomy (NCBI): domain Eukaryota; kingdom Metazoa; phylum Mollusca; class Gastropoda; order Neogastropoda; family Muricidae; genus Rapana; species Rapana venosa. Next base: position 14,341,599 of record CM054166.1, read on the forward strand.
TATTCTTTTATATTGAGGATAATGGAATAAGCGCTCGTGTGCTTTTATAAAAAAAAATCCAGTCCCCGTGTGTATGCGGTTTTTGTAAATTCTGTCATCTGTTTCCACCAGCACACAACGGCCTACTCTTCCAAAAAGCGGAACAGGATTTAACGTGTGCGCGCAAGATGTTCTGCGTGCGTTCGAACACGGGGCCTCGGTTTATAGTCTCATCCGTAGCAGGTTTGTGTGGATTGATGATGTGTGGATCTTGTTCTGTGACTTGCCGTTTTCTTTCTCTTGAAGTACTGTATCGTTTCGTGTGGTGTTTATGTTGTTTTTGTATTGGATCAGGTTATGTTGTATTGTGTCGAGTTGCATCATGTACTGTACTGCGCTGAATTGTTTTGTGTTGTGTACCACCCGTAGTCACATGCACAGCACATTGCTGTAGTCATTTTAAAAAAATTCAGGCTGCTCCCCCTACAGACAACTCGCATATCATTCTGTAGTCAGATTTCAGGTTACATTATGTTGTCATACCTCTGCAGTAAGAAATGACCATTGCCTCTGCATTCAAATAATGAAATTAAATAATGAAATTATATCAATGTACGAGAACTGGCCAGTACTCTTTTCTATCAGATTTAGGAACAGAAGCAATCTAACAGCCACATACTTGGCAGGACCCTTCCCCCTCCCCAGTTGGAAAAACCTTTCAGCGGGGCTTTCTCCCTGAAAACTGCATGCTGGGTATGTTTAAGCCATGTCCATACCACCTTTCAGCCAAGAAGGCCAGACTCCTCTACAGAAGACTTCCTACTACACTTAGTTCATATATATAATAAAAGGATGAAATATAAAGTCCCAAAAGCTTACAGTACACAAGCACCAAGTCGGCATGTGTAGGTAAGAACTTGTAATTCATTATTTATGTTCTGTATTGTGTACACTACTTTTAGCCATGGCAGATTTCTCTTGTGTAAAATTTGAGCTGTTTTCCAAGGGGGACAGCACCTCACCACCACAACAGCAGTGCCACCACTACCCCCCCCCCCCCCCCCCTTTACCAAAACAAAAAAAAAATCTCCTGTCTGTATGAACATTTGTTTCCTTATGTGGTGCATGCATACATACACTTGCGGGTAATAATAATGTATGGAATTTATATAGCGCTGAATCTTGTAAAGCAACAAATCAAAGCGCTCAGACGACAGATTTTCAACAACAAAAAATCGAGGATAACGGAATAAGCACTCATGTGCTTCTTTTACATCCAGTCCCCCCCGTATGTATGCATGCAGTTTTTGTAAATTTTGTCATCTGTTCCCACCCCCGGCACACAATAGCCTACTCTTTCGAAAAGCAGAACAGGATTTAACGTGTGCGCAAGATGTTCTACATTCACACACACACACAATTATATATATATATCTACATGTATGTATGTATACTCACAGGTTTCCCCGGGGTTGCTGCTGGAGTTGGAGAGCAGGCGGAACTGCTTGTACCTCTTGTTGGCCTCCTGTCGCAGCGGGGCCACCACGTCCTCCTCCCCCGCCCCCCGCCCTCCGTGGTCCTGCGTCATGTTGTCAACTGAAACACAAAGCTCCGGCCTGCAGCGCTACTGGTGGCGAAGTGTGTGCGTGCGCCGCTTATTTCCTTTTTATCCCCCTTTTTTTGGGTCATGTTTCTTCTCCCAAGAGGAGGTTTGACATTGATGAGCCTTCTCCATCCCTCTCTCTGTTTTGAGCTTCCTCCTTATTATTTATGCTGCCCCTTTCTCTCTTAATTTAAGATCATCTGCAATACAGGCAGCCCGGGTCTTGCTAGGTCTTCCCTTGAATTATGTGCGCTGCTGCTTCCTCCTTATGTATGCCCCTTTCTCTAAAAATCATCTGCAATACAGGCAGCCCAGGTCTTCCCTTGAATTATGTGCGCTGCTTATTCTTTTTCCCTTTTTTCTTTACACGCACATAAAAAAAGGTGAAGGTGTCCCCTAACCTACATGGTCGTAGGGAAGCGAGGCGTCAGAGACCTCAGCTTCTCCAGGGGCCAGCATACTGAGGGCGGCGCCCATCTCCTCTCCCTCGCTGCTTTTACCTTTCCTGACCCTGAGGAGGGCAGGTACCTAATTACGGCTACGTGTATGATTTCCCCATTTACATGTATAATTTTTGTTTTTATATATATACAGAGATAAGAAAAAAAGGTGTAGCGACAGCATAAAGAAGCCAACACTGCCTCCTCAAACCCTTTATAGCTGTCAACAATATGTTCAAAACCATCCCAAAGCTTCTCCAGTTCCAGACACACACTTTTGGAAATGTTTACAAGGACACCATGTCATTTTCTATTTTTCCCCACGTGGAAAACCAAAAAATGAACATAACTGATGGTATAAACAGCTTATACAATCACATAAAAAAAAGAACCATATTTCACCAGATAACACAATATGTAAATGCCATAACAACTGAAAACTGACAGGATGGAGACAAAAGCAGGCGAGACAAGTCCTAAGGAAACAGACCATCTTTCCATGGTAAACCACGTCAGTGACGCCACTTCTTTCTTCTAACGCTCAGACAGCTTCTACTGTGGTCTGTCATAGGAGCGAAAATGCGCTACACTGCCGTTAAGCGCCTGACAAGTCAGGCCCAGCGTATCCATCTACAGCATGGGAGAGAATTGTTATCTTTTTAGTCTTTCTGGAAAAAAAAGGCAGCAGAATGGACCAAGAAGGCAGAAAATAGACAAGGAGGAGGCGACAGGAAAGAAAAGGAACAAGGCAGAAAAGAATAAAAAGAGAGGGATAGAAAAGAGGGAATTCCCAGCACAGTATTTCCAGGAAGGGGGGGATGATGTTTACACTGACAAATCCCCGGCATCTCCACCCTGGGAAGTTTTTTCTGCATTGCCCGTTTTAGGTTTTCCATTTGAACGATAGGGGCAATGGAGCACCATCCTACCACAGACTGCTGTGAGAAAGCCAACAGCAATATTGCAACTCACGGAGTAAACACCACTTTCAGGTTCAGCAGATCTCTCTGTGTAAAATTCAGACTGCTGCTCCCCCCCCCCCACCCCAAGAGAGCATTTCGCCACAAGAAAAGCCAATCTACTTACTACACACAGAAAATGCAGCTGATAGAAAAAGAAACTATTTCGTAAAACTAACATTGTGATATATAATGTGATATTGTGTTCTCATCACCAGTATGGTCTACTAATGAATAAAACACACACACACACACACACACACACAAGAGGAGAGCTGACTTACTGGTCTCTAATATATGCTGAGGGAGCTCGCTGCCTGTATCAAATTCCAACGCCAGCGACTGTAACGACTGTTGATTTGACGGCTGCTGTTGCTGTTGTTTCTGTTGTTGCTGTTGTTGTTGTTGTTGTTGCTGCTGCTGTTGCTGTTGTTGCTGCTGCTGCTGTTGTTGTTGTTGTTGTTGTTGTTGTTGTTGTTGTTGTAAATGTTGCTGAATGGTTTTCTCAGAGCGGGCACTGCATATATTGCGCAGCTCCTGCTTGACGTACTGTTGAACCGTAGGTGGCGTGCTTCCCATGGGCAGATCTCCGGCCATCTTTTTGCTGTCAACACACACACACACCGTTCTGCTGGTTACAGCAACAGCATGGATTTATCACATATATGTGTATACAAGTAAAAATGCATCCACTGACACAAAGGAAGCTCACACACACATGTAAAAAAAAAAAAAAAAAAAATTTACCACCATGAAATGCCCTTGTCAAAACACTCCCCCCCCCCCCCCACCCCCCCCCTACTATCACAGAATAGCCCAAAATATGCAGATACCTCCATACCCAATCTCTCCATCGAAAATGGCTTTATTTCAGAGAAAATAAAATCAGCTATTTGGGGCAACTGTGAGCCTGTATAGCATATCACGTATGCCAAATCAGATACAGTAAGTAAGTACGGTGTGGCTAAACGCACGCGCAGAATCTGCCACACCTGCATCTCACCACCCACACACACACACATACACACATCTACCCACAACTTTTTACCTGTCAGGTAACGAGGCGTTCATGAAATCCGGAAAATCGGAAAAGTCGGGGAAGGGTTGAGCGGAGGTGCTGGTGGGGGCGGCCATGGGGAGGTGGGGGGTGGGGGGGCTGAAGGTGGCTGCTGACGATGACGACGCGGGCCCTGAATAGGCCGGAGGACCCGCCGGGTTGTACCCCGACGAGGTCATCGTGCCCTGGCTGAACGGGGGAGACACCTGCAAACATGACGTCTGGAATTATAGCGAGAGAGAGAGAGAGAGGTAGGGGTGAGAGAGAGGGGGGAGGGGGGTAGGGGTGAGTGTGTGAGAGAGAGAAAAGGTAGGGGTGAGTGCGAGAGAGAGAGAGAGAGAGAGAGTAGGGTGAGTGAAGAGAGAGAGAGAGGAGGGGAGAGAGAGAGAGAGAGGGAGAGAGAGAGGAGAGAAGAGAGAGGGAGAGAGAGAGAGAGAGAAAGAGAGAGGTAGGAGAGAGAGAGGGGAGAGAGAGAGGGAGAGAGAGAGAAAGAGAGAGAGAGAGAGGGAGGGGTAGGGAGAGATAGAGAGAGAGAGAGAGAGAGAGAAGAAAGAGAGAGAGAGAAACAAAGAGAGAGAAAGAGGGAGAGAGAGAGAACTCGAAAGATTTATTCAAAAAAAGGCCATTGGCCCATACATGAAGGGGTTGCCGAGAGAGAGAGAGAGAGAGAGAGAGAGAGAGAGAGAGAGAGAGAGAGAGTGAGTGTATGTGAGTGTGCGTGAGTGTGTGTGTGTCAAAGTTTTATTTGCAGATGGTCCACTGAATAAGCAAGGTATTTATTTGCGTTTTTGTCATCAAGTCTTCCATCTTCTTTGTCTTCTTCTGTCAAGTTTCTCCCAGGGGAAGTTTGACATTGATGAGCCTTCTCCATCTCTCTCTGTTTTGAGCTTCCTCCTTATTATTTATGCCCCTTTCTCTAAGATCATCTGCAATACAGGCAGCCCAGGTCTTGCTAGGTCTTCCCTTTGGTCTCTTTCCATCCACTACGAAGTTCATTGCTCTTTTTATGATGTGGTGGTCTGCTCTCCGTTGAACGTGCCCAAACCAGCGCAGCCTATTGCTACTAGCTATCAAGCCTTCCATCTACGAAAAAAAAAAGAAGAGACACAAATAGAAATGAAAAAGGCTTTAAAGGAGAAGAGATAGGAAAAATAACCCCCAAAAGCAACACAATACAAGCAATAAAGGACATATTACGTTACAACATCTTCCAATCATATCAACCATCCCCTTTCTTCTCCTCATCTGTTCTTCTGCAAACACAAAATGAATGACGAGCCATACATATAGCCGAGTGGTTAAGACCGTTCCGACTTCAATCCCATGGATCCATGAAGTCGTGGGTTCGAATCTTGATGGCTTCTGGTGAATCGAGGGTGGGGGATTTTTACAATCTCACAAGTCAGCTTCAAGTGCAGACCTGCCAGTGCCTTAATTCCCTTCATGTACACATGCAGAAGATCAACTATGCATGCTAAAGATCCCGTGATTCATGTCAGTGTTCGGTGGGTTGAGGAAATTATATGAACACACCCAGCATAAATCCCACAGTTGGAAAGTGGCTGCCTTTACGGTGTGCAAAAACAGTCCCACACGCAATATCACACGACTGGTACATATCAAAGCTCTCGGCAAGAAGCAAAAACCCCAAAACAAATCACACAAAAACACACACACACAAAACAATAAGAGCAAAAAAGTAAGAAAACAATCACCCCCCCCCCCCTTTAAAAAAAACACCAAACCAACCCCAAACACCCCCAACTAATATCTAGAGTGAGTGTGTGTGCACGCATGTGTGTGAAATCCACACATTCAAGGAGTTCTAAGGAGTTGTGGCATGGTGTGGTGTGGTGTAGCCTGGTGTTGTGTTGATTTGTGTGTTGTGTGTGTGTGTGAGGTGTGTGTGTATGTGTGTGTGTGGTGCAGGGTGTGTGTGTGTGAGGTGTGTGTGTATGTGTGGGGGTGTGTATGTGTGGGGGTGTGTGTGTGTGCACGCGTGCATGCGGGTGTGTGTGTGTGTGTGTGTGTGTGTATGTGTGTGTATGTATGTGTGTGTGTGTGTGTTGCGTGCGTGCGTGTGTGTGTGTATGCGTGTGCATGAGTGTCTCCTAGTGCATGTGGATGAACGAGCAAAATCCACACACTCAACGAGAACGAAAACCCCCCGAAAAGACACAGAAAGAGGCAGACACGAACAACAAACAACAACAAAACCCCCAACACACAGAAAAGGATGCGTGTCCCCCCCTACCCCCCCCTCACGACCACCAGAGAGATATAGATGATACCTTGCTTACCTGCGCCTGTTGCTGTCTCATGGCGGAGTTAGGGGACATGGCGTGGGGGGACAGAAGGAGGGGGTCTGGGGACCCGGTGAAAGGGCTCTGAGACGTGCGCGGTGACCCTCGCCCTGGATAACACACACACAACATCACACATATATATATACATATCAACCATATAGCTTTACTTTTGTTGAGTAGTCAGGGAACTTAGGGAGGAATCGTACAAAATACATTTTTGATTTAAAAAAAAAAATTCACACACAAAACAAAATATCACAACCCTTGCACTTGCGATGCATTGACAAACTCTTACATTTTTTTTTCCAAATTTTTAATTCTTTTATTTCAAGTAGAATGGAAATATTTTATTTTTTTAAATTTCATTCTTTTATATCGAGGATAATGGAATATGCACTTATGTGCTTTTTTTACATCCAGTCCCCGTCCGTATGCGGTTTTGTAAATTCTGTCATCTGTTCCCACCGGCATACAATGGCCTACTCTTATGAACAGCAGAACAGGATTTAACATGTGCGCAAGATGTTCTGCGTGTGTTCGCACACAGGACCTCGGTTTATAGTCTCATCCGAAAGACTTTTGGGGAGAGTGGAGTCTGAGTCTGCACTGATGTTAACTCCAGGGGAAAATATCCCCTTGAACGGGAATCGAACCCGGGTCATCAGATTGCGGGCGCAATGTTCTAACCACTAGGCTATCCCGTCCCCCTTGTGTGTGTGTGTGTGTGTGTGTGTGTGCACGAAGTTAAACCTCAGAATGACAAACTTTGTACTCATCTTCATGACAACTAGTGTTAACAGACAAAATCTTCAATGCAGTTCTCTGGTGGGGGTGGGGGAACGTATGCACACATGTGCATACACACAAGACACCAAACAACAGCTCAATATCATCACATACAATACAGGCATGCAAGTATGCATGTGCATACATAACAAAAATAAAATACGACTGTGACCTTTTAAACAGGTGATCAAGAACAAAAACCACCCCAGCATACTACAAATGAAAAAGCAAATAAAGACTTAAAATTTATTTTACAATGGCACACACCCTTTTTCTTTCTTCTTCTTGACACACACGCACGAGCCATGGGGGGGAGGGGGGTAGAGAGAGAGAGACAGAGAGAGAGAGGGAGAGAGAGAGAGAGAAGAGAGATGGAGAGAGGGGAGAGAGATGGGAGAGAGGAGAGAGAGAGAGAGAGAGAGAAAGAGAGAGAGAAAGAGAGGGAGAGAGAGAGAGAGAGAGAGAGAGAGAGAGAGAGAGAGAGAAGAGAGAGAGAGAGTGTAAATTATATATATATATATATCAACGCAACACCATCCATAGTCCACTTCAACATATAATCTATAAATGTAAAGAGAAAGGGGAGAGGGTAACAACACCATGGTATTCACTAAAAAAAAAATTTCATTCCATCTTTTGTCTTTCCCTGATGGTGTTGCATTTAATTGCGCATTCATTTGATTAAGATGAGGAACGATGAGGTTGCTGCAGAAAACAAAACCCAAAGAAAAAAGTGTTTGCTTGTCTGCGGATACGGAGGTTTGGGATGGGGGGGGGGGGGGGGGGGAGTGTAGGAGGTGGAGAAAAAGAAAGAAGGAAAGCACCAGGATGAGTAAAGACAAATAAAATAAAAAATTTTAAAACAACAAACAGCTTTAGAGATGTAGCAGTTCAACAAACGAAATGAAGAGTGAGAACTTCTGTACACAGAGAATAGTTCTTAATACTGTGCCCAAGCAAAAGAAGAAGAAGAACAACAATAAAACCCATCCCCCCCCCCCCCCCCCCCCCCAAAAAAAACCAAGAAAAAAAACACAACAAAACCCTACCCCCACCCCACAAATCCAATATAACAATTTTTTGATACACCAAAATATACATCTACACCCATACTCCATCCCACCCTGAAAAAAACAACACGTAAACAATACTACTAAAATGATTGGATAACTGAAAATAATAATAATAATAATAATAATAAATGGAACTTATATAGCGCTATGACCATTTTGAAAAGAAAAAAAAACGAGGGGAGAGAGAGATAGCGATAGAGAGAACCACCTGGTAAATTTCCCTGATAAATGGAGCAATGTACTTTTTATACCTAAAGTTGAAGATATAATAAGAACACAAAGTATTCAATTTTGGCATAATGAATGAATGAGTGTGAGTGTGTGTGTGTGTGTGTGTGTGTGTGCATGCGTGTGCATGCACGCACGCAAGAGCATGAATGAAAAAAAGGTCCTTCTTTCTCCAAGTGAGACGACTCTTGAGAGACAGACACTCTCACAAGAAAGATGTGAGAACAACCACAACAGCACGACTGGGACACCGATACACACGCACCAACACACACTAAACGACAGATGGAGGAGCCACTCACTCTGCAGATAGGGGTGGTAATGATTATGGAAGTAATGGCGCAGCCGGTGGTTACAGATTCCCAGCTTTTTAAAAAACTGCTCCACCGCCGCTAGCGCTTGCTGGTCTGCGCAGTATTGGCAGGTCTCCTCCACTGGGTGGCCTGTCGGCGCCACCAGAGAGTCTGGCTGGCCCATGCCTGCCGCAGGCATATTGACCGACAGCTGCATCGAAGCTTGTCCCGCTTTCAGACTTTTTAGCATTTTAGAGGAAGGAAAGATCTGTTTCAAAGTTCACACAATCGTAGCAGATGTCCAGGATATATCACAGTTGGTTTGTTCGTTTTTTTGTGTTTTTTTAGCCGGCAGTACAGATCTGTGGGGTATTTCCCCCCTCCTCTTATAATAATCTGTTAGCCGTCCACAGAAGGTCTTCAGATCAGCATTGTTCTAATGAGGAAACAGACTTTGGAATATCCGCACACATCAGTGTCCACACGATATCGTCACACCTTAGTAATTGAGGAACAATACAGATTTTACTTTGGTGTAAAAGGTTTCCGCTCAATGAATCCCGTGTTCACATGTATACACTCTGAGGTTGGGGGCCTCCTAAGAAAAATATCAGGCTGTTAAGTATAAAAAGTTCTCGTTTACAGTGTTCACACACACACACACACACACACTACCGATGGTTCTTTAGATGATGCTGCCTCAGAAGTCTTCCTTTCAAGGACTTGTGGAAACTGTCTTTTTTCCCCCATCATCTATCTATACATTCAGATTCTACACAACTCTTTTAACTTTTATGCTGTTGTTCGTTTTGTACAACTATGCTAACCAACAACAATCATATCATATGATATTGGAGAGCATTATTTCCACTTCTGTCCTACTTTTCCTTGTTTGACTATCTCTTCCTCTTCAGACCACTTTTTTTTTTTTTTTTAATTCATACACCTTTTCAATCACTGACTTTTTAGAAGTGATGATATCTAGTGGAAATATGCTGCGGTTTTTGTTTTAACCATCTGTTACTGACTTATGATTAAGCATATACATGGATTTTTTTTAAAAAGCCAAGCCTAACAGTTAATGTTAATGTTGCTGGTTTAAAAAAAAAGGGTTTTTAAATTATTCAGTCCCAACTTCAGTCCAGGTGTGTAGAAGCACGAGAACTAATTAGGTCTATTTGTTAGGGTGATTTTTCTTTTAGGGAAGGGGAGGGGGGAGGGAATCTAGGGTAAAAGGGAATCTAGGGTAAAAAAAAAAAAACACCCACAAAAAACCCCACCACCAGAACAGCAATCAACAAAAATCCAAGGTTGCCAAACCAACCATCCATCAACTACCATATCCATCTTCAACTCTGACTGATCCAGTCAGTCAGTTTGTCAGTAGTAGCAGCAAGCTCCTCCACTGCCCACTAAAGTAAACAAGTAAGTTACTGCTATCCAGCCAGGCCTGTCTGTCTACCAGCCTACACTGCTTGTGCCTCCATCACTTGCTGCTATCCAGGCCTGTCTATCTGTCTGTCTACCAGCCTACACCACTTGTGCCTCCATCAGTTGCTGCTATCTAGGCCTGTCTATCTGTCTGTCTACCAGCCTACACCACTTGTGCCTCCATCAGTTGCTGCTATCCAGGCCTGTCTATCTGTCTACCAGCCTACACCACTTGTGCCTCCACCAGTTGCTGCTATCCAGGCCTGCCTGTCTATCTGTCTATCTACCAGCCTACACCACTTGTGCCTCCATCAGTTGCTGCTATCCAGGCCTGTCTATCTATCTGTCTACCAGCCTACACCACTTGTGCCTCCATCAGTTGCTGCTATCCAGGCCTGTCTATCTATCTGTCTACCAGCCTACACCACTTGTGCCTCCATCAGTTGCTGCTATCCAGGCCTGTCTATCTATCTGTCTACCAGCCTACACCACTTGTGCCTCCATCAGTTGCTGCTATCCAGGCCTGCCTGTCTACCAGCCTACACCACTTGTGCCTCCATCAGTTACTGCTATCCATCCAGGCCTGTCTATCTGTCTACTAGCCTACACCACTTGTGCCTCCACCAGTTGCTGCTATCCAGGCCTATCTGTCTGTCTACCAGCCTACACCCCTTGTGCCTCCATCAGTTGCTGCTATCCAGGCCTGTCTATCTATCTGTCTACCAGCCTACACCACTTGTGCCTCCATCAGTTGCTGCTATCCAGGCCTATCTGTCTACCAGCCTACTGCCTCCCACTCCAGTTGGTTGGCTGGCTGGCTGATAATAACTTACTAGAGGCTGGGGGGGGGGGGGGGGGGGCTTTATCCCTCCCTCCCCCCCCTAAGCCTCCTCCTCCTCCCTCCCTCCCTCCCCATGTCTTGGCCTGGGCCATGGGCAGTTCAGGCCCGGGGTCAGCCGTGGGTCAATCCACTTGCTAGCTGCTAACTTGCCGCCAGCGCTGACGCTGGCGCTGACGATGACCGGAAGTACTTACAGAAGAACACCCTCACCACCACCACTCCACTCCACCACACCACACCACACCACCCACGTCCTACACAACACCGCACCTACGGACACAACAAGTTCAGCCTAGGGTCAGGATGGTCTGGTCGGTCCGGCCACCTATTATCAGGTCTAACTTTTCTTCCCCTCCCCACCCCTCTCCTTTCTCTCCCCCCCCCCCCTCCCTCCCTTCTTCATAAGATGCCTGCTTCCCCCTCTCCACAGTCTTTCTCTTTAGTGTCCATCTTTCCATTCACCATTCTTGAGACACCCCCCCCCCCCCCTCCTGTTGTGTACACGTTTTAGCAGATACTGGTATGTGTGTGTATGGTGCCGTTACATTAAAAAAAATTATATATTTAAAACCCCAGAAGAAAGTACAAGGAACCAAAATAGAAAGAAAAAAAATAACCTACACAAAACAGCACCCCCCCCAAAAAAACAACAACACACAAACAAACCCCCAAACAACCACCCCCAAACAAAACCACAACAAAAAACAAAAACAACAAACGGACACAATACAAAACCCAAACCAAAAAAACACCCAACTTCGATCAGGCCATGATTATTTCTTCTTCTGTCTGCTGCTGCTGG
>CM054166.1:14355896-14360896 GCA_028751875.1 Rapana venosa
GAGAGAGAGAAGGTTAGATGGGGAGAGAGAGAGAGAGAGAGGTAAGATTGGAGAGAGAGAGAGAGAGAGAGAGGAGAGAGAGAGAGAGAGAGAAGGTAAGGTTATTGAGAGAGAGAGAGAGAAGATGAGAGAGAGATAGAGAGAGAGAGAGAAGGTAAGGTTATTGGAGAAGAAGAGAGAGAGAGAGAGGAGAGAGAGAGGAGAGATGAGAGAGAGAGAGAAGGTAAGGTTATTGGAGAGAGAGAGAGAGAGAGAGAGGAGAGAGAGATGAAGGTAAAGGTAAGTTATTGGAAGAGAGAGAGAGAGAGAGAGAGTAGAGAGAGAGAGAGAAGGTAAGGGTTATTGGAGAAAGAGAGAGAGAAGAGAGAGGAAGAGAGAGAGGAGAGGAGAGAGAGGAGAGAGAAGGTAAGGTTATTGAGAGGAGAGAGAGAGAGATAGAGAGAGAGAGAGAAGGTAAGGTTTATTGGAGAAAAGGGAGAAGGGGGAGAGGGAGAGAGAGTAGGTTGAGGAGAGGTTAGATGAGAGAGAGAGAGAGGTAAGGTTATTGGAGAGGAGGAGGAGAGAAGAGAGTAGAGAGAGGAGAGAGAGAGGAGAGAGAGGAAGGTAAGGTTATTGGAGAGAGAGACCCCTCCCTCCCCTTTCTCCCCCCCCCCCCCCCCCATCCTTTTCCTTTCACCCCCTCCTTCCTCACCTTTTCACTGTTTCTGCCTTTCTATTTTCGATTTTGGGATTAAAAATCTTCACTAACTTTCATGAGCCCTTTCTATGAACTCTCAGGACCCCCCCCCCCCCCCCCCCCCCACTCTCTGTGTCATGTCTCTCTCTCTCTCTGTTCCTCCCTACTATATGACTCAATGGATTCGTTTCAGTCTACCAAGATCCATTACAGACTGTGAGTTGATGAGTCGATCGTTGGGTTATTTACATATGTAGTCGATGGTGTGTCTATTGGTTTGATTAATGTGTCCCATTCCCGTCCAAAAGTGGTTTGCGATTCCTACCCAAAAAAAAACTGGTTTTGATTTTCGAGGTACTTTCGAAGAGTAAAACCTCCCCCAATATATATATATATGCATTTAGAGGATAGTATTTGTGAATTCCATGTTCAACAGTCACACTTTTCATCTACAACTGAATGAATAAAATGGCAGGGGGGAAATAATGCGGGCATGTATTGTATAAGAAGTACAGAAGGCAAGTGGATCAGATTTGCACGATATTGCCAAAGGTTGATGTGGGCGTCTGGGTTTAACTAGAGTGCACATGCCATGGGCTCTAGTCACTTTTGCGTTTGTGTTTTGTTTTTAGAGTTTGGTTTGGGTTTTTGTTTGTTAGTTTTGTTTTCTTGTTTTAACATTTCTCATTTATTTACTCTCTCAAGCAAGGAATAATCAAACCCCCTTTGTACTTATAACAAGGCAAAATTTCACATTTTCCCCATTTAATGATGTTATAAACTTTTTAAACAAAACTAACAACAACCCCACCCCCCCTGACAAATTATGCCTAAGCAGGTTCTTTCAAAACAATGTTTTCAATAAAAAATATTTTTAAAAGTATGAATGATTACAGTTGCAATGACTGTGCTGGTACTGAAATAATTTTTTTTATAAAAAATGATCAAAACTTAAAAGAGAAAAAAAACACAAACGCAATCTTGACTTGACAGTCTTAATCAAAACGTATGACGCAAAGTCGCCGAACCGATGTTTCCTCTTCCTGTCCCCCCCCCCCTCTCTGTTCCTTGGGTTCACACACAGTTTATCCCGCCCAAGCTGTTGGCCTCTGACAACAGTCAACAGCATAATCATCCCTGCACACAGTCAGTGTGTTGTCACGAAGGCAGCTGACCACATAGGTGCTGCCTTCCTTCCATTCCCCTACCTACTAAGGTTACTGAGCTACCTAAGGTTACTGACCAGTGCTCCTCCTCTGTGACTTATGTATGGGCTGTGAAAGCCTCCAGCATTGAATGGGTAGGGGGGGTTATTGCTGACAGGCTTCATCAATATGGATGATCCTGAATATTGCTGCTCAATTTATTCTCTCTCTCTCTCTCTCTGTTCAATTCATTTTACATCTCTTCACAAATTGTGATATTAGAGAGAGAGGTGGGGGAGGGGTGGGGGGTGGGCTCACATATTTTGAATACTGGTGAGCGAGTAAATGAAAATGAAATGACTGACCTACCATACAGAAAAACTACAATATGGAACTCTTGAACTAGGCTGAAGTACAACAGGCAAAAATATAAAATAATAAAACCACCCCAAAATAATCACATTTGTAACAAGATCTAACAAGTAAACAGTAAAATCTGTGTGTGTGTGTGTGTGTGTGTGTGTGTGTGTGTGTGTGTGTGTGTGGTGTGTGAGTGTGTGTGACCGCCTAATCCCCTCTGGTGATTTACCCTGTCTGGTTTATGTTTTTTGTTATTACGTTGTTCATTGTACCGTTTCTCCCTTACAAACAGTGACACGTTATACTCATTTTTCTTATTTAACTTTCCAAAATTGCATGCAGTCTCTTGTTAATGAAAGCACTCGACATGTGGAGCCATTCATATTTCTTTGACAAATTTCTGTGGACTTGTGTCTTTGCAAGATTCAGTGTGTGAGTGTGGTGTGTGTTGTGTGTGTGTGTGTGTGTGTGTGTAGAGAGAGAGAGAGAGAAGAGAGGAGAGAGAGAGAGAGGAGAGAGAGAGAGAGAGGGGGGGGGGGGGGGTTGATCAAGCAGGATATAAACTCCAAGCTATTTAATTGTTTCTGATCATTGCAACTGTGGAGTTCTCTTTTCTTCAAGAACGAATATGTTTAAACCACATTTATTGCTGTGCCAGGTGGATCAAAAAGGCTGATTTGGGAGAGGGGGTGTAGGGGGGGGGGGGATTTTGTTTGTTTTTTAACCAGCTCCTGTACTGTGTCTAATGTCAAAACTTCAGTACCTTCATTCCCCTTTATGTTCCTTTGAAATACTGATGTTTGCTCAACAGTTACGTTTGTTAATCATCACGTACAAGGCCTTGATATTCCCTTCTTTTTTTTCTCCTCATGACAAAGGGTCATTTTACACAGTTACACTACTGTTTACACAGTTACTGTTTACACAGTTACACTGCTGTTTACACAGTTACTGTTTACACAGTTACACTGCTGTAAGTTCATGCCACACTCATGAATTTGGTCGTGGTACACTTCAGTTTCTCTTGGTTGTAATTGTTGTGAGAGGGGCTTGTTGTTTTTTTTTACCATGGCATTTGCAGCAGACTGAATCAATACCATGGCTTCTTTCTTATCTTCATACCAAGCCCCTCTCTCCCTCCCTCCCCCACCCCTCCCTGCTGTAACTTTTTCCCCTTCTTTTTAAAAAAAAAGAATCATTGGATTCATTTCTATTTCTTACCCTTGAAGTTTTGACACTAAACTTCGGTCATCAGTAGCAACCACCTTTATTTTTCCACTTACAATTGACTCAGTACACCACTCTTTTTCCCCCTAAAAAAACAACAACACAAAGTCACAGTTTCTTTAAAACTGTCTGATCTATCTATACAAGCTGTAAAAAGTAGATTTGTGGTTTAGCACAGGCACGCATGCATGCATGCACGCACACGCAGAGCTCTAATCCCCAAAAGGTACTTCCCGTTGATTTTAACATTTGTTCCTTCCATTTAAAATAGTATTATTTTCTCTTTATTTTTTTAGGTTAAAAAAAAAAATCTCCTAAAATCAATCGTTTTGGATTGACCACACCTGCTACAGAATGCAGACTGGTCTTGTTATACGGCTATGATGTTGCAGTCAAATCCAAAGAATCATCCCCATTTTTGTTGTTGTTGTTCAGCCTCTACCTGGTTTTGTTGTTCCTCCATAAACATCGTAATTCAATGCTTCTGATAGTTACTACGCTTCATTTTGTTGTTGTGGTTATTTCAAGAACATTTCCAAAGCTTTGACACACACACACACACACAGAGAAGCTCTGAGACTGCAAGTACAGTCACACTGGCCCGACTGGGTGAGAAGTGTGCACGCGCGAGCACACACACTGTTGTAAATGAATTTTGAAGAGAAGTGGTCAAAAATTTACTGATAGTACAGATTGACATTATCTACCATCGATACCCCATTGTCCCCCTTTTCACAGAAAAGGCCAGGCCTAACCATCACTTTTTCTTCTCATTACGTAACACAAAACACCCATCACCTTCACTCCCTTCAATATACCAAGTTGACTAACATCAACACCCCCTCCAACAAGGAAAGGAAAAACAACACTTTTCAAGTGTTCGATCACAAATTTAAAATAAAAAAATCAAAAAAAAAATCTATCCCTCACAGCAACCAACGGTTGCAGGTTTCCACAGATTCACACAAACACGCAACTTGCGACGTTGTAGATAGACAGAAGCCAGCCAGAAATGGCAGTTATTTTGTGAGATCACTGGTAAAAGTGAGTTTATAACTAAGTATACTGCCAGTAAGTAAGACTCTCACTCAAAACACACACCACTGACTAACTACTCCTGGGCTCACTGTCACAGTACTGCACTGGTGCTAGCTAAGCTAGCTGACTGAGGTGGTGGTGTTGGTTGTGTGTGTGAGGCAGCAGACGACATACAACAGGATGCGCGGAGGAACGAACGGAGGCCACCACCGCGTGCCGCCTGGCCAAGTGTTTCCACTCAGCGTACTCCGACACTAACCGGAAAATAGCTCTGGACACTATATTATTACTACTACCGAGGCCGATTGTGTTCATCACCAATACCGATTTCTTGTTTGATTGGACTGGAAGGTTGTCGTATGTTTAAAGTCTGTTCACATTTAGTGATATTAGGATTGATTGATTGATTGATTGATTGATTTATCGAGCGTACATAACTTTTTACACATCAAAGTGCGTGATCCGTAGTTTCTCAAAATCGATGCAGACTGTGCTTGTTCGCATTTCAGAATGCTTAATATGTGTTGGTAGTATGCTTGTGCTTGTTTCCAAAG
>CM054166.1:14368396-14450896 GCA_028751875.1 Rapana venosa
TTTTGTTCATTCCGGTGTGGTGTGTGCTGCCTTTCCTGCCTTCCCTTAGTGGGTGGGAGGGAAGCCTAGTTACTGCTGCTGCCTGGTCTCTCCAGGGCTTGTACACCTCTGCAGCAGGTCTGCCTGCCTCCCTGCCCGCCTCCCTCACTCAGCCAACACATTCCCACTTCACAACAACTTGGGGTGGGGTTTTTTGTTCCTCCCTTGTCTTTTTCATGTACAGGATGCATACCGAGTGTGTAAATGATTTTGAACGTAAGCGTTTTGATTTAGTTGGTTTACAAAGATTGAGCACTATTATATAAATCCCATATATCATATTATTTATTTTTTATATATTTACTGTTATTATATTGTTATTATTATTATTACTATCATTGTCATCATCATTACTATTATGTCCCATGTTTCCATAACCCACAAGACGCTGACACTTAAATTGCAGAATTTACCTGCATACATACTTGATAAATCTTCTTCCTGCGTATTGTGTACATACCACTGGAGTTCGAGGCACTGGCAAGTCTACTCTTTCAAGAAGACCCAGGAGATCACAGAAATCCTCACCCTTCATTCACCAGACGTCACAGCCGAGATTCGAACCCACGACTTCGTGGATCCACAGGACTGAAGTCAAACAGTTTTAACCACTTGGCTACAGCGCCCGTCCCTCCTCTTTTGATATATTCCTCCTCCTCCTCTTCCAGACCATCCTCCTCTCTGCCTCCCCCCCCCCCCCCCCCCCCCCCCCCCCTCCCCGATCAAAATCACACCACTTCCATCCCTTCAACTCTTGACACCTAGTTTGCAGATGACAGTTAACGTTGTTGACGCACTGACGAGTTCAAACACAGGTTTTCTCGCTCTGCGTGTAGTGTAGTGTAGTGTAGTGTAGTGTGTGTGTGCGCGTGTGTGTTGTGCGCGTGCACGCGCGTGCGTGTGAGTTCAGATTCATTTAACATCTCTTGGCGCACATGCTCTGTGGTGTGTGTGTGTGTGTGTGTGTGTGTGTGTGGTGTGTTGTGTCTGTGTGTAGTGTGCATGCGTGTGTATACCTCCTCCTTCCCCTCCCTCCAAACATTTCTGCTGATCAATAAAAGCTACGTACGTCAGCATGAATTGTAATATATCAATCCCCCCCCCCCCCACCACCTTCCTTCACAAAGGCAACTATCGATACGCAATCAGGCATTTTCATTGGCCATGGAACACACCAACCAGCTTCCAAAACCATGCAGATAGAAAAAAGGAACTATAAACTTCTTAATACTTAAAGACATCAATAACATCCTGCTCTACAACAACAACAACCACAATGATCCCGGAGTTGCAAAGCGTGCGCCAACAACTGAACTCTTGCTTCAAACTAAAATCCACCACATGAAAAATGCCTGTTACCACACAGCTTGCAAGTCTTTAATAAAGAGAAACCTGAACACCTCCCCTCACCTCTACAATGACAAATTCTTTTATTTCGAGGATAATGAATAAGCACCCATGTGCTTTTTTTACATCCAGTCCCCGCCCTTAGGGATATATAAGAGAAGAGAGAGAGAGAGAGAGAGAGAGAGAGAGAGAGAGAGAGAGAGAGAGAGAGAGAGAGAGACAGTGTTGGGGTGGAATTGAACCTAAGACTGTTTCAAGTTTTTTTGTCCACCTGCAGGAAGAATCATGATGACTGTACTACCACTTCAACCCACCACGAACTAACAACTGCATCACTGGGTCTGCACCAACACTTACAAACCATACATTCAAAAACCCCAGCACCTACAAACAAACAACAACAAACAACAAAACAAAATTCTACATCTCCATGTCTGTGCATGCCCTAGTATACAACCAACAACCCCCCTTTACAGACCTTGCATCAAACTAAAACCATCCAGAATCCCTGAAGTTGGTATGTGGCTACCTTCACAAAATAGTTGCATGTTGCAAAACCTCGCTAAAACTGGTGAACCTTGGAGCTCTAGCCTAGTAATGATAAAAGGTAGGGGAAAAAAAAGAGTCATCCCCCCAAAAAGCCAGCGATATATATCAATTATCCTGTATACGTGCATACCGTTCAAAGGTCTGCAGACACAGTGCCCTTCGGCTTATTTCAGGTCAGGGTGTGCATTTTAATTTTTTTTTAATTTTTCATTTTTATATTGAGGATAATGGAATAAGCACTTACGTGCTTTTTTACATCCAGTCTCCGTGTGTATGCGGATTTGTGAATTCTGTCATCTGTTTCCACCGGCACACAATTCACAGTTCACCATCTATTTCTGCCAGTAAAAATATATTCATGCAGTCTGAAATTTGTAGCAATGAACATGTAAGGCGACTGCTTTGTAGTTTAAAAAAAAAAAAAAGGAAAAGAAAAAATCCTTGAGAAAGAAGAGTTACTGTTCATCCCCTCCCCCTCCCTTTCTGCACACACACACACACACAGAGAAGCATACATAATTATAACGACACATAACATGCGCACACATGCACGCAGGCAGGCAGGCAGGCACACCTGTGTTCTCCGCAGCTATGGCGGCACACACACACACAGGTGTCTTCCTTCTCCCTCAGCTCTGGGAGTCAGGTAACCAGGAAACAGGCGGTGAATAATTTATCACCTGTTCTGTCTCCTCTTTCTTTGACGTCAAGTCACAAATATCCAATCAGCAGCAGACAACAGCTAACGACTGGCAGCACAGCCGATGACACCCCCCCTCCCCGTTTTCTCTCCTTCTCCTGTTCCTCCTCTTAAACTTCTTGCACCCCCCCCCCCCCAACTCTTTCGCACGTTCTCAGAAATCATTACCTTACAGGCCTTTCTCAGAAAGCGTTACGTTACAGGCCTTTCTCAGAAAGCGTTACCTTACAGGCCTTTCTCAGAAAGCGTTACGTTACAGGCCTTTCTCAGAAAGCGTTACCTTACAGGCCTTCCTCAGAAAGCGTTACGTTACAGGCCTTTCTCAGAAAGCGTTACGTTATAGGCCTTTCTCAGAAAGCGTTAGCGTTAAGTTACAGGCCTTCCTCAGAAAGCGTTACGTTACAGGCCTTCCTCAGAAAGCATTACTTTACAGGCCTTCCTCAGAAAGCGTTACGTTACAGGCCTTCCTCAGAAAGCGTTACAGGCCTTTCTCAGAAAGCATTACGTTACAGGCCTTCCTCCGAAAGTGTTACAGGCCTTCCTCCGAAAGCGTTACGTTACAGGCCATCCTCAGAAAGCGTTACCTTACAGGCCTTTCTCATAAATGCAGAGGACTATTAACAGAAGCTACCTTCCTCAGAAAGCGTTACATTTCAGGCCTTCCTCAGAAAGCGTTACATTACAGGCCTTCCTCAGAAAGCGTTACCTTACAGGCCTTCCTCAGAAAGCATCAGGTTACAGGCCTTCCTCAGAAAGTGTTATGTGACAGGCCTTTCTCAGAAAGCCTTAGAGTTACAAGCCTTCTCAGAAAGTAGCGTAGTTACAGGCCTGTTCTAGAAAGTTATGTTAAAAGCTATCTCAAGAAACGTTATATTACAGGCCTTTCCTTGGAAAGCGTTACGTTACAGTCCTTTCTCAGAAAGCTTACGTTACAGGCCAAGGCTACAGTCGTGTAAAACATTGTGAAAAAAGAAAGAATGTAAACAAACAACAATTTCAAAATGTACTGTTTCCTTCCATTCACCCCCCTGCTCCTTCCTTGTTGTCATGTCTTCCCCCCCCCCTCCCCCCCCCATCACAGAACTTGTTAGTTACATGTCTTAAAATTTCCAAAAAATTTTTTTTCCTACCTTACCGCATACGACTGTTGTGTCTACACTCGTTTGTTGGCTCACCCCCCCCCCCCCCCCTATTCTTTTCCTGATACTTGCAATTCATTCATTCTCTCCTCTCTCTCTTCTTCTCAAACCATTTGGATAGGGAAGGGTGAGGGAGTTTAACTCATAAATTCGTTACTTTTACACCACCCCTTTACCATTTTGTACTTGTACTGACAACCAAATACCCTAGTCTCGTTGATAGAATAATTATTCTCTCTCTCTCTCCACACTACATCACACACACAACAACACAACACACACAACACAACACAAAACACACACTCAACACATACAGACCCACACACACACACCAGCAGGCTTGATCAGTTTGTATACACGTGCACAGTCAGGTTTTTTTTTCTTGTGTTTTAATCTAATCTGTATATCATAATATAGTTGCACCGGGTTTATTTTGTTAAAATCTGAGATTTAAATTTTTACGAGGTGACAGCCCTGATATAGCCTCTTCTACAACTGGTGGGGCTATTTTAAACACGACTGGAAAAACAAAATTTTTTTTTTAAACGCGGATTTAGATTGGTGTAAGTGATTATTTTTTAATGTCTGTTGCACCTGTGTCTTCGGACTGCTCTCCCAGGGAAGAGCACGTTGCCACAAGAGTAACGCCACCCATTATTTATCTTTTCCTGTCTGCACGTGTCTTTGCTTCCCTATCAGTGTGGATTTTTTTTG
Organism: Rapana venosa; assembly: GCA_028751875.1. Classification (NCBI taxonomy): domain Eukaryota; kingdom Metazoa; phylum Mollusca; class Gastropoda; order Neogastropoda; family Muricidae; genus Rapana; species Rapana venosa. Next base: position 14,372,885 of record CM054166.1, read on the forward strand.
TGCCAGGGTCAATTCTCTTGTTGCCATGGGGTCTTTTATGTTACGTGCGGTAAAAAGGGGGGGTCGGGACAGCCTCAGTGGTTAGAACACTCACTTTCCCCAAACCAATGTTAAGCAGCATCGAGCAAGGTTAACTCTTGGATGGATGACCGTTTGCACGCCTTAGCTTCAGTACAGTCCCCAAGTTCACCCAGCAGTAAATGGGCACCTGCCCTCTTTATTAGGGTCAGGGAAGGTAAAGCAGCAAGGGAGAGGAGATGGGTGCCACCCTCAATATGCTGGCTGCTAGAGAAGCTGAGGTCTCTGACGCTTTACTCCCCTACAACCACATAGCTTTTGGACACCTTTACCATTTTTAAATGTGTAAATAGGACCTTGGTTTATTGTCTCGCCCAAAAGACTAACACCCAGACCACCACTCAGAAGGAAAAGATTCAAGGACAAACAGGGGTTGAACTCAGACCTTAACTGAACCTGCACTTTTCGCTTTCTAGGCATGTACATTACCTCTAGACCACCAATCCACTCACGTTTTCTTTTGAATGTTTGACTTTTAACAGAGAAAAAGTGTTTTGACTCGTGTTTTCTTATGGATTTTGCATTTTTTGCTTTTCTTGAGCTCCATTTGTCATGTAAAAAATCCATGTCTGAATCATACAATAACATAAGCAAACATTAAATAAAAATGTATCCAATGTCTTCTGTCTGACGCTGCTACTCAAGAACATTATGGGTGGGAAAAGAAATGGCAGGATGATTATAAAAATCCATAGATCTACATGGGTGTGTGTGTATGTATGTGGGAGACAGAGGGGGGAGGGGGGGGAAGGGAGAGAAGGAAAGAGAGAGAGAGAGAGAGTGAGAGAGAGAGTAGAGAGAGAGAGAGAGAGAGGAGAGAGAGAGAGAGAGAGAGAGAGAGAGAAGACGACAGACAGACAGACAGACAGACAGACAGACAGAAACAAAAACAAATGCTAAAAAAAGCCCAAAACACAACAACAAAACCCAGACATGTCCTTGTCAAGGAAAAGGCTTAGAAAAGATCTTGGTGAGTGTGTGTGTGTGTGTGTGTGTGGTGTGTGTGTAGTGAAGTGTGTGCGCGCATGTGTGTGTGTAGTGAAGTGTGTGCGCATGTGTGTGCATGCATGCAGTGAAGAAGGATGCAAAAAGACATAAGACAAGGATGGAGGAGTCTGACTGTAGTTTGTGAATAGCTGCAGACAGTCTACAAGATTTACTACAAATGGGCTTCTGTTTCTCTTTTTTTGTTTTCTTTTTCTGTCTCTATTTTGCTCTTGATTTCCTTATACATGGGTTTTTGCTTGTTTGATTTTTTTTGGTTTTGTTTTTTTGTTTCTGGGTTTTTTTCTCTCTAGATTTTCCTACTAATGGGTTTTGGTTGCTGTGTTTTTTTCTTCTCTCTTTCATTTTGCTCTGGTTTCTTTTCTTGTTTGTTTTGTTTGCTTTGTTCATTCTTCTTCGTAGCCACTCCATTTTCCCACCAGACGGCACAAAAAAGCAAAACAACAGCCAACACAACAACATCGAGCACACAAACAAGGTTCTTTGAAAACAACACCTCCCCCCCCCCCCCCCCAAAAAAAAACAACAACAACAACAAACCCACAAAAACTATACATTAGCTTAGCGCTTCTGGTCAGAAAACGGGTCCTTACCCTGACAAACCGATAAGACAGAAAGAGACACAGATACATCGTCTGTCGTCATCTTTGATCCAGATACGTTGTCTGTCGTTATCTTTGATCCAGATACATGTATCTGTCGTTATCTTTGATCCAGATACATCGTCTGTTGTTATCTTTGATCCAGATATGTCGTCTGTCGTTATATCTTTGATCTGGCTCGATACTTGAGCTTGCCAATTCATAAAAAATCCAAAACGGGGTGGCGGAATGGCCTAGTGGTTAGAGCGCCACACTCATGATATCCCAACGTTGCTGCCTGAGCATTCAAACAAAAAAGAACTGCATCACTTTCATCGAGCCACCACCACCACCACCGAGGAGGCACCAAGTTCGAGGACGGTTTTGTCCCAGAGTCAACATCAGAGCAGCACACTGAACGTTCAGAACCCCTCACCAGTCACAGTGAATGGAGAAGATTTACCAACAAATGAAGAGTTCACGTACCTCGGGAGCACTGTTAGGCATGACGGCGGAGCAGGCAGCGACATCAAGAACCGGATTAGCAAAAGAAATGCTTACAGAAATCTGAACAATGTGTGGAAATCGTCCCAGTACGGCACCAGGACCAAACTAAGACTATACCAGAGCTGTGTACTTTCCAGCCTTTTGTACGGCTCGGAGTGCTGGAGGATGACTGAGAGTGACCTCGACAAACTATCCACATTCCACACGAAGAATCTCAGAAGAATCTTGCGCATCTTCTGGCCTGAGACCATCTCCAACCAAGAACTTTTTGCCCGTTGCAACTAGGAAAGCATGGACATCATCATCATGCATAGGCGATGGGGATGGATAGGGTATATCTGCCGTTGGGAACAGGGAAACATCGCCCGAACAGCCCTCCACTGGACACCAGAAGGAAAACGCAAACGAGGACGACCCAAGAACACTTGGCGTCGGACTGTCGAAACAGAGCTGAAGACCTTCCAACATACCTGGGGAACCATTCGGAAGCTGGCCCAGGACAGACAGGAGTGGAGAACTTTTGTTGCTGCCCTACGTGCCAATAAGACACAAAGGCATTGATGATGATGATGACAACATCAGAGCTGACTCCACTCCCTCGGAAGTCGTTCACATAAGACTATCTGTATACATCTTCCACTCATGTTCAAACCTGTTCTGCCTTTCTTCAGAAGGGTAGGCCTGAGCATGCCGGTAGGTGCGGATGACGAAATGTCAAAAACGCATGCACATTGGTTTGGTGTGTTCAGACATTATCCCTGAAGTCACATTGTGGCTACCTAAATGGTGGGCAAAACCGGTCGCATACGCAAAAATCTCACCACTGGTGAACCTCGGAGCTCTAGCCAAGGAATGGAGAAAAAAAAAACATAACCCCAAAACTGAAATATAACTAAACAAACATAAAAAGAAAAAAACCCTGACACTATTGACAGCAAAGTAGAAAAAAAAAGACCCAACCCACATACAAATAACTCCTTATTGTAGAAGAAAGAAATAAGAAGAACGATGGTCACCGACCACAACAACGATGACAAAGATACAGAAAGAAGAAAGGAAAAGGATGGGGTTGCAAAGATTTCACTTTCATCGCACGATTAGAAGAAGCAATCCTCCTCAGCAACACAAAAACACAGTCTCCCTCTCTCTCTCTCTCCTGCGCGTGCACACACACACTAAAAGTACTCTCTCCCACACCACAATCAAACTGCACACCACCACCACAACCATCACCACCAAACCAAAGCATACCACCACCACCACCCACAACCACCACCACCACCAAACCAACCCACACCACCACCACACACACACACACCACCACACCACCTACACACCAAAAGAAGTCACTGACCTCCCGTGTTCATGCTGATGGATCGCTGCAGCAAGCGGTTCTGCTGGAACAGGTGCTGCTGCTGCTGCTGCTGCTGCTGCTGGGGCGTCGTCGACCCCGGCGCTTGACCCTGGCCCGGCGGCGAGAACATGGGCCCCATCTGACCTTGACCCGGGGCCCCTGAAAACTGGGCCTCGGCGGGGAACTGGAAGCGGCCCCCGGCCCCCGCGCTGGGTATGGAGTTACCCGACAGGGAGCGGTGGCGCTGGAGACCTGTGAATTGTGCCCCCTGCCCACACACAATTGCCCGGTCACACTTCCTTCCAAGCCCTTTGGGGGAAGCCCAGCCCAGCCGAGCAGAGCAGAGCCGAGCTTAGCGGATCATGATCGTCTGTATGTATGCATTGCAATTGTGTGGTGTGGTGGTGTTGTGTTGCTGAGTTTGTGTATGTATGTATGTATGTATGTATGTATTATGTATATTCATACTTCTTTTTTTGTCGTCCTCTTTGTGTGTGTGTTTGTGTGTGTGTGTGTATGTGACATATTCACAGTCCAATTATCTTTATCCATAATGCATAACAGCCTCCCACCCCCCCCCCCCAACCCCCCTGCCCCCACCACCAACGAAAGTGTACGATACTACACAAACCAACAAATGCTGACTTTTGCATGGCCAGTCACATACACAATATTTCGTAAGGATTGTATGATTAAATCAAATATCACATGAGCAATACTGAATGTGACCAGATCGGCGTGTCTGATGAAACAAGAACACATAATAATAATTCTTTTTTTTAAAAAGCTGTTTTATCAAATGTATACAAAATCTTTGGTGTCCATGACAGAATGGTTTTCTCAATGCTGGAAACAGCTATGAAATTCATGAAAAAAAATGTTTGAAATAAGATTCAAAACTAACAGACCCCGTTTTTCAAACTGATCAAGTCATCTAGTACACATAAACTCCATAAACAAGTGTAAAACAGATAATCCCATTCAACCAATAACAATATTATTCATCGTCAAATTTCATAACTTTGAATGATTGCAACTTCTATGTAAGCATTATATCCAAACTATTCTCTTCAGAACAACAAAAAGAACCAAAAATAACATATGTAAATTCTACAAAACAGACATAATTATATATAACTAAGTCAAAATAACAATATTACCAATGATACAAACTTATAAAGCAATGCATTTGTTTTTCTGTCTGGTTGAAATTAATACTTAGCAGTAGTACTTAATACTTTATAATAATTCTGGTAAAAAATATAAAAAATGCAAAAAGCACTATTATTAACAATTATACATAAAATCTTCAATAGAAAAAAAGGGAAAACATGGTTGAGTCTAAGACATAGGGCGCAAGTTTCAGTGCGTCACATACACACCAAAAACTTCACCTTGTATCTCTGAGCTCTACATAATACATACATAAAACTCATAGCTACAAAATGTCCCCGTTAACCAGTAACCTTTATTTTATCATTATTTTTCTCATATTTTCAAAAGTACTGCATCTACTGCAGAGACAGCAAATATCAAGGACAAAACTGCATATCTGACAATCAACGAAACAAGCAGATTATATCCGCTAAAGTGACTTTCATTTGGTAAAATCCACTGGACTAAGTGACTTGACACAAGAATTGATTCCCTTTTTGATGAAAGTTGCATTGACACAAAGTACCTCAATACAAAGTTTCTTCGATACATAGACATATATCTTACACTATTATTATGGGGGGTGGGTGGGTGGGTAGGAAATAAAACAAAAAAATGTCCTTATCGGCACCACCTGATGTTCATAAATGATGAAATTCTGAATGAAAAAAAAAATTCCTGGAAAAACATACTGTTTCCTTTTGGTGCCATAAAAAAGAAAGAAGAGATTTTCAGTGAAACAAAAACACAGTCCATGTTGACAATCATGTAAGTGACCATGCTGGTGACACAATGGCCTTGGGGTGATGTGACACATAGTGATGCTCCACAATGACGACAACAACAGTGATGTCCATGATCAAGAAGTCTTAGATGACACAAAGCCATGTCCTTGATGACCTGGTGCCGTCTCCGTTATTAACAACAATGATGTGGTCATGATGAAACAAACAAATAACAAAAAAGATTATGTTGATGACACAAAGTGATGTCCCAGTCATCCTCTTCCGTGACAAAAATGATGTCCATGATAAAATGAAAACAAAGGAGTCCTTGATGACACAAAAGATGTCCTCCTGGCTGTCCTTGACAAAAATGTATTAGCTCCCCCCCCCCCCCCCCCCCCCCAAAAAAAAAGAGAAAAAAATAACACCTTGGTGACAATGTCTTGTTCCAGATGTCCACGATGACACAAATGATGTTTTCCTCCATGAAACCATGTTCCCTTGGATGCATCGCTGATAAAAATGATTCTCATGAATGAAACAAAAATGCTGTCCGTGATGGCACACAAAGCAAAGACGAATGCTTGTGTTAGCAGTGGCACAAAATGGCATTCCTGTGAAATCAACCATGCCCACGGTAATACCAAAAAATAACTTGATGAACGTTCATCTCCCAACAAAACCATCATGATTGTGGAAACAGACACGATACAGGACACTGTGTGATAATACAAAACATGATAACTTGATGTTCGTCATTCTCACCACAAAACCGTCATGATTGTGGAAACAGACACGATACAAAACACTGTGTGATAATACAAAATATGATAACTTGATGTTCGTCATTCTCACCACAAAACCATCATGATTGTGGAAATAGACACGATACAAAACACTGTGTGATAATACAAAACATGATAACTTGATGTTCGTCATTCTCACCACAAAACCATCATGATTGTGGAAATAGACACGATACAAAACACTGTGTGATAATACAAAACATGATAACTTGATGTTCGTCATTCTCACCACAAAACCGTCATGATTGTGGAAATAGACACGATACAAAACACTGTGTGATAATACAAAACATGATAACTTGATGTTCGTCATTCTCACCACAAAACCGTCATGATTGTGGAAACAGACACGATACAAAACACTGTGTGATAATACAAAACATGATAACTTGATGTTCGTCATTCTCACCAGAAAACCGTCATGATTGTGGAAACAGACACGATACAAAACACTGTGTGATAATACAAAACATGATAACTTGATGTTCGTCATTCTCACCACAAAACCATCATGATTGTGGAAATAGACACGATACAGGACACTGTGTGATAATACAAAACATGATAACTTGATGTTCGTCATTCTCACCACAAAACCGTCATGATTGTGGAAATAGACACGATACAGGACACTGTGTGATAATACAAAACATGATAACTTGATGTTCGTCATTCTCACCACAAAACCGTCATGATTGTGGAAATAGACACGATACAAAACACTGTGTGATAATACAAAACATGATAACTTGATGTTCGTCATTCTCACCAGAAAACCATCATGATTGTGGAAACAGACACGATACAAAACACTGTGTGATAATATCCCCTACCCCCCCCCCCAACAAAAAAAATGATACAAAGCATTCATGTCAAAAAACAATAATAGTCGTAGTCACAGAAACTACACAGGACTAGGTAAACATACTCTTCTCACTGAGTTTGTCGTAATCTTCTGACATAATGGTCAATTGTAACAATGTAATGTAAGTGGAAACTTCCACAGCCCTAGTATAGAGCCCACGACCAATGTATGCAACAGGTACTGCTCCATCAATCCATGCATTACAGAACAAAACGAGAGAGAAGCTTCTTGTAATACCTAAGGGTTCTTCCAAATACACGACAAAGCAACACATTACTATTTTGGTTGCCGTGCTAGAACATTTTGTAATCGTATCTAAAACTCTGAGACACAATAACATTACACTAGAATATTTTGTAAATCCAAAATCCGAGACGCAATGACATCATTCTTGAATATTTTGTACATCTAAAATCTGAGACACAATTATATTATACTAAAAAAAACAAAAAAAAACCTAACCCAAATAACTTCCAATTCTAAGGTTGTAGCAAGATCATTTAAAAAAAAACAACCCCCCAAACTTAGCATCTTCTTACAAATGTGACAGAAAAGCACATATTATTGTGTGGAGTGTCACCACACTTGAAAATCTACATAATAACTGCCGGTTTTTCCATTTCTTTTCCTTAAGGTTGAAGTTTTATGCGAACAAACTAACCTACTCAAGTGATTGACTGAAATAAAGCAAGAACAACGCATCTTTTGCAACTCTGTATAAAACAGACACACTATTTCTTTCACGGGCACACAAATATGGCTGCACTGCACAGCACAGAACACGTCCATAACATCTTGTTTTCACCAAGCAGGGATGTCAAAAAGTAGACTACACATAAAATAAAAACCAACAACAAAAAACTAAATCTGCCTAAAATTGAACACACCTGCTTATAGGTTTTTTTATTTTATTTATTTTATAAAAGCAATTTGTGACAACCCCCCCCCCCCCCCCCCCCCCCCCCCCACACACACCAAAAACTGAACATAAACTTTGGACACAAACTGTTTACACATACTTTGGTATGAAAACAAAACAAACAAAAACAAATAAACCCAACACCCCCAAAACTCGTATAATTACACACATAAATTGTCCAGAAGAATAATCAGCACATCATCTGTTGTTGTATGGTCCACAAGACTTGTTGGGCCACAGCCACATACATACACACACACACACACAGAGGGTGAGGCAGACCACGACTTAAGCACTTTGGAAGGTGGGTGCTTCATGTGCAAGACACAGTATATCATCAACATAACACCGCACAGACGTCCAGATATATATAAACAATCCCCGATTTACATATATCATATATAGTGAAGGCTGAAAGGTAGGAGAGAGAAAAAAAAGATTTTTTTTAGGGGAAAAAGCAAGCAAATAAAGAATAAGACATCCATCTCAGACCAGCATCACAAAGCAATATGACAAAACAGTAATGTGCCAAAATAGTATGTCAACCAATGGTGATGATGAATAAATAATCAGTTTGTTTCCGCTTACTGACCCCCCCCCCCCCCCACCCCCCCAAAAAACAAATTCCATGATCTACAGTAAACTAGCCATAAACATATACACTGACGTGCATTTGAGTGTACGCACGAAGTGTGTATGCGTACACATTCTTTGTTCCCTTAAATTTTCTTACAAAAGGATGAAAAACCTGACAATATTCCAAGTGTATACACACACACACAAACACACATGCACGCACACACACAAAGGCCACCAATCTCCCACCACCTGAGAGGGAATTTAAAAATTTTTTAAATAAAACAGTGAAACAAATAACGCACACAAATCAAACTTCCATTTCTTTGTTCCACAGACAAAAGAAAAAAAGTGCAATATTGTACACTATAATATTTATTTATAAATGAAGGAAGTGGGGGGGGGGGGGGGGGGGGGGGGGGGGGGGAACTGAAAAGTTAATCTTCTGAATGGAAATTGAAACAAAAACAGAAAAAAGGGACAATGCATGCATTAAAAAAAAAAAAAATTCAAACTGTCATACTCTGTAGCAAATTCAGAGAATAAACTTTTAAAAAATCAAGTAAAAACAAACCACCAAAAAAGAAAGAAAAAAGAGAGAAAAGTTACACTCTGCAAGACAGAGAGAACAAGAGAAAGATTCAAATGTAAGTAATTAAGAACCCTACCAAAACATGAAGGGGGGGAACAACAAGATCCCATTTGGTTTTGTTTTTGCTTTTGATGTTTCTCAGCTAGAGCTCTGAGGTTCACCAAAGGTGAGATTTTGCTAAAGCAACAGGTTTGTTTTTTTAACCTACCATTAAAGGTAGCTGCATTGCGGCTTCAGGCGTGATGAATGTATAATCCAACGTCCTTTAGCTTTTATCTATTGTAATCCTTAACCCCCCCCCCCACCCCCCCCCCAAAAAAAAACCAACAACAAAACAACAACCCTACCAAACAAACAAAAAACCCCAGATGACAGGAAAATTTAAAAAATGAAACACAAAACATGAAAATAACTTGGATGGTCATCTTGAGTGTTTTTAATAAGTCTTTGAATGGCCTACCCTCTTCCCTTCCCTTCCCTCCCACAATTCTCACGTCTCATGAGCTCCACCCACTCTACTATTCACACACACACAAACGCACACCACACACACACAATCACATAATAGCATATCCATTCTTTTGCCGATGATATACAAAAGCTTGGAAGCACAGAAATCATCATCATCATCATCACATGCATTTTTGTGATCATCCATCCAAATGAGTCCTTTCCATGAGGGGGGAACCCCAACACAATGCAGTCTTGATATCTTATGATGAAATGAGAAAAAGGGAGAAAAAAAATGTGGTAGGATGTAACTGTACTGAAAGCACCAAGAAACAATTTGTGAACTGGACAAGAAAAAAAAATTACAGAAAAAAAGACAAGTAAAAATCTGGATGCAATACACAATCAAAAGACTGAAATATCAAAAATAGGAAAACATTTTCAAATCCAGTAACCAAAGCAAACCATTTGTCCAAATCACAGAAACAGCGTGCAAGAAGGGAAATAACTGTGTAATATGGGAGGGAACATGCTCAAACAAGTAAAAACAAATGTTTTTAATATATAAAATGCATGAAATTCAAGCTCATGCATGACGTAACGTAACAACTCCACGTCAACACAAAAAGGGGCAAGGATCAAAAAAGCAGGCGACAAAGAGAAGAGAAAAAAAAAGAGGGGGAAAATAATAATGAAAATCAAGGGTCAAGCAGGAAGGAAAAGACAACTTCTATCTACTAACCTGAGGCGCAGGGTGTAAGCCGGGCATAACTTCCCCTACCCCCCACTGCCCCAGAGAGTAGTGCAACCCGCTGGGCGAACCCTGACCTGACATGGCACTAGGGGGCAGCGGTAACCGTGGCGACACGGACCCAGGCACCACTCCGCCCCGCTGCCATGACAACCAGTCTCAGTGAGGACAGTGGGAGGACAAAGCCAGAGAAAAAGAAAATAAAAAGAAAAAGAGAAGAAGGAAAAAACGGGAAAAAAAACCAAACAACAACCCCCAAAAGACAAACAAACAAAAAAGAGAAAAAGCAAAATGGAGAAAGAGAAAGAGAGAAGGGAAGCAGGAGAGAGAGAGAGAGAAAAAAACAAACAATGAAAAAAAAAAAAACAATGAAAAGAAAAGAAAGAAAGGAAGGAAAAAAAAAAAAAGGAAGATGTCGCATAGCTATCCAAGCAAAAACACTACCCATTCGTTCCCTTCTACCTACCACTTGTCGTGTACGTGGTGTATATCTATGGCTCGCGCCAAACTACAGACCCAGCATTACAGCAATCGCGTTCGTTCAGGTTGGTCGTACATAGCACAGCCACAGGAGGATGTCATGATTAATAAAGAAAGGTTTAGGTCCTCCAATCCATTCGCATTACTTTTATATAAGATTTTAAACACACAAAATTGATTTAAACAAATATGGGTTATTTGATTTGTTCCTTTACAAGATTCAGCGCTATATAAGTTCCATACATTATTATTTATTTCAACATAAACAGACATCTCATTTCCCATGAAAGCAAAACTAGTGGGGAAGAGAGGGAGTGGGAGTGGGAGAGAGAGAGAGAGAGAGAGAGAGAGAGAGAGAGAGAAGAGAGGAGAGAGAGAAGAGAGAGGGAGAGAGAGAAGAGAGAGGGAGAGGAGAGAGAGAGAGAGGGAGAGAGAGAGAGAGAGAGAGAGAGAGAGAGAGAGAGAGAGAGAGAGAGAGCAAGGACAGGACACTGTGTTGCTATCCGGGTGAGGTAAACAATCCCGATCAATATCACATAACCGCGAATGAGCGCCGATCTCAGCAATGCTGGGCTTGTACTTCGACTTGACCAAAAGAAAAGACAAGGGTCTACATTAAAAAAAAAGAAGATTAAAGCTTTCTGCAGTCTCGGGGACTAGTTAGCCAAAGTGACAATCAGAAAGGAGAGGAGGGGGGAAAAAAGTGTGGATATACACTATCCAAAAAAAAAAAATTCTGTTAGACTACTCTAACGAGGCTAAAAACAGGGAGTGAAGGAAAGGGTAATGGATTCAAGAGGCCAGAGGGAGGGGGAAGGGAGGAGGAGGAGGAGGAGAGAAAGAAAGAAAGAAAAAAAAAAAGGTCGTCATTCAGCATTCTGATTCTAATAACATAAAACAAACATGAAGGGACTGGTCACAACCCCTACACCGGGTGATAAAATCAATCAATCAATAATGTAAGCACAACGAGGCCGAAACAGCCAGGGTCTGGGATGGATGGGTTGTGTAGTATTGTTGTTGTTGTTGGATATACTTATGCTGTAAACCACCCAGGTATAGTGTATCGAATGCACAATGTTTAAACCAAACAGCGGATCTCCTCCTTTCTGAGAAACTACACACATTTATTCGAGTTTCTGTTACTTCCCCCCCCCAGTCCTTCAAGAAAGAAACAATGGGAATAATTCCACTGGTTCGTTGTTTGGGGCTTTTTTTCTTTTTTCTATATTTCTGCCCACACTGAAAAACCATACATACCAAAAGGATCAAAACAGGACATACTAGCATCATAACAAAATATTTGTGAGTGTCTGTGTGATTGTACACCCTCAAGACACTTCCCTCGAAGATGGTGCAACAATCTGCTTCAGTAACACCCCCCCCCCCCCCCCCCCCCCCCCCCCCAAATCCTTCCAACACCATTTCTTCCACTTCCATGAACCCTTTTCTTCCTTCCTCCAGACTTTCTCAGATCTGTCTGTACTGCACCACAGACAACATGTTAAACAAAAACGAAGGACACTTTATCCTGTGACCTCTGAAAAAACTGCGCCCCCCTCCCCCCCCCCCAAGCATTTCTGTCTCGCCTGCCTTGTTGCTAGTCACACAGGAGAAAAAAGCACTGGAAGTAAGTAAGTGGTTTTCATTCTAGCTATTCTCCGCTGGTCACCCAAATACAAAATATTGTCTTTAACCCCTGCAGAGTTCTAAGGGAGAGAGAAAACATATAAATGAGATGTCTGTTAAAATAATAACACACCTTCTTTGTTATAACCTTCTGCCAAAACCTCTCCTCACTCACCACTGACAAATAATTGGAAGAACAACAAAGATATCGTGTACAGATCTGCCACTATGTAAAACACGATCAAACGGGCAAAAGGGGTCACCTCAAATCATCAGCATATTATTACATTATTATTACTACATTCTGGCCAAATCAGCACTAGAAACAACAAATCCGCTGTTTGCACTTTCCTGAAGTCTTTTTTTTTTTTTTTTTTTTTACAGACCCAAGACAATCATCACCATCCATAACATACACACACATAGAGAAAAGAAAAGCTGAAAGCCTAGATATTTTCATGGAGGATATGGATATTACGGGAAAGCAACACTTTATTTCTTCTTAAGAGCCTCCCCGGTATTATCAATCCTCAAAATGCAGGAAGACATCTTCCAGGCCTTGAACACCTTTTGATTTTTTTTTGGGACTTGCACAAGACCTTTGTGAAGCTTCTTGATGTCTCGTTGTGTCTTCAACATTGGTGTTGTAGTCTTCCTTTTCAATTTGGGGGAATGACTCCTTGCCAGACCGTTAGTTTTTAGTTTTCAACATTGATGTCTTCATCTTCTTCAATTTGAGAGAATGACTCCTGGCCAGACCGTTAGTTTTCAACATCGATGTCTTCATCTTCAATTTAGGGGGGAAACATCAACGTCTTCATCTTCTTCAATTTGGGAGAATGACTCCTGGCCAGACCGTTAGTTTTCAACATCAACGTCTTCATCTTCTTCAACTTGGGGAGAAACATCGACGTCTTCATCTTCTTCAATTTGGGGGGAAACATTGTCTTCATCTTCTTCAATTTGGGTGGAAGAGTCCTTGCCAGACTACGGAGACATAACGGCAGTGCTGATGACTTTGTGAACTTTCCTGCACTTCACTGATGTCTCCCCCTCACCCCAACCTTCGGGAGTATTTTCTCAGGAGACTAAGATTTGTGTTTGTTTGTTTTTATAAAAATTTTCTGTTTTGTTTGGTTTTTGTTTTCTTTTTGTCTGTTTGTCTAAATCTTTTCTACTAAACATTTTTTTTTTTTTTGGAGGGGGGGAGGGGAGAAAGGGGGGTGTAGACAACTTCTCACAAACCATCCTTTGGGAAATTTTATTTTTGGAGAATATAATTATGCTCAAATCCCATGTTTGATTTGGAAGCAATCTTTCCCGATTTCTAAGAGCACTGAAAACAGACAACTGTTGGCAGCATCTAAAAATATTGAAATCATGACATGCCCACCTGCATATAAATATATATATATCAAGTATGATTTCATCAACATTTTGTTTTCATCAGGGGTCATCTAATTCGGCATAATTATATTTAAAGGAAATATCATCATTTCCTGGAAACGAGCAGGGTTTTGTGTGTTTTTTCAACAACAACAAATAAAAATCCTGGATATCAACATCAAATAATCATCAACCCATGATCCAGACTGATATAATCTACACACACACACAAAAATCAACATCACTGGGAGAGCCAAGCGTCTGGAACTTAGGCTGCTGTATGAATGAATATACATCAAAGTACAATCATACAAAATCATAACAGCGAGGCCTGGTATAAAAGAACCACCACATAAGGAACACATCAAACATCCCAAATTCATCAAAACAATATTGTTATTTGTAGCACCAACATTTTTAAAAAAAGAAAATAGAGTTTGTACTTAAAAACAAGTTTTCATGCAAAACCCACACACAGAACAGGACCCATTTAGGCGTAGAACACAACACCACCACACATAACATGGGAGGGGGGTAAAAAATCAATCCATTGATTCCTACGTCTCCACCACACCACACACATATCTGGAAGTTGCAGTAGCAAAGTAAACAGGCATGCACCATGTGTACTGTTGACTGCAACCCTTTTTCTTCTGTCAACATGAAAACGAGACGGCAGCTTTTCAAACCAACCAACGAAAGAAGGGCTGTTTTACTGTGAATTCAACCAAACATAACTGGCCTTAAAGACCTGGCTTGCGCATGTCATCAAAACTGGGTAATGCACAGGTGATTACTCCTATCTCTTATCTGGAAATAAGACTGCTGAAGTCTACCACTTGGAAATTTTACATTATACCGCCTAAAACTCCAACAAAGAAATTCTTCTCTACAAAACCATTTTTAAAGCGAGGTATTTCAGTCTCGTGTAATCAATCGTTTTACATACCACACTAATTCTGACATGTAGACAATACGCTTACATATCCACACAAAAGCATACACACCTTTCTGAAATATAAAAAAAAAACCACCACCCAAACCAACTGTAATCACATAAATGCAGCAGAAAAGTGAGACCATGGTTAAGACACAATCAACACAGACAAGCTGTGAACATTGTGAGTGACTGTTAGCACTAAAATAAGCTTAGCACTTATAAGCTTTTGATATATTCCAAATAAAATGCCACCACCCAAATTAGACGAAGAGATTGCAGGTCAAAATGATGAAAGGACAGATATATATATGGGAAGAAGACTCAAAGAGACACGACCCTTACCACCTACATAACAGTGCTATGAAGAAGGGCAGAGAATGCTTCAATCTTCATACCTCATTGTTACCATTCTCATTCCACAACTCAAAATATTCTCCCACCCTCTTTGGAGAAAAAGTAGTATGTTAGGGGCATCTGGGGCTACAGTAGAAACAAACCCTCCACTGTGTGTGTGTGTGTGTGTGTGTGTGTGTGTGTGTGTGTGTGTGTATTGTGTCTGTATGTGGTGTGTTGTGTGTGTGTGTGTGTGTGTGTGTGTGTGTGTATTGTGTCTGTATGTGGTGTGTGTGTGTGTGTGTGTGTGTGTGTGTGTGTATTGTGTCTGTATGTGGTGTGTGTGTGTGTGTGTGTGTGTGTGTATTGTGTCTGTATGTGGTGTGTGTGTGTGTGTGTGTGTGTGTGTGTGTGTGTGTGTGTGTGTATGTGTGTCTGTATGTGTGTGTGTGTGTGTGTGTGTGTGTGTGTGTGTGTGTGGTGTGTGTGTGTGTGTGTGTATTGTGTCTGTATGTGTGTGGTGTGTGTGTGTGTGTGTTTGTGTGTGTGTGTGTGTGTGTGTGTGGTTGTGTGGTGTGTGTGTTGTGAGTGTGTGAATAACTAGCACCACAGAAGCAGAAACAGCAGAAACCCCAACACTAAACCGACTACCCTACCCATGTGGAATAAAGGACATTTCCAAATTCCAGTACAGATCTATACACGTGTATATTATTTCCTTTGCATGGTTTATGCATGCATCCCCCTTGTGTGTGTGTGTGTGTGTGTGTGTGTGTGTGTGTGTGTATGTGTGTGTGCATGTGTGTGTGTTGTGCGTGCGTGCGTGTGTGTGTGTGTGTGTGTGTGTGTCTGTATGGCATTTATATGTGGTTGCCAGAACACATGCACGCGTATGTTACAAAGAAGTAAATCAAGTACATGAGCACCCCGCAGAGCAGAACAGAGAGAGCAGAACTACTCTACTCAGTGTTAGGAGGAAGAAGAAGAAGAAGCAGCACGATACACTCAACAAACTAGAAATGCAGCAAAACATTAGGCACCTCCACTACCAACAAGCGCATGATACACCAATTAACCTTCAGCATTTTTTTTTTTGGAGAGAGAGAGAGAGAGAGAGAGAGAGAGTTGTGTTGTGTTGTGTTGTGGTGTGTGTGATGTTGTGTGTGTGGTGATGTTGTGTGTGTGATGGTGTGTGTGTGTGTGCGCATGGGCATACTGAATTAAATTGTAAGTGTAGTGCATTGTGTGTGTTGTGTAGTGTTGTGTGTATGTGTATGTATGACACGAAAGCAGACAGAGAGAGACAGAGAGAGAGAGAGAGAAGTTTTAACATAATACAGAGCAGCAAGCATGAAAACCTCCACAGTGCGATTCAGAAGAAGATGAAGAACAAAGAGACCCTAAGCAGGAAACTAGTTCGTTAGTATGTCAGCGCCAAAGATGGATTAAAAAAAAAAAAAAAAAAAAAGGAACCACTGAAAGCAGCCAGAAAAAAACAGGAAGCTGGGGAGAAGAGAAGAGAAAGGAGAGGGCCAAGGTCAAAAAGAGGTCAAGGTCATGATGGGTCAGAGACTGACCTGCGGCGGTAGGGTCACGTTGGGGGCATGTCCCGTGTTCATGAGATCACGTAAATTTTCTGGAAACTGCCCCGGGGAAGTCCCAGACTCCATAGTGGGCATGGCCGGCTGCAGACACAAGGAGAGGTGACAAGGCTGCATCAGACCTGCTCCTGCACCCCCTTACCTACATCCCTACCTCCGCCTCCTCCTGCTGCTGCTGCTACCTCTGCCTCACCTACCTCCTTAGTCCTACCCACCAATACGCTGCCTCACCTACCTCCTTAGTCCTACCCACCAATACGCTGCCTCACCTACCTCCTACCCACCAATACGCTGCCTCACCTACCTCCTTAGTCCTACCTACCAATACACTGCCTCAGCCTGCCTCAACTACCTCCTACCCACCAATACACTGCCTCACCTACCTCCTTAGTCCTACCCACCAATACACTGCCTCAGCCTGCCTCAACTACCTCCTACCCACCAATACACTGCCTCACCTACCTCCTTAGTCCTACCCACCAATACGCTGCCTCAGCCTGCCTCAACTACCTCCTACCCACCAATACGTTGCCTCACCTACCTCCTTAGTCCTACCCACCAATAGGCTGCCTCACCTACCTCCTTAGTCCTACCCACCAATACGCTGCCTCACCTACCTCCTTAGTCCTACCCACCAATACGCTGCCTCACCTACCTCCTTAGTCCTACCCACCAATACACTGCCTCACCTACCTCCTTAGTCCTACCCACCAATACGCTGCCTCAGCCTGCCTCAACTACCTCCTTAGTCCTACCCACCAATACGCTGCCTCGGCCTGCCTCACCTACCTCCTACCCACCAATACACTGCCTCAGTCTGCCTCACCTACCTCCTTAGTCCTACCCACCAATACACTGCCTCACCTACCTCCTTAGTCCTACCCACCAATACGCTGCCTCAGCCTGCCTCAACTACCTCCTTAGTCCTACCCACCAATACGCTGCCTCGGCCTGCCTCACCTACCTCCTACCCACCAATACACTGCCTCAGTCTGCCTCACCTACCTCCTTAGTCCTACCCACCAATATGCTGCCTCAGCCTGCCTCAACTACCTCCTACCCACCAATACGCTGCCTCAACTACCTCCTACCCACCAATACACTGCCTCACCTACCTCCTTAGTCCTACCCACCAATACGCTGCCTCACCTACCTCCTTAGTCCTACCCACCAATATGCTGCCTCAGCCTGCCTCACCTACCTCCTTAGTCCTACCCACCAATACACTGCCTCAGCCTGCCTCACCTACCTCCTACCCACCAATACACTGCCTCACCTACCTCCTACCCACCAATACACTGCCTCAGCCTGCCTCACCTACCTCCTTAGTCCTACCCACCAATACACTGCCTCAGCCTGCCTCACCTACCTCCTTAGTCCTACCCACCAATACACTGCCTCAGCTACCTCCTACCCACCAATACACTGCCTCACCTACCTCCTTAGTCCGACCCACTAACACACTGCTTCACCTACCTCCTAACACACTGCCTCACCTACCTCCTAACACACTGCCTTACCTACCTCCTAACACACTGCCTCACCTACCTCCCAACACACTGCCTCACCTACACCTCCCACCCACTAACACACACCTCAGCTACCTCCTACCCACTAACACACACCTCAGCTACCTCCTACCCACTAACACACTGCCTCACCTACCTTCTACCCACCAAAACATACACCTATCTTAAAATACAACATCAAAAATAGCAAGAGATGTACAGCTTCAATACTTCCTCCCTACCATTCTGATTTTAACTTTCAAGGCCTTAACTACTCCATGTCAGTTCAACCTCTCCCGTCAAGAATCAGCCAATACATTCACAGATAGATACAAAGATTTATCTTGAATGCCTCACAAAGGACAGCCAGCCATAAAAGCAGTGGCTTTGAAACACAAGTTTTGTTGATGCCTGAAATCCCGAAACTAAGATCTTTAGACAGAGCCAAGCAGAGAGAGAGAGTGATGTTCCTGGTGTTAGCATCAGGCTGTAGCAGCTGCCTAAGACACAAGAATGGTTTAATGCTGGCCTCTGTTCCCTGTTCCTCATTTCGGAAGAGTAGGCCACTGTGTGCGTGTGGAGAGAACGGATGACAAAATTTATAAAAACTGCATGCACATGGAGACTAGAAGTAAAAAAAGAAAAAGCACAGGGGTGCTCATTCCATTATCCTTGAAATAAAAGAATTATAACAAAATATTAACTGAACAAATAAAACCTTCAAAGCTATTGTCCAGGGACAATAAAAGACCTAACTAACAGCTAAACTGAGAGGACCCTCTCACAACGAATGATGCTGCAAAAGACCTCCATACTTATCTGTTTTTCTGATACCAAGATCAACAAAATTCAGGTGCCAATTTTTGTTTGTCTCCTGTATTCTCGCTTTCCCCCAGCCAAGTTAAGCAGCGAGAGCGTGGTTACCACTTGGATGGGTGACCGTTTGCGCGCCTTGGCTTCAGTACAGTTCCCCCAGTTCACCCAGCTGTAAATGGGTACCTGTCCTCTTTAGGGTCAGGGAAGGTAAAGCAGCGAGGGAGAGGAGATGGGCGCCGCCCTCAATACGCTGGCCCTAGAAAAGTGAGGTCTCTGACGCCTCGCTCCCCTACGACCTTAGGCCTATAGGTTATGGGACACCTTTACCTTTACCTTTACTCCTGTATTACTGGACAAAAGCAACTGCAGATTTTTATCTCAAAAAGCCCGGATCACACTGGTCTCAGCAGCAATGGCTTTGAAACACGCAAATGCTGCTCTTTCATAGCTTACCTACCATTTGGCAGAGAAGATGTTTCTGGATGAGTGAAAATCTGTTCTCAAACTGTGCATGCCTTGCACTTATTTTCAGGAATGAAGAGGAGAAAAGCCGTATTTATAATTCCTTTTTACAGTCCGACAGAAAGGAGCGTGCGAAAAAGGAAGAACACAATACTAAGACTCCGATTACAATTGTGTTGAAGTGCAGCAGTTTCAATTATACTGAGGGAGGGGTCCTAGAAAATCTGATCAGAATAATTTTTTTTTCTTTTTTTTTTTACACAGAACAAAGTGTTGATATTTTGAATGACACAGAAAGAGAATTTTCCAAGAAACCCATCTGCACAAAGTTTTTTGTTTGGTATGGTTTTGGGCATTTTTGAACGACAACTTCCAGTTTGGTCTTACTTCCACAAAACATAAAACCATCCCTATATTATAATACCACTTCAACAACACCAATGATGCACAGAAATAAAAAAAAAATTTTGTAAACCACCACTGAAATCAAAACGAACATGGCAGAAACCGAAGTTCAGGCTAACTTCAAACAACAGTCACCAAAATAAGTCACACTTTAAAAAATAAACCAAAAGAGCGAGAGACTCTTACGACAGACCACAGAAGAGCACAGACGGCGGGTGTGTCAACAACAAGAACAGGGCAGGAGAACCACCATAACCACCACAGCACGAAAAACTTCACAACAGCCAAGAACATCCATGGAACACTGGGAACAAAACTGAAAAAAACTCATCGAACCTCAGACACTTGGCATTTCTAGCTTATGACTTGTTTTTTCTTAGAATGCCTTAACTATGAAGAATAAGTTTTTCTTGCAAAACGCGATAACGAAATTTAAAAAAAAAAAAAAAATCCTGACTTTGGAACCGTAGGCCAACTTTTTTATCGCGTTTACAAAAACTTGGTTTTCCTTACATTCCCATTTACCAGAAATCAAACTTTTGTTTTTACTGCTTAGACATAAGAATCCCGAACACTTTTCTTGTATCCCAGAAAATATCCTCTAATACACCTTTAAGAACATAGCAATGTTTGTTTATAAAAACAGATTAATCATCAGTTCAAAATTATCTGATGCAGTACAGCAGTTGGTAGGTGTGTGTGTGTATGTGCATGTGTGCGCGTGCGTGCGGGTGCGTGTATTTGTCTTTGTGTGCTTGATTCCAAGAGTGAAAGCGCATAAATTACAAAATCTCTACCTTTTCATCGTCTACTAAAGGCAGCTACTAAACATACTCAAATCTCAATTTTTACAAACAGATATAAGCACTTTTTTCTTCCAAACATTAATAAAACTGTATTCCAAATAAAACCATCAAAAGACAACAACAACAACAATAACCACAAGATAAAAGACAAGAAACGAGGATGGGTAAGTGAAGAAAAACAACAACAGCTTTCTACGACAAAAACAGGCATGAGACTGCTACTTTTCCCACAAATAAGCCAAATCAAACCATTTTTACTCTAGATCACAGTTTTCAGAGCCAAAAGCATCCATCTGCTAACGGCAACTTTTCCAACACTCTGCACACTGTGTCCTGAACTGAAAACTAATCCTTAACAGAAAACAGTGTCCTGACTGTCTGATAAAATCACAGAAAAATAGTCTCAAACACATTACTGCGGTCACTGTCGCCAGAAGTTCACTCAAGCCAGGTTTGCTCACAGCTGGGGAAATTTAACTACAGTAAATTTTGCCTGAGACCATTTTTCTGATTCCTTCCAAGTCTAGATTCTGCGACTTGGAGTGTGGCCCATCCCCCAAAAACACCACCCCCAAAATCACAGAAGAAAAAAACTTTTAAAAGTTTACAATTATTACTGAAGTTTAATGTAACACGATTCTTATGATCTATGTCCTTTTTCTTCTATGTAGCTTTGTTTTGGGACAAACTAGACTACAGGTGTGCTTGAGAAGACCCATACAACAAACACACTCTTTGAAGACTAGGTTCACCGGAGTATGACATTTTCATATCTTCCATGGGGCATTTTCACATCTTCCATAGGACACTTTCACATCTTCCATAGGACATTTTCACATTTTCCACAGGACATTTTTCAAATCTTCCACAGGGCATTTACACATTTTCCACGGGGCATTTTCACATCTTCCATAGGACATTTTCACATCTTCCACAGGATATTTTCACATCTTCCATGGGACATTCTCCTATCTTTCAAGAGACATTCTCACATCTTTCAAACAGCAGGATTTTCAAGGCTCCAGGTAAGGCAAAAATGCAATCACCTATTATTATTCAAAGCTTTCCAGAGACAAAAATTGTAAAAGCTTTTGAGAGACAAAAATGTAGCGATAAAATCCTGGGGCATAAGTCGATCCAAAAGACCCAAGCTGTCATTACTCCCATGCTGTTCAACATAATCAAAATATCTCTATATATAAAAAACAACAACCAAAAGGTGGTGGGTAAACTAACAAGAAAACCATTATCAACCATAACATTCGCAAATCGATTTCACTCCCTCGCGGTATACATACACATCCATCTTTCTGAGCCCTTGCCTACCGAGAGTCTCATGCCTGACACAGACACTAAAAAAAACAAAAAAAACCAACCCACACATCCACCATCGCTTACCGTGGAAAAGCGCTGACCAAACTGCTGTGTGGCCTGTTGCTGCTGCTGCTGCTGCTGCTGCGTCTGCTGCTGCAGCGCCAGGCGATGCTGCTGCAGCTGCATCATGCGCTGCCGGTCACTCATCTGCCCCGAGCGCTGCTGCTTCTCGATGGCGCGGCAGACCTGGTGGCGCAGCAGTGTTTGGCGAACCTGCTGACCGCTGCGTGGCGCAAACGTCTGCTGACTGCCCTGCAGGCCGTTGCCCATGGGACCTGGTGCACACACACACACACACACACAAAATGTTTTAACCCAACAAACAAAAACAAACGTAGAGCATTACCCCACTGGACGTTCATTCATTCATTCATCTCAGTTTTATATGACTTTATAAAGGACAGTGGCAGGACAGTTAAGGTGTTCACCTGCTAACAAGTAAGCCATGAGGTTGTGGGTTTGATTCCCAGCCTCGCCCTTTCTTCCCAGTTTGACTTTTAAAAACAAATTGAACAGAATGTTAAAGTCCTTCGGATGAGACTATAAAACCGAGGCCCTGTGTGAGCTTAACACGCGCAGAATATCTTGCAAACATTTAAAAAATCCGTTCCACATTTTAGAAGAGTAGGCCAATGTGTGCCAGTAGAAATGGATGACAGGAAAGAAAAAAAACCCAGCATGCACACAGGGGTCGTGTAAAAATCCCTGAAGTTCGAATGCAGCTACCTAAATAAGGGGAGGTGGGGGGGTGGGGGGTGGGGGGGTGGGGGTGGTAATGGTCGCATAAGCATAAATCTTACCGTTGGTCCAAAAGGACTTTCTTCTCTTTGAACTCGGGCACTATAGTAAATTCCACAAACAAAATAATGGATCAGTCCTGTGTACAGAGAACTGTCCACCCCATCAGAATACTGTAGGTGTTTTCTTATCCTGAACATGCCAATCGCTGTTGCTGGATGCCCAGTCTCTTCACTACAAGTATGAATGAATGAATGAATGTTGAAAAGCACTGTTCAACCCCTTTCCTCCCAATGTGCAATGGTGACATTTTGCACGTGGCCTACTGCCTGTCCACCATTATGGTAGCTAGCTGCACTGCCACAACATGCACACACACACACACACAGTTTACACATTTTTCAACATGTATACTAAAACACACACACACTGGCAACTCACACACCAAGCTAACCACTTTTTGTACACGTTCAATCGAACATGCACACCATGGCAAAACACACACAAAGCCATTAAGTTTTTTCTACATACTCAAACAACACACACACCAAACTAACAATTGTTTTCTACATGTTCAACCAAACACACACACAACAAACTTTTCCACAAACACCTAACACACACACACACAGACAAGCCAGGAAGTTTTTCTACATACTTAAACAACACACACACACCAAAGTAACATTTTTTTCTACATGTTCAAACAAAAACATGCATACTATCACACACACAACAAACTTTTCTACACACCCACACCCAAGCTAACACACACAAACACACACATATACATACAAGGTGACAAATTGTTCACCATGATCAACTAAAGATGTACACTATGGCAACACACACACATATACACACAAGGTAACAAATTGTTCGCTATGATCAACTAAACATGCACACTATAGCAACACACACACACATACACACAAGGTAACACATTTTTCACTATGATCAACTAAACATGCACACTATAGCAACACACACATATACACACAAGGTAACAAATTGTTTGCCATGTGTGTCTTCAATTTTACGTCTATTCACTTAAAGTGATATTAGATGAATTGTTCAACTAAACATGCACACTATACCAACACACACACACACACACACATATAGTGACATACATACACACACACAAACAAATTTTTCACCATTTTCAACAAAACATGCACACTATAGCAACACACACACAGAGACACACACACACATAGTGACATACACATACACACACACGCTAACAAATTTTTCGCCATATTCAACTAAACATGCACACTATAGCAACACATACAGACATACACACACACGCTAACAAATTTGTTGCCAAATTCAACAAAACATGCACACTATAGCAACACACACACTCACACACACATAGTGACATACTTAACATACACACAAGGTCACAAATTTGTTGCCATATTCAACTAAACATGCACACTATAGCAACACACACACACACACACATAGTGACATACTTAAAATACACACAAGGTAACAAATTTGTTGCCAAATTCAACTAAACATGCACACTATTGCAACACACACACACACATATATACACACAAGGTAACAAATTGTTCGCCATGTGCGTCTTCAATTTTACGTCTGTTCACTTAAAGTGATATTAGACAAATTGTTCAACTAAACATGCACACTATAGCAACACACACACTCACACACACATAGTGACATACATACACACACACAAACAAATTTCTCGCCATTTTCAACAAAACATGCACACTATAACAACACACACACATACATATACACACAAAGTAACAAATTTTTTGCTATGATCAACTAAACATGCACACTATAGCAACACACACACACATATACACACAAGGTAACAAATTTTTCACTATGATCAACTAAACATGCACACTATAGCAACACACACACACATATACACACAAGGTAACAAACTGTTCGCCATGCGTGTCTTTAATTTTACGTCTGTTCACTTAAGGTGATTTTAGACGAATTGTTCAACTAAACATGCACACTATAGCAACACACACACATAGTGACATACATACACACACACACAAATAAATTTCTCGCCATTTTCAACAAAACATGCACACTATAGCAACACACACACACTCACACACACATAGTGACACACACGCTAACAAATTTTTCACCATATTCAACTAAACATGCACACTATAGCAACACACACACACATACACACACAAGGTAACACATTTTTCGCTATGATCAACTAAACATGCACACTATAGCAACATATACACACAAGGTAACACACATATACACACAAGGTAACACATATACACACAAGGTAACACACATATACACACAAGGTAACACATATACACACAAGGTAACAAATTGTTCGCCATGATCAATTAAACATGCACACTATAGCAATACACACACACACACAAGGTAACAAATTTTTCGCTATGATCAACTAAACATGCACACTATAGCAACACACACACACATATACACACAAGGTCACACATATACACACAAGGTAACACATATACACACAAGGTAACAAATTGTTCGCCATGATTAACTAAACATGCACACTATCACAACACACACACATAGCGACATACATACACACACAAACAAATTTCTCGCCATTTTCAACAAAACATGCACACTATAGCAACACACACACAGACACACACTCACACACACAGACACACCAAACCAACCTCTAGGCACAGGCTGCTGGAACTGGGAAGCGTGACCAGGCATGCCCGTGGGAGAGAACATGGCTCCCGCCTGAGGCTGCTGGCCCGGAGAGATGGCCGACACCTGCTGCTTGCTGCTGCTGTGGGAGATCTGGGAAGGGGGGAAAGCGCGGGGCCCCATCTGAAGCTGGTTCAGCATCTGCGGATGCCTGGGGGGAGCCGGGACCCCTGCCCCAGGCATCATGGGCCGAGGAGGTCCCAGCCCGCCCACGGGCGACACGGGGGAACTGGCCACACCAGGCCCTGCCCCAAACACTCCCGCCGCACCTGGGGGGCTGCGCAAGGGCCCGCCACCCCCGCCGCTGGTGCCCCCCCCTCCCAAAGCCAGGCCCGGGCCGTTGCCCGGCAGCGCGGTGGCGTTGTGGGGAGGAGGAGGGGGGGGCTGGTCGCTCATCAGCTGTCGCTCAATGTCCCGTATGGCCATCTGGTCCATGAAGCTGGACCCCGCGCTGTGGCCCTGGCCGTCCAGCCTCAGCGAGGAGGAGGCCACGTTCTCCAACAGGATGGACTCGATGGTCTGGATGGTGCCGTCGTCCAGAATCTGCTCCAGCTGGTACAGGACGTTCTGGTCGTCCTGCGACAGGGCCGAGACCTCGTCCACCGGCGTCAGGCACAGCTCCGGCTGCAAGGGCAGGCCCGAGGTGGAGGAGGAGGAGGAGGAGGTGGCTGCTGCCGCTGCCGCGCTGCTGGGGGTGGAGTGCATGGAGGAGGGGGCTCCCTGGGCGGAGGCAGGGCGGGTGGAGGTGATGTCCTCGATGCTGGAGTGGGGAATGCCAAAGTCCTCCCGCAGGTTGGCCGCCTGGTTGAGGATCTGCTGCAGGAGCTTGTCCTCCGAACTGGAGTCCCTGTCCTGGCTGTCCCCGTCCATGTCCAGCTGACCCATCAGCACGGCCTCCAGCTGGTGAGGCCCTGCCCCGTCCGTGGCGGTGGCGGGGGGCATCAGGGCTGTCCGCCGTCAGCATGCCGGACGTGCCCAGCCCCGTGCTGTCCGGGTTGGCGGAGGTGGTGGTGTTGCCGGGGAAGGGCGTGTTGGGGTTGGAGCGGGGGTTGCTGTGGACGTTGCTGCTGTTGCTGCTGCTGACCATCACCCCCCCTCCTCCTGAACTGGCCGCCTCCATGCTGCTGGAGGCCTGCCCACCGCCGCACTCCTTCACCTTCAGGATGCGTTCGTGGATGTTCTTGGGGATCCTGCTCTGAGGCAGGCCCATGGGGTTGATGGTCAGCTGCGTGTTCACCACAGTCTCCTTGGCTGCCTTCTTGGACAGCAGCTGCGCCAACAGCGCGTTCTTCTGAGACAGCTTGCTGGTGGGGGGGCCTCCCCCGGACCCCCCCGAGGTGCTGCACTCGGCGTCCTCCGTGCTGTCCACGTCCGGAGGGGAGGCCTTGCGCTTGCGGCTGGCTTTGCCCTGGCTGCTGCTCTGCATGCTTGCCGGCGAGTCCCCGGCTTCCCACATCTCCGTGAACATCTGGTCCAAGTTCTTGGTCTCTGTGGAATGCTTTCTGCCAGCAGCAGCAGCAGCGGAGGAGGAGGAGGAGGCGGTGGAGGAGGAGGAGGAGGAGGAGGCCACGGTGGGCATGGAGACGGAGGAGGCCATGCTGGAGGCTTTGCTGCTGTCCATGAAGATGTCCTGACTCATCTGCTGCTGGGAGCTGCTCAGCTGCGAGCCCATGGAGGCTGGAGGCACGCCGCCCATCCCCATATGCTGGGAGGGCGAGGGGGTCAGGGGCAGGGAGGTGGTGGACTGAGGCTCCTGCTGACCCGACTGGTGCCTGGATCGGGATCCGTTCAGGTCTTCGCTCGTCGACTCCTGCAACAGCGTTTCCCACAGTTGGCTTCGTCGTCCAGACTGCTTGTGTGACCAAGGTCAACTACATCTTTAACGATGAGTTGCGTGTCAGGTTCATTACAAATCCAAAACAATCGTCTTCTTCCAGATCTCTAAAAGCCAATACTATTTTTTAAAACAAAAAAAACAATTAAAAGAAAAAGGAGAGGTTAAAAAAACAACCAAAAAGGCAATAGAAAAGAACTGTGCTTCAAGATTTGTTAATTCCACAACATAAACAATAACCGACCGACCTCCTACTCTGAAATGCTCTTCAGTAGCATTCCATCCTAAAAAACACCTTCACTCTCCCTGAACTTCCGAGACTTCTATTTAGTTGTAGTGCTCGACTCACACTCCAGCTGATCTTAACACAACAATACTTGACCTGGCTTTGGGGGCTAGTATTGCTGTTCTTCTTCTTCCTTTTTGGCATGTTTCTCCCAGGGGAGGTTTGACATTGATGAATGACATCGATGTTAATATTGCTATTATAGTGAATAAATAGTATCTGAATACCCAATAATGCATTTTTTTTTTTTTTAAAAGAAAAGGTTTTTAACTAAAAATGAATAACGGGCGAGGGGAGACAACTTACCGCCGGAGCGGAAGTGATGGAGGACTGGTTACTCTTGGCCTCCGTCTGCAGCAACTGTTGGAGTAGCTCCCCCTGGAACTGCGGCGACCCCATGCCCGTTCCCGTCTGTCGCGACGACAGAGCGTCATCCATCAAAAACAGCTCCTGCCGCAGGGACTTGTGCTTGAACTTGGACTGCTGCTCGTCCTTTTCATTGCTCAGCAGTTTCTGCAACCATACACACGCACACACACTGTTTTCAGCTTTCTTGTCAGGGTGTCACAGTGCGCGGGACGGGGATGTGGGGGTGGGGTGGGTATTCCATATGGCCCACAGGTAGGTGTTGTTGCGAGAGCGCATATGTGTAAACATGTGCGAGTGATGCGTTATGTGTTTTAACATAAAAAAAGATGTCGACGTAAAGAAAGACTAAGACAAAGAAAACGACTTTTTCAGAATACAGAATTTTAACAACAATCAAAAAAAACAACTTCAGCAAAAACACATTTCTCTCTTATTCTTCTCACTTTCAAAACAACAACCACCCCCCACCCCTCCCCCAACACAAAAAAAACCCCAAACCCTGTGACTGCAGGACTTTACAAATCCACCACCGACCAACGATTAAAATTTTTTTTTTTTTAAATTGGTTAGCCCAATCTGCCACGTCATTTACTCAAGAACACTTTTACCCCACCCCCTCTCCAAACAAACAACCAGCCAACCAACCAACCAACCAACCAACACACCACACCACCACTGACCAAGCCCAAACAAAGCCCCCCAACAACCAAGCTTCACCAATCCAAGCCCCCCCTAACTCCCCGCCTCCTCCTCACCTTCAGCAGGACGTTGGTGGTCTTCTTGGGCTCCGCCTCGTTCTTGTCCTTGTCCCCATCCCCCCCGCTGGAGCTGGGCCCCCCTGACGACGTGTGGGGGGAGCTGGAGATCTCCTGGTCCATGATGTTGGGCGGGTCCCCGTCGTCGTCCTGGCTCAGCAGCTTCTTCAGGATGAAGTTGTCCTTGGACTCCCGGTCCCCACCCAGGCCAGACTCCCCGTCTTCGTTGGACGTGCTCTGGGGCTTCTCCGGGGGGCTGGTGCCCGGGCCCGGGGTGGGGGACTGGTGGAAGGCGTCCTCCGGGGACTTGATGCCTCCTCCTCCTCCTCCTCCTCCGGACTTGCTCCGGCCGGGGCTGGCCATGGAGATGATGGAGGAGGCCGACTTGGTGGAGCTGGGCCGAGGGCCGGGGCCGACGAGCGCAGGCCTAGCGGGTCCAGCGTGTTGTTCTGGGTCAGCAGCTGGCACAGCTTCCCGGGGCGCTGCCCCGCGCGCATGTCCGACCCTACGGGTCCTCCGGGGCTGGCGTCGTAGGGCGGGGTGGAGGCGGAGGAGAAGGGCTGGTCGTGGTGCAGGCCGCCGCTACGCCCCATCGGGGAGGAGAGCATGTCCAGGCCGGTGCCTGAGGTCTGCGAGCCGTCCATAGGACTGCAGGGCCTGCAGGGGGGAGGGCTGGGACACCATGCTGCCCACGCTGCCCGGGCCCCCCATCCCGCCCCCAAAGTCCGAGGCGTTGCTGCTGCCGCCCATGCCTGTGGGAGACCGGCCCCACACGGGGCTGTGGGGGATGGCTGCAGAAAGAGAGAGGGAGGGAGGCATGCGTTTATTTGTGGGGGTTTAAGAAATCTGTCATTGTCGTATGTAAGACTGCTTTTGAGTATATAGTTCTTTGGTTAAAAAAAATCCATCACTGTTATACACCCTATCTGCTGAGAGCATACTTGAAAATGAAAAAATAAAAAAAAGTCCATCACTGCGATACACACTGCATGCATGCTTTGACTCACTGTTACACACTCACACATACATACATACACACTCACTCACACACACACACTCACACATCACACACATACATACACACACAAATCACACATACATATACACACATACATACACACACACACACAACACACACGCACACTCACACACACTCTCTCACTCACTAAAGTCCAAAAAGCTGTTAATCAGAAAATTTAAAAGTTTGGATGCTTGTAATCTTCTGTTGTCCGCCCCCTTGAGGAGAGTGTAAAGATTTGAATCAATTTAGTTTCTAATTTTTGTTAAGATCTGTAAATGTTCCTTTCCAAATTTTTCTCAGTACACACACAAAAGATAATTCTGTATGGATGGATGGATGAATGGATGGATGGAGAGTGGGATGGAGGAGAGAGAGATAGAGAGAGAGAGAGAGAGAGAGAGAGAGAGAGAGAGAGAGAGAGAGAGAGAGAGAGAGAGACTCCAAGATCAAAATAAAAGACAGCCTCTTTCCTTTTCCCACATTTTTTCCACACATACGGTTGTAGCTGTTATATCTTTTCTTTCTTTAAAAAAAAAAATTCACTTAAGATTTTTTATTTGGATACAAGCTTGCATTACTTTCTTTTTCCTGCCAAGATTTTTGTTTTCTATGTTTTGGTTTTTCTGAACTGTAAATTTATATCAGAAAGTGAAACAGAACAGAAACTTGGTATTCATAAACAAACAAAGAAACAAACGCACACAGATCACAATGTAACAGATCTATTCAAACCTTGCTTCAGGTCATTCAAAAACATTTTTTGGTCCCACATATCGACTAAAAAAAAATTGCTCTTTTTCTTTGATTCAGATTAATGCAATAATATTTTTTTTTAAAGGAAAATAAAATCTAAGTGAGAAAACCGTTACAATTCATAAGAAGAAAAGAAAAAAAAAAAAGAAAAAAAAAATCAATCACAACTCGAATCAACCCGTGGTCCTTCACTGACCTGACTGGGGCGACACCAGCGGCGAGACGGGCTTGCGATACCCCATGCCGAAACTGCCCCACGTGTTGCGGTTCTGCATCATGGGTACCCCACCCCCACCACCCCCGCCAGGCACCCCGGCACCCGGACTGCGCTGGTTGGGGTAGGCCATGCCCCCTCGCTGCGCGGGCAGGCTGAAGCCCCCCAGGGGGGCTCGCTGGGGACCGCTGGTTCCGCCAGGGCTGGGGGAAAAGCGCGGGGACTTCTGCCCCCCGTCGAAGCTGAGCGAGTTGCTGCGCTGCACCATGGCGCTGGGGAGGGGGGCGGGGGGGTGGGGCTTGCTGTTGGGCAGGCCGCCCATGGCCTGGCTGCCCAGCAGAGCCGACTGCAGCGACGGCGCGAGGCCGCTGGTCGAGCTCTTCATGCCCGCCATGCCCCCCCCTCCCCACCCGCTGCTCATGGAGGAGGTCATAAAGTTGGGCTGGGACGTCCCGGGCCCTCCCATGCCCAAGTCTCCGTTAAAGTTGCCCATGCCGTCCCCTAGCACACCGCCACCCCCCACCCCCAGCCCCATGTTATTCAGGGTGTCCAGTTCCGAGGAGAGAAAGTCAAACTCCGAGAGACTGTCCATGCTGGAGGCCAGCAGGGAGGAGGGGGAGGGGGAGGAGATGGACATGGTGTTGTTCATGCTGCCCATGCTGATGGGCAGCTGGGGCGAGGGGCCTGCCAGCATGCTGAAGTTGGGGGCCGGCGAGGGCATGCCCAGGGTCAGGTGGTGCTGGACGTTGTTCTGGCCAATGATGGCCTTCATCAGGCTGGAGGAGGCCGACCCTTTGAGCTCCCCCTCTGAATCACAGTCCCTGCACAGACACAGGCCATACATACATACAGCATGATAGATCACAGTCACTGCACAGACACAGGCCATACATACATACATACAGCACGATACATCACAGTCCCTGCAAAGACAAGGGGCCAAACATACAGCATGATAGATCACAGTCCCTGCACAGACCATACATACAGCATGATAGATCACAGTCCCTGCACAGACACAGGCCAAACATACAGCATGATAGATCACAGTCCCTGCACAGACACAGGCCATACATACATACATACATACATACAGCATGATAGATCACAGTCACTGCACAGACACAGGCCAAACATACAGCATGATAGATCACAGTCACTGCACAGACACAGGCCAAACATACATACATACATACATACATACAGCATGATAGATCACAGTCACTGCACAGACACAGGCCATACATACATACATACATACATACAGCATGATAGATCACAGTCACTGCACAGACACAGGCCAAACATACAGCATGATAGATCACAGTCACTGCACAGACACAGGCCAAACATACATACATACATACAGCATGATAGATCACAGTCCCTGCACAGACACAGGCCAAACATACATACAGCATGATAGATCACAGTCCCTGCACAGACACAGGCCAAACATACATACATACATACAGCATGATAGATCACAGTCCCTGCACAGACACAGGCCATACATACATACAGCATGATAGATCACAGTCCCTGCACAGACACAGGCCATACATACACCATGACATATTAATTTCACAGTTCCTGTACAGATACAGCATGATTGATTAGAACCACTGTCTTCGGCACATTCTGTTAAACACAAACAGGTGGTACAGGGCTGGGAAGATGCTTTTAAGTACCAGTTTAAAAAAAGAATTAAAAAAAGATGGGCTTTTTATTCAGTGCTATTAGTGGTAAAGATAATCACTTCTGGGTGGGCAGCAGTACAAATAAGAACAAGTCCTTTCAGCCGAGTTACATGCTTCACCTAAAGACTGGTGGGCATGTCAAGGGAAGCTATTCTTGCTGTGTGTGTGTGTGTTATTATTTATTATTATTATTTATTATTATTTTTTATTTTTTTATTTATTCTTTTATATCGAGATTAATGGAATAAGCACTCATGTGCTTTTTTACATCCAGTCCCCGTGTGTATGCGGTTTTGTAAATTCTGTCATCTGTTTCCACCGGCACACAATGGCCTACTCTTCCGAAAAGCGGAACAGGATAAAACGTGTGCGCAAGATGTTCTGCATGCGTTCGAACACGGAGCCTCGGTTTATAGTCTCATCTGAAGTGTGTGTGTGTGTGTGTGTGTGTGTGTGTGTGTGTGTGTGTAAGTGTGTGAGAGGACTGCTGCATCAGGCCATTATACTTGCATCAGATTTTCATGAACAAAATAAAACAAATATTTAAAAATTGTAAGCAACTGAAATAAAAGGCAACAAAACAAACCTACACATCAAGAAAGGGAGAGAGAGAGAGAGAGAGCGAGAGAGAGAGAGAGATTCGGATTTGGATGTTTATTCATTAGGCCATAGCCCATAATGAAGGGGAAAGTGAACAAAAAACCAAATCATCATAAACATTAAAAACAAACATACAATCAACAATATGATAATCATAATAATGAACTATGATGTTGCAATTTCTCTCAGCTTGAAGGCTTTGTGAAGGAAGTGAGACAAGTTCCAAATATCGTTATGTCTTGCAGAGGGTTTTGTCTTAGCGTGTGAGAGAGAGAGAGAGAGAGAGAGAGAGAGAGAGAGAGAGAGAGAGAGAGAGAGAGAGAGAGAGAGAGAGAGAGAGAGCACTCACATACACGCAGCACACACACACACATTATAATCATCATCATTGTAATCACATCATACTGGCAACACACTCATTAAACACACACACATCCTCCTTCTCCTCCTCTCTCTCTCTCATGCACGAACACACACAGTCATTCACACACACACACACACACACAGTCATTCACACACACACACACACACTCACTCACTCACTCACTCACACACACACACACACACACACTCACTCTCTCTCTCTCTCTCCTGCTCAAACGCACACAGTCAGTCACACACACAGTCACACACCCCCCCACCTGATGATATAGTGGGTTGATATGATGTACTCGGGGGACTGGTTGGCATTGTAGAACAGCTTGCTCTTGGTCTGTACAAAGACGTAGTGGTTCTCCTGCAGCTTGAAGCGGTACACCCCAGTGGAGTTGGTGCCATTCTTCACCACTGCAGCCACAGCAACAACAATAATGAATCAGTAAGTACTGCTGCTGCTGTGCTAAAATAATAATAATGATAATAAATGATGATGATGATGGTGATGATGATGATGGTGGTGGTGGTGGTGGTGGTGGTGGTGATGATGATGATGATGGTGGTGGTGGTCATGATGATGATGGTGGTGGTGATGATGATGGTGGTGGTGATGATGATGGTGGTGATGATGATGATGATGATGATAATAACCATCCTCATCACACATTCATAAGTTTTTTTCCCCATTGATAACAATAATAACAGCACCCCATTTATAGTGTTTTTTCCCCTCTCCATTGATAAGAATGATGGTGATGGTGATGATGATGTTCACAGCACCAAATTCACAGTGGATTTTCCCCATTGATAATGATGATGATGATAAAAACAAAGCCATATTCATAGTGCGCTTTTTCCTGTGGCTAAAAACCCATGACAAATAGATATTCAAATACTATATTATATTCTGTATACACTCACAAACTCCCCTCTACTCCCTTACTCACAAAAACACAGACATGAGACACACACACAGAGACTGGCAAAGTACGTGTGAGCATACCTATACAACTCTCCCACCAACCCCCCTCCACACACATACACAGTCTCACACATATATAGAAAGATAAATACAACCCACAATAAATCTGAAACACATTCACATCTAGAATGTGTTCAGGGGTTGTTACCAAACAAGCTGATTTGTTTTGAAGAGACAAAACAATCCTAAATTCTCTCTCTCTCACACATCTTTCTTCATTAAAAAAAATCCATCACTAATTTCTAACACAATCATTCTGTCTGTAGCACCTGCGTACACATGTGTTTGTGAATTGGTGTTATCATAATGGGTGTATAAAAAGAGAAAAGCGGGAGGGGGGGGACTGAGTTAGAACACGGGCATGATTGCTACAGTGACATCCACATTCCTTACGCTACAGGAAAAGTCACTGATAATCCATAAACTGATAGATAAATAAATGGGCATGATTGCTACAGTGACATCCACAATCCTTACGCTACAGGAAAAGTCACTGATAATCCATAAACTGATAGATAAATAAATAAATCAGTTTAGCCTGACCTTCTTGCAGATGTTTGCGTAGCAAAGTCAAGTCATTTTGGTGACAGTAATCATTAATTTTGCCAGTCAGTGAAACTTCTCCATATGAAGTTTTCGACAGGGATCTGAAAACAGAAAACAAATATGATAAAACATGCCTTTCAGACAAAAAAACGATTTCTGTGTATTTTTCTGAAAGAGAGAGATAACGATAACGAAATTTTATTTTCTGAGGGTAATAGAATAAGTACAAGACTTTTTTACATCCAGCCCTCGAAAAGAAAAAGAAGGAAGGTAAACAGACAAAATATAAGCAAAGTGAATCATAATAATCACAGAGAGAGAGAGAGAGAGAGCGAGAGCGAGAGAGAGAGAGAGACAGACAGACAGCAATACAGACAGAAACAATGTAGTGTGTGTGTGTCAGACAGACAGACAGAGAGAAATACAGACAGAAACAATGTAGTGTGTGTGTGCATGTGTTTAAGTGTAAGTGTGAATAATAATAATGATAATAATACATGGAATTTATATAGCGCGATATCTTGCAACAAAACAAATCAAAGCGCTTTCATTCATCCTACTCATTCACATGCAGCCAGTTACAATTAATAGGTTGTGGGATTTTTTTACACGTTCAAATGTATACACACACGCTCGCACGCACACACATACACCTTCTGGGTGATGGGGTTGGCTGTTGAAAATGAAATGGAACAAGAGGGGAGAATCTTATGTAATGAATGTATGTATTGTACATATGAATGTGTGTATATGTGTGTGTATGCGATGCATGCGGTGCATGCACGAATGCACATATACACACACATACCAATGTTCTGGCAGACCACCAACAGTAACCAGTTTCTACAAAGACAACGCTCAACCTGGACCTTCAGCTGAACTTTTGGCACTACAATACACACACTTCACACAATAAGGAACTTCACCGAAACATTTCACAACACATCAATCCATGTTCCCCCAAATATCACGATAAGTTAACTGAGAAATATTATCCAAGTTTCTCCCTGATTACTCTGAAAGTATTCTGTAACAGACTGGACATTTGTAACGTGTCATATCTGCACAATACCCCGGGAACAAGGCACTTTTAGGCAGTGAGGCTGTGTGACCTCTAAACAGAGGCTGCATAAATTCTACATTTCACCGCGTAGGCGAAGTGTCTGGATCAAAGAGGTTTAAACCATGACCCAACAAAACAGAAGAGTCCCACAATTCACAGGCATGTCCCTGATTTAGAAACATGACGCTGCGACAGGATTCTGATCACATGGGAGGTAATCCAATTACGACCCTGTCACAAGTGTTTAAAAAAAATAAATTACACACCAAAATCATGCCAACAAAACATGCACAAAAATATATAAATTTTTTTATTTAAAAAAAACAACAAGAGCATTGGTACTCACCGCACATCAGCTCCAAGGATGTTGCCTTGCAAGTCCTGCTTTGTAGTGAACTGGACAACGACCCCTACCATAGAATTCACCTTCTCCGTCATTGGGACACGTCGGGCAATACACACCAGACACGTTTGGTTATCTGAAAACCACCACACACACCTTGCACCTCGGTGTCAACACTTTCCCCTCTCTCTTATCTTTCAAGCAATAAACCCTTTTTGTTGTTGTTGTTGATCATTCATGCATTTTAGATGGTAAGTGCAGATGTAGAGCTAATGTCCACGGTAATGCTGACCTTGACCTGGCAACACTGTCCACCCAGCCTGCACTTCAGGGACTTCATCAAACGCTCAGACGACTATTGTTGTCTGTCATATGACTGAAAATGCAATATGCTGCCGTTAGGCACCTGACAAGTTAGGCCCAGCCCATCCGACTTCAGCACAACTTCAGGAACTAACTGGCAGGGGGGGTGGGGTGTGGGGGGGGAGGAGAAGAGGGGGGTGTTGAAAGTACTTTTAGGTTACGCTCTTTAGACCTTACAAGTTTTTCCATACATAAAATACAAGTGCTGAACTAAAACTGACTCTAAAAGCACCATCTCAAAGAAATCAAGATGACCACACGCAAAAGAAAACAAAAAAACTGGTATGGTTTCTCATTTCAGAGCTCTCAGTACTGAGCCTGCATAGTCTTGAAAATGTTTTCTAGAGTGCATCTTGCACAACTATTTTCATGATGAGTGCATCTTGCTCAACTATTTCCATGAGTGCATCTCGCTCAACTATTTTCATGAGTGCATCTCACACAACTATTTTCATGAGTGCACCTTGCACAACTATTTTCATGATGAGTGCATCTTGCTCAACTATTTTCATGAGTGCACCTTGCACAACTATTTTCATGAGTGTATTTCACACATGTTTTGATCT
Source organism: Rapana venosa (assembly GCA_028751875.1). Classification (NCBI taxonomy): domain Eukaryota; kingdom Metazoa; phylum Mollusca; class Gastropoda; order Neogastropoda; family Muricidae; genus Rapana; species Rapana venosa. Next base: position 14,410,239 of record CM054166.1, read on the forward strand.
CATAAAAATGTTTTCACATCCACACATTCAGAAACATACTCTCCAACAACCAAAATGACTTTTGGAAGCAAAATAAGTGGGTAGGCGCATGTATGTGAATATGTGAGTGCGAGTGTGTGAGAGAGAGATCAGTGAGAGAGAGATGAGTGTGAGAGAGATAGAGAGAGAAAGAGAGAGAGAGTGAGTGTGTGCACGTGTGTGTGAGTGCATGTGTATGAATGTGTTTGTTGTATGCATATATGTGTGTGTATGTGTGTTTGCACGCATTATATGCGTGTGCGTGCACCATATTCTCCAACTACCAAAATGACTCTTTAAAGCATGACAAGTGGGTGTGTGTATACATGCGAGTGTGCATGTGTGTTTGTATGCGTGCCGAGTGCATGTGTATGTGCACATGTGCATGCATGCATGCACATGCGCGAGTGAGAGTATGTGCACAAAAATGTGTGCTGCAGGAGCGAAACGCCAGAAAGGGTTTTAGGGGTTCTCACCGGAATCAGAGTGCAGCTCAGTGAAGTTGCAGGGTTGAATGATGGCAGTAATGTGCATGCTCTCATACTCAGACACGTAGGTTTGCTTCACTTCTACGTCCTCATCTTCCTCACCTGCAGCAACACACACCACACAACAACATCGTTATTGTTGTCATTAACATCATCACCATCACAATCAACATCATCATCAACACCACCACCATCATCATCACTATTGTGATCAACATCATCGTCATCAACACCACCACCATCATCAATCATCATCACGATCAACATCATCACCAAACAACAACATCACGATCAACATCATCAACAAACAACAACAACAACAACATCATCATCGATACCGCCACCGCCATCATCATCCACATTCTGCTTTTATGTTGCTTCATGCCTTTTCAGTGACCAGAAGGCTTGAAGAAACTCAAACATGTTTGTCTCCTTTCTGTCCGTGACCCTCACAGCCATCATCACGATGACGATCATCATCCTCACCATCATTACCATTATCAGGCTCACAAGACACAACAGAAGAAACAAGACACGCATCATCTTACAATACCGAGACGCCAACAAACTTTTTTCATAGCCAGGGACTAAACACATCTTTTTTTTTTCCCCGCACAGTATCTTTCCAACTGTGCCCTTGGCCCCCCACATACACACACACCCGTAGCACAGATGAGCGAGCAAAAGTGGAGTAGAACCGAGGCAAGAGTTGGGGAGATAATGAAAACAAACACAGGTGGAGGAGAGGCCAGGCTGTGTCTGTCTGGTCAGACACACACACACACACACAGGTCAACACGGAGGGTTTTATGACAACACGGTTAGATGGCACTACCCCCAGCGCAGATTAGCTGCACGTGAAAGCAGCAACCTATCAACTGATAAGATACCCCATTCCAAAATCTGATATCCTCCTATTCCAAAATCTAGAGATCCGATATCTCATTCCAAAATCTTGAGCTCGTGTAACCAGTGATAATAAAAATGTACGGAATTTGCATAGCGCTGAATCTTTGTAAAGCAAACAAATCAAAGCGCCTTCTCGAAGCTACTAGTCGCAACATTTACAGCTGGGGTGAAATATGCCGACAATAAACTGCCGTGGGAATTAGTTGCAAAGCTAGTGGGAAGCCCTGCTCCCAATCTGTACTGAACGACAACGATCAAATAAATCCAAGATATGCCTGCCTGCCTGCCCGCCCCCGCCTGCCCACCTTACTGAGGGCACACACACACAGAACTGCTTTTCTCATCCTACACACTGGGTCAACAACACTGGGGGGGGGGATGCTGATAATGTGCAGGTAGCTGTAGGCAACACAGGGCACATCCCTCCCAAAACAGTCCTACTGCCAACTACTATTTCTAAAATGTTCTCAACAGCGAATTTCAATTAAGTGTCCGACCCACCAGTAAAAAGAACAACATGGTAACAATTTGCAGATAAATCTTTTGACATGATATTACATCTATCTATCAATCTATATGTAGAGATACATACATACATACATACATACAGATAGATAGATAGATAGATAGATAGATAGATAGATAGATAGACAGATAGATAGATAGAGACAGACAGACAGATAGATGAATAGGTAGATAGACAGACAGACAGATAAATAGAATAGATAGACGTAATAGATAGAAAAACAGACAGAAATAGATGAATAGTATAGATAGACAACAGACAGATAGATAGATAAATAGATAGATAGATAGATAGATAGATAGATATACAGACATATATACACATACATCTGAAGTCAAGTTCCTGTTGAGCTGACTGGTAAGAAAGAAAAAAAAAACTAAAGAAAAAACACGAAGACTCTAGAAAGAATTCTTTTTTCTTTTAAATGGAGAAAAACAAACAATAACAAAACCCAATAAATGTGCAACTAAGAATGTCCTAAACCATAATCCTGCAATACTCCTTGTTCCGAAAGATCTAAAATGCCCAACAACATTTATCATCATCAGTTCACACATCTTTGCACCAGAAAGTTTATTCTTCTTAGGACCTACTAAGCTGGGCAAGGCTATTCAAAGGAGAGATTTTCATCCCTTATGAACCAGTCTAGTCTCTGAAGCTATGTCGTTTTTTGTTCAAATGAAATCAACCAGTGTTTTTTTCCACACACACACTGCATGATCTGTTGTCTATTTACAATTTAAAAAACAACCAAACAAACAACAAAACCCATGACAAATCTTATTCATGATAGAAGGGAAGCAACTGCAAGGATAAAACAAGGAATGCTCTCACCTGCAAATCTGTATTACTTCCCATCTAAACTGTTACAAATACTGCAAGACAGCGGCAGTAGACGAGACAAATCAGCATCCGTCTGCACGCGCGCGCACATGCAAACACACACACACACGCGTGCGCCCCCACACACACACAGAGCGAGGCAATCTCTCCACACCACTGAAGTCCCTTACATGGAGGCTTGACAAGCATCCTACAGGTAAAACTGCGAGCCTTTTGTGGCGAGTCATTGGGCCAGGTTAGACTGGTTGCTGCAACACACACACACACAGAAAGAAATCCCACAGTTATCAAAATTTGTTGGATTTTTTTTTTAACCAGGGTTATTTTGCAACGTATGATAAACTACTCTTCCCATGACATAGCCGTACATGAAACCTAGCAAAACTAACAAACTTTTATTCAGAAATATCACAGACTTGAAAAAAATGAATACCGAAAACTGAGAGTCTGGCAGAATCCACGTTTTATTTTTTAGGGTAGTTTGCTGGCTTGCTTAGATATGGATGAAAGAAAAACACAACTGAATCTTGTTTTCGTTGTCTGAGGAGCCGTATTACTATTAATGAACATAAAAATTAATCAGGCCGCTGTTCAAATCTCACCCAACCAGAGACTTGACAACTACAAGTACACGGACTAAAATTCTTGGAAGCTGGAATTTATCCATCAACAGCTTCTAAAAGAAGGGTCCCAACAGTTCAACGTCTCATCCAAAAGACTACAACCAAGACCAGACACTCGACGAGATATTGAACGGGAAAAAACAAAATTCAAGTTCAAAGGAGGATTGAACCTACAACTTCTAAAAAAATCCAGACAAATGCTTTACCTCTAGACCACAGGTCACGTATAGAGTCAGTGTACTGAATGTGCCACAAACAATTATATACACAAAAAAAAAACAACAACTCGAGGACAGTCATCCTGTTATTTTGACATAAGCTGAAATGGACAACAGATTGGGTTGTTTGGGTTTTTTTCTTTCTTCAAATGCTGAGACAGCAAGTACTGTTGTCTGTCACATGAGCGAAAATGTGTTGTGCTGCCATTGCACCTGACGAGTCAGGCCCAGAGCATTTCCTTCGGTGCAATTTTTTTTTTTTCATTTTCACTCGAATCCAGCCAGGTGTTACCAAGATCAGCTGATTCTCTGACCCTGTGCACTGCAGATGGACCCCTTCCTGAATTGAAAGCGTGTCACAGGACTAAAAGTAGGTCAACCGGAGGTTTTTTATGGGTCACAAGGCAACTAACTCTTGCCTGCACAATAATTCTACTGTCAAGGCGATTTTTAAAAAAACATGGAAGAGATTTGTAATTACCCTCGTTTTATTTAATAAGAAGAATAATAATGATACATAGAATCTTTACAGTGTTGAATCTTGTAAAGCAAACAAATCAATATGTCATGCTCTTCCACCCGCCCCTCACAAAAAGTTACTGTCAAGGAATATCTGTTCAAGTAACCAGCGAATACCCAACCTGCCATCAAACAAAGCAAGCATCCTGAACCTTTTGTCAGAACTCTGACCTTGTTTCAAATAATGCCCTGGTCCCCCCCTCCCCCCCCCCTTCCATTTTCAATCTAGGATCCATTTTCAATCTTAGGACCAATGCTTCTCCTGGCAGCTTACCCAGTGACATAGGCACCAGACTGTTGCTGAACTGAGCATGGTCTCCCACGTGGATGATGTTGTAAATGCTCTTGCCGCACAGGTCATCCTGCACACACACACACACACACACACACACACACCACATCAACATCACCGTCACCATGTCATTAAACATGACGCAAGGCTGATTCTAGGATTTTGTTTTTAAAAAAGAGAGGGGGGGGGGGGGGGACTTAATCTAAAAAATAAATATATATAAAAAAGAGATTAATCTAAATGTATGTTATATATATAATATATATATTATAATATATATAATATATATAATATATATAATTATATATATAAACTGAGACAAAAGAGTGAGGAAAAACAAGTGCAGGTAACCAATTACAACCTCATTCTGATCATAAACTAATTTTTGTCCAAGATTCGAGGGGAAAAAAAAAATTTCTACAATATAAAACTTTGAAGGCAGCATTATGGGAATATTTGAGTAAGGACCATGCCTTTGGCCTGACCTGACTTGAGTTTCACATATATATAATATATATATAAAGAGAGAGAGAGAGAGAGAAGAGAGAGAGAGAGAGAGAGAGAGAAGAGAGAGAGAGAGAGAGAGAGAGAGAGAGAGAAGAGAGAGAGAGTGAGAAAGAGAGAGAGAGAAGAGGGACACTATGGCAGATAGTCCTGTTCAACTTCAATCCTGAGGGTCCATGAAGTCATGAGTTGTCATGGATGGTTTGGGTTTGTCACCAAACACAATGCAGGCTTGATTTGACAGATAATAATAATAATGATAATTAAATAATAAAAATGTTAAGACAGACACTTTAGCAGAATGAATAATGATAATTAAATAATAAAAAATGTTAAGACAGACACTTTAGCAGAATGGTTAAGACCTGTTCAACTCCAATCCCATGGTTCCATGACGTCATGGGTTCGAATCTTGGCAGCAGCGGCATCAGCTGAATTAAGGGTTGGGGGATTTTCACCATCCCCCATGTCAACTTCAAGTGCAGACCTGCTAGTGCCTTAATTCCTTTCGTGTATATATATACATATACACATGCAGAAGATCAAGTATCCACATTAAAGGTCCTGCAACTCATGTCAGCGTTTGGTAGGTTACAGAAAACACAAACGTACCCAGCATGCATCCCCGAAATCGAGATGCGGCTACCCTTTGTGGCAAGCAGAAGTGGTTGTACATACACAAACATCTCACCACTGGTAACAATCAGAGATCTAGCCCAGGAAGAGTTAAAAAAAAAATTTTTTTTTTATAAAGATCTCAGGAAGTCAGAATGTGGCTACCTTAGATTTTTATTTATTTATTTATTTATTCCTTCATTTCGGGGATAATGGAATAAGCACTCACGCGCTTTTTTTACATCCAGTCCCCACCCCGTGTATATGCGGTTTTGTCAATTTTGTCATCTGTTCCCACCGGCACACAATGGCCTACTCTTCCGAAAAGCGGAACAGGATTTAATGTGTGCGCAAGATGTTCTGCATGCGTTCGAACACGGGGCCTCGGTTTATAGTCTCATCCGAAGGACTTAAGATGGTGGTGGAGCAAATGGCTGCTGGAGCTAAGATCCTACCATTGGTGAACCTTGGAGATCAAGCCAAGGAGCATAACCCCCCCCCCCCCCCCCCTCCAGACAGAGGGGGGGGGTGGGAGGACTCAAGACACTCTAAAAATGAAAATAAAAGATATGGGTGTGTGACCACTCTTCTCTTCTTTCAGTAAAGGCACAAAGGCTGACCAACCTATCAGGGGGTTACTTACTTACTTACGGCACGACCCCTGTGTTTTGATATCTGGAAACGTGGCCTTTATAGCTAGCCCCGCTTTGGTGGAACTTCGCTTCAAGAGGTCTTGCATTACACCATTCAGCAGTATCGTTTAGCAGTTATCATTGAAATGTTTTATGATATCTCATACCCTGATCAATGCTCGTTTTTTATTTTGCTCTTCCTGTCTCCAATGTCCAATAAATGTGTGTGTGTGTGTATGTGTGTGTGTGTGTGTGTGTGTGTGTGTGTGTGTGTGTGTGTGTGTGTGTGTGTGTGTGTGCTACTGCATGTTGTAGAGAAACTGGTATTTGTGTCTTCTCTCCTTCTCTCTCTCTCTCTCTCTCTCTCTCTCTCTCTCTCTCTCTCTCTCTCTCTTCTCTCTCCCCTCCCTCTCTCCTTCTCTGCATTCCACCTTACCAGGAGGGTGTGGGTGTGTAGTGCCTGGTCTTCCTTCTCCTGTGCTTGTTATTTTGCATTCATGAGGTCTGCCTGCTGGCCTCAGCCCACACATACCGACTTCAGAGCAACTAATGTTCAGTACTGTGGGCCTTTTCCCCGTGTTTAATCATAAAGTGTCTGATGGGGGGGGGCACTGCTTGAAAATGTACGAAGCCAGGTAATAAGGTCAAAAAAGAAGAAAAAAAGTGACGATTCAGATTCAACACTGGATTATGTCGTCGTCGCCACACTGACGTGTCTGTCTGCATACGCGGGTTTCTATTCTCTACAGGCATCCTAGACTATCCAAGCACATGTTTCAAACCACACCTAACACCCCAGCTAAGTCTGAAGGCAGATTTTTGAAAGTATGATGGGTTTTTTAAAAATTTGTTGTTGCTGATGTTGTTGGTCCAAAGAAACACACCCAGCCATACTAAATTTTTGAGGAGCTTCCAAAGAAAATTTTAAAACAAAAACAAGAAGCTAATAGGTGAAAGGGAGGACACTGGATGTAGATGTTAAGATGGATGGGAGGACAGGGGGAAGGAAGGAAGAAGAAGGCATAAAACTGAATGAGGTAGTTCACTCAGGGTCCTTTGTTCTTTAGACACACTGGCCATTTGCCCCATAAATCAACGGAATGAATCAAACAAACGAGCAAAGACAGTGTAAACACAATGGGAGTTTCCACCTGCTTCTAGAAACAACCACTGACTTCACAACTCCATTTACAAATGAACTGTTCTGACCAGAAATCATCCATTTATAACACTTTGAAAGGGTTCACAAAACCACATCCTCTCTTTCTTACGCCCGCCCGCTTGCACGCATGCACACGCACACACACACGCACACACACACACACTCACACAAACACAAACACAAACAAAAATCATAACAGTGACACTGCAGACAAACAGCCAAAATGAAAGATGAGCCTTTCTGATGACGAAAAAGGGAAGTTCTTTACAATGATGATAAGAAGAAAGATAATGATGAAAATAATCATCATCATCATGATTTACACTTATATATACAGCAGCGCCCCTTCCCACAATTAACTCATAGCTGGAAAAACAACAACAACCCAAACAAACACAAAGCCTCATAGCTGGCTATTTGTTCTTTTGCTATTATATACAACATCGCCGACCTTAGAGGGTCGAAGCGTGTCAGGACATGTTCACCAGAGAAGTACTACAGTTATCTGTGTACATTCTGTAACTGCGGGACTAATATGACACACACCGACACACCAATGAGTAATCAATAAGACAGCTGACTCAACTGTCAACATATGACCCTATGTGTATATTGTGCATATATATGTGTGTGTTTGTGTGTGTGTTGAATTTGTGATTATCTATACACCCCAAAAGGGGTGAAAGATGTGTGTGTGTGTGTGTGTGTGCTTGCATTCATGTATGTGCACATTATATACATTCACAAGCATACATCTCTGTCACTGCGTTCTGAAGCAATAGATTTCGTATGATGTCTGGACAGAACATTTGACAACGCACAACCAGACTTCTCCCACATCCCTGTCCAGACTCCAGCATCATTCTCTCCTTTCAAAATCTTTCCACGACTTGACATTTATGTTTATAAGCCGATGGAAGGTTTGGGAAAAAAGTGATAGAAATGCACACACGTTTGCACCTATGCACATGCTCAGATGCGCACACGCGCATGCACGCACGCGCACACACACGTTACAATCCACTTTCACTTCACTCCATCCCACTCCACACAAAAACACACACTTCACTACACACACACACACAAACCACACCCCTACTACACAACCCCCACCCCAACCCACCCCTAACCTTCCAAACCCAGCACACACACACACACACACCATCACAGAGCACACATACATTTAAAGGAGATAATCCCTTCACCTAACATTAAGACAGTGACTCCCATTGTCATCCAGCCCTCACTCTCAACACAGCACAGCACAACACAGCACAGGCTTAGCTCCTTGCTTCAGGACTTTCACTGCCTGCCTGGCTGGCTGGCCGCCCCCCCCCCCCAACTTGACAAATTGCACTGTGTGTATGTATCCAAGACTATGATTAGGGGGATGTTGTCTCTACTGACCTCACCTGTATCTCTCTCTCTTTCTCACTTGTTGAGCCCTAGGGGAAAGAGCAGGAGAAGGTTGGGGGGGGGAAGAGAGATTATTTATTCTTTTATTTATTATTTATTTGAGAGAGAGATTATTTATTCTTTTATTCATTATTATTTATATGAGAGACAGATTTATTTATTCTTTTATTTATTATTATTTATTTGTGAGAGATTATTCTTTCTTTTATTTATTTGAGAGACAGATTATTTATTCTTTTATTTATTTTAGGGGGGAGGGAGGGGGGGGAGGGGAGGGGAGGGAGGGAGAGAGAGAGATAAAGAAAGGCAGATAGACAAAGAGGCAGAGAGAGAGGAGACAGACAGATAGAAAGGGCAAGGGGGGGGGGGGGGGGGGGGGGGGGGGGGGGGGGGGGGGGGGGGGGGGGGGGGGGGGGGGGGGGGGGGGGGGGGGGTGGATTGGGAGAAGATGCAAAAAAAAAAAAAAAAAAATCAAAAGATACAGTTGATAAATAGCAAGGAGGCACAGAAATTGCTAAGGAAGTAGTCTTAGGGAAGGAATGATGGAATAGTATGGGGCTCTGTTTAAGTCTTCAGAGAGAATGTGTGTGTATGTGTGTGTGTGTGTGTGTGTGTGTGTGTGTGTGTGTGGGCTGGGTGTGTGTGATGGCCAGTTTCTGCTGATGTTTGGTTTCTGTTGGGGGTTGGGGTTGCTTTGTTTGGTGTGGTTTGGATGGCTGGTTTGTTTGGGGTTTTGTTGTTTTTGTTTTGTTTTGGGTTGGTTTGTTGTTGTTTGGTTTTTTTTGGGTTTTTTTGTTGTTGTTGGTTGGGTTGTTTTGGGGTTTTTTGTTGGTGGTTTGTTTGGTTTTTTGGTGTTTTTTTTGTTGTTTTTTTCTGTTGGTTTTTTTTGGGTGGGAAGGGGGGGCGTTGCTGTATGTGTGTTTGGGTTTGAGGGGAGTTTTGTGGGTTTTTTTTTTTCTGCTTTTGTTTTGGTTCGGGTTTGTTTTGGAGAGTTGTTTGTTGGTTGTTGTTGGTGTTTTTTTTTGGGGGGATGGGGGAACATTGGTTTCTGGTTTGGGTTGGTTTTCACAGGGAAGGGGGGGGGGGGGGGGGGGGGGGGGGGGGGGGGGGGGGGGTACACGAGGTCTGTTTTTGTTGTTGTGCTCATCTTCAAGATATATTTATTAAACACGCCAACCTCCCCCCACCACCACCACCACCAAAAAAACCCAACCCAAAACAAAACAACAAAAAGAGAGAAACCAACCAAACACAAAAATCAACTGACATACTTAAAAAAAAAACAACCACCTAAAAACAACAAAAAAACACAACCAAAATCAGCATATTCTTAGAGATGATTATGATCAAACAGACGGACAACAGAAATGGACCACTCAATTGGAGAAAAAAAAAAAGCCAAAACAAAACACACAAAAAACACCAACATAATTGAAAAAACTAAGGAATTTACCTGAGTGTACTGTAAATATTGTGTGACGCCTTCTGAGACGAATTCGACTTTTCCCTGGCTGTTAACCACAAAGATGAACCCTTCCAGAGCCTGCAACACACACACACACAGACCTGGTCATCATCACCCATCAAACGCTTCACACTTGGTTATACAGCTAACGAGGCCACAGCCCGCCGCGCCACACAGACATAAAACCTGAAAGTAACATTTCACAAGACATGCAGACGACTACTGTAGAGGGACTACTATACCAGCATGGACCTTTACAACAAACCCATCAAACGCACCTCGCAATTCACACACCGCTACCTACCAAATGTATGCCTTAATTCTTTCATATGTGCGGCAACTGAAAGCTGAAGTACATGAGACACATGACCCCATAGAATGTTATACACTTCACACACGACGTGCGCCTTACAAAGAACAACATAACATCCATAAAACATGCTTAGCAATTCATACTCAGCGGCTCCAGACATGACCACATAAGCTCGCAGCCATGCGCTTTCATGTACCATGCTTCGACACATGCCTGTAATGAAAGATGAAAAAAGAAGAAGAAAAAAAACCATCACACACACACAACCCCAAACGCCCTCCCAAATCTGACTGCTTATTAATATTAACCAGTCAACAATGACACACAGGAGTATATCATTCTTTGTTTTGTTTTTGTACACAAAACAGGTTCACTTGTTTGACAGACTTACTAGCTTTGGCTCAGCTTGTACTCGTTGCTTTGTCAACTGCAGGATGGTTTTTGATCTGACCAAATGTTAAGTACTACATGATTGTCTAACTCTAACCAATCCTGCTTCAAAGAAGATAAATCCTATCAGAATGCTGGTGCAACGTGAACAAGGTTTGTTGAGACGGATGGTCACTGGTGCCTCCGTACATTACATCTGAACTGAACTGGATACCACTTTCCTCTTTTGAGATATTTCAACTTGTATTCTTGACTTTTGAGCAAAGACAGATTTCTCTGCAGGAAATTCAGGTCAGTCTCCCCAGGGAGAGCACATTGCCGCAAGAGCAGTTTTCCTTTTTGAAAGCTTGCGTGTTTGTATTCCTATCTCCATCCCCACCCCCCCAATTTCCGATATGATGCATCGCTTCAGACTTTACCCTAGTACTGTGTGCATAGTAATGGTGTGATGATGAAACAGAAATATGGTTCTGTTGATTTAAAAAAAAAAATCTACTGATGCCTTTCAGAGACTTGTTATTATGTGTGTGAAAGTGGATCACAAAGAATAGAGCAACCAGAAAGTGAAATCAAATGGTCTCTTACAGGACTTCATCCTCTTTACTATTCCTGAACACTGGAACTCTGTCCTATTTTGTTCGCTACATGCCCACAAATGCATGAACATACCAGCCCATACATTACAAATATGCACAAACAATCACTCACGCAAGCAGCACAAGCCCCTGTGGTTAAAGACTCACACACAGAACCACGCTCTTGACTCTGTAGCTACACAGAGCCACGCTCTTGACTCTGTAGTTTGTCCATACACCACTATCTCTCTTACACACACAAACACACACACACACCACAAAACACACAACATACACAGCGATAAGTTCACTTTTCAATCCCATAGATAAACTTGTCTTCGCTTAACGAGGAGTGTTTGCTGAAGATAGTACACACAGACGATATCTACAGAAACGTCACATGCCACACTGTTCCAGCACCCAGATGAAGATTCACCCCACTGTCACTTTGAAACCCAAGTGATCCTACCCACAGTACACCCAAGTGCAAAATGATTGCATGTCCAGATATACAGTCTCTTTCTTTTGCAAACGCTGTCATTCATTCACTGACCTGTCTCAAACCCATATATGCAGATGTACGCACGAGAACACAACAAGACAAATAATCATGTCATCTTATCTCGCTGCAAACATCTCACAGTCATACATGTTGTATGTAATATAATATAAATGACAGCAACACAGCAGCCATGAAGCATAATAAACTTATATTCCATACAAGTACATATAATAATAGTAATAACGATAGACTGAGTTTATATAAGGCTACAGACACTATAACATGCAACGTTGCAGATATAAGCAGTATCACTTCACATGCACACAACCATAATGATACCATTATGCAATTGCAAGAAAACATTACAGGCCGTAGCATTGACATCTTGCATGCACTACACACACATACATACGTACATACTTGGAGAGACGGGATAGCTCGGTGTTAAGAGTGAAGCACGTTGCACTCTGCTGATCTGCTGACCCGGGTTCGAATCTCATTCAAGAGGATTTTTCATCTCAAGTTATCATTGGTGCCGACTCCACTCTCCCAAAATAGTACTTCGGGTGAAACCATAAACTGGGGTCCCGTGTGTGAACGCACACAGAAAATCTTGTGCACATGTAAAAACCTGTTCTGCTTTTTGGAAGAGTAGGCCACTGTGTGCCAATGGGAATGGAGGACAATTATAAAACTGCAAACACACAGGGACTAGATGATATATATGTAAAAAAAAAAAAAAAAAAAAGCACACAAGTGCTTATTCCATTCTCCTCAAAATAAAAGAATACATAAACAAATAAATAAATAAACAAATAAACATGCAACCGAAAAGCAGCACAACCAAAAAAAACAACAACCACAATCCTCTCGAACATACATTAACACACTATCATACAACTTCTGGCAACACATGAACACAAAAAGCGATACTTTCATCAATGTCTTCTGGCAACACACGAACACAAAAAGCGATACTTTCATCAATGTCTTCTGGCAACACACAAACACAAAAAGCAATACTTTCATCAATGTCTTCTGGCAACACACAAACACAAAAAGCGATACTTTCATCAATGTACTGAGCTGAGTCGTATATATATATAGACACTACTGCATACTTCAGTCTTTCTTCTTCTCTGACAAACGCCCTAAAAGCAACTACTACTGTCTGTCATATGGCCGACTACTGTTGTTGCCTTTCATAAGACTGAAAACGCGTTGCACTGCCAATATGCGCCTGATAATCAGGCTTTCAACTCCTTTGAGAGTTCCGATTAAAGCATACAATGTAATTATATAAATTTATGAATAAACCTTCTGAATCAGTGGATCAGTGGCCTAGCCCTTGGTATCACATGCTGTAAAGATAGATCCCAGGTTCAATTCCGTCTGGGGTCAAACTTTCCCCCAAGTTGACAGACCACTAGCAGTGATGTCCAGTGCTAGATTTTGGTACGAGACTACTCAAACCAACCGTTTCATTTTGTGGATAATAAAATAAGAACTCATATGCTTCTTTTTTTTTTTTCTTTTTTTTTTACAACCAGTCCCCTGCCCTTAGGGTTTTTAGGCCCTTAGCCAGTCTGCATTTTCTGATCATCGGTACTAGACCCTGTGTGCAACATGGACTACATTGGTGCATGTCGAAGAACCCACAGCAACAAGTGTGCTGTCTCTGGCAGAACAGACATAGAGCAGACAAGGAAAGGTGGCAGGCACTGCACGATCTGTGACAATGCCCCCCCCCCCCCCCCCCCATTTGTGGAGAACACGCCTGAATTTCACATGCAGAAAGCTGCTGTGACTTTCAATACTAACCAATACTACACAATAACTCATACTAGTTGTGACCTTCAATACACAACAATACTACACAATAACTCTCAGAGGGTATACATACATGCTGTGTCCTTCCACACAAAATAACACAATAACTCCTTAAGAGGGTATACATACATGCTGTGATTTCCATACAAAACAACGCAATAACTCTCAGAGGGTATACATACATGCTGTGACCTTCCATACAAAAAAAACAAAATAACTCCTTAAGAGGGTATACATACATGCTGTGACCTTCCATACAAAACAACGCAATAACTCTCAGAGGGTATACATACATGCTGTGTCCTTCCATACAAAACCACGCAATAACTCTCAGAGGGTATACATACATGCTGTGACCTTCCATACAAAACAACACAATAACTCCTTAAGAGGGTATACATACATGCTGTGACCTTTTGAACAAAACAACACAACACAATAACTCTTAGAAGGTATACACACATGCTGCGACCTTCAACACAAAACAAAACAACACAACAACTCTCAGAGAAGGTATACACAACATGCTGTGGACCTTCAACACAAAACAATACAACAACTCAAAAATGTTGCATACATGCTGTGACGACTTTCCCGTACCAGAAAACAATACAAAACAATAACTTCCAAGAGAAGCTGTGACTTTCAACGAAATCAATACAAAACGATATTATCAACTCTCAAGAGGGTTTGTTTCAAGTTGAGCAGCTCTTTCTGCTACCATGTCTCTGCCATGAAAGGCAGGCAGGCAGGAAGGCAAGGCAGCCATACTCACTCACTCCTCTGTGACCGACCACTGATCATTATTTATTTCCACCTTTACCCTGTTGTGCCCCCTTCGTGTCCTTTTCGTCTTTCGGCCGCTGGCGGCCGGGATACGATGAACCCAGCAAGGAATTTTCACTTTGCAGAACCGCTTCTTTGAGAAAAACTGAAACTGATGATAAATAAAAACCACGCCAACACAACTTCACTCAAAGATCCTTTTGTCTTTCTCGTGCTCTCTTTCCACAATGCAATGTTATCTTGAAAACAAGATCGACAGCTATAGTATATTATTCCTGTACATGGTTTTTTGGGTTCATTCCCCCTCCACCCCCACCCCCTTCTTTCCCTGGCTTGAGCTTTGAGATTTACCAATGGTGAGACTGTTGTTTATGAACCCGTTTTTTGTTGTTGTGTTGTTTTGGGGGTTTTTTGTGGGTTTTTTTTTTGGGGGGGTCTCCTCTTCCTCTTCCACCATTAAGGTAGCCACATTATGACTTGTGGGATACAGTTGGGAATTGAAAATACTCATTTTGCCAGGACAGTCAGGAAATACCTTGATTGTTAACTGTCGTGGGTTCTTTTGACGTGTGTGTGTGTGTGTGCACATGGCTGTAAGTGCACGGGTCCTAACTAGTTGCGAGTCTCCTCTATAAAGACAAAAAAAACCCCGTTGACATTAAAGTTCGATTTTCCCCGTCAAACTGGAAAGAAAGGGCGCAAGGCCAGGACTGGAATCGAATCCAATCCAGAACTTCACGTTTTCTTGTTGGCAGGTGAATGTCTTAAGCCATCCTGCCACCTTCCTTCTTGTGTACATGTTTATGTGTGCATAATGTATGTATATGCATGATTATATGTAGCTTTTGTTGCACGTTCCCCAACGTATCACCTTGGGAAGGGGGGGGGGGGGGAGGCGGGGTCAACCAGAACAAATTTCAAATGCACTCTTGGACTCTCTCATCCAATTGAACTGGGAATCGGTGTGAGACTGATGGAGCCTTTGATTTTTTATTTTTTTATCTTGGATTATAGTTTTAAACTTTGTATGATTTTCCTTCATCAGTATGATTTGATATAATTCTTTTTTTTATTTAAAATGTACAATACTGGACATTGATTAAAATGTACTGAAGCGCTTTCGCTTTTGCAAAATGAAAAACCCAAGGACTACAACAACGATGACAGAATTAACATAAAAACAATCAGGAATTAGACATAAAGCAAGGCAACAACATCAATGACAATAATTAGAACAACAGCAAGAAAACAGGAAATATCAATTCAACGAAAGCAACATGAGAAAGAAACAACAACAACAGCAGATATTGCAACAGAGTATGATTTCACATTTGCATGCATGCATAGCTATGCAAGTGCACATGCATGTGCGCACACACACACACTCACTAGGGATGGGATGGCCTAGTGGTTAGAACATTGCGCTCGCAATCTGACAATCCGGGTTCGATTCCCGTTCAAGGGGATATTTTCCCCTGGAGTTACATCAGTGCAGACTCCACTCTCCCAAAAAGTTCTTCGGATGAGACTATAAACCAAGGCCTTGTGTGCGAACACACGCCGAAATCTTGCGCACACGTTAAAATCCTGTTCCGCTTTTCGAAAGAGTAGGCCATTGTGTGCCAGTGGGAACACATGACAATTTACAAAACTGCATACACACGGGAACTGTATGTCAAAATGCACATAAACGCTTATTCCATTATCCTCGATATGAAAGAATAAAATAAAATATATAAATTAAAAAACTCACTCACTCTCTCCCTCAAAACTTCTCTAAGTAGAATATAATGTACTCTGCAGCTCCTATCTTTTAACCCCATTCAAAACTTTTCTCCGACATATCCGATACTGATTTTCATTGACAGTAGTTTCCTTCCTACATTACTTTTTTACCCCCATTTCATTCTACATTCAAGTACCCGTACTTCACCATTCCTTCACAGCCACTATGAACCAACCTACCTACTTTAAAAACCAAACCCACTGAACACCACTACCAACACCCTCAACCCCCCCCCCCCCCCCCCCCCCCCCCCCCCCCCCCCGCCGCTCCACCCCATCAGCACACACCACCCACCCCCCAAACAGACCACACCCTCTGTAAGAAACAGAAAGTGCAGACTAACTTGCAGATAAGGCCATTTTTTTTGCTATTTAAAAAATAAAAAAAAAAAAGAGAGAGAGAGAGAGAAGACAGAGAGAGAGAGAGAGTGAGAAGAGAGAGAGAGAGAGAGAGAGGGAAGAGAGAGAGAGAGGAGAGAGAGAGGAGAGAGAGAGAGAGAAGAAGGACACAGGAGAGAGAGGGAGAGAGAGGGAAAGAGAGAGGGAAAAAAGGGAGAGAGAGAGAGAAGGGGAGAGAGAGAGAAGGGACACAGAGAGAGGGGGAAAAAGAGAGGGAAAGAGAGAGAGAGAGACAGAGAGAGAGAGAAGGGACAGAGAGAGAGGGAAAGAAAAGAGAGAGTGGGAAGAGAGAGAGAGAAGAAGAGAGAGAGAGAGACAGACAGACAGAGAGAGAAGGGGGCACAGAGAGAGAGAGAAAGAGAGAGAGAAGAGAGAGGGGGGGGTGGGACAAGGGGAGGAGAGAAGGGACAGAGAGAGAGGGAAAGAGAGAGAGGGGGGTGGGACAGAGAGAGAGGGAGAGAAGGGACAGAGAGAGAGGGAAATAGAGAGAGAGAGAGAGAGAGAGAGAGAGAGAGAGAGAGGAGAGAGAGAGAGACAGAGAGAGAAGGGACACAGAGAGAGACAGAGAGAGAGAGGAGAGAGAGGGAGGGGGAGGGAGAGAGAGAAGAGAGAGAGAGAGAGAGAGAGAGAGAGAGAGGTTTTGAAAAGTTCATGCTTTTTTCATCAGCAGACTGAAAACTTCAACTTTACAAACTACTCCCTCACTCACTCATTTCCCGCCACCCTGATGCCAGTCTGTGGTTGTCAGAATGTATAGAACACATGTGTGGTGTGGTGTGTGTGTGTGTGTGTGTGTGTGTGTGTGTGTGTGTGTGTGGTTGTGGTTGTGTGTGTGTGTGTGTGTACATTTCCCACACATACATGTACACAGGACCTAACAAAACACACAGAGAGAGAGAGAGAGAGAGAGAGAGAGAGAGAGAGAGAGAGAGAGAGAGAGAGAGAGAGAGAGAGACAACAGGGAGAGAGGGGGTCAGAGAGTAGGGAAGGAGAGAGAGAGAGAGGGGGGGGGGAGACAGAGACACAGAGAGTAGGTAAGATGGGGAGAGGGGGTAGAGGGAGGGAAGGCAGGAAGGGAAGGAAGGGGAAAGAGATAGAAAGGGGGGGGGAACAGACAGACAGACAGACAGAGAGAGAGAGAGAGAGGGGAGGGGAGAGAGAGAGAGAGACAGAGAGAGAGAGAGAGGGGAGGGGGGAGAGAGAGAGAGAGAGAGAGAGAGAGAGAGAGAGAGAGAGAGAGAGCAGGGAGAGAGAGAGAGAGAGAGAGAGAGAGATGGAGGAAGGAGAGAGAGAGAGAGAGGGGGGGGGGAGAGATAGAGACATAGACAAGAGAGCACACACACACACATATCTGTGAAAATAATAAACTGATATTGATGGTCCAGGAAAACAGTGTTGGGTTCACTCAACTGTTCTCCTAATAATAATAAAAATAATTTTAAAAAAATAAAATAACGATGATTCCGGGCCCTTGTCAGCCGAACAACCTGTATGTATGTATGTATAACATACATGCCAGTGCTTGTTCACGCTCGTTTGTAGGTCTGTTGTTTTTACTTCAGCGCAGCGTAGTTCACTTAATACACAAAGGAATCCTGCAGAAGAGGATTTTCAATTTCGATTTTTCGCTCGTTTGTCAACCAACCACCTATCTTCGATCGTTTCCATGGCAACACGCGCTTGAAGAATCAAATTTCACACATGTTTGGGGGGGATGGGGGGGGGGGGGGGGGGGTGATGTCTACCAACGTTCACTTTGAAAAAACCAATCCTTTTTTTTTTTTTTTTTAAATGGATCTGGTTCAGAAATAACTGCCACGTCTGAACATTATTATTATTATTTGTTATTCGTGTTTATGTTTTGCTTCCCTTTGTCAAACAGTAGTAGTATGACCATTAATTTTCAAATCCTCAACTTTTTCCCTACAAGTAACCCACTATAGTGTAACCAACTATCTACAAAACCTTCCCTCACTATCACCCACTACTGGGTTACGGTAGTATACAAATGCGCGCAGTGCACATGTATTGGAAGAGAGGGGGATGGGGGGGGGGGTCTCTACCTTAAAAAAGAGATTGTGCTAACCTTTCAGAAACAACTCATACTATAACAAGAACCTTTGCAAGCTCTCTTTTTAGATTAATATATAATAAGCCCTACATATTTTCTACTTCAGGTAGTCGCACGACGATTATCTATTTAACAAGAAACCAAAACAAAAAAACAAGAAAAAACGGCAGTCGTGGTTTCATCTTCCAATGAGTCTTTGAAACGGATCTGGATGACACAAGCAAGCGTAGCTGGCAGCGGCAGTAAATCACTGAATGTCGGTCGAGAAAGTTCTCCTCTGTGTGACAGTCAAGTCATGCCACCGAACAGTGGCACTGTTCTGATGAAATTTATCAAGTCTGTTAGCATTACCTCTCGTTTCTGGTGGGGTTTATTTAAGATCTCGGGGATTCTCGCATTAATTTAACATTTTTAAAATGTTTTTGAACAAAGTTTTTTTAACGGTCCTTTCTCCACTGTCACCACAAAAAAAAACCACAACACAAATAAATAATCCTATGTTCTAGCTACTCGTGGCTCAACTATCCGTTTGTTTGATTTCTAAAAACTGCACAGATATATACATGCACACACTATGCAACACACACACTCACTAGGCAGACACACACACACTATGTACACATACATGCACACACTATGCAACACACACACTCACTAAGCAGACACACACACACTCACTATGTACACATACATGCACACACTATGCAACACACACACTCACTAAGCAGACACACACACACTCACTATGTACACATACATGCACACACTATGCAACACACACACTCACTAGGCAGACACACACACACACTATGTACACACACACAGCGAGGACTGACTGGTGACTGCATGGAAAGACAAGGTACCCACCTCCAAAAGCAAGGATCCCACAGAATCAAAAGTCACAATAGACGGCTTGCTAGAAGACACCTGGCTTTGTTGAACGGCTTCGCTGGAGGAACCACTCTCTGCACAACACACAGTCAGAACGACGTCAGTTGACAACTTCCATCATCAATGACACATCTTTATCATGTTGTTACTGTTCTTGTTGTTGTTGCCTATTTCCCCAGCCTAACAAAACTGTCACCCTCAATATATCAAAAGTCCTTTCGGATGAGACTGTAAACCGAGGTCCCGTGTGCGAACCCACGCAGAACATCTTGCGCACACGTTAAATCCTGTTCCACTTTTCGTAAGAGTAGGCCATTGTGTGCCGGGTGGGAACAGATGACAGAATTCACAAATCCGCATACACACGGGGACTGGATGTAAAAAAAGCACATAAGTGCTTATTCCATTATCCTCGATATAAAAGAATAAAATAATAAATAAAAAAAACAAAAACATTATGAGCTTGTGATGAAAGGTCCTCGTTCCATACCCTATGATTTTTTTCTGTCAATAATTTCAGTTTTCCCTGGTGCAGCTGTCTGATTTTTGGGGTTTTTTTTGTTTCCTGATTTATTAACTAAACTTCATAGAGATACATACGATAAAATTAAACTCAATATCCGTTGCTTTAAGGAAAAAAATTCATTAAAAAAACATTTTTTATTAAAACACTCAAAATTTTTGCGACTGAATGTTGACAGCGTATTGACATGGTTGGTTTGAACTTGCTCTGTGATTCATAAATTATACATTCCCTGTATCCAAAACATGTCAAATCAGTTAAAATAATAACCTGGGCATATTTCTACACAGAAGTGAGCTTCCAACAGCACGTAAGTTGATAAAAATTTTAAAATTCCTGACAAAATTTTGTCTGACACTGCGACAATGAATGTCTTAAATCTTGATGAGCAATTTGAATCATCTGTAATGAATTGCTTCGGTTTCCAATCCACGTGTTTACATTGCTACACAAGGGTTTTGCAACAGGGGCATACAGAAAAGCAGTACACAGGTAGATAGGTCTATAAATCTATCAAAGTTGGTCTCAGCTAAACAGGCGACATGTCAGAAAACTGAAATATATCAAAGTTTATAGCCATATAACATCCCCCCCCCCCCCCCACCACCTCCATCCACATAACAAACACACGCTGGTTCTTCCACGCATATATAATACATGAATTAATGAATGAATGATGTACACAACACACAGAGAACTCGACACCCAAAAGCATCATTGCAACGCACACACAATTCAAATTGGTCTCCATTTGTTTTGCCCATGGAATGCTTCTTGCCTACATGCCTTAAGCTCATAAATATGACAACAAGATTTTTTTAAACACACACATACAGACATCAAAATCATTTGTCCCCCCTCCCACCCAATTCCTTGACTAGAGGTCTCCAGAGTTCACCATAAAGGTAAAGGTAAAGGAGTCCCATAACCTATAAGGTCGTAGGGGAGCGAGGCGTCAGAGACCTGATTTCTCTAGGGCCAGCATATTGAGGGCGGCGCCCATCTCCTCTCCCTCGCTGCTTTTCCTTCCCTGAACCTAAAAAGGGCAGGTACCCATTTACAGCTGGGTGAACTGAGAGGGACTGTACTGAAGCCAAGGCGCGCAAACGGTCACCCATCCAACTGGTAACCATGCTCGACGCTGCTCAACTTGGCTGGGGGAAAGCGAGTGCTCCGACCACCGAGCTATCCCGTCCCCCTAGTTCACCATATGACGAGATTTTTTCCATTTATATGCAACTGTTTTGACCCACCATTAACTCATTGAGGCTGCTTGAAACTTAAGCTTCGGCACTCCTCTCCTTTACTGTGACGTGCCGAAGCTTAAGAATCGGCAGAATAACGAATTTTTAAAAAAAAAACACCAAGTGATGTTTAACTCAAGGGAAAGTACTCTGGCCTGTAGGGCAATCATTTTTCTAAACACAGTTGCTTTCCTTGACCATAAGCTTGCCTAGTTGTCTGTTGGCTAATTTTGTTTGACATGTCAACAAGTGATATCTTTGGATTTCAGGCTCTCCAGTGTTATGATTCTTTAAAAAAAAAAAATGTTGTACAAAAAGTGATCAGATGGATTCAGCCAGCTTCAGGAACTTCTTTGGAAAATCATCACTTGCTTGAAGGTGACTACTGATGACAATTCAACATGTAAGTACCAGCCTAATTTCAACTTTTATTTTTCAGCATTAGTGACATAGTTTGAAAATTTGTAAAAAAAATAAATGCGTCATCATAAAAATGTGAACACATCTTAAAGTAGACATTTAAATTTCTAATGATGTATAATGTGCATGTCATTATTTGTTGGGCAAAGTTGATGAATTTTCAACTATTATATAGCCAAATCACGCGCACCACAAAATTGGGATACATTTTCATGCATCCACTGATTTAAGGTAGCTATTCAGACTTCGGGAAATGGCAATTTTTTGCTTACAATGAATGTTCACCACCATAAATGCAGCCACATTCCAATACAAGCGGGATAAAAACCAAGGATTGAAAAAAAGAAGAAGAAAAGAGCGAGAGAGAGAGAGAGAGACAAGGGCCAGGGACCTGAGTGAGGAGGGGCAGGCTTGGTAGCTATCTGTTGCTGCAGCTGCTGCGACACAGAGTCCTGCAGGGTAGCATCAATCTTTTCCGACTTGAAGGGCGAAGAGTTCATGTCCGCGATACTGGCAGAGATGAACTCGGCTAGCTCCTCATAGAGGTGCTGGTCCGCCACGCGCTGTTGCTGCTGCTGCTGCTGCTGCTGTTGCTGCTGCTGCTGCTGCTGCTTCCCGGCCCCGCCAGCCTCACTCTTGCTGCTTCTGCAACACACACAAAAGTCATCCCCAATTCATTAATCATGTTGTTGTTGTTTTTGCATCATTTCTCTGCGTACTGCTATTGTTTGTTTGTTTGTTGTTGATGTGAGTTCCCCTTAACTTTGGGGATGAGCTTTTGCGTTGATGGAGAGTTGTTGTTGTTGTTGAGTTTCCTTATCT
This sequence comes from Rapana venosa, assembly GCA_028751875.1. NCBI lineage: Eukaryota > Metazoa > Mollusca > Gastropoda > Neogastropoda > Muricidae > Rapana > Rapana venosa. The sequence continues at coordinate 14,433,020 of CM054166.1, forward strand.
TTGGGATACATGTTATTATGATGTAATCATTGTATGAGATTGAAATATGTCAAGAGAATGAAGGATGGAGATAGATGAAAATGTCAGTATTGAATGATGTCGTTGTTGCTGGTTCCCCAGTTTAACAGTCATATATACCCTAGTCAATATATAGTTTTGGAAGCAGATGTGTGTATTGTAGTGTGCATTTTCATTTCCCATTTCCAAATCAAAGCCTTAATTATATCTCTCGAACAGAACTGGAAGGAAAAAAAATTACAACTAAAATTCCCAAACGGAATCTTCAATTTCAAAGTTGTGAAGTACTACTAGTAATAAAAAATGCAGATTGTGTGTAAGAACTGCAGACTACACTGGTCAGCAAGCCACCTGAAGCCAGAACTGAAGCCATCACACACATCCTCCACGCATGAGCCACCTCATCAAAGGGAGAGAAACTTCAGGGAAAGGGTAAGAAGAACTAGGATCCCTCTCCCTCCCCATTCTCCTACCTTTCCCTTGACCCTGGGAGGGAGGGAGGGAGGGAAGGGAGGGAGGGAGGGATACTTTCCCCATCCCATTTAGCAACCTCCCCCCCCTCCCCCTCATCCCCCTATCCCAACCCTGCCTATGTTGGTACTCCTGTCATTAGACTTCCTGATCACCAGTCCAGCAGGCACTAGTGCCAGCAAGGTCCTTAACGGATCTTAGGTCCCTAACTGGTACTAGTCTAGACGTTCACTTGTGTGAACCCCGTCAATGAATAACCAGAAATTATTTTCAAACTCCTTTCAATAATAACAATAATAATAATTGGAGTGTTATATAGCACTTAGTTTTAACACACTGTCTTTATTACATCAATCAAGATGTTAAACACTGGCTCAAATTAACAACTGCAGTGATGAAAAACAAATACAAATAAACTCAAACTAAAAACTCAAGACAACTGAACAACATAAAAACTGAGCGCTCCCGAACATCATCACCACCTGGCAAAAATCTGTCCAGTCTGATCCGATTCACACTCACAGCTCTAGATAAATGGGCACTATCAGATTTGGAAAACTAAACGCTGTGTGATTTCAAAACGTGCGATTTCAAAACTTAAAAAGACATTGGTGACGCATTATAAGCCGCACACACACACACAGACACTTCTCACACCAAAAACAGTATCCAGCATTCCACGCAAAGTTTCCACATCAAACATGCTCAGTTCTTTATTATAACAAACTCTTGTCCGAGCATGACCAGTTTATTTTATTTATTCTTTTATATCAAGGATAATGGAATAAGCACTCGTGTGCTTTTTTACATCCAGTCCCCGTGTGTATGCAGTTTTGTAAATTTTGTCATCTGTTTCCACCGGCACACAATGGCCTACTCTTCCGAAACATGGAACAGGATTTAATGTGTGCGCAAGATGTTCTGCATGCGTTCGAACACGAGGCCTTGGTTTATAGTCTCATCCGAAGGACTTTAAGACATCCACCAATTAAGGACAGCACACACTTTTCTGGGTGGCAAGGCCAAAGTGGCAGGGACTGTAGGGAAAGACAGACAGACAGACAGGAGGAAAGGCAGGAAAATGGAAGGCCAGTCCCGCTGATCAATAGCAGGGCTACTACTACTACCACTACTGTAGCAGCAGTAATAGTGGTGGGCTGGCCACAAGAAGAATAACAGAGGGCTGCTGTCAGTGTCAGTGTCACTAGTAGCCCTCGACTAGGCTGTGGAATAGGTGTGAAACCCAGAATGAGGTGGGAAAGGGGGGGGGGGGGGGGGGGGGGGGGGGGCAGCAAAATGGGAGGTGGGAGGAGGAGTGTGAGTGTAGGGAGTGAAAGAGAGGGGGGGAAACACAACCCGGAGGGAGGGAGGAGATACATGTATCAATTGATGTAACGCTTTCCAGAAAATTTTACCGTTATGTAAAAAAAAAAAAAAATTGATTAAAATGTAGCCAGTTAGTAAATTATCCTACTTTACTGACTGGCTACAAGTTAAGTGATTTCTTTCGATTGCACAAAAGATACATTTATCTTGACGACAACCGATCTCTGTTTCGTGATCAAAGTAAAAAAAAAAAAAATCATTTATAATGTCAGACAAAAGATGAGTGTGTTGAGAGGGAAGGGGAGGGGCGGGAGGTTGGGAGGGGGGTGTAGTTACCCCTGGGAGGAGTGTAATTTCATACAATAAACACACATGTATATAATTTATATATATATATATATATATATATATATATAGCACAGGTGGTGGGGTGGGACAGGTAAGAAAGAGCTGAAGGACACAAGAAAAAGACAAATTGGGATGGTGGGGGGGGGAAGAGAGAATGACACAGGCAGAGTACGTAAGTCTGATAAAACAAGACAAAACACGGAAATAGCTAAGCCCCCTGGGACAAAAAAAACCATCCCCATTTGGAAAAAAAACCCACACAAAGAAACCCAACTACAAACCTGACATTAGTGGCAATATCACAAAGTGAAAAAAAAAAACCCAACCCCAAAACAACAATAGATGTTTGGACAGAATGCAGCAGCGAAATACCTTAGACAGCTTGTCGAGTAACCATGACAATTTCTATAGATTCATTCTATACATGTATATGATGTATTGATCAATTGACTCTGTCTCATGTCTTTCCTTCTTGTCCAGCCCTGCACTAAGTTAAAGCCTTCTGTTAAGACCACCAAAAAAAAAAAAAGAGAGAGAAAAAAAAGAATGCTTACAGTGTATCTCTCTCTCTCCCTCTCTCCACACACACACACACAACCTCCACCAAAAATTCAAACTCTCACGGGTGTCTCTACTACATTCACAAGTCAATCACTAATAAGCAAAATAACACACACACACACATTGACAGTGTGCATGCACATTCCCCCCCCCCCCCTCTCTCTCTTCTCTCTTTCATGCGTGCACACACTTTCTCTCATGTACATACAAACATTCTCTCTCTCTCTCTCTCTCTCTCTCTCTCTCTCTCTCGGTACCTCTCTCTCTCTCTCACGGGCGTGCACTCTCACTCTCTCTCTCCTCTCTCCTAAACATGCTGTCTCCCATGTCATACACAAACGGCCGACACACCCACACTTCCTGATCATCTCATAGCAGCATATAATATACATGTCTGTCATAAACACGTGACTGAAACCACCACCACCACCATCACCCCTCTCCCAACCTCTCCTCCCCTCCCCCCCCCCCCCCCCCCCCCCCCTCCCAAAAACCCCATTCGCCCCAAGTCCCCCTCACCCACTAGCAACCCCCCCCCCCCCCTCCAAACGCACTTTCAAGGCCCAAGCCACTGGCTCACTGGAAACCCTGTCAGTTCAACGACCGCCCCTCGCTGGGAGGGGAAGGGGGAAAAAGGGGGGATGGAAAATATGGAGAGAGAGGAGAGAGAGAGGTCCCGGTGTGTGTGTGTGTGTGTGTGTGTGTGTGTGTGAGAGAGAGAGAGAGAGAGAGAGGAGAGAGAGAGAGAGAGAGAGAGAGAGAGAGAGAGAGAGAGAGAGACGGTGTGTTGCGTGTCAAAGTTGGTGTGTGTGTGTATGTGTGTGTATGTGTGTGTGTGTGTGTGTGTGTGTGTGTGTGGTGGAGTGAGTGAGAAGAGAGAGAGAGAGAGAGAGAGAGAGAGAGAGAGAGGAGAGAGAGAGACGGTGTGTTGCGTGTCAAAGTTGGTGTGTGTGTGTGTGTGTGTGTGTGTTGTGTGTGTGTGAGAGAGAGAGAGAGAGAGAGAGAGAGAGAGAGAGAGAGAGAGAGAGAGAGAGAGAGAGAGACTGTGTGTTAATTGTCAAAGTTGATGTTATGTGTGTGGGAGAGGAGAGAGAGAGAGACAAAGAGAGAGAGACCGACAGACAGAGCAAAGCAGAAAGGGGGGGGGGGGGGGGGGGGGGGGGGGCCAACGATTTCCCCCATCACAAGTAAAATTTAGGTATGTTGCCAGCGACATTTCTCCTTTTCAGATCTGAAAAAAATAAGCGTTTAAAATGTGTGCCAACATAAACATGTAATATATTATATCAATATATTATATATACCACCCTATGTGTCTCAGTCAACACTTGCCACCACTGACGTAGAGGTATGAAGGTTATAAAACAAAACACACACACACACACACACACACACACAGTGTCTGTTGGCGCGTTGCATACTTTTTTCCATCCTCTGTGTGTGTGTGTGACAGACAGATAGACTGAGACAGACAGAGAGAGACAGAGAGAGAGAGAGAGAGAGAGACACAGAGAGAGAGAGAGGAGAGAGAGAGAGAGAGAGAGAGAGGGAAGAAGGGAGAGAGTGGGGGGGGGGGGGGGGAGAGGGAGAGAGAGAGGGGGAAGGAGGGAGAGAGAGGAGGGGGGAGAGAGAGAGACAGAGAGTGAGACAGAGACTGAAAGCAAAACAAAATAGGTTGTTGTGGGTTTCTTCTTTATACATGTAAATAGTTATAATACTGAGAGCCAAACAAATGCTGCCCAACAGACAGACAGACAGACAGACAGAGAGAGACAGAGGGGGGGGGGGGGGGGGTAAAAGCTAGTTCTACCAAACCACACCGGAGGTCAGTCGCCTCAATGCACTCTTTGCTGAATAAAACTAAGTATCCTCACTAGTAATATCAGTGTATAGTAGTGTCGCTTAGTCACTCTGCTCTCCCTCTCTCTCTCTCTCTCTGTCTCTCTCTCTCTCACACACATACACAATTAGATGGGGGAGGGAGAGGTGAGAGGGGGGGGGGGGGGGGGGATGGTGAGAGGGGAGGGGGAGACAGCAGATACTGACTTGACACTACCGGGAATTAACCGCAATATGAATTTTTTCCTTCTCTTTTTTCCCCCTCAAAATTCAGTCTAGCCCGGCTGAACATTCTCTTCTCTCTCTCTCTCTCTCTCTCTCTCTCTCTCTCTCTCTCGAGTCAAAAACAGAAGGCCTATTGAGTATTGTATTATCATTGAATCGTGAAAAGCTGTGGTGAGTGGCTGGTGTAAACTACAGTCAAGTTTTAACAGCAATCAATTTTGTTCGCATTGTTTTCGCTCTGCTGAAAATTACAGTGATCAATCATAGTTTACACACACACACACACACACACACACACACACAGAGCATGCAGTGCAAGCAAGCAAGTGCAATTCCCACCCCAATACCACCAAACAAACGGCTGTACATGTTTAAACACAATGATATAGGAAATGATACTAAATTTAAGAGTAAGACATGTAGGTATGGACACTTAAAAAATTCATAAGACTACCTCCCTCTCTCTCTGTCTCTCATACACACAGTGCAAACAAACATACCCCCCCCCACCCCCCCCCACCACACACCTGTACATGCGCATGCCCAGTCTCACTCTCAACCACAATATGGCAATGTGCACTGCTGTACATGTATGTAAATAAAACCTAGGACACACGATGTCCACAGACCTGTATCTATCTATAGCTCTATACTTCATAAACTAACAACAGTCTACTTCTGACTGCATTAATACATCATACTATTAATTATTATCAATATCAAGCCTGGCTCACCACTAACAAGGATTCCTTACAGTGCAGATCATTACTGCCACCAACTACTGACTACCCTCAGACTCATTGCATCTATGATTAATGCTGATTTAGTATATCACCACTCACGACATGCTTCAACATGATCACCACATAGAAATATAATGGAACTGCTATCCTAACTATACACACATTTACTGTCCAATCACACACATAAAGACTGCAACACACATTACATAAACGCTGTATCAACACAAACACATAAGCTGTCACACAAACAACATAAACGCTGTCCACACACAACACACATAAACACTGTCCACACACACATAAACACAGTCCACACACCCAAAGGTAGTATCACACACTGAGGCAATACTTGTGCAAGAAATGGCAGTAGTGGTCGGCATACTTTATTCACTAACTCAATATAAATTATAATAGAATGTTTCTTGCCATGTGTCCACTGCTGTTGTTGGATTTGACGATGATGATGATTGTGTGTTCGTGTGTGTGTGTGTGTGTGTGGTGTGTGTTGTGTGTGTGTGTTGTGTGTATAGACTCAGAGAGAGGATGAGAGGGATGAGGAGAGAGAGAGGAGAGAGAGAGAGAGAGAGAGAGAGAGAGAGAGAGAAGAGAGAGAGAGAGAGAGAGAAATTTAAAATCCTACACAATGCTCTCAGGCAATCTTCTCAACAAATTCAGTCTTGTACTCACTCACTCACTCACTCTCTCACTCACACTCTCTCTCTCTCTCTCTCTCTCTCTCACCCACACACACCTAATCTGGCATTTCCTTAGATGAGTTAAAGTCTTAAGAGTTTTTCCATAGTAATGGCATATTGTGCAGAACTTCTAACAATCACGATATCATTCATCATTATCCTCATCAGTCACAGATGAGAGTGGCCACACACTTTCTCACAGCCACACTACAGATAGGCCTTCCCATTAGCAATGGCCTCAGATTCTCAATTAACCCGAACAAGCTCCATCAGTCTAGTGTAGACCAGCTGGCTATAAATAGTCTTTTATCAAGAACAGAAAAGACAAATAGAACTTCCATCAACCCCATAGCCAATCTGATAAGTGATAACTCTCTCTCTCTCTCTCTCTCTCTCTCTCTCTCTCTCTCTCTCTCCATAACTGACTGCCTGCCTAATATATGAGATGAAAGACAGTGCGTGGGGGGAGGGAGAGAGAAGCCAGAGAGGAGGGGGGGACAAACAGACAGAAGGAAAGGGACTCAAAAGACAGACAAAAAGAGACAGACACACATTCACTGACTGACACAAAGACAGATCAGATAGCACTGGACACATACTGAAACAGAGACAAAAAGAGACAGACACACAGACACTGACTGACACAAAGACAGATCAGATAGCATTGGACACACACTGAAACAGACAAAAAGAGACAGACACCACACAGACACCGACACAAGACACAGATATAATATGAACTTGACACACACTGAAACAAGAGACTGAGACAGAAACACACACACAAAAGACAGGAACACTGAAACACACACACACACACCAGAGACAAGACACACACACACACACCAGAGACACACACACAAAACAAAAGACAGGAACACTGAAACACACACCACACAACACCAGAGACCAGACACACACACACACCAGAGGCAGACACTGACAAAGTGACAAGCAGACAAAAAAGACTGAGGCAGGCAGACACTGAGACAGACGAAAAAGACCAAGACAGACAAAACAGACATGAGAAAGACTGAGAAAGCATCACACTCCAGACTCTCTGCTTAGACACTTTAGTTCTGGCTGGCAAAGGAAAGGAAAGGCTCAAAAGAGTGTACAATTTATATGACAAACAGTTTCCTTTTTAACTGCAAGAATACAACTAACATAATTTACATGAGAAAACTTTTTTTCCAAGATCTACAATTCCCAACAGAATCTGCAAACAATCCATGGTTTCTACTGCTTCCTACAACAACCCCCAAACTGATGTCACGGTATCCAGTGTGCATCTTGAGAAAGTTCTTAATAACAGATTTATTTCATGCCATTCTTATTTCAAGGCAAATCCCCCTGTGGAGATGCTAGGGGGCCTGTCAGTATAAATAGCATCCCCACCTTCAGGAAATTCTGTGCTAGGAATTCCTTCTTTTCTATCCTTCTCTTTGATTCTGCCTTGTTCCTTTTCTTCCCACCATCTCCTCCTTGTTTATTTTCTGCCTTCTTTCCAGAAAGACTTCGAAGATACTTAGATAGCAATTCTCTCCCACACCGAAGTCAGATGCGCTGGGACAGACTTGTCAGGCGCTTAACGGCAGCCCAACACATTTTCTCTTAAATTAATATGACAGACAACAATAGTTGCTGTCTGAGCGTTTGAAGAAGAAAAATTTCATGGCAACCCCTACAACAAATAGATAGTACTTACTCTGACTTCTTCCTTCTCTGTCAATAATCTGACCCATCTCTACCCCTGAGGATTCCAGACAATAAAGACACTCTGTGTCACAGTTTGTGTGTGCATCTGTGTGTTTGTGTGTAAATCTTGATGTGTCACAGTGTGTGTGTGTGTGTGTGTGTGTGTGTCGTGATGTGTGTGTGCGTGTGTGTGTGGTGTGTGTGTCAGTGTGAGTGTGTGTGTGAATTCTTGATTACTCTTGAGCGTGTGTGTGTGAATTCATATGTGTGTGTGTCAGTGTGTGTGCGCGGTGTGTGTGTGTGAATTCTTGATTCTCTCTTGAGCGTGGTGGTGATATTCATATGTATGATGTCTGTATGTGAGTGTGTCGTGAGGATAAGCATTCATGGTGTGCTTCTTCTCTTTGACCATTGCTGTGTCTACTCCAATGCTTGGACATTCTCTTCCTGTGGGATCCGGACAAAGACATTCTGTTGTGTGTGTGTGTGGTGTGTGTGTCTGCGTGTGTGTGTGCACATGTGCAAAATTCTTGGTGTGTGTGTGTGAAAATTTTGTCTGTGAGTGGTGTGTGTGTGCAGGTGTGTGAGAATTCTTGATCAGTGTTTGTGTGCACGCGCGCACGTGCGCGTGATTTCTCAAAAGTGTGTGTGCGACTCTGTGAGTTGTTGTTGACTTCAATTTTACGTCTGTTCACTTTTAGTGATATTAGACGGAGACTCTGTGAGTATGCCTGCGCACATGCATGCCTGCATACGTCCATCCAAGCACTTTGATTTGTCTCTGCAAGATATAGCGCTATATATAAATTCCATTTATTATCATTCATTCATGTGCTCATGTATACCTGTATGTATGTGTGTGTGTATTATATAGGATAGATATACATGTGTATACTATACATACTATAGTATAGGGTGTTGCAGCAGACTAGTCATGAACACCAGTAGCCTGGACTTTTACTTCTAGTGACTACTACTACCACCACCACCAGCAGCAGCTCAGGCAGGCAGCCAGCAGAGGGCACTGACCCCCTTCCTCCCTCCGCCCGCTATCTAGGCCACCCTGACCCATTTTCTTTTCAACGTCTGTCTGTTCCTGCCAGTGATCCGGCTTCAAAACTGGATCCAGTTTGGTTTGTTGGTTTTGTTGTTGTTCCACAGCATGATCACTGTCATGATGGACATAAAAATATTAATTATGACCATAACGGTTGCTTTTTTGTATCCCACCACCTTTATATTTTTAAAAAACCACACACACACACAAACCAATGACAACTAAAGGAAAAGAAAGAAAAATGCTAGCACTGTGTAGCATGTACTGTTTTAGTAGGAATAAAGGACTTTTTTTTTTTTTAAGTCTTCAAAACTGAATCAGTTTTGTTCTACAGTTTGTTTACGTACTGACGAACATAAAGAATTTTGAAACATCACCACCACCCCACCCTTTTCACTTTATGAGAGAGAGAGAGAGAGAGAGAAGAGAGAGAGAGAGAGAGAGAGAGAGAGAGAGAGAGAGAGAGAGAGAGCATAATGCACTAAGGATGCAATTTAAAAGCAATGTTTTCACTGGAATAATTCATTGCTTTACCACTATAATTACCAGTTCATTTTTTACATCTCTGCGAGTTAACTTTCACTTTGTAAGCTCTACAAAACTAATATTTCTGACAAAATTCTTCTATCATTAAGCTCAATCTGCTCTTTCATGAATAAAATTACAGCTAAACATAAAATAAACTCACGTGAAATTATTAAATGAGTTTAAATAACCCTAAGCGTAAAAAGAAGACCGATTCGCTGACCAGTACAGCAAAAGCTGCAATCAGGTTTTCAAGCATGAAGAATTTTATAGACGAGTTTCATCAATGGTAGATTTGTCTTTCTTTCGTTCTGGATTCCTTTCATGCAATGAGTTTTACAGCAGAAATCATACACCCTACAATTCACCAATGCAACAACAAGGTTCTGATTTAACAGAATATAATCAGCTTGAACAGGAAAATAACAAATAAGGACCTGTTATCATCTGGTACATGTATGTAAATGTAACATGTGTGAGGAGAGAGAGAGGGGGGGGGGGGGGGGGGGGGGGAGGAGGAGAGAGAGGAGAGGGAGGGGGGAAGGGAGGGGGGGGAGGAGGGGGGGAGGAGAGGGAGGAGAGAGAGAGAGGGTGGGGAGGGAGAGAGGAGGAGAGAGAGAGAGAGAGAGAGAGAGAGAAGGAGAAGAGAGAGGAGAGAGAGAGGAGAGACAGACAGACAGACACAGAGAGGGACAGACAGGCAGATAGAGCAGAAGAGAGAGAGAGAAAGACAGAGACTGACAGAAACAGAGACAGAGACAGACACAGAGAGAGAATCTCAAAGAGAGAAACTGACCCATACAGAGATCTAAATAGACAGAGTGCGACACTCAAAGACATAGACAAAGCATTTGATTCCAGATCTAAAGACAGTGACTGAGCGAGACCGACAAAGAGACAAAAAGGCATTTTGATTCTCTTTACTTTCAAAACAACACTCCTCCTCTCACACACTCACACTCCCTCCCAGTCAGCCCCATACACTTCACGCCTTCTCCATCACGCTCCTGGAAGTTCAGAAAGTTGAAGATACTTCTGCTTTTCTTCTTCTTCATGAATTCTACTTCACTGAAGGAAAAGGCGGGCTCGATTGCTGCCACAACTGCCATTAAGAAACCATCAGTCATGGCGGCTATATATATATATACACAGTACACTGTGTATTCAGTGAGGTTGGCTTCCTACTTTCAAAGCACAAACTTTTATTTCTTCCTTCTTTCAAGTTATTGTCAAATTGAATTTCGTTGAATTTTTTATATATATTATATAAACGTGGAAGTGGATGGATAATGAAATGAGTAGGGGAATGCTCGATCATAACTGAAGTAAAAAACCAAACCAAACCAAACAACAAGAAGAAGAAAATGAATGATGGGACTCTGTGTGTGTGTGTGTGTGTGTGTTTGTGTGTGTGTGTTGTGTGTGTGTGTGTGTAGTGTAGTGTGGTGTGGTGTGTGGTGTGGTGTGGTGTGGTGTGGTGTGGTGTGGTTGTGTGTGTGTAGTGTAGTGTAGTGTAGTGTAGTGTAGTGTAGTGTAGTGTAGTGTAGTGTGGTGTGGTGTGGTGTGGTGTGTGTGGTGTGGTGTGGTGTGGTGTGGTGTGGTGTGGTGTGGTGTGGTGTAGTGTGTGTGCACGTGCATGCATGTGTGTGTGCATGTGCACGCATTCAAGAGTGCTTGAGTGTCAAAGCCTGCAAAGCCTAGAGCCACCACTAGTAATGTGTTCACCATATGATCACGCACACAAAGACAGTATCCCATGATGATACAAGGTTAATATTACCAATTCATCATGATGAACAGATGCGCATGGCAGCTGAATTAAAAAACATTATATTTACAAAGCAACAACATGACAGTGACAAACCAATATTGCTGACATGCTATCGTATATATTATATATACTAATATAGATGACACAGTGATGACACCAATCACAACAGAAAAATTTATACCAACGGATCCTGATGCTGCTTCACACCACATTAACACAACCAATAATATTAATAATAACCGTATGGCATACCATATCATATATAATAAATCCAGCCTACCTAACACATGCGTGACGCGTACATGTGCAGTGGATAATGAAGAGATTTAGAGACTGTGTGGACTGGGGATGAACAAGTCACAGCTAATTGTGACAACCTTATATAACCTATCATTTATCCCAGTGTATGATGATGATAATCACTGACTGCAGTTGCAGTGTGCAGTATTTTTCAACTTGAAGCTTTATCGTGGCACTGGTAGGCTGAGCTTTCTATGCGGTTAACATTTGGTGGACTTTGGACTGGAATAAACTTATTATAACTCGTGGGAATGAAACAATCTTACCAAATTTAATATAGACATCAAACTAAACAAACTTTAAATAAAGCAGAAAACATCTCTCTCTCTCTCTCTCTCTCTCTCTCACACACACAACACACACCAAAACACACAAGTCCTAAGCACATCTAACTTTAAATGCACACCATATCACATACATGGAGAAGAAAATGGTATCCCTAGTATCAGATCTACACCATTTTCTGAATCTACACTCGACCATGACTACAACTGAAAGTTCTACCCCCCCCCCCCCTACATCTCCCAGCCTATGTTTTGCACTTTCTCACTGAAACAAAAAAGTATCAAACCCCAAACTCGCAGCTCACAAAAAAACCCAAAGACAAACCAAAACGTAAGTGTACCTCAAAACAAACCCACACAAAATGATGAATCTAGTAAGTACTATGTTAATATTTGCAGTGTAATTGGCGTCAGTGTACCTCAAAACAAACCCACACAAAATGATGAATCTAGTAAGTACTATGTTAATATTTGCAGTGTAACCCAGTTCCACCAAAATGTCGACCAGGCCACAGCAGAAGGCTACAGATTATCCAGCACACAGAGTTCAACTCACTGCACATCATCACCACCACCACCATGTCTGTCGCTCTCTCCAACCATGCTGAAGTGAAACGTTCTCTCTCTCTCTCAGTCACAGCTAGTGTCAACCACCAGGCACAGGCAGGGAGGGGGGTAAAAATATCCCCATTAGACCCTCGACAATTCAACAACTCGTTCACTGGGTCAGGGATAACGGTTTCTAAGTGTGTGCACTGCATGTACAAGATATATATATATTGGCACACTCGCCACACACACAAGCAAAATGTATACATATTACATGTGTGCATACACACACTTGACATGTAAATGCATGCATACACAAATATATGCATGCGTAGGCATTGCGTGCGTGCGTGCACACACATACACAAACACACACACACGCAGAGGAAGGGACACAGGAAAAGTGAAATAGAGATAAGTGAAGAGAAGAGTGATTTTTGCACAAAAGAGTCCAGAGAAAAAGGTGATAACCTACAATCTAAACACTAAAGCCTGTTAGTAAAGAGTTCAACGAATTACAACCCATTATGATCCATGATCTCTTTTACTAGTTTTACAATAAACAGGTTAAACATCGTCACAGAGTTATATAAAACAAATCATACTCTGGTCATCATGAGCCAAAAAGAGAAAATGCATGCACACACAGAGTGAGAGACAGACACGTGTGTGTATGTGTGTGTGAGTGTACACATGAGTGTGTGTGTGTGTGTGTGTGAGTGTGTGTGTGTGAGAGAGTGTGTGTATGTGTGTATACTGTATGTGTGTGAGTGTGTACATGTGAGTGTGTATGTGTGTGTACATGTGAGTGTGTGTGTGTGAAAGTGTGTGTGTGTATACATGTGTGTACATGTGTATACATGTGTGTACATGTGAGTGTGTGTGTGAGAGAGAGTGTGTGTGTACACATGAGTGTGTGTGTATGTGTGTACACATTAGTGTGTGTGTATCTCTCTCTCTCTCTCTCTCTCTCTCTCTCTCTCTCTCTCTCTCTCTCTCTCTCTCCTCTCTGTCTCACACACACAACTGTCACACACACACTCCTGATCTACGATCTGCACAGAGGGGGTAGTCTTCACACACACAATCACGTGGCAAGGGGGGTAGTCTTCACACACACACACACAATCACATGGCAAGGGGGGTAGTCTTCACACACAACACACACAATCACATGGCAAGGAGTTTACCACCCACCAATACTGGCACTTACACCTCATGGCACAGGGGGTGACTTCATGACACTCACACATTCACTCAAGGGGGGGCTTCCCACACCAAAAAAGGGGAACAATACTTAGTCCCGTCCCTCAGGTCCACTAATCTGAACATACTAGCAAGACCCACAACTTTATCATGAGCCTCAGACAAAAGAGAGGGAAATGGAAAAGAAAAAAGGTTTTCAAAGTCAGAATGAAAGTGGAAGTAGAACAAGGTTTTCTGTATTATTTTAGTGACTGGTTTTTTTTTTTTTTTTTTAGAGTTTCCTATCAACAAAATAAGGGGGCGGGATAGCTCAGTGGTTGGAGCACTCGCTTTCCCCCAGCCAAGTTAAGCAGCGTCTAGCGTGGTTACCAGTTGGATGGGTGACCGTTTGCGCGCCTTGGCTTCAGTACAGTTCCCCCAGTTCACCCAGCTGTAAATGGGTACCTGCCCTCTTTAGGGTCAGGGAAGGTAAAGCAGCGAGGGAGAGGAGATGGGCGCTGCCCTCAATATGCTGGCCCTAGAGAAGTGAGGTCTCTGACGCCTCGCTCCCCTATGACCTTATAGGTTATGGGACTCCTTTACCTTTACCTTTTATCAACAAAATACTTTTGAGCACTGATGGATGTAAACTTGTACACAAAAAATGCATTGAGCACAAAATGGAGAGAGAGAGAGAGAGAGAGAGAGGAGAGAGAGAAGATGCATTGAGCACAGAGATGGAGAGAGAGAGAGAGAGAGAGAGATGGACTGACAGACAGATGGGCAGACAGGTGGACGGATGGGCAGACAGACAGACCTATAACAAACAGCTCTAAACTGAGAGAGAGAGCAATAGTGACAAATCACAGAGAGAGAGAGAGAGAGAGAGAGAGAGGAGGAGAGAGAGACAGACAGAGGGAGAGAGAGACAGACAGACAGAGACATATTACACTACAGTGTAGACAGACAGACAAACATAGACACTGACACACAGATACCGAGACAGACAGAAGGACATAGCTCTAGGATAATGGTTTAGTCTGTGGCCCTCAGCCTTTGCAAAACAACAACAAAAATCAGAAAATGTATTAATTCAATACAATTTATCTACACACACACACAAAGCTGCCCATCAATATAACACCAAAAAACACACACATATATATTATGTATAGTACCCTATATTTTGTCTTCAAAAAACAAGAGACAAAAACAGAGATTCTGTTCATGAATTTCTGAACAAACAAACAAAAACAAAACAAACACACAAACAAAAGACAGGGCGGGGAAAGGACTGAGGGCGTGTTGGTAACTAAGGGTGGGGTGGGAGGGGGAGGGGAGCTGGTTCGAAAGCGTACACACAACACACACACAGGAGTCAGGCAGGACTTGGTGAACACCAGCTTTACAGAGAAGACAGATGATGTATCATGACGGCTCCCACTGTTCAGCCCTCCAGCCAAGGTGACAGATACGGGCTTGGTCTACATGTATGAACAACATTCTGACTCCCTCTCCACTCCTCCCCCTCCTCCCCTCCCCCTCCCCCCCCCCCCCCCCCCCCCCCCCCCCCCCCCCCCCCCTCCTCCTCCCCCCATCAAACTGTACCACCGACATACGCGTTGACAACCCATCATCCATACATTATTACTACTACATGCCTCCGACACATCAATAAAATTTTCCAAACAGCATTTTTCAAGTGATGCCGGCATGTTTTCACGTGATATGAGGAGCCTGGGGAGAATAAGAGTGGAGAGGGAGGAGGAGAGAAAAAGAGGGGGGGGGGGGGGGGGGGAGGGAGAGTAGGGGCCCGGGAAGAGAGAGGAGGAGAGAGGAATGAAAGAGAGAGAAAAGAAGGGGAGATGAGAGAAAGAGAAAAGAAAGAGTGTGAAGAGGGAGGAGGGTGTAGGACAGACAGAGCAATAGAGAGCTAGAAGAGGAAGGAATCACAAGAGACAGACAACAGACAGTAAACAGACAGAGATGAAGCAAGAGACAGTGAGAACAGAAGGGGAGAGGAAGGAAAAAAGGACAAAATGGAGGGGAGAGAGATGGAAAGCACATGAAAGACAACCTAAACTACAAGAAATTTTTAAAGAGAAAAGAAAAAGAGAAAGAAATGATCTTAATCAGCAAATGAACACTCCAATCAATCCATAGGACCAAAACAAAACAAAAAGGAGAGGGGTTATATTTCATATTAAAAGACAAACTAAACAACAAGAAACTGTAAGTTTTAAGAAAGGAACCTCTAGCTCTAGACAAATAAACGGAAACTTGTGTCCTCAAGGATACATGATGAAAAAAAACAACAACAAACGAACAAACAAACAAAAAACCCAGCCCTATTCACGACACAAAGCAAGCGGTGGACAAAAACTATTAAAAAAACTGCTGAGAAGGACACAGAAGATGCAGCAGCCCTTACTGTATCAGGGCAGTCAGTATCCCCCCCCCCTCCCCCCCCCCCCATTCCTCCTCACCACACATACACACGCACTGTATACACATGCACACTGTATACACACACATACAAACACCACATGTACACACACTGTATACACACACAACACACAGACACACACATGTATACAAACATACAATTGTACACACATCGAACATGTATCCACACACACACACACACACACACACACTGTACACACACACACACTGTACACACACACAATCTTTTCTTCCCTCTGTCAAAACACAAACAGCTGCCAGCTGTCTCCTTCGCAATGGGCACTTCCACCATCTATCTATCTATCTATCCATCTCCTCTGACTATCCATCCTGCTTTGGGAGGAGGAAATATTGCCAGGGACCTAGCCAGCCAGCCAACCAGCCAGCTAGCTAGATCAGCAAGATCTTGACTGTCAGGCTGTTGTTTACCTACATACTGTATTATACTATGCATTCAGTCAGCTAGCTCCAACTGGTTTTTCACTTTGAACACCCTCCTTGCAGTGGATCTGTTGAGTTAAATTAAAACTCTTCTAGAGCTCCTCTCTTTTCAGTTCTCTGCCTCCCTAGTCCCCTATCTACGGGAACGGGATGATAGCCTAGTGGTTAGAACGCTGCGCTCGCAATCTGACGACCCGGTTCGATTCCCGTTCAAGGGGATATTTTCCCCTGGAGTTAACATCAGTGCAGACTCCACTCTCCCCGAAAGTCCTTCCGATGAGACTATAAACCGAGGAGGTCCCGTGTGCGAACGCACGCAGAACATCTTGCGCACACGTTAAATCCTGTTCCACTTTTCCTAAGAGTAGGCCATTGTGTGCCGGTGGGAACGGATGACAGAATTTACAAATCCGCATACACACGGGGACTGGATATAAAAAAAAAAAGCACATGAGTGCTTATCCCATTATCCTCGATATAAAAGAATAAAAATAAATAAATAAATGAAAATAAAAATCTTGGGCGCCTGGTGGTCTTCTGTTCCTCCAGTAACATCTGCTCTAGTCTGCCTCTGCTAGGTAGCCTCAGACGACACCTCCTGACTTTATTTTTGTCAGTACAGGATGTATGCCACGTATGTTTCCCGTTTGTTTGGTTTCCCACCAGGACGCTGACGCAAGTTACAGGATCTTTAACAACACCAAGCATCTAATCTTGTCACACAAGGCAATTAGTTGAGGCACTGGTGGTGGTGAAGTCTGGTGCACTGTAGTGTAAATCACAAGTTTAAGTTGACCTGGGCGGCAGCAAGCAAAAATACTCGCTAGGCTGCCGACAGGAATGACTTAAGATCTTTAACATGCGTCTAATCTTGTACACACAGAGGAAATGAAACTTAAGTGGTAATTCTGCACTGTAAAATAAAGTTCAAGCTGCCCTGGGAGGCCGCAAGCAAAAATACTCACCAGGCTGCCGACAGGAATGACTTAGATCTTTAACATGCGTCTAATCTTGTACACACAGAGGAAATGAAATTTAACTTGGTAGGTGGTAGGTCTGCACTGTAAACTGAAAGTTTAAGATGACCTGGGAGACAGCAACAATGCCCACGGTTCCTGAACTCCACGAATACCGCTTCCAAGAAGAAAAGACTTCATAGAGCCACAGGACCCAGTCACACACCATAACTACTTGGCTAAAAAAGGAAAGATAGCATCGGCCACCTATCTAATCAAACCAATGTTACTTATTAGGCCCTCATTATATCATGTCTAGACCGAATATATATATCAATGGGGAAAAATATGAAAAAGATAGGATGCTCTTGTTTATCAAGCTGTATCCTGGCACTGCTTGGGGCTCCCTCACACTCATT
>CM054166.1:14455896-14470896 GCA_028751875.1 Rapana venosa
TTAATCCCCCAAGTTTATTATTAGTTTAAGTGACTGTGTGTGTGTCCCACGAGGAGGCGTGATACCCAAAAGTGTCTTACCCTGGCCCTGCCATGTTTAAAAAAGGAACGACGAGAGCATATATTCATGTCATGAATTAGATAGATAGCAAGTCATAAAAGACTATGAATATGACCCATGACGGTGCAAAGTACTAGGGATAAATTTATGCTGCTGACATTGGACTGAAACCACCTACTTTAAGTCAAAATGCAATGCTAAGCTGTATATTTTACAGAGTTGACAAGTAGTCAGCCCGAGTCAAGGTCATTCATTTACAACTAATCACACCATTTGGAAAGGATGGATTCATCTCTCTCTCTCTCTCTTTCACACACACACACCTTGTCCGCCTCTCCTCCTCCCCCCCCCCTCCACACACAGTAGCAGCTTCACAGCAATTGCGTGGGACCCCCCCCCCCCCCCACCCCACCCCCTTTTCTTGACCCCCAAACCGGTCATGACCTGGCATGGCAACTTCCTCACGATCACCAGAAGCACCTTTCACCACCACCATCACATCCACTCTTGTTTGCAACTTGGTGCCCAACACATATTCACATTCCATGCATGTATACATACATGTCAGTGACTAACCCACTTTCTACCACCAATCACCGCCATCGTAAACAACCGTAACGAACTTTTGGGCCCCTTACCAAACCTCTCTCTACCCTACAGGTAGCCTAGACCTATCCCAGTAGGCCTAGCCGAATACTCCCACTCCAAACTTTAGTCGCCAAAATTCCCGAAGCACAAGAAGACAACAACCAAAAAAGCAGCATTTAGGCCCTAAACAGCATGGTGCAGTATGTATGGATACACAACACAGTCTAAAAATCCGCTGTTTAGTGTGGATCTATAGACGTTAAAAGAAGAAGACCTGTACACACTTTGCCAATACTAGGTTAAAAACCTGCTGTGCTCCTGTTCTTCAAAAATGACAATACACTACCAAGGATTCTTGACCAGTCATGTGATTCAACTTCCCCACACACCTACTAGGCCTAGGCTAGGCCTAGTTTCAACCTAGCCACTGAACACTCCACCCACATCTGTGTGTCGTTCGTGTGTTGTTGTTCTTGCCTTGTTAGCCTACTGTATGCTTTTTTTATTCCCTTCCTTCTTTCTGCTTCCCTCTCTTGAGCTACACAACTGGTCAGTCTGCTTTGCTTTTCACTTGACCGATATAAGGACTGACCACCACCATTTTATTATTATTTTTTTTTAATATAAATCTCCCTCTTTCGCTCTCAATAATCTACGTAGGTAGCTCTCCATAACCTACGTAGGACGTACTTTGTATCGACACACTTTTCTTTCTTTCTCCTGCTGGTCTGGTCTACACGCAACACACACACACACACACAGACTACAGAGGGTCTTGCTGATAGATAACCCACACCGCCTGGCAGCCAAGTACTTACTACAGGTAGGCCTAAGAAGACTGGCGAGAGAAAGAGGAAGAAGAAAAAAGAAAAAAGAAAAAAAAACTAGGTCGCCTGCTGCTCCAGTTTCTAAAGCTGTGGAAAGACCAGGCAGAAGCAGTAAAGTAAAGCTTTGCACCATCTGCTGGCTGTCATGACCGTCACTGATTGGACAGTGAGAGAGAATGTGTGTATGTGTGTGTGTGCGCGTGTGTGCGCGCGCATATGCGTTCGTTTACGCGCGCGTGTGTGTGAGTGTGTAGCTGTGAGGAAGTAGGTCATCACATTCCAGAGCGTTGGTAGGTATCCCAGTAGAAGTAGTAGCAGGTCTAGTCACTGAAGGAGAATGACAGAGAAAACAGAAGGCACTAGGCCTAGTCGGCTTTAGGAATCCATCTTCGCGTGTAGTCTACTGCTTTACGAATCCATCTTCGCGTGTAGACTCTACCTACCATCATGTCAAGTGGTTTCTTCCTCTTGCCGACCCCCACCCCACCCTCTCAATCCATTCATGTGACTCCACAATGTACACCACATTGAACCCGGTCAACATTAAATCCCAAAACAAACAAACCTTTAAAAAAAACCACAAAAAATAAAACCCACCCTGAAAATGGACAAATGAGTGAAAAGTTATCACAAACGCCAGACTTCAAGAGGTGACGAAATTTCTGCCTGACATCAAGTTTTCAGTGGATTACGTCAAAACGAAGATTTGACGAAGTTTGCATCATACTAAGTCAGTAAGTGCTGGGGATGCGGTTTAAAACACACACACACACACACACACAACAGGCCTTGATATTTCAGTACTACGAGGTCGATGAAAGCTTATAGTTTTAAGACATCTCAAAATCGACAACCTGACCTTCACCTGCCCAAAAATCACTCCTACACAATGCAACTCATTTCGTGGCATCCCAATGCAAACGATCTCTATTCATCACACGCCAGTCCATAAGTTTTCTGCATTCAACAAACAGATCTATATATCTCAATTCTATGACGCTTTCCTCTCTTCGGATTTTCACAATTTACCTAACATCATCTCTTGAAGCCAATGGGCGTAGATCTGTACTGTATGCTCACACAAAACATGAAAGACTTAAACTTAGGCCTTAGCCTACAAGACTTAGCCTAACCCAATGCCACGGGACACTTTTGGGGATAGGGCCGGCTTTTCACACGATCTCTCTGTTAAAGACATTAGACAGTACCCTGGTGTGTGTGGTCAATTATCTGCAGAATCAATATCTCTCTCTCTCTCTCTCTCTCTCTCTCTCTCTCTCGTGTGTGTGTGAGCGCGCGGGACAGAGAGCGCCCGCGCGCGTGCGTGCGTGTGTGTGTGTGTGTAAGCTCCTCAGATACGATACTCTGCTCTGCTCTGCCTAGTCTCAAACAAGAGAACGTAAGTATGCAGTCTAGAAGTAGAACTAGTGTCTGATCCAGAACAATTTTCTCTGGAATAGTCCAAGTTGTGCTGTCATAATCTAAGTTGTGTCACTGTGTACTATGAGACTGCACAGTCTTTTCTACAACTGTGATTGCAATAACTTTTTGATTTTTTTTTCAAATGTCTTTTTTTTTCAAAGAGAGCGTTTGGTTCAAAATAAAAAATTAAAAAAATAAAAAAGACAGAAGTATGTTATTCTCCATGTGCCAAATTACTTTAAAGTCAAGACTTAACGGGATGTTCATTGTTTATTCATCATTTTGCCAAGATGTACCGATTGCCAAAAGGTAGTTAAAAACTGCGCTTGCAAGCAGAAAAAACACACACACAAAAACCAATTCAGATAAATAAATCTACAGTAGTTATTCACACACACACACACACCTGAAGAAGCTTCTGAATACGAGGAGGAGAAGAAAAACGATGATATCAGCACAAGAATTATCCACGATCTGCAGTCAAACGAACTCCACACACTGCCGCCTCTTCCTCCTTCCTCACTGACCGAACAACTGTCCACAAAAACAATCGACTGTCCTTCAACATTACCCCACCCCACTGTACTGAGTACCACACCACACGGCTTTTAGCTCTTTTTGTTTGCTCAACGCACTGCAATGACTATTACACTCCCCCCAAGCTCCATGAAACACACATACACTACATTATATAAAAAAAAAATGTTTTAAAAGATTGCAGGATTAACAGATGAAGCTGCAAGCTACCACCAACCACTGAACTACACCATACCTCACAGCACAACTACAGTGACCTAAAACTCGGGCAAATAGCCAGCCAACAAGCCACCTGCTAACTCAGTAGTCAGCCTACAGAAACACACAGAAACACAACACAACCCCATACTGTTCTCTCTCTGCCCATTGCAATGAGTCACTGGGCCCTACTACTGAGTGTCAGCTGGCCATTGCCTCTATACTCCCCTGAACTTTTTTTTTCTCTCTCTCAAAACACTGTCCATTCTACTACTACTACTACTAGAATCATGGAAACGTTGCTGGGACAAAGGCACAGTCCACCACATACACACACACCAAGATTTCTCCAAAATGTGTTCAAACTCCTAGTAGTACTGCTAGTACAGTAGTAGTAGTAGAAGCCACATTGCTCGCTTGCTCTCTCTCCCGCTCTCTCACACACATCACACGTAACACACCAAAGGGGGAGAGAGAGAGAGAAAAAAAAGAAAACACACTAGCCTGCTCACACCACAACCTGTTTAGAGGCTGTCTGTTGGCCGGCCTGCCCTCTCTCCCACTCCACTCCCTCTGTGCACGGTCGGCTACTGACCCCGCCAGGAATGTGTAGGGCCTAGTGCGCGCGCGCGCACGCACACTCAGTTATGGACACGAGTGACCAGCCAACACTCGCTCAATCCTTTGCTCAATCCTTTCCCAATCGGGCCTTAGGGCCTAGTAGGACTTACCCAGCTCTCTCTCTCTCTCTTTGTGGAGACAAGTACACGCAGTCTTCCCCTTCCCCACCCCACCCCCACCCCCCACACACACTTTTTTTCCCCACCCCCTCTTCTTTCGCTTCAGGCATAGACCTAGGGCCTACTAGTGGATTCTAGAAGTATAATAGTAGTGTTTGGGAAGAGAGAATGAAGAGGAGATGGGCAGAGGAAGTGGAAGGGGGGGGGGGGGGGGGGGGGGGGGGGGGGGGGGGGGGGGGGGGGGGGGGGGGGGGGGGGGGGGGGGGGGGGGGGGGGGTCCTAGGGGCAAGACATCATGCAGTGTGAGGGGAGAAAGAGTGAGAGGGGCTAGCTGTATGTTGACGGTCTTCACAAAGGGGTAGGGTGGGGGGGGGGGGGGGAGGGGGGGGGGGGGCTAGTGTGTTGACAGAGCGTAAAGTCTTACCTTAGCCTACAGCGTGTTCTTGCGAAAAGACTTTGGTGGTCTTTTCTCAAAAGACCACAAGGCTGGCTGTCCGTCAGTCCCTCCTACGTTTTTAGGGGGGGGGGAAGGGGGGAGGAGGAAGGAAGAGGAATGATTTCTTGATTGTCATCAGAATTGTTGGATTAAGCCTACCTACTTCACGTAAAAGCTAACTTGAAGAAGCACCCCACCCTCCCCTAAATTTTCTTTTAACTCTGTGTGTGTGTGTGTGTGTGTGTGTGTGTGTGTGCGTGCGTGCGTGCGTGCGCATGCGTGCGTGCGTACTGCGCGCGCGCGTGTTTCGATCGAACCATCAGCTTTATCAGTAGTACCAGCAACAGTAGCAGTAGTAGTAGTAGTGTCAGTTCAAACGACAAGCAGAACAAAAAAAGCGCAATGTAATAATGTATAACCATCTCTCTAAAACCATAATATATCTTCTCGTCTAGAATGTAGAACCATAATAATCCTCTCATTGCACTACGCTACTTTCCTTCTCTTTTCTCATCCTCGTGCAAGTAATCTCTTCCGTGAATGAATAAACAAATAAAATTATGTTCAAACACCAACAAATTAGCGCTAGATCAAACCCAAAGATACAAATTTGACACCAGGGACCCCCCCCCCCCCCCCTCCCTCCCCCACCGACCCACCAGCAGAACATCCTGGAGTTCACCCACGCTAATAACAATAATAATAACAATGCTCTCCAGATTCTCATTCATCCCAACCGGGAATCACCGTAGACCTGCTGCACACACTGGATGAGCCAGTTTTGCGTCGATTTGATTTTCCCCATGACTTGGAGGAGCAATCGTCGGGAACATTGCACTGCGCTGCATTTATAAAATAAAAAAAATTTCCAGGCAGCGTCTCATGAAGTTAATTATCCCTAGCAAAGTGAGAGAGGGAGGGAGGGATGGTTGTGGCTCAGTTGGGTTGCGTTTGTCGCCATTCGACGTTGCCATTTGACGTTGCGTTTGTCGCCATTTGACGTTGCGTTTGTTGCCATTTGACGTCAGGGCCGGGATTAAGTCAAGGTAAAGGAGGTTCGAGCCATCACTCCCGCTCAAGGGGATTTTCTTTTTCTTTCTTTCTTTCTTTTTTTGGGCACTAGGAGTGAAGTACTGACTCCACTCCCTGTCAAGTCCATCTGGCCGAACACCCCACGTCACAGGAGCCAACAACGCACGCAGACCATCTTGCCCACACACTATTAAAACCCATTCTGCCTTTTCGGAAGAGTAAAGCTAACAAACGGATGACAACAAAACAACAATACAATACACTTTAAAAATAATAAAAATGCATGCATCCCTGGTGGTGGTGTCTGTGACATCATCCCCGAGGTCGGAATGCGGCTACCTCAATGGAGGGCGGGGAACCGATCACTACAGGCTGCACACCTGGTATTAAAAAATCACTCTTTTCCTTTTGTTTTTCTATGTAACTTTTATATTCATACCGCACGTACTAAGGCATCCACAGAAATAAAAACCACTTTTTGTGAAAGACTAGCCTCTGACTCAAAACTCATGTGATTGTGAACAAATTTGGTAGGTTTGAAATTTTTCAATTTTTCAGCAAACACTGTACCCCCTCAGTCCTTTGTCGTGTCTGCTAAGCTTCCTTACCGCAATATGCATGCGCGGGGTCAACGCTGTAGGAATACAGGCAAACCTCATTTGATGGTTATTTTCAACTTTCTCGTGACAACCTGGTATTGCTCTATGTCCTCAATCCAAAAAACAAGTGCACAGTCCATCATTTCATGCTTTAAAAAATATGTAAAAATCACCAACAGTTTTTTCCACTAGCACTCTATAGAAGATACTACGCGACCCCAAAATTAATACCAGTGTGTAGCCAAAAACCTCACCATTGGTGAACCTGGGTGGAGCTCTAGGAAGGGAAAGAACACGCCAGAGAAGCCCACCTCTCTTCTGAGGAGGTAAGGCCTAGCATAGGTTAGGTGATGGGATTCTTTTCCTCAAGTGGTCCATTCACTCCAGTCCCCAATGAGTTTCGAGGGATTACATCTCAACGAGTTGACTCTGCTACACGAAGTAGAGCAAAGCTACAGAAGTAGAGCAAAGCGAAGCCTTTTTAATACTAGATGAATTAACAAGTCAAACTGAACTGTGCAAAGGCGACACAGCTTTTTCAGCTTTTCAATACTTTATAAGAGAGAGAGAGAGAGAGAGAGAGAGAGAGAGAGAGAGAGAGAGAGAGAGAGAGAGAGAGAGAGAGCGTGCGTGCGTGCGTGGTGTGTGTGTGTGTACATTTTCATATTTATCTAAATCTTCGTCAACTATATCTTCGTCAACTATTGTTGTCTGTCATTTGAGCGAAAATGCGTTGCGCTGCCGTTAAGCGCCTGACAAGTCAAGCCCTGCGCATCCCGACTTGGGCGTGGGTGAGAATTGTTATCGTGTTAGTCTTTCTAGACTGAAAAAGGCAGGAGAATGGACCAAGAATGCAGAAAGTGGACAAGAAGGAAGAGACTGGAAGAGAAGGAACATGGCACAGAGAGAGAGAGAGGAGAGAGAGAGAGAGAGAAGAGAGAGAGAGAGAGAGAGAGAGAGAGAGAGAGAGAGAGAAGGATAGAAAAGAGGGAATTCCTAGCACACAACTTCCAGAAAGGAATGCTATTTTTTGACAGTGTCCCCATGCTAAAATCTAATTTTGAAGGTTTGGGACCAACTTTTCGTAATTTATATAGCTGCTTTTGTTCTTGTTGTTTCTGTGCGTTCCCCAGCTTAACACTCTAGGGGTCACCCGGAATGTGCACTCTGACTCACTCATCATCCCACCTTTCTTATTTCTTTGTTTTTTTTTTATGTCAGGTACTGCTCGAGTACCGCTGATTGTGTATCGAAGTCGAGGTCATGTCCCAAGTCCATAGTCATGTCCCTAGTTTTCAAGTTTTTCCATCTTCGAACTATTCCTATGCATGGAGTTTTTAGGAGTAGAAAGGGTAGAGTGTGTGTGTGTGTGTGGGGGGGGGGGGGGGGGGGGGGGGGGGGGGGGGGGGGGGGGGGGGGGGGGGGTCCGCTTTTTATGAATACAAAACAGAACCAATAGCAGTTATAGGAGTAACAGCTAACATTGAAATAATACAGACTTCTTTTTTTTTAAGGCACTGTTTTTACGTGGTAGGCATTAGGAGGGAAGTACAACATACTGGTCAGCCAGCCAACCTACCAACCAGTTGGGAGACAAACCTTCCTCACCACCACACACACAACACAACACGAACTTAACAACACTGCTTGAAGGAACACCACACTCAAAAGGTATGGGTCTCCCTCCCTCCCTCCAGCAATGGGTCAGTCTTCAGTCCACTGAGATGGGGTCGTTAAATAAACGGATGCCTTGTCGTTAACTGAATTAAGGCCTTCAACGGCGCGAACCTGGTCAAAATGTATGTTAAAACTGTTTGCTGCTACATCGTTTTAAATATGAACACACATGAAAAAACGCGACCCAAAAATAATGACACAAAAAAAAAGATACTACACAATTACAAACTTGGGATGAGACTATAAACCGAGGCCCCGTGTGCGAACGCATGCAGAACATCTTGCACACACGTTAAATCCTGTTCCGCTTTTCGAAAGAGTAGGCCATTGTGTGCCGGTGGGAACAGATGACAACATTTACAAAACCGCATACACACAGGGACTGGATGTAAAAAAAGCACATGAGTGCTTATTCCATCATTTATCCACTCCCTTCAACGTATTCAAAACTCTGCAGCTCGACTAGTCCTCAGAAAGAAAAAATCTGAGCACATTACCCCTCTCTTGCGATCTCTCCACTGGCTGCCTGTGCCACAAAGAATAAACTATAAGATCAGTACTCTCTGTTACAAATGTCTCCACAAAACAGCACCCTCCTACCTCTGTGAATGTCTCCACCTGTACACCCCTTCTCGTTCCCTTCGCTCTGCTGCAGATTCCTTGTGCTTACAAACACCTAGATTCAACCAGTCCACTGTTGGCAGTCGCTCTTTCTCTGTTTCTGGTCCATCGATTTGGAATGGCCTCCCTATCTCTCTTCGCCAAAGACCTTGTAACACTTTTAAATCTGGCCTCAAGACATATTTGTTTCAAACCTAAGAATTTCCTCTCGTGTTTCATTTCATAGCTATCCCTGCTTTTCAACAGCCAAAAATTCTATCACCCTGCCAAAGTGTATGACGTGTGTGTGTGTGTGTGTGTGTGTGTGTGTGTGTGCATTTGGACTTGTTAGAACTATTACTTGCTATTAGTTGCATGACTGTGTAAGAATGAGTTGAGTGCAAGCGCTTTGATTTGTCTGTGCAAGATACAGCGCTATATAAATTCCATTTATTATTATTATCCTCGGGGGGGGGGGGGGGGGTCAAACTCAAGTCGAGACCGCGAACGTAAAATGAGTACTCCCTAACTATTCTGGAGAGAAAAAAAATCGGTTGTTTTAATTTAATTATCCAATGCCCACACTAAAATGAATGTATCTGTTTTGGAAAGACATTAAGCACTCACTGCCAGGTTAGGATTCGTTTGCCTTTGCTAGTTATAAAAGTCTATGCTGCATTGGTAAGCCCACCTAGTGAAGGAAAGAAGACGTCAAGCTTTCACAGGGAGTTTCCAGACCTTGGGGGGGGGGGGGCGGGGAAGCCTTCTCGTCTCCGCTGAGCCTGTCCACATAACGACACCAGCCACTTTAGGACACAGCAGTGTCAGACGACAAAGCCAGCTGAAAAGTGGGAAGGGCCACTACTGTGTTACCTCTTGCCAGCGACCAAAAAAAAAAAAGAAGGAAAAAAAGTCAGCTGTGCGTTAAACCAGCCATCAATATTACTTTTCCTTCTTTGTTCCATCCACAAATTCGCCGCCGAGCCGCTCGCTCACCGATCGTTTGCCTGTTCTTTTTTGTTCAGCACAGGAAGAAGTCGTTTCAATTGTGGTGGTGGGGAGAGAGAGAGAGAGAAAGAGAGAGAGAGAGAAAGAGAGAGAGAAAGAGAGAGAGAGAGAAAGAGAGAGAGAGAGAGTGTGTGTGTGGTGTGTGTGTGTGTGTGAGAGAGAGAAGAGAGAGAGAGAGAGAGAGAGAGAGAGAGAGAGAGAGAGAGAGAGAGAGAGAGAAGAGAGAGAGAGAGAGAGAATGGTCAATTTTTTTTCAAACATTTCCAGATGGTGCATGTTATGTCAAAATTAAGAGTCACAACGTATTATACATAAAGAGACTGCATGCTTTTTTTCTGCTTTTTTTCCTTCTCGCCATTTAGCAAAAAGTTTCATTAAGAAAATAACGACCATCAAAGTTTATTACCAAGAAAGAAAGAAAAAAGGAAGGAAAAAAAGAAAGAAAGAAAGAAAGAAGGAAGGAAGGAAGGAAGGAAAAGAAAGAGAGGAAGAAAAGAAGGAAGGAAGGATGAAAGGAAAGGAGGACAGAAAGACGGAAAGCAACAAAGACGGGGGAGGATAAAAATGAGAACAGTCAGATATTATACCAACACGCTTGCTGAAAGAACCTATTGATTTTTGTTTTTTAATTATCAAAATAAAACGGGTGGGGTGGGGGCTGGGAAGGGGGGTGGGAGAGGAGGACAGGGAAGGCAATAGGACGGACGTATCTCAATCAAATCACCCTGGAAACACACACACACAACCAACCCCAAAAGGTTACAGCGAGAGTCTCTGGTCAGTGACGTCGCCCATCTGTCCCCACGCAACTGCCAAGGACAGGGATCTAAATTATGCATCTCTCTCTCTCTCTCTCTCTCTCTCTCTCTCTCTCTCATCTCTCTCCCCTCTCTCTCTCTCTCACACACACACACACCTCTCATACCCCAAACCCCCACCTACCCAGTCCTTGACAAAGTCTGTGACGCACCCCAACCCCCACCACCACCCCATTCCAAAGTCCCTGCTTTCCATTCAAATTATCGAGATTCGCTCACTACCAACCAATGAGTGGTGGGACTGTCCAGTCCAGTTTGGACAAAGAAAGAGATGGTTTGACAAGGCTGGTAGGCTACTGCTGCTGCTGCTCTGGGCTAGCCTAGCCTGGACTAGCCTTTGGGCTAAGAGAGAGAGAGCGAGGGAGAGAGGGGGGGAGAGAGAGAGAGGGAGAGAGAGAGGGAGAGAGAGAGGGAGAGAGAGAGGGGGGGAGAGAGCGGGGAGGGGAGAGATAGTGGGAGGGGACAAAGAGAGAGAGAGAGGGAAGGGAGAGGGGAGAGAGGACAAAGAGAGAGAGGGAGAGAGGTGGAGAGAGGGGGGGAGAGAGAGACAAAGAAAGAGACAGAGAGAGAGAGACAAAGAGGGGGAGAGAGAGAGAGAGAGAGAGAGAAGAGAGAGAGAGAGAAGAGAGAGAGAGAGAGAGAGAGAGAGAAAGAGAGAGAGAGGAAAAGAGAGAGAGAGAGAGAGAGAGAGAGAGAGAGAGACTTTTATTCTTTTATTTCGAGGATAATGGAATAACCACTCATATGCTTCTTTCTTTTCTTTTTTTTTAACCCAGTCCCCTCGTGTGTATGCAGTTTTGTAAATGTTGTCATCCGTTCCCACCGGCACACATTAGCCTACTCTTCCGAAAAGCGGAACGGGTTTTAACGTGCGGGCGAAGGTGTTCTGCGTGCGTTCGCACACGGTTTATAGTCTCATCCGAAGGACTTTTGGGGAGAGTGGAGTTGGCACTGATGTTAACTCCAGAGGAAAAAATCCTCTTCAACGGGAATCGAACTCGGGTCAGCAGATCACGAGCGCATCACGCTAACCACCAGGCTATTTCCGTCCCCCAAAGAGAGGGGAGAGAGAGAGAGGAGAAAAGAGAGAGAAGAGGAGAGAGAGAGAAGAGAAGAGAGAGAGAGAAGAGGGAGGAATATGGAGAGGAGAGAGAGAGAGGGGGGGGGGGGGGGGGGGGGGGGGGGGGGGGGGGGAAGAGAGAGAGGGGGGAAGGGGAGAAGATAAGAGAAAGAGAGGAGGGGAGAGAGACAGACAGACAGAGACAAAGACAGGAGAGAGAGGGACAGAAGAAGCCTTTGGAGAGAGACGGAGACAGAAACACGAGACAGTGTGAGAGCTTGGGACAGAAGAGAAACTGGACACACAATGCACGTCACACTTTGGGGATCCTAATAATGACGTTAATTGTTAGGTTCTAGCATTACGCATTGAAAAGAAAAGGGGAGGAGGGATTGGGGGGGGGGGGGGGGCACAAAAGACGGCAGGAGGGAGGGAGGGAGGAGAGAGAGGGGGGGGGGGGGGGGGAGGAAAGACAAACTGAGAGACAGACAGACAGACAGACAGACACACACACACACACACACACAGCATCACTCCAAAGGAAGCAAAAGAATCAAGGAAGATGAACAAAAAAACGAAAAAGAAAAAAGAAGAAAAAAAAACGATCGCAAACTGTCTATCTATCTAGAGGGACCACTGACATCATTCCTCCTTGTTATTCTCCATATGGCCCCCATACTTGACCCTATTTGGCTGGGTCCCTTCTACTCACTCCACCCCCCTCCACTCTCTCCTCCTTCTCTCTTCCCCCCCCCCCCCCCCCTCCACTTCCCTCTCTCCTCCTGTGGTGACAAAAGGCTGAAACTTCTAACGAACCAATTGGTAGGTTTAAATCACACACACACACTTAAACGACCCTACCGGACTCAGAAAGCATTGACTTTCATTCGAGCAAAGATGTGCATTTTCTTCAGGTGTGATTTCAAAAATACCACTCGTATGCCGGGGGGCGGGCGGAATTTCAACAGTCCTTTTTGTTCCAAGGATCAAGCTGCTATCGAGTTATCTGTTTAAAAAAAGACGCTCGTTTGGGTTGTGGTTTTGTTTGTTTGTTTGTTGTGTTTTTTGTTGTGTGTTGTCCTACCATGCCAAAACCTACAGGTGACGACGACGACGTTGAAGCAGGCGTCCTACTGTTTTCAGGGATGCTG
Organism: Rapana venosa; assembly: GCA_028751875.1. Taxonomy (NCBI): domain Eukaryota; kingdom Metazoa; phylum Mollusca; class Gastropoda; order Neogastropoda; family Muricidae; genus Rapana; species Rapana venosa. The sequence continues at coordinate 14,468,650 of CM054166.1, forward strand.
CAGGTGTTCAAACAAGAGCAAAATTCTCATAACCTGGCACGTATAGCGCAGCGTTAGAACACATCTACAGCTGTTTTACATATATATATTTATATATATATTGAGCGGCTGTGAGCTGCAGTGTGATCGAAGGCGGTTTGCTGAGAAAGAAGCGGCAGTCGTTGGCGGATACATTCGAGACGGGGGAAGTTGGATCTTCTATTCTATTGTACAGTATTCTTTGTTGCGTAGGAAGTCAGTGTAGACACTGTACTGCTATAGGCCTAGTAGAGGGAGGAGTCATGTGTTCAGGCTTTTACCTTCCTTGAAGAACATAAAGAGCAGAGAGGTCTGCTGGTTTGGGATGCTTTGTAGGGGCGGGGGGTGGGGGCTTGGGATAGGTGAAGCTGGTTAACTCCAAAAACTCTGGCTATGCTTGGAAAATATGCCTCATAAACCTATAAAACTATTCAGCCGGCATGCCCCTTCTTGTACAACACAGCTATCGGTTAGTGCGCTCTCTCTCCTCTCTCTCTCCTCTCCTCTCTCTCTCCTCTCTCTCCTTTTTCTTAATATCAAAGGCTGTTTTTCTTCTTCCCGTTTGTCTATGCTGAAGTAATCAATGAATAAATGTGCTCTATGGATTCTTCAACACCCCCCCCCCCCCCCCCCCCCCCTGAAAAAATACCACACTTCAAAACTGAACGAAAACGTTCATATCATACACTTCAAAGTATATGTGTTTTTGTTGTTTTTTCCCCAATCATTTTAGTGGACACTCTTCTTCACGCCAATTCATTGAGGGCTATGGCCTTGGCATGAAATGATAAACAGCCTCTCTCTCTCTCTCTCTCCCCCTCCCTCCCTGTGTGTATGCTGATTAATGGGAACTTAGCAGTTTCAGCAGCATCATAATATCCTCGGCAGCAGAAGCAGCAGAAGCAGCAGCAGCAGCAGCAGCACACTACTAATGACGCACGACAATCGACGTTCCGGCAGCCTTCCTTCCCACCTGCCTGCCTGCCTGCCTGCCTGCCACACACACACACACACACACACACGACACTACAACATTTCAACAAATCCACGCCAACGCTCCAGCTTTAGAAGCCGATCGATGCTCAACACTTAGACTGCAAAACAGCCATTCCCACCAACAAAAATATAGCTGAACTTTCTCTTCTCCTGGCTTCGCCCTCATGCTTTTGGCTAATAGACAGATAGATAAACAGATAGACAGATAGATAGACAGATAGATAGATGGACGGTTGGTGCTGAGAAGTGAGAGGGAACAGACAGACTCCAATAATGGGAAGTTCCCGTGGGATGTTTAGTGGGGGTTTTGTGGGTTTTATTTGGTTGTTGTATATACTTTTGGGGGTGGGGGTGGTTTGTTTTTGAAAAATTATGGTGTTTTGTTATTTGTATCAAGTTTTCACAATTTTAGACTGAGCTTTTTCTTTTTTGTTTTTGTGTGTGGGTTTTTTTTGTGGGGGTTGTTCTTTTTTGTTTGTTTTTCGTTTGTCGGCTAGAGATCCGAGGTTCACCAATGGTGAGATGTTTTGCGCATTCGGCCGTTTTGGCCACAATGAAGGTAGCTGCACTCTGACTTAGGACAGACTATGATCTTTTGATTATCCACGAGGAGACAGCCTTGAGCTTTGGTCTCCATGGTCGGCAGGGCTAAACTCAATATGACTGATTGATGAAGATTGATCGGAGTGCTATCATCTATACTTTGGGACATTTCACGCTTCTGTCAGTCTCCACATGATAAAATTAATGCAATAACTCCCTTTTTTCCCCACAGCTTCAAGAAAATATCCTTCATTCCTGTTTGATCCCCCCAAAATAATGCTGCAAAAATTTCTCGCAACTTCATCAAACAATCTACAAAAAAAGCTAAACTGTATGACGGAATCAAACTGGAAATGTTGGAAAACATAGTTTTTACTGTATTTTTACCTGTCGTTGTGTGGGAGTGGGGGTGGAAGGGGGGGGGGGGGGGGGGGAGGGGGGAGGGGGGCGGACGGAGGGCAGCGCAAGCAGACTTGCAACGCGCGCGCCGCTTTGATTCCAAGTGTATCTGAAAGCACAGTACTGCTTGCACTCGTGGAGAACTACAGGCGCAGTCTGAACTCTATCCACCTTCACCACCCCTTGCTCCACCCCCTCCACCCCATTCCGCCTCCTCTGCCCGTCATACACTAAACACACACTAGACACAGAGCAGAGACAGACAGAGAGAGAGAGAGAGAGACAGAGAGA
>CM054166.1:14488396-14505896 GCA_028751875.1 Rapana venosa
GGGTAGCTGGGGGGTGGGGGTGGGGGGTCTGGGCTACGTCATAGGTGGTGTCCCCCATCCATCATCCTGCTCCCGGTGATGATGTCGATACCTAACCAGCCCTGCAAAATGGAGTTGCTGTGTTCACCCAGCACCACCCACCCACCCACAGGTTAAGTCAACGACCTTCTTCTTCTCCTCCTCCTTCTTTCTCCTCCTCCTTCTTCTTCTTACTCATCCTCCTTCTCCTTTTTTTCTCTTCTTCTTCTTACTCATCCTCCTTCTCCTTTTTTCTTCTATCTCTTCTAGGTCTTTCTTCTCCTCTTTTCCCTTTTTCTTCTCATTCCTCCTTCTCCTTTTCTTCTTTTTCCTAGTCTTCTTCTCCTCCTTTTCCCTTTTTCTTATCATCCTCTTCCCTTTTTTTTCTTCTTCTCCTAGTCTCTTTCTTCTCCTTCTTTTCTTTTTATTTCTTTCCCATCTCTCAACTTTTCACAATCATCACACCTGTCTGTCTCTGCCTGCCTCTCCTCTCTCTCCTCTCTCTCCTCCTCTCTCTCTCTCTCTCTTCTCTCTCTCTCTCACACACACACACACACAGTCACAGAGAGAGAGAGAGAGAGGGGGGGGGGGGGGGAGAGAGGGAGACACAGAGAGAGAGGAGAGAATAGGAACCAGAGAGAGACAAATTATGAGGTGGGAAAGGGAAAGGGGGAAAGACAAAGCTAGACAAAAAGTGATGGGCAACACCCATGTACATATGTGCGCGCACGCACACACACACACACACACACACACACACACACACACACACACACACACACACTCACTCACTCACTCACTCTCTCTCTATCACAACAACAACAATTAAAAATAAAACAGAGTTCAACAGCTCACCAGTCACTGTCACTTTTATGCAAGATCATGTGTGTGCGCGCACGCTTGTGTGTGTGTGTGTGTGTGTGTGTGTGTGTGTGTGTGCGTGCGCGCGCACGTGCATGCACGCAGCGCACTCAGAAGTGCCACAAGCATAAAATACGCCCACATATATGCAACATTGCCACGCGTGCACATGCAAATTTATGAGTAGCAGGCCTGTCCATCTGCGAGATTTGATACTGAAACAACACTGTCCTATCAGCCTATCAGTCTGTTCTCTATCAGTTGCACTGCCCCCCCCCCCCCCCCCCCCCCCCCCCCCCCCCCCCCCCCTCCATCTTCCTCTGCCTTCTTTTTTCAAAACACTCCCCATCCCCCAACTCCTATCTTCAGTCCTTCAAAAACCCCTATGCTGAAATTTTCGCAAACACACAAATAAGTTACTAATCCAACCCAAAAAAAAATTTTTTTTTTCAAAATTTCATAACAAAGCCTTGGAATACAAGCTCCTCAAAACTGCGATGACTTAATAACAATAATAATACATGGAATTTGCATAGCGCTATATCTTGCAAAGAAACAAATCAAAGTGCTTTCATTCATCCTACTCATTCACATGCAGCCAGTTACAATTAATAATTTGGGTGTTGTTGTTTTTTATGAATTCTAAGGTATACACACAAGCTCGCATGCACACACACACACATACACACACACACATAAAGGTTGACTTAGCGGAATAACTTGAATGAAATTCTGAATCATGGTATGGGCTAACCATAAAATTCGCATAATCCACAGAGCTCTACAACTTAATACAGCAATGATGCAAATTACATTTTTAAACCATCAAAAGAAAGCATCGCAAATTCTAGAACTTCTTTTTCTTTGTAGTTATCAAACGATCAGACTGCAACAATGGTTGTTTGATATGAGCTGAAAATTCCTGACAAGTCAGGCCCAGCGCATCTAACTTCAGTGTGACGTGAGAGAGAATTGTGATCTTTTATTTTTTAAGTCTTTCTGGAAAAAAAAAGGCAGGAGAATGGACCGAGGCAGCAGAAAATATAGACAAGGAGGTGAAAGAAAGAAAAAGGAACGAGGCAGAAACAAAGAGAGGGACAGAAAAGGGGAAATTCCTAGCAGTGGCACAGAACTCCCAGACAGTAGGGATGCTATTTATACTGACACTGTGACAGGCCCTTGGCATCCCCACGGGAGGTTAGAGGTTTTACAACACGAACAAAGAAATCTCCAGTGACACAGAAGCTGGGTGTGAACAGGCGTAAGACGACTCTCCACATTCCTGAGAAGAGCAGACCGACCCACAGGGCCGACTGACTGAAGGATTGTCCAGCTTCGTTCAAGATATTGGTTTTCAGCCGTGGTTAGACTAGATAGAGTGAGAACACACCTGTTTTCAGTTTTTTGTTTGCCTTCCCACACATACCCTGCCTGCTTCTGACTGGAGATGGGCGAAGCAGGTTTGAAACAGTGTCCCACTGTGAAAGTACACAACATTAACAAATTCTCCCCATGTTTAACGCATTGTTAAGAAAATCGCATTCACAATTCACTGTGTTGAAATGAAGTTCAGTCATACTAAAAAGTGTTTTTAAAAACCCCACCTACAACAAATCTGATGACTTTGTTTTTTAAAACCCCCACACAACAGCCTTCTTTCCTTTGACCTCTTTAACTCACGTTAACAATAAATATACTTGACATTTTATAGCAGATGATAGGAAAGGGAGGGACCATGAAAGCAAAACAAAACAATAAAAAGACAATAAAAACCTTAACTGTGTTGTGTACAACATAAAGGGACCATCTGAGGCATCTATCCATCCCTGCCCCTTTCTTCTTTCCAACATTCCATCCTATGCCCAATACTTTCCAACGCTCCCATCATGGACTATGCTCAGTATTTTCCAACACTCCATCCTGTGCCCAATCTTGCACACACACCACACACACACACACACACACACACACACACACACACACACACACACACACAAAAGTTAATTTCCAGCCTCGTGTTACAGCTTCCAAGGTAAGAACACTTGTGAACGTTACTGCACACTGTCATCACTGTAGTGGTCGTTGCACGTGTCACACAATACACCATATTGAAGGAATGAAGCACACGCTACGTTCTCAATGATAGATACCAGGCAGCATTTATTGTGGCAGTGTCATGTTACGAACTAAGTTCCCATAATAACTCACTCAACTCCCTATGACCTCAGTCCTCACTCTACATGTAATGCATGCACCCAGCCATCACCGGCCATTTCCCACTGTCACGGCAATTCTGTTTGTTCCAGTACACAAAGCATCTCACAGGCATGGCTTTCATTAAAACCAGCTCATTCACGCGCTTACGGCTTACATTATGGTCCAGTTTCTTTCACAAATAATTAAACAAAACAAAAATTGAAGTTTTCCATAAAATACTCTGAACATTATTAAATTCATTATGCAACAAACTTACATTCAGGTGAAATTGAGAAAACCAACTCACGCACTTTTGCCCTTTTGGCAGCTTGTTCACAGATTAATATCTTACACATGCACTAAAAATAAATTTAAAAAATCATATTTCGTCTTCTCTCTCTCTCTCTCTCTCTCTCTCTGACAGAGACAGCTACAGAGACAGCTAGCCAGACCGCGATAGAGAAACAGAGACAGAGGGCAAAAACTTGGAAGAAGACAAAAGAGACGGTCTCCACAGACATAAGAAATTCAGAAGAAAAGACATGAGACAGTGAGACAGAAGGGGGGGGGGGGGGGGGGGGGGGGGGGGAAGGGAGGGGGGGGGGGGAAGCAAAACTACAGGCACCAGCCAGCTTTAAAAAAAAATAAAAATTACCCCTACTAATGACTTTCTTACTTATTGATAACCCTGTTATAATATACATGCCACTCACACATTGTGTATAGGTGTGTGTGTGTGTGTGTGGTGTGAGTCTGCGTGCCTAAAAGTAAAACTCTCTCTCTCTCTGTCTCTCTCTCTCTCTCTCCCCATCTCCCTCCCAAGATAACAAGACCAACAACCTAACAGGCCAGTTCACTCACACAAGGCCAGCCAGCCAGCCAGCCAGTCACCCAGCCAGCCACCAAGGCAAAAGCACAGGCAGGGAGCTGTGGAGGGACTGTTAAAAAAAAAAAAGAGAGGGGAGGGGGAGGGGGACACAAAAGGGGGGGGGGGGGGAGGGGGGGGGGGTTGCAGAAGGAGAAGAAAAAAGCGACCAAGTCAGTGACCGCACACACACACAGCAGGAAGAAGAAAATCCACTCACAACCCCCTCAATCTTCGACCCCCTCCTTCCCTTCTCTTCCTTCATCAACCTCGGCCAACATGTTGAAAACAGGGCACTGCAGGTGCTAAGAATAGCCACAATGGTAAAGCCATGAACCCATACATACACATAGAGACAGACGCAGCAAATTATTTATTTATATTCGAAATGACATACATAGGTGTGTAATATGTTTAGCAGTGAATGAAGGAAATCCTAAATCTGAAACAGGCTGCAAATAAAAAATGTTTTAAATACATAACCACAGACCTTTTTTTAAATTAAATGATTGAGATAGACTGGGTTTTTTTTAAACCTAAAAAGCCTCCTCTGCATTAAAAACAACATAACATTAACAATGATAGCAACAACAACAAAAGGGGGGGGGGGCCAAAAGACTGTATGGGTTAGAGTAAAAGGCCCTAGAACTACACAACTCTACAGCTTAAGTATATAATCATGTAAATTATAAAAAATACTTTATAAATGTGCAAGAATGCATGTGCACACAGACAGAGAGAGAGAGGGGGGGGGGGGGAGGGGGGGGGGGGGAGAGGGAGGGAGGGGGTGGGAGAGAGAGAGAAACTATTTTTCCTGTAAGTTCTTTCACTTTCATACAGGTTTCATGTCTCTTTTCTTCCCATTTAAGTTAAATGATGTCCGGTCTGGTACACTGCTTGCTGGAATCCTTTTCCTTCCTTCCTTCCTTCTTCCTCAATATGATTTTAGCTGTTTCGTATTCTGTTAATACACGGTAGTTTCAATTTTGGAAATATACAGTACTTATTACATCAATTTCTTCTATTTTTTTTTTTTTTTTTTCATTGTTGTACTGCATTATCTAATACCGTTTTATTTTACTTCTTTTTTTTGCAATCTGGCCATATCACTTTTGTTGTTGTTGCTGAAGGACTGAGAGAGAGTGGTGTGGTGAGTGTGTGTGTGTGTGTGTGTGTGAGTGTACTGTAACCAGTGTAAGTAGGTGTTGACATACATGACTGCAGATCTAAGTGGGTTGGTTTAGCTTTGGCTTTGGGAAGAGGGGGGGAGGGGGGGGGGGGGGGGGGGGGGGGAACGACAATAAGCTGTTTCAGTTTTAGTGATGGCAAGAGGTTGTTTTTTGTTGTTGTGTTTTTAAATGTCAGCATTCTCATTCAAACACTGACCACCACCCCACCCCCCAAAATAATCTGAAGTCCTTGTTCGCCAGCTTCCCCTAAACAGTAATTCATTCATTCATCAATAATTTTCAGATTACAATGTAACTCATGACTTGTTTTCGTTCTTCAGCTAAAACTCAGAAATTCATCTCACCAATGGTGAGATTTTGCAAATGCGACCGTTGTAGTTTTTTCCCGCCATGAAGCTAAAATCTATTTCAATGCCGAGATCTATACCTTCATAAATACATCTTTTCCACTGACTGACAGCCTAGGCAACCCAGTCAAGCAATTCAACTGCTTTAGCTCTGCAGAAACTACGGTTACCTTTCTTACTACTGGTTACTATACTCATTATACCGATTCCTTTCCTAGACTTATGACATTCTCTGCTTCTCATCCAGTATCAACTTGTGGGAGGGTGGGGTGGGGGGATAGTCTAGTGGTTAGTGATGCCCTCATGATCTGACGATGACGGACGGCCTGGGATTGAGCCACCACGGAGGCACCACCGCACCGTTATAGGGAATTTCACCCTGGAGTTAACATCAGTTCTTCTGACTCCACTCCTCCAAAAATCCTTCGGATGAGACTATAAACCAAAGCCCTGCATCATACAAACACGCGCAGAAAATCTTGCCCACAGGTCAAAAGAACCTGTTCAACCTTCAGAAGAATAGGCCATTTTGTGGCAGTAGGAATAGATGACAACATTTCAAAACACGCATGCACATAGTTGTGCAGAAAATCTTACCCACATGTTAAAAACCTGTTCAACCCTTCCGAAAAATAGGCCCTTTTGTGGCAGTAGGAATAGATGACAACATTTCAAAACAGGCATGGACATAGTTGTTGTTTAGACACCGTCTCAGAATGCGGCTACCTTAATGGCAGGTAAAACATGGCCACATACGCAAAATCTCACCATCTCAGCATCTGGCCAACCTCAAAGCTCTAGCCCAGGAACGACAATAAACACACCCCAAAACAACTTACGTCAACGCAAAGGTCTAGCAGCGTGTGACGTGACCTCGTCAAGCCAGGGTTGCTGGGTTCACGCTCCAGGTGATCCACAACATTCAAGACCACAAGTTCAACGGGGCACAAGCCAGCCAGCCAGCCAGCTAGCTTTCCACTTGCAAGGAGGAGGAACAAAGAACAGTCCCCCGGACCAACTGCATTTGACTTATGTATGCTGACTGACTTGTCGGGCAGCCTCCTCACCCCTGTCATCGTCATCATCGTCGCCAGGGTTGAGCCCTCACTGGCCACAGGGCACACAGAGCTTGCCACGACCAAGCAAAACACCGTGTTCATATATCATTTTCCCCTGTGAACGTCCTCCACGCTAGCACGCAAGGCTTGATCATCCAAGCAACAACACAGGCTGGCTTTTACTCCCCGGGGGTTTTGGGGGAAGCCAAAAGGTTTAGCTTGCAGGCTAAAGAGGTAGAGATAGGTAGGTGTGTGTGTGTGTGTGTGTGTGTGTGTGTGTGTTGTGAGTGTGTGTGGTGCCAACAACCTCTGGGCACATATTGAATATGGCCTTCCACATGCTGCCATGACCAGTGACCGTCACGCTTGGCTGCCCCCTCGCTTTAACCAACTCCTCTCTCTCTCTCTCTCTCTCTCTCTCTCTCTCTCTCTCTCCTCTCTCTCTCTTTCTGTGTGTGATGTCGTGAGTGTATTATACAGGTCTACTATGCCTTTAGTTTCAGCCAGCCAGGCTGCCAACTTCTCTGCATGGCTGACTGTGGGATCACAGGACACCAACACCTCTTTTATGGTCACCCATTCATGTCAACAGCTTGCATTAGCAACTGACTTATAATAAAAGTGTCTTCTTTCATCTCTGGACGAGATCTACCTTCGTTATCTTCTACCTCTTCAGCAAGCATGTCTGTCAAGACAGGAGACTGGGTCCTAGAGAAACATTTTCAAAACAACCAAAGCCATGTGTGACGACGTGTCAATGCTCGCTCGACTGTGTTCCTTATTTTGTGTGTCTATGCATGTGTGTGTGTGTGTGTGTTTCAGGGTTTGGATGAGAGGGTGTGGGGAATACAGAAGGGGGGAGGGGGCAGGGCAGGTTTCAAGGATAAGGGGTTCGTGTTTTCTGTACTGAGATAACCCCAACCAAATTCTTCTTATGTGTGGCTGAAAATCCTACGGATCATCCTCCCCATGCCTGCAACAATCACACGCAGTGACACTCCCAGCCCCTATCTCGTTTTAACATCTCTCTGGTCATGCTATTTTCCAGCAGAATCATAAGGTGACTGGCCCCATTTTCTGGGGCAATCTTAAACTAAGATCAAACTTTCTCATCACCAACACTCCTAATTCTTACCCTTAAGCCCCCCACCCCCCTCTCACACTTCTTCCCATCCACTCATAACAAACCTCTATGCAACAAAGAACTTCATGACCCGCACCTGAGGCATGCATAGCACATTCATGAATGGAACACAGGGTAAGCAAATCATGTCTCCCTACGAAAAAGGACTGTACTCTGACACTGAACTGAGATGGTCATACTAGTGTCACATACGCACCAGCATGTCAACCCCACGAAACAAAACAAAACAAAGTAACACAAGTTCAAGCAAAAACAGAGAGGAAAAAATAAGAGAGGTTGGGGGGGGGGGGGGGAAAAATGACTAAATTAGGACTTTTTTTTTTATAATGTTCACCATCTTTAGTCCAGCAGGTGGACAAAAAAACTCCAACAATCTTAGGTTCAATTCCACCTCAACACACACATCACTCTCTCTCCTCTCTCCCCTCTCTCTCTCTCTCTTTCTCTCTCTCTCTCTCTCTCTCTCTCTCTCTCTCTCTCTCTCTCTCTTCTCTCTCTCATAATCCCTAAGGGCGGGGACTGATTGTAAAAAAGCACATGGGTGCTTATTCATTATCCTCGAAATAAAAGAATTTGTCAAGTTGGCTAAGTCAAAAGATGAACCCACTCTTTCACAGAAACAAAACCTTTTGTTATGCGAACACCACCAAAAGACATAATCACCCAAGCTAAATACATGTAGACATAGATCTACAATCTTACCTGTATCATTGGTTCATGGTTAGCATGATCAAAAGGAGACATCTGCTATTACAATCTATATGGTCAAGCCAACATTGTTGATAAAAGAGGGCTTTTTGACCACTATGACTGAGTTAATGGACTCACAAATCCATGTTTTATAGTCATGCAATTTTTTATTTTATATTGATAAATTAGACCCAAAAAATAAAATTCTCCCCAATCTTAGAAATCTGCTTTATGAAGTTATGGTCATGCCAGCCAAGTCAAAAGGAAAAGTTCTAATGTATGGTGAAAGCCAATGCAGTGAAAAATATCGCTCTCCGCCATTTTGTTTTAAAAAATATAATGAACTTGGTCGTGAGTGTTCTTTTCTAAAATATACAGGTTCTGCTACTATGACAATCAAACCGTATTGTTCAACACAGTCACAAAGTGATTTCCCCATTTTTGTGTGCATTGTAGAGTCTAGGGTGTTTTATATTAATAACCTAATAATCAAAACTGCTAGTCAGGTTACACCTTGGTATCAAATATTATTTTGTACTGCTGTACAGACTTTACAATCGGTGACACACTGGCACCATTAAAAAAAAAATTCCACCCAGCTGTTCCCTTCGTTTTTAGTACACACTAAAATCCTACTCTGGGAGCGATGTTCACCTGCACTCCTTCCTGCCTCTCTCTCTCTCTCTCTCTCTCTCTCTCTCTCTCTCCTCTCTCTTCCTCCTCTCTCTCTTCTCTGTCCTCTCTCTCTCTCTCCTCTCTCTCTCCCATGCTTACTTTTTCCCCTTCAGTAAAAAGTTAGTTAGTCCATAACACATTTCTCTCCCTCTGATGTGTGTGTGTGTGTGTGTGTGTGTGTGTGTGTGTGTGTGTGTGTGTGTGTGTGTGTGTGTGTGTGTGTGTGTGTGTGAGTGAGTGTGTGTGTGTACATGAGTGTGTGTGTGTGTGTATGTGAGCGCGCGCATGCATGCGCACGTACGCACACGCATGTGTGTAAGTGTAAGTGTACCTGTCACTTTCTCACTGATTTTGCTTTCACTCAGCATGTATGTATTCATGGCCATGGTTTTATAAACTTCTGTATGCAACCCCACGCCGCATCAACAACTGTGACTAGACTACCAAATGCCTCATTCAGATCCCATTTCATACATTTCTATGCCCTCCTCTCTCTTCCTCTCTTCTCCCTCTCTCTCTCCTTCTTTCCTCACGTGTTGTGTGTGGTGTGGTGGGGGGGGGTTTTCTCTTTGTCTTCCCCCTCCAAAACCCCAACAACATCCCTCCCCCCCAAACATAAATCCTCAACAAGTGATTTTAAAAGCTGACTTACTTAGTTACTACTTACTTAAGTAATAACATGTACTTGGGAATTGATTAACATTTCTAAGAAAAAAATTATTTTGTTATCTAAGACTAAAAGGTCAATATAAATGCAAAAAAAAAATAAAATTGTGTTGTACTTTTAGCCAAACTTGCGAACAAGAAATGAAATTGAAGTACAAAAGAAAAGATCTTTTTCAATAGTTCCATGCACTGTAAAACCGAATGTGACGAAAAAAGGGGGGGGGGGGGGGGGGGGGGGGGGGGGGGGGGGGGGGGGGGGGGGGGGGGGGGGGGGGGGGGGGGGGGGGGGGGGGGGGGGGGGGGGGGGGGGGGGGGGGGGGGGGGGGGGGGGGGGGGGGGGGGGGGGGGGGGGGGGGGGGGGGGGGGGGGGGGGGGGGGGGGGGGGGGGGGGGGGGGGGGGGGGGGGGGGGGGGGGGGGGGGGGGGGGGGGGGGGGGGGGAAAAGGGGGAGAGGGGGGGGGGGGGGGGGGGGGGGGGGGGTTTTTAAAAAAAAAGCACACAACCCCCAATCATTTTCCTTCAAAAGAAAAAAAACAACAATCGCCCCTTTCTTTTTTTTCTGAGGCGTTTTTGACAAAAAGAAGCAAAAAAATATCGCAAATATAAAAAAAACCATCAGGTTGGTCGTGTGACATCGCAGCAAACAAAACTACAAGAACAATCGGATGGACGAAGAAAAAATTTAGCCAAATTCAGGCCTGAAATGTTCTAAATCTGTATTAATTTTTTTTGACTAAAAATAATAATAATAATAATGTTGGAAATTTTTATGCGTGAATCTTGTAAAGCAACAAATCAAAGGCCTTTTAGTACCCTTAAAAAAATTTTTTATTTATCCTTTGCGCCGCGAATGAATCCCAAAGAAATTATGAGGTTCACTGAAAAAAATGGGGGGGGGTTTTTTTTCTTTTTTGTTTGCGCCCCTTATTTTTTTGTTTTGATAAATTTGTTTGCGGAAGGGGGGGGGGGGGGTAAAAAAAGGACCAACCTAGTTTTAATCACAACACAGAAACCTGAAACAAGATGAGGGAGGGGAAAAAAAAAATAAAACTATTTGGGGGTTTTTTTTTTCCCCCCCAATACAAAAACCACCCCAAAACCCCCACCACAACAACCCAACAAGGGAACCTTTACCCCCCCCCCCCCCCCCCCCCCCCCCCCTGTTAGGGATCACTCAGTGCTTCTGTTCAATGCCCCGCCTAATAAACAATGCTGAGGGCTGTGCGTCAAACCCCCCCCCCACCCCCCCCCCCCCCCCCCCCCCCCCCCCCCTCCCCCCATGCCTTCCCGGGGTGACTGATTTAAAGCAGGGCCTGGGGGGCTTGTAGACAGGAAGGGGAGGGGGGACCAAACAGGGGGCAAGATGGTGACAAGGGGGGGAAGAGGGGGGGACTGGTTTTTGGGGGAATGAACTGAAAGGGCCTTTTGGGCAAATAAAACATTAGCCCTTCCTTGAACACAAAATAAAATATCAGGGGGTGGGGAAGCTCCTTTTTTGCTCCCCCCCAAAGACACACACACGGCAAAAACCCCAACAAAGCTACTGTGTGTGCATGGGGCTTCTCTCTCCCTTTTCCCTAGTCTACTCACAAGCCACATAAGATGAGGTAGTGAGGAGTTTATGACAATACAAAGATTTTAGCAGGGAAAAAAACCCTCCTGACACACCCCGGGAAAAAAAGTTGCGATTTTGATGTTTAAAAAATAATTTGTAAAAAGACTTTTTTTTTTTTTTTTTTTACTTTACATTGCATCCCGATGCATTATTCTGTAACTCTGCTACCCAACTGTAACCTATTCACCCCCAAAATGGAAAAAAAAATTTTTGTATCTTTAATCCATCATGCAAGGAAGAGTCTTGAAAATGTCATACCGTTACCAATGAATAAAATAATTAGAACCACACACACACACGAACGCACACACACAGTACATACACACACACACGCTCTCTCTCGCATATTTATGATATTATACACTAAGCTCAGGTTAACTAGTAGTTTATGAATTCCATTGAAAAGTGTGAACATACCAGGTAATATCATGATACGACTGATCAATTCTTTCCTTTTTACTGTAGTGGCACTATAAAATTTGAAGGCATTTTTACTCACAGAACAAACTATAACATTAGAAATATACCCCATTCCTACCTCACACTCCAAAATACACTCAATGACTCATCTAGTTGCAAACACTGCACTACACACACTACCACTACCAAATTACCAGTACTGCATAGCAGCCCTCCCCCCCCCCCCCCCCCCCCCCACATCATAGTATTTTGTTGTTGAATTTTCAGAAAACAGAAGCTAACAATTTTGGAACAAACCATGAATACAAATATCACTTGCTTTTGAGCTCAACCATGATAAAATCAATACTAAAATGAACTCATTTTAGGGTTTTTCACATTACTACATTCTTTGCTACATGTTACATAAATTTTAATGGTAAGCTGAACAGCACATCCAAGGATGCATGTTGCAAAATCAATTAAATCTGACTTTTAAAAAATCAAGCCAAGGTCAACCACAAAAAGAACTTGTAACCCTTGTCAATGCTTTACACCACATGAAACATTGCCACCCAGGATCTAAGATCATGAGAATTGCGTAGTACTACACGGGGTCATGTTCTTTTTCACTAAAACAAAAACACAAACGTAAGATCGCTTTCAAGATCACGGGGAACAATTCATTCACAGACTGCTGGCAAATGAGGAAAAGAACGAACGAACAAAACCCACAACAGATCCACTGAGAGACAGAGAAAGAGCAACGAAAGGCAAAACAGAGAAAGAACCTGCGTACTTCATTGATTCACTGCACAAGCGGGCTACCACCGCCAGCCGCTCGACGTGTTGTAAAAAAACGAAGAGGACGGAAACAACTCCCCAAGACAGGAAAGAATGCTTGCAGCTCGATGAACAACTGACACTGTCCCTCGAAAACGTCGAAGAAGCAGGCTCATCACCATGCCACTAAACTACAGACTGCCACCGTGGTTGTTTTTCGCCAAGTTCTCCAAGTTGACACAAGCACAGCGACGATTCTTGTCGCAGGCAGGCAGACGACAACCGAGCAAAGTCAGCCGCCATGTTTGCTGGGAAACTGGGTCAAGGCTGGCGCGCGCGCAGTCCATGGAGCGAGTGCACGCCTCTTGCATGTGAAGCGTCTGCCAGCTGATCATTACACATACGAGGCTTGCCTACAACACACCGTGTTGCCCTTGTTTTTTCTTCTTCTTCTCCGCATTGCAGTGAATGCAAACTGCCTGACTATACATGCATGTATACTACTACCGTTGTGTAAAGTTTATTCTGTGTCCTCCCTTCCTCCCCCCCCCCCATTTTTTTGGTTCTATTTTAATAGAAATGGGATTGGATAAGCACACAGGTATAATGCTGATGTCATACTTTCTCCCTTCTCCATCCCCCCCCCCCCCCCCCCCACCCTCCTCTCCTCCTCTCTCTCTCTCTTGTTCTCCTCGAAGCAAATCTCTCATGAGACTTGTAGTACGGACAGATACATTGTAATCCCCCCCCCCCCCCCCCCCCTCCTTCCCTTTTTTCCTCTTGAGTCTTCACCTCAAAAAGTGCTGAAGTAACACACAACAAGCACATGCATGAAATCTTTACATCTGTCATTTCCTCCTATAGTACCAGCAAACAGCAGGAAGGATAACTTAAAAGACAGAAGTGACAGTGAGAATTGTCCTTGCTGTAGTTCAGAAGAAAAAAGGGAGGGGGGGGTGGGGGGGTAGAGCAGGAGCAGATAAGGGGATAGGATCTCCTGTACTGTTACTCTAAATCTGAATTCACAAAGACAAATGGGGCTGAATAAGAGTAGGGGGGGGGGGGGGGGGGGGTAATCACCCTCTACACCTCCAAAAGTCCTAGCTTCTGTCTCCTGCTGTGTTAAATTGAACTAACAAAATGACACACTTAGCAAAACTGTCTTTTTCTAAACAAAATTTCATGTTAGTCTTTCCACTTCTCAATTTGTATAACTTTTCAAATAATCACTTTTGAAGGGAATTAGGCAAACAATGATTTCACAAAAGCACGCGTCAATATTTTAACAAGTGAAGTCTAGGCTTCACTAGGATAACATTAAAAAAACAACGAAACAACAAAACCCCCACATAAACAAGATCATGCATCACTGGTATACCCCCCTACAAAAAACAAAACAAAAACAAGACGCTGACTGATATAATTATGAGAATCAGCTAACTTCTAAAACCACTTCATCAAAAAGAATAGGTGGATACCAGGTCTGAACCATCAACAATGAATTCATTTCAGTTATCATGTAAAGTTGCCAACTGTCACCATCTATGACACCAGTTCATTTCGTTCAATTCAACACAGCATAAATCTAAAGCAATGGTTTTGGAATGTGTCAAGGACATGTGATTACCAACACTATGACTGTGATCACCACCACCACCACCACCCATGTGTGCAAGATGTTCTGCGTGCATTGGCACACAGGACCTCGGTTCATAGTCTCATCTGAAGGACTTATGAGGGGAGTGGAGTCAGCACTGATGTTAATTCCAGGGGGAAAAAAAACCTAGAACAGGATTCGAACCTGGGTCAGTGGATCACAAGTGTGATGCGCAAAGTTCTAACCACCAGGCTTTCCCATTCCCATAATATGTGTGTGTGTGTTTAAAATTTTATTTTATTCTTTTATATCAAGGATAATGGAATAAGCACTTATGTGCTTTTTTACATCCAGTTCCCGTGTGTATGTGGTTTTGTAAATTCTGTCATCTGTTCCCACCAGCACACAATGGCCTACTCTTACGAAAAGCGGAACAGGATTTAATGTGTGCGCAAGATGTTCTGCATGCGTTGGCATGGTATATAGTCTCATCCGAAGGACTTTTGGGGAGAGTGGAGTCTGCACTGATGTTAACTCCAGGGGAAAATATCCCCCTTGAACGGGAATCAAACCCGGGTTGTCAGATTGCCAGCACAATGTTCTAACCACCAGGCTATCCCGTCCCCCCTGTGTGTGTGTGTGTGTGTGGTGTGTGGTGATTTTGTAAGGGTTTTTTCCCCAGTGTGTGTGTGTATGTAACTAAGCGCACGTGTGCTGTTTGATTTGTTATTTTTGGTTTCTCCGTAGGCAGATGTTTTGTGTTGTTATTCTTTGGAGTGGGATTTTTTTTTCTTCTTTTTTTTTTCTCCCTGACTTTCACTTTCAACTGTGCATGATGAATCATTACACTTGACTGTGAATGCTGTCTTTGTTCCCGGTAGCAGACTTCAAAACTTATACAAAAATCTTAACAACACACACTTTACAGTCTACGCAACAAGCTACCATGATAAAAAGCTTAACAATCAGTCACAATAAACAAAACAACCATGCTTTTTTTTTTTTTAGAGAACTTTGAATTTAAAGAATCAAGAAAGCTTAAAATTATTAACATACTCTCAAAAGGAGAAATTAAAAACTGCGCAATCACAGTCCAAAACTTGACAAACATTTTAGTTAAACAAATAATGATAACCATAGCCCTAGAAAATGATAACATAATAATTCCACATAAATAATGCAAGATTACATTAACTCATACTGAGTTATGTCAATATAATTGTATATATATATAGTTATATTGTTGCACACAGAGAAAGAGAGAGAGAGAGAGAGAGAGAGAGAGAGAGAGAGAGATGTATCGAACAATATAACTTTGAGTGTACAACATGAAACATGAGATTAAGTGTACACAGGTCTCAAACAGAAATCTGACTTGAACACACACACATATACATACGGGATAGCCTTGTGGTTAGAACAATCCACTCGCAATCTGACAACCCGGGTTTGATTCTCGTTCAAGGGGGATATTTTCCCCTGGAGTTAACATCAGTGCAGACTCCACTATACCCAAAAGTCCTTTGGATGAGACTATAAACCGAGGCCCCGTGTGCGAACGCATGCAGAATATCTTGTGTGTACGTTAAATCCTGTTCTGCTTTTTGTAAGAGTAGGCCATTGTGTGCCGGTGGGAACTTACAAAACCGCATACACACGGGGACTGAATGTAAAAAAGCACATAAGTGCTTATTCCATTATCCTCGATATAAAAAAATAAAATAAATTAAATTAAAAAATAAAAAGGTTTTTTCTTCTTTGTTTAACTTTTACTTTTCTTTTTCCTCCCTTTTTTCCCTCTTTTTTTTTTTCATGTATAATAATATCACTATGTTGTGAAGAGACAAAAAACTGAAGACCACACACACATTTCAAACTTAAACACCCCCAAAAAAAATTCTTGCACATTTTCTGAAGAATATCTATCAATATGTATCAATAATACTCATCACTTTTTTTTACAAATTAAAATCTTGACGGAAGGAGAAAAAAAACACCCAAAACCCAACTCAAAAACCTGGGAGTTGTTTATGCCACCATTCCCCCCAGATCCATGGAGAGGCGTTCAACTGCGGTTTGACATTCACACAAAACAAGACACTTATCGGACATAAACCCATGCGCTTGTCTGTCATATTGGTAAGCCCGGCAACATTTATGTGCTGAGGGGGGGGGGGGGGAAAAGCATTAACTTGCCAACCTCCAGCTGCTTACCTCCCTTTCTTCTTCCCTTTCACAACCCTATCACCTCCCCTTTCTTTTGGGTTTTTTTTTTTCTTTTTCTTTTTTTAAATTAAATTTTATACCAATGTATGGAGCAAGAGACAGAGACAGATAGACAGAGACAAACAAAGAGAAAGAGAGACAGAGAGAGAGAGAGAGAGGGAGTGAGACAGGGAGGGAGGGATGAGCAAGAGAGAGAGAGAGGGGTGGGAGAGAAGAGAGAGATAGACAGACAGAGACAAAGAGAGAGAGAGACAGACAGAGGGCTCAGTAGATGAACAAACTCATAACTGACTCCTCACTGCGTTTTGTTTATGGTTTGGTTTGTTGTGTTGTTGTTGTTGTTTTGATTTTGAGTGTGTGTGGTTATTTTAAGTTCTCTTCTCTCTTTTTTTTTTCTTCTTTTTTTATTCACATTTGTGGGTAGTGAGCCTTTATTACAGCATGTGTGTGTGTTGTTTGTGTGTGGGGTGTGTGTGTGTGTGTGTGTGTGTGTGTGTGTGTGTGTGTGTGAGTGTGTGTGTGTGTGTGGTGTGTGTGTGTGTGTGTGTGGTGTGTGTTGTTGTGCCCAAAGAGATACCCTGGGTTTAAATCCTCAGATGTCTTGGGCTTCAAACTGAAGTGCAATAATTTAATTGAACCACCTGCCATGTGGCTTCACTGCAGGGAAGTGAAGGGGAGGGGAAGGGGGGTGGGGGGGGGGGGGGGGAGTGCAGGGTCAGGGATGGGATGTGGTGGGGGGTTACAAGGAGGATGCAGGGGAAGGGTGGGGAGGGGGGTTGAAAGACGGATGCAGGCAGTGAGGAGGGAAGGAAGCGGTAGACTAGCAGGTGCAATCTCATTCTCCTTACCCCCCCTCCCCCCCCACCTCTCCCCCCATACCCCCCCCCCAAACCCCTCCCCCCTTTTGTTTTGCACACACTGCCTCTTGCAGATAACATAAAACAACATAAAAAATACCAACCAGGAAAGGGGGAGGGGGGGGGGGGGGGGAGGAGAGTTGTGTGTGTGGAAAGGTGTGTGTATGTGTGTGTTTTGTTGTTGTTTTTGTATGAGTTGTGAGTGTGAGGGGGGTTTTGTTTTTTGTTGTTTTGGGGTGGTTGGTTTTTTTTTTTGGTTTTTGTTGTTCTTTGTTTTGTTTTTTGTTGGGGTTTTTTTGGTTTGGTTTTTTTTT
>CM054166.1:14513396-14530896 GCA_028751875.1 Rapana venosa
AGACAGCGAGAATCTGACAAGAAAGAGACAGAGACAGAGAAGAAGGCACAGGTGTTAAAAGACGTTACGCATGCACTGCATTATGATAACACGCTCGCTCTCTCTCTCTCTCTCTCTCTCTCTCTCTCTCTCTCTCTCTCTCTCTCTCTCTCTCTTTCTCTCTCCCCCCCCCCTCCTCTCTCTCTCTCTCTGCGCTCCCCCTCTAACCTCCCCCACCACCCCCCTTCCCCCACACAAAACCACGCCACTCGTCCACCTAGCGGTCAAGGTCTAATCGAAGAAGAAAACAGGAAAAGACAAGCAAAGCATTGCTTAGAAAAGTTCTCTCCTCCTATCCTCCTCAGCAATAAAAGATTGCCGAGAGCTAGACGATTCCTTGCTAGATTGACAACTTGAGCGATTGTGATTGAGGCCCTTGATTGATTGGTCGGTCTTGTCTTGTCTTGTCTGTCTGTCTGTCTGTCTGTCTGTCTGTCTCTCTCCCAAAACACACAACCACACATATTCTCTCTCTCTCTCTCTCTCTCTTCTCTCTCTCTCTCTCTCCCTCTCTCTCTCACACAAAACACACACAACCACACACATATTTCTCTCTCCTCTCTCTCTCTCTCTCTCTCTCTCTCTCTCTCTCCCAAAACACACACACCACCACATATTCTCTCTCTCTCTCTCTCTCTCTCTCTCTCTCTCTCTCTCTCTCTCTCTCCAAAAACACACACCAACACATATTCTCTTTTCTCTCTCTCTCTCTCTCTCTCTCTCTCTCTCTCTCTCTCTCTCTCTCTCTCCTGGATGTAAAAAAAAAGCTTGTAACTTAATCTATTACCCTCGTGAAATAAAATTGCGTTTGCTTCTTTTCTCTCTCTCTCTCTCTCTCTCTCTCTCTCTCTCTCTCTCTCTCTCTCTCTCTCTCTCTCCTCTCTCTCTCTCCTCCCTCTCCCTCCATCCCCCCCCCACACACACACACACTTCACACACACACACACACGCGCGCGCGCCGCGAACAAGCTCTCTGAGACAAACGGCTGGTCAAGCGATCCGCAACAACACAAGACACACAACGCAACACAACACAACCCACGCCAACTCACATCACTATATTATAGTACATACTATTTACAGCTTTGTTGAGATTGTACTCTGCAATAACATTCGCAGCTCTAGCTAAATCTTCCCCCACACACACATAAGCTTGCAACACAACACCACACCACACCACAGAGACAGACAGAGAGAGAGAGGGGAGAGAGAGAGAGAGAGAGAGAGGGGGGGGGGGGGAGAGGGGAGAGAGAGAGGGGGGGAGAGAGAGAGTGGGAGGAGAGGAGGGGGAGAGAGAGAGAGAGAATGAGCGAGAGGGAGAGGAGAGGAAGGGGAGAGAGAGGAGAGAGAGAGAGAGAGAGAGAGAGAGAAGGAGAGAGAGATGAGAGAGAGAGGAGAGAGGAGAGAAGAAGAGAGAGAGGAGGAGAGGGGAGACACACACACAGAGAAAGAGACAGACACAGAGAGAGAGGAGCAGAGAGAGGGAGAGAGAGACACACACAGAGACAGAAACAGACATTCAGGTAGAGAGACACAGACAGACAGAGAGACAGATAGAGAGAGAGTGTGTGACCACATACATGATACATGCAAGCCAAGTTCTCTCTCTATGAGCAGGTATGAAGGAGGGAGGCGGGCGGGCGAGGCGAGCTGTACTGAGTTATGGCTGGTCAGTCAGTCAGTGGACAACACACATGCCCGCCTCGCGCGCGCTGTGTATATGTGTGTGTGTGTGTGTGTGTGTGCGGTTTTGTGTGGTATGTGTGGTGTGTGTGTATGTGTGTGTGTGTGTGTGTATGTGTGTGTGTGTGTGTGTGTGCGTGTGTGTGTGTGTATGTGCGTGTGTGTGTGTGTGTGTATGTGTGTGTTGTGTGTGTGTAGTGTGTGTGTGGTGTGTGTGTGTGTGTGTGTGTATGCGTGTGTGTGTGTGTGATGTGTTGTGTGTTGTGTGTGCGTGTGTGTGTGTGTGTGTATGCGTGGTGTGTGTGGCTGATTTTTTTGTTCTGTGCTTTGTGTTATGTGTGTGTGGGTGGGTGTTTGTGGTGTGAGTGTTGGTGGCGTATGTGGTGTGGTACATTGGGTCCTGTGTTTTGCGGGAACTTGTATGTGTGTCGAGTTTGTGTTCTCTTCGTTTTGCTGTGTGTGTTGTTGTGTGTGTGTGGGGGTGGTGGGGCGCGGTGTGTGTGGTGGTGGGAATGGTTGTGTGGTGGGTGATGTGTGTTGTGTGTGTGTTGTTGAGGTGGGGGGGCTGGGGAGTGAAGTGTTGGTGCGTGTGTGTGTGTGTGTGTGATTGTGTTTGTTTTTGGTTGATGTGTTGATGTGTGTTGTGTTGTTGATTGTGTGTGTGTGTGTGGTGTGTGGGTGTGTGGTGGTGGTGATTGGGTGTGTGTGTGTGTGATTGTGTGTGTGTGTGGAGGTGATGGTGGTGTGTTGTGGTGTGTGTGTGTGTGTGTGTTGGTGTGGTGTGTGTGTGTGTGACTGGTGGTGTGTGTGTGTGATTGTGAGTGTGTGTGTGTGGTGTGTGTATTGTGTTGTGTGGTGATTGTGTGTGTGTGTGTTGGTGTGTGTGTGTGTGTGTGTGTGTGTGTGTGTGTGATGTTGGTGTGTGTGTGTGTATTGGTGTGATGTGTTTAGTGCGTTGTGTGGTGTGTATGTGTGTGTGTTGTGTGTGTGTGTGTGTGTGTGTGTGTGTAGTGTGTTGTGTTGTGTGGTGTGTGTGTGCGCCATACCATGCGTGCGAGAGAAAATTTTGAGCCGTGTGCAGGAGAGAGAGAGAGGGGTGGGTGTGGGAGGGGGGAATAGAGACAGACAGACAGACAGACAGACACAAACAGACAGACAGACAGAGACAAACAGACAGACAGACAGAGACAAACAGACAGACAGACAGACAGAGGGGGAGATGTGCACGTGTGACAGAAAGTAAGCAATAGCAGATACAGTGCAGGGATAGATAGCCTTTCGCTTGTCGTTGTTGAAATCCTCTACGGCTGATACCGTATTGCATTGCACTGCGCTGTGTCGCATTCTACCGTATTGTGTCGCATTATACCGTATTGTATTGCATTATACTAATATCGTATACGTTGTATTGTCACGGCAGACTTCCTCCTCTCTCCCACAAAAAATGCGGGTTCATGAACTTCATTTCTCCACGAGAAAAAAAGAAGAGAAAAAAAAGGAGGTACCACTGTCAAGCATCATCTTTTTTCTTGTTGGTGTGTGCAGTTTCTTTAACTACACCACTGGATGTAATGGTTAATGATGATGATGATGATTATAAATATACTTCAGTGGCTGAGTGGCTTCGACATTATAATAACGCTCCTCCAGTCTAGCAGATGATCTCACTTTCTACAGTCCTCCACGTAATATATATATATATATATATATATATATATATATATATATATATATATATATATATATATATATATATATATATCCAGCGCATCAACAGAACAAACACAAGAACCAACCGACTTGACAACGACATCAGTCCGGCTGCAGAGGGCCGGGGAGAAAGAGTTCCAGCAGTAAAGGTAAAGGTGTCCCACAACCTATATTAAGGTCGTAGGGGAGCGAGGCGTCAGAGACCTCACTTCTCTAGGGCCAGCATATTGAGGGCGGCGCTCATCTCCTCTCCCTCGCTGCTTTACCTTCCCTGACCCTAAAGAGGGCAGGTACCCATTGACAGCTGGGTGAACTGGGGGAACTGTACTGAAGCCAAGGCGCGCAAACGGTCACCCATCCAACTGGTAACCACGCTCGACACTGCTTAACTTGGCTGGGGGAAAGCGAGTGCTCCGACCACTGAGCTATCCCGTCCCCTAGGTCCAGTATGGACACAGACAAACCTACAGACTTTCAGAGCTCAGACAGACAAGGGGAAAGGGAAGAAAAAGGTTTTCAAATGTATTATTGTTAGTTAGTTAGACCATCAGCTTTTGTGGCTTTTTTTTTTTTTATAGAGTTTCCTATCAACAAAATACTTTTGAGCACTGATGGATGTAAACTTGAGCTATCCCGTCCCCCTAGCAAAAAAGAAAGGCCAGCAACAACAACAACAAAAACAACCCAAACCATACAACTCCTTCATGGACAACAATAATCACTGGTTGCTGGCAACAACAGCAGCAGCAACAACACTTGAAGCTTCAGGACATACATGTATATATATATATATATATATATATATCCATCCATACACAAGAGCAGCTCTAGACACGCGCGGCCTGGCCACCCTTCATCTGGCCACCCTTCACCTGGCCACCCTTCGTCTGGCCACCCTTCATCTGGCCACCCTTCATCTGGCCACCCTTCATCTGGCCACCCTTCGTCTGGCCACCCTTCGTCTGGCCACCCTTCGTCTGGCCACCCTTCGTCTGGCCACCCTTCGTCTGGCCACCCTTCACCTGGCCACCCTTCATGGCTACCTTAACTGGCACATTGTTCTGCCACCTTCGTCTGTCCACTTCGTCTGGCCACCTTCATGGCACTTACTGGACCAACCTTCACTGGCCACCTTCACTGGCACCTTCACCTGGCACCTCACTGGCACCTTCATCTAACAAACAAGGGGTAATGTGTTCACTCGTCGTCGGAGGATGTGGATGGGAAGACAGACGAAACAGACTGAAGAGACGAAGACTGACAGACAGACAGACTGACAGACGAACAGACAGGCGGGTGGCGGTGGAAGTGTGGGTGTGGAGGCGAACTCTGAAGGAGACCCTTGCGCACAACTAACCTGATCGAAGTCCGATCAGCCACAGAAACCACGATACACGACAGCTTCGTTGTGTCACCCCAAACAATAATATTATATATATATATATATATATATATATATATATATATATATATATATATATATATATATATATATATATATTATAGGCTTCCTCAAACACAGAGGATCTTTTACGAGGTCAAGCACCTCCTCTTCAAAGCCACTATCACCGAAAAATCTACCTTGATGGTGGAGGTGGTGGTGGGGGTTGGGGGGAGGGGGTGGGGGAGGGGCAGGAGGGGGGGGGGGGAGGGGACACGGGCGCATACGCAACAACAACCTCAACACCGACCGGTGAAGCTTGAAGGTCAAGCCGAAGAAGGGGGAAAACAAAAACATTCCCTCTGCTCCAAGCTTCCAATACTCTGGCCACAAGCATTTTTAAAAAAAAGAAAGTTTTAATATTGTAGTACGTAAAGGGTGTGTGTGTGTGTGTGTGTGTGTGTGTGTGTGTGTGTGTGTGTGTGTGTGTGTGTGTGTTACGTACGTACGTACGTACTTATTTCTTTTATGATAGAAAGACAAACAATAAATAAATAAATAACCTCCAAACTTTTTTGTTTAAAAAGATAAAACTGATGGTGGAATGATCCCAGCCTCTAAACAAAAATCTGAACAGAAACCTTTTTGTTGTTGTTTTTGTTTTTTTGTGGTTTTAGAATCGAACTTCTCCCCACTCCCACGCATTTTCTTGTTTTGTTTTCTCGACAGAAAGAAAGCCCCCAACATCCACCCTCAACAACAACATCACCAAAAACTACCACCACCACCACCACCAGCCGAAATAATATGAAAAGATATACGTATATTAGCTCATTCACCTGCACACGCGCACACGCGAGTACACACATACACACACACACACACACACACACACACACACACACAAATACACACACACGCGCGCGCGCACACAGTGTATTTCCAGCTGGTATTTTTTTTAAAATTATTATTATTATTATTATCATCATTATTATTGTTGAGCCTATTTGATTGTTAGGGATTGTCGTACTAATGTTGTCGTTAGATATCATTGATCAAAGTTGTTTTTGTTCCTAGATAGATGGCTTAATGGGGAAAAAAAGCAAATGCGTTGTTTATTCAATGTACCATCTGGAAATACTCTCTCTCTCTCTCTCTCTCTCTCTCTCTCTCTCTCTCTCTCTCTCACCCACACACACAGCACGCACGCACGCACGCACGCACACACACACACACACACACACACACACACACACCACACACACACACACACACACACGTACGAGTACTAACTGCAGACTCGCACGCAAAGTGACTGACGTTACAACACCACCACACACTGTATACATATGATACACATATAAGTGATACTAAACAAAATATGCACATACATTATGCACCTTATCCTGTGCACACGTGGATGCATGCATGCATGAACACATCAATGTGACAATGCATGCATAAACACGCAAGCGTTATGTAGCATACGTATAATAATTAATATGCACTCGTCCACACACACACACACACGCACGCACGCACGCACGCACGCACCCACACACACACACACACACACACACACACACACACACACACACACCACACACACGCAGAACATCTTGCGCACACGTTAAAACCCGTTCCACTTTTCGGAAGAGTAGGCCATTGTGTGCCGGTGGGAACGGATGACAACATTTACAAAACCGCTTACACACGGGGACTGGATGTAAAAAAGCACACACGTGTTTATTCCATTATCCTCAATATAAAACAATAACATAAAATAAATAAACACGCGCGCACACACACACACACACACACACACACACACACACCACACACACACACCACCACTCACCACTCACACTCACTCCTATCTACATCTCATATCCACATTCTCAGCACATCCTACACTCCCTCCCCCCCCCTCTCCCCCCTCCTCCCCTCCCCCCCTCCCCCCCACCCCCCCCCTCTCCCCCCCTACCCTACCCCCTCCCCCCCCCCCCCCCCCCCCCTCCCCCCCCCCCCCCCCCCCCCCCCCCCCCCCCCCCCCCCTCCCCTCCCCCCCTCTTCCCTTCTCTCTGCATAATGACACTAATGTCATAAGACCACAGATGTCAATGACCTTTCTTTCAGTGTGTGTTGCGCGCGCGCTGGATAGGCCTATTACATTACAATGCAGAAAAGAGTGATGTACAGTATATCATGTATGTATGAATATATATATATACACATGTACCATTATTATGCATACATGTATGTATACATACTATACTGTACTCTGCAGACTATCAAATGTCATGCTGAATTATTGTAGTACTTAGCCTTGGCTGCTTGAGCCTACAACAAGCAAAATGCTAATGCGTCTTTTATGTGTACTACCAAGACAGAGCAAGCACTTGTGTGTGCTCGGTTTTCAAAAGAAAGAGAGAGAGACAGAGAGAGAGAGAGACAGGAGAGAGCAGGAAAGTGAGAGACAGAGAGCCCAGAGAGAGAGCAGAAAGAGAGAGACAGAGAGCAGAGAGGGAGGGGAGAGAGAGAGAGAGAGAGAGAGAAAAGAGAGAGAGAGAGAATGAGACAGGGGACAGGGGAGACACAGACAGGGGAGTGAAAAGTATTTGTTAAATCAAAAAATTGGTGATGGTAAGGTAGGTGTGTGTGTGTGTGTGTGTTTTGTGTTGTGGGGTGTGTTGTGTGTGGGGTGTGTGGTGTTGCGTGCGTGCGTTCGAACATGCGTGCGTGTGTGTGTTGCGCGTACGTTCGTGCATGGTGTGGGCGAGTGTGTGCGTGCTTTTCGAGCGCGTGCGTGCGTACGTGTTGGGGTGTGTTTTGTGTTGTGTGTGTGTGTGTGTGTGTGTGTGTGGTGAGTGTTTTTTGTGTGTTTTGTGTGCGTGTGTTCTTGTGTAATTGAGTTGTGGAAGCATATTGCATACATGTGCACGTGTGTATGTGAGCATACATGAGCAAGCACACACATGCATATTTTATGATAATTATATAACGTGTGGATGCATGTGCATGAATTCATGCGCACGTATGTGCATTTATGATCATACAAACACGTTTCCATGTGTGCATAAAATGTGTGTGTGTGTCTGCACGTTAGCAAGAACAATCATCGTTTATTATTGATTTCAATCATTGCAATCCCCACATCTACACATCACTTCCATGCGGACGATCCTGGAAGACGATCATGCAATGGATTACTTAACAGAGGCATGACCAAAACAAAAACATGCATCACTTGCCAACAGACTCAAAACCAAAACGATGTGTTGAGTCTGGCCCTAAATCTGACCAAGACATTTGTCCATTTCTTTTTTTTTATTCCTTGCTGTTTAATCAATGTTTGATACTCATTTATCCAAAAACCGATGGTTTTAGCAAGACATATGTGTGTGCGGGTATGCTAGAATAAACCCTAATAAACCCAAAGTACTAGTATGTAAACATGCAAAACACAACTTAACACCAAACCAAACGAACACAAAGAGAAGAAGCCAGCCAGCAATCTCTGTGTGGTGTCTGAAAACTTCCTCGGGATTGGACCTCAGAACCAGTGCAGCTAAACAACAGCCGGCCAGCCAGCCTTGCCTTGCCTAGCATTGCCTTGCCTAACCTTATTTTGCCTTGCCTTGCTTAACATTACCTTGCCTTGCCTTACCTTGCCTTGCATTGCCTAACATTACCTTGCCCTGCCTTGCCTAACATTATCTTGCCTTGCCTAACATAACCTTGCCTTTCTTAACATCATTCTGCCTTGCCTAACATAAGCTTGCCTTGCTTAACATTATCTTGCCTTGCCTAACATAACCTTGCCTAACATAACCTTGCCTTGGTTAACATTATTTTGCCCTGCCTAACATTATCTTGCCTAACATTATCTTGCCTTGCCTAACATAACCTTGTCCTGCCTTGCCTAACATTGTCTTGCCTTGCCTAACATAACCTTGCCTTGCTTAACATTATTTTGCCTTGCCTTGCCTTGCCTAACATAACCTTGCCTTGCCTAACAGTATCTTGCCTTGCCTAACATAACCTTGCCTTGCCTAACAGTATCTTGCCTTGCCTAACATAACCTTGCCTTGCTTAACATTATTTTGCCCTGCCTTGCCTTGCCTAACATAACCTTGCCTTGCCTAACAGTATCTTGCCTTGCCTAACATAACCTTGCCTTGCCTAACAGTATCTTGCCTTGCCTAACATAACCTTGCCTTGCTTAACATTATTTTGCCTTGCCTAACATTATCTTGCTTTGCCTAACATAAGCTTGCCTTGCTTAACATTATCTTGCCTTGACTAACATAACTTTCCCTTGCTTAACATTATTTTGCCTTGCCTAACATTATCTTGCCTTGACTAACATAACTTTCCCTTGCTTAACATTATCTTGCCTTGACTAACATTATCTTGCCTTGACTAACACAACTTTCCCTTGCTTAACATTATCTTGCCTTGACTAACATTATCTTGCCTTGACTAACATAACTTTCCCTTGCTTAACATTATCTTGCCTTGACTAACATTATCTTGCCTTGACTAACATAACTTTCCCTTGCTTAACATTATCTTGCCTTGCTTAACATTATCTTGCCTTGACTAACATTATCTTGCCTTGACTAACATAACTTTCCCTTGCTTAACATTATCTTGCCTTGACTAACATAACTTTCCCTTGCTTAACATTATTTTGCCCTGCCTTGCCTTGCTCAACATAACCTTGCCTTGCATAACGTTACCTAACATTATCTTGCCCTGCCTTGCCTTACCTTACATTATCTTGCCCTGCCTACCATAACCTTGCCTTACCAAACATTATTTTGACTTGCCTTACCTTGCCTAACATTTACTTGCCTTGCCTAACATTATCTTGCCTTGCCTAACATAAGCTTGCCTTGCTTAACATTATCTTGCCTTGCTTAACATAACCTTGCCTTGCCTAACATTATCTTGCCTTGCCTAACATAAGCTTGCCTTGCTCAACATTATCTTGCCCTGCCTTGCCTTGCTCAACATAGCCTTGCCTTGCATAACGTTACCTAACATTATCTTGCACTGCCTTGCCTTGCCTAACATTACCTTGCCTTGCCTTACCTAACACCTTGCCTTGCCTAACATAACCTTACCTAACATAACCTTGCCTTACATTGCCTTGCTTTACCAAACATTACTTTGACTTGCCTTACCTTGCCTTACCAAATATTATCTTGACTTGCCTTGCCCAACCTTACCTAACATAACCTTGCCTTGCCTAATCTTCCCTAACATAACCTTGCCTTGCCTAACATAACCTAACCTTGCTTAACATAACCTTGCCTTACCTAACCTTACCTAACATAACCTTGCCTAACATAACCTTGCCTCTTGTCTAACATAACTTTCTCTTGCCTTACCTTGCCTAACATAACCTTGCCTAACATAACATAACCTTACCTAACATAACCTTGCCTTGCCTAACCTTACCTAACATAACCTTGCCTAACCTTACCTAACATAACCTTGCCTAAACCCTTTCTAACATAACTTTAACCTTGCCTAAAATTACTAACATAACCTTGCCTTGCCTAAATAACTTGCCTTAACCTTACCTACATAACCTTGCCTTTGCCTAAATAACCTTGCCTAACCTTACCTAACATAACCTTGCCTAACCTTACCTAACATAGCCTTGCTTTACATAACCTAACATAACCTTGCCTTGTCTTGCCTAACATAACCTTGCCTTACATTGCCTAACATAACCTTGCCTTACATAACCTGACATAACCTGGCCTTACATAACCTATTGTAACCTTGCCTTATCTTACCTAACATAACCTTGCCTCACAAAACCTTGTCTTACATAACCTAACATAACCTTGCCTTCCATAACCTTGCCTTACATTGCCTAACATAACCTTGCCTTACATAACCTTCCCTAACATAACCTTGCCTTACATTGCCTAACATAACCTTGCCTTACATAACCTTCCCTAACATAACCTTGCCTTACGATACCTAACATAACCTTGCCTTATATAACCTTGCCTTACATTGCCTAACATAACCTTACCTTACATAACCATGCCTAACATAACCCTACCTTACCTTGCCTAACATTGCTTAACATAACATTGCCTAACATATCCTTGCCTAACACAACCTTGCCTAACATTTACTATCCTTGCCCAACATTTACTTGCCTTGCCTAACATAACCTTGCCTTACCTAACATAACCTTGCCTTACATTGCCTAACATAACCTTCCCTAACATAACCTTGCCTTACATAACTTCGCCCTACGATGCCTAACATAACCTTGCCTTATATAACCTTGCCTTACATTGCCTAACATAACCTTACCTTACATAACCATGCCTAACATAACCCTACCTTACCTTGCCTAACATTGCTTAACATAACATTGCCTAACATATCCTTGCCTAACATTTACTATCCTTGCCCAACATTTACTTGCCTTGCCTAACATAACCTTGCCTTACCTAACATTACCTTACCTTGCCTTACATAACCTTGCCTTACATTGCCTAACATAACCTTGCCTTACATAACCTTCCCTAACATAACCTTGCCTTACATAACTTCGCCTTACGATGCCTAACATAACCTTGCCTTATATAACCTTGCCTTACATTGCCTAACATAACCTTACCTTACATAACCATGCCTAACATAACCCTACCTTACCTTGCCTAACATTGCTTAACATAACATTGCCTAATATATCCTTGCCTCCCTATCCCTTTCCTAACATTATTTATCCTTGCCAACATTTACTTTCCTTGCTAACATAACCCTTTCCTTACCTAACATTACCTTACCTTGCCTTACATAACCTTGCTAACATTTACCTTGCTTTAAAATTACATAATTGCCTTACCCACCCTTTAAACCCTTTCTTTGCCTTACACACCCTACCTTCTAACTTACCCTTTCCCTGCCTTGCTTTGCCTAACATAACCTAAACTTCCTTGCTAAAACCTTGCTAACATAAACTTTGCCTTACCTAACCTTACCAACATAACCTTGCTTTGCCTTACCTTGCCTAACCTTACCTAAATAAAATTACTTAAAATTACCTTGCCTTGCTAAAATAACTTTACTTGTAACAATTACCTTGCCTTTTGCTAAACATTACCTTGCCTTGCCCAACATACTTGCCTAACATTAAACCTTTCCTTTAAATAACATTACTTGCTAACATTACCTTGACTTACCTTACATTACCTTGCCCTGCCTTTGAGCTTTGAGCATAGGTAGGGCATATTACTCCTATAGTAGTGTCCTGTAATTAGGGTCACCATGTACACATGTATACATACATGTCGTGCCACTACGTTAAGTTCCGAAGTACAAGCAATCCATCATAACACCTAGCGGATTTACCTACTTACTACTCTTTACTAGGTTCAATGAAAGGTGGAAACTGGGACTGAGGAACGGTAGATATTATATGTAAATAATTTATTACGGTGAACCCATGCTGGTTAGTTGATGCTCAAAAGTACCTACCTTAAATGGGATGACTCCGCTGGACTGTTCATATTGTAATTAAACTTATAATATGAAGAATGATGGTCACCGCGAAACGAAACGAGGGTGTGTTTTTTCCTTTTGGGTTTTTTGGTTGGGATTTCTTGGTTTTTTGGGGTTTTTGTTTGGTTTTGGTTTTTTTCGGGGGGGGGGGGGGGGGGGTGGGGTTTTGTTTGTGTTTGTTTGGGTTTTGTTGGTGGGTTGTTGGGTTTTTTTTTGGGGGGGATGTTGTGTTTTGGTGTTGTTGCTGTTGGTTTTTTTGTTGTTGTTGCTTGGATATCCAACATCAAGGAGTGGACCGGCCTCATGTACAAGCCTCCTGAAAGCAGGCCCAGGACAGAACATTTGGCGGACCACTTTGCAGCGTCTTCCGTGCGGGTACCCCAAACGGTTGTCACCGTCTAAGGGTTACGAGTGTGTTAGTGAGTGAGTGAGTTGTTGGGTGGTGTGGGTTTTTTTGGGGGGAGGATGGGGGGGGGGGTTTGTTTGGGGGTTGCCTGTGTCGGAGGCAGAAAACGGCCACACTCCATCGCCCGGCTGGGCTGTTTTTGCTGGTTTTGATGGGCTTTGTTTTTGCTGGGCTTGTTTTTGCAACAAGTGCTGGATAGGTCGCTGGGTCGGTGTCCGTATGAGGAGGTCGAGAGAGAGAGATGAGAGAGTTGAGGATGGAGAGGAGAGAGGAGGATGTAGATGGAGTGAGAGAGAGTGTGAGTGTTGTGTGTGATGTGTGAAGTGTTTTGTGTGTCTGTGTGTGAGTGTTGTGGGTGGGTGGTGTTTTGTGTGTGTGTGAGTGTGTGTGGTGTGTGTGTGTTATTTATTCTTTTATATTTATTTATCATTTTATATCGAGGATAATGGAATAAGCACTTATTTGTATTTCACATCCAGTCTCCGTGTGTATGCGGTTTTGTAAATTCTGTCATCTGTTCCTACCGGCACACAATGGCCTACTCTTACGAACAGCGGAACAGGATTTAACGTGTGCGCAAGATGTTCTGCGCGGTTCGCACACGGGGCCTCGGTTTACAGTTCATCCGAAGGACTTTTGGGGAGAGTGGGAGTCTGCACTGATGTTAACTCCAGGGGAAAAATATCCCCTTGAACGGGAATCGAACCTAGGTCGTCAGATTGCGAGTGCAATGTTCTAACACTAGGCTATCCCCCCCCCCCCCCCCCCCCCCCCCAATGTGTGTGTGTGTGTGTGTGTGTGTGTTGTGTGTGTGTGTGGGCTGAGCTATATATATGTGTGTGTGTGTGACTGAGCTATATATATGTGTGTGAGTTCGTTCTTGTATTTAACATCTGTTCACTATCTATAGGTGTGTGTGTGTAACTGCGCGCGCACGCACGTGACACTAAGTGTTGTTGCTGTTGTGTGACACAAAGTGTTGTTATTGTTGCTGTTGTATGACACTAAGTGTTGTTGTTGTGCTGTTTGTGACAAAGTGTTGTTTTTGTTGTTGTTGGTGACACTATGTGTTTTGCTGCTGTTGTGTGCATAAGTTTTGTTGTTGCGTACACTAAGTGTTTTTTTTCCTGCTGTTGTATACACTAAGTGTTGTTTGCTGTTGTGTGACAAAAAGTGTTTTTTTTCGTGTGTGACACTAAGTGTTGTTGCTGCTGTTTTGACACTTATGTTGTTGTTTTGGTACCTAAGTGTTGTTGTGTGACACTAAGTTGTTTTTTTGTTGTGGCACTAAGGTTGTTGTTGCTTTTTGTGTGACATAAGTTTGTTGTTGTTGTGTGACACTAATGTTGTTGTTGCGGTTGTGTGACACTAAGTGTTTTGGTTGCTGTTGTTGACATAAGGTTGTTGCTGCGTTGTGTGCCCTAAGTGTTGTTGCTGCTGTTTTTGACACTAAGTTTTTTGTTGTTTTTGTGTGAACTAAGTTTGGCTCTTTTGTGACACTGAGTGTTTTGTTTTTTCTGTTGTTGACACTAATGCTGTTGGTTTGTGACACTAATTTTGTTTTTTTTACACAAATTTTGTTTTTTGTTTTGTTGCTGTTGGTACACTAAGTTTGTTTTTGCTTTTTGGTACCAAAGGGTTTTGTTGTTCTTTTGTTGTTGACACTAATTTTGTTGTTGTGTTGTTGTGTGACACAAGGTTTGTTTTGGTGCACAAAGTGTTGTTGTTGCTTTTTTGGACACTAAGTGTTGTTTTTTGGTTGTGTGCACTAAGTGTTTTTGTTGATTTTTGTGTGACACTAAGTGTTTTTGTTGTTGTTGTTGTTGTTGTTGTTGTGTGACACTGATGTTTTTCCTGTTGTGTGACACTAAGTGTTGTTAATGCGTGTTGGTGACCTAAGTGTTGTTGTTGTTTTGTGTGCCGGGTTTTTTTTCCTTTTTGGGTTGACACAAAGTGGGGGGGTTTTGCGTTTGTGCACAAATGTTGTTGCTGCGTGTGACACTAAGGTTTTGTTGCTGCTTTGTGTGACATAAGTGTTGTTTTTTGCGGGTTGTGGGCACTAAGTGTTTTGTTGCTGTGTTGTGTGACAAAAATGTTGTTTTTGCTGTTTGTGACACTAAGTTTTTTATTGTTGCGGGTTTGTGACAAAAAGTGTTGTTTTGTTGCTGGGGTGTGACACAAAGGTTTTTTTTTCGTTGGGTGACCTAAGTTTTTGTTGTTCTGTTGTGTGACACTAAGTGTTTTTTTGTTCGTTGTTGACACAAAAGTGCTGTTTTTGTTGCTGCTGTTGTGTGACCAAGTGTTGTTGTTGCTTTTGTGGGACACTAAGTGTTGTTGCTGTTGCTGTTGTGTGCACGAGTGTTGTTGTGTTGGCGTGACACTAGTGTTGTTGGTTGTTGCGTTGGTGACACTAAGTTTTGTTGTTGTTGTTACAAAAGTGTTTTTTGTTGTTGCTGTTGTGTGCCCCAAAGTTTGTTGTTGTCGTTTGTGACACTAGTGTTGTTGTTGTTGTGTGACACATGTGTTTTTGTTGTTGTTGTTTTTGTGTGAACTAAGGGGTGTTGTTGTGTTGTTGCTGTTGTGTGACACTAATTTTGTTGTTCTGTTGTGTGACACTAAGTGTTGTTCTGTTGTGTGACACAAAGTGTTGTTGTTGGTGACAAAAGTTTTTTGCTTTTGTGTGACACTAAGTGTTTTTGTTGTTGCACAAAGCGTTGTTGTTGCATGACACAAGTGTTGCTGTTGTGTGACACAAGTTTTTTGTTGCTTTTTGCTTTTGGGGGGACTAAGGTTGTTGTTTTGTGTGACACAAAGTGTTTTGTGTTGTTGGTGACACATGTTGTTGCTTTGCTGTGCTGACATAAGTGGTGTTGTTGCTGTTGTGTGACACCAAGTGTTGTTGTTGCTGTTTTTGTGACACAAATTTTGTTGCTGTTGTGTGACACTAAGTGTTGTTGTTGCTGCTGTGTGACACTAAGTGTTGTTGTTGCTGCTGTGTGACACTAAGTGTTGTTGTTGCTGTTGTGTGACACTAAGTGTTGTTGCTGTTGTGTGACACTAAGTGGTGTTGTTGTTGCTGCTGTTTTTGGACACTAAGCATTGTTTTTCCTGTTGTGTGACACTAAGTGTTGTTTTTCCTGTTGTGTACCTAAGTTTTGTTTTTTGCTTGTTTGACACAAAGTGTTGTTATTGTTGCTGTTGTATGACACTAAGTGTTGTTGTTGCTGTTGTGTGACACTAAGTGTTGTTGTTGTTCTTCTGTGACACTAAGTGTTGTTGTTGCTGTTGTGTGACCATAAGTGTTGTTGTTGCTGTTGTGTGACACTAAGTGTTGTTGCTGTTGTGTGACACTAAGTGTTGTTGTTGCTGTTGTGTGACACTAAGTGTTGTTGTTGCTGTTGTGTGACACTAAGTGTTGTTGTTGCTGTTGTGTGACACGAAGTGTTGTTGCTGCTGTTGTGTGACACTAAGTGTTGTTGTTGTTGTGTGACACTAAGTGTTGTTGTTGTTGCTGTTGTGTGACACTCAGTGTTGTTGTTGCTGTTGTGTGACACTAAGTGTTGTTTTTGCTGCTGTTGTGCGACACTAAGGGGTGGTGTTGTTGTTTTGTGTGACACAAATGTTGTTGTTGCTGTTGTGTAACACAAAGTGTTGTTGTTTTGTGACCTAATGTTGCTTTTGTGTGCACTAAGTGTTTTTTTGTTGTTGCGTTGTGTGCACCAAGTGTTGTTGCTGTTTGTGACACAAGTTTTTTGTTGTGTGACACAATGTTGTTGTTTTGTTGTTGCTGTGTTGTTTGTGACACAAAAGTGTTGTTGTTTGTGTGACACTAATGTTGTGGACACTAAGTTTGTTGTTGTGTGAATAAGTGTTGTTGTTGTGTGACAGGGAGGTTGTTTTTGCTCTGTTGTGGCCTGTGTTTTTGTTCTTTTTGTGGACACCAAGTTTTTTGTTGCTGTTGGTGACACTAAGTGTTGTTGTGGACCCCAAGGCTGTTCTGTTGTGTGCACTGTTTGTTTTTTCTGTTGTGTGACACCAAGTGTTGTTCTGTTGTGTGACCCCAAAGTGTTGTTGCTGTTGGACAAATGTTGTTGTTGTGTGACCCAAGTGTTGTTGTTGTTGCTGTTGTGTGACACCAAGTGTTTTCTTTTTTTTTTTTTCTTGACACCAAGTTTTGTTGCTGTTGTTGTTGTGTACACCAGTGTTTTTTGTTGTGTGACACCAAGTGTTTTGTTGTGGCACCAAGTGTTTTTTGCTGTTTTTGTTGTGTG
Organism: Rapana venosa; assembly: GCA_028751875.1. Taxonomy (NCBI): domain Eukaryota; kingdom Metazoa; phylum Mollusca; class Gastropoda; order Neogastropoda; family Muricidae; genus Rapana; species Rapana venosa. Next base: position 14,530,426 of record CM054166.1, read on the forward strand.
ACATAATGTTGTTGTTGTTTTGACCCAAGTTTTTTGTTGCTGTTGCGTTGTGTACACTAAGTGTTGTTTTTGTGTGACCCAAGTGTTTTTGCTGTTGTGTACACTAAGTTTGTTTTTGTGTGAACCAAGTGTTGTTGTTGTGTGCCCCAAGTGTTGCGTTTGTGACACTAAGTTTTGTTGCTTTTGTTTTTTTGTTGACACCAAGTGTTTTTTTTTGTGTGCCCCCAAAGTTTTGTTGCTGTTGTTTTTGTGTGACCCCCAATGTTGTTGTGTTGTGTGACACCAAGTTTGTTGCTTTTGTTGTGTGACACCAAGTGTTGTTGCTGTTTGTTGGTTGACACAAGGTTTTTTGCTTTTGTTTTTGTGTGACACCAAGTTTTTGTTGGTGTTGTTGACCCCAAGTGTGTTGTTTTTTTGTGTAAACCCCAAGTTTGTTGCTGTTTTTGTTGGTAACACCAAGGTTGTTGTTTT
>CM054166.1:14535896-14550896 GCA_028751875.1 Rapana venosa
GTATGTGTGTATGTGTGTGTGTTTTGTGTGTTGTTGTGGGGGGGGGTGTTTTGGATTTGGGGTTGTTGGATAGGGGGAGGGGGGGAGAAGGGTTTTTTCCCCCCTTATTTGGGTGGGGGGGGGGGGGGGGGTAAAATGACAAAGGTCCAGATTACTTGTCACCCTTTCCCTACCGAACCCATCGTTAACCATGAAAAATCAAACAGATCTATTTTTTGTTGTTTTTTTGAATGCATGATGGAAAGACAAAAACCCCCACGGATACATGCTTTCCCTTTTGAAATCATCTGGCCTGTGTAGTTCTAGATAATCTGTTCATTACTAAAACAGCGAGTCGGCCCCCGTGATTCTAGTGATCCCCTTTATACTAAAACAGGAGTCAGGCCCCGTGTGTTTAGATAGATTTATTTTAACAACAGTGAGTAGGCCCTGTTGTTCTAGTAGATCTGTTCATTACAAAAACGTGGTCAGGCCCCCTGAGTTCTAGATAGATCTGTTCATTCTAACTACAGGAGTCAGGCCCGGTTTGTTTTTAGATAGATTGTTCATTACTAAAAACACGATAGGCCCTGTGTATTCTAGATAATCCTTTCCTTACTAACAAAGGAGTCAGGCCCTGTGTGTTCTGATGATCTGTTCATGCTAATACGTGAGACAGGGCCCGTGAGTTCTGATAGATCTATTGTTTTTACAAACAGCAGTCAGGCCCCGTGTAGTTCTAGATAGATTTTTTACTGCTAACTACAGGGACAGGCCCGTGTGTTCTAGATAAATTGTTCATTACTAACAACAGTGAGTCAGGCCCTGTGTAGTTCTAGATAGATCTGTTCATTACTAACTACAGCGAGTCAGGCCCTGTGTAGTTCTAGATAGATCTGTTCATTACTAACAACAGCGAGTCAGGCCCTGTGTAGTTCTAGATAGATCCGTTCATTACTAACAACAGCGAGTCAGGCCCTGTGTAGTTCTAGATAGATCTGTTCACTGCTAACTACAGTGAGACAGGCCCTGTGTAGTTCTAGATAGATCTATCTGTTCATTACTAACAACAGCGAGTCAGGCCCTGTGTAGTTCTAGATAGATCTGTTCACTGCTAACTACAGTGAGACAGGCCCTGTGTAGTTCTAGATAGATCTGTTCATTACTAACAACAGCGAGTGACAGGCCTGTGTAAGTTCTAGATAGATCTGTTCATTACTAAACAAAGCGAGTCAGGCCATGTAGTATCTAGATAGATCTGTTCATTACTAACTACAGCGAGTCAGGCCCTGTGTAGTTCTAGATAGATCCGTTCATTACTAACAACAGCGAGTCAGGCCCTGTGTAGTTCTAGATAGATCTGTTCATTACTAACAACAGCGAGTCAGGCCCTGTGTAGTTCTAGATAGATCTGTTCATTGCTAACTACAGTGAGTCAGGCCCTGTGTAGTTCTAGATAGATCCGTTCATTACTAACAACTGACCGGCGAAGCAGAAAACGGATAGATAATCAATAACGAAACAAATGATAAGTCTAGAGACAAACTGAAAGAATGAACTAAGCTGGGACAACAACAACAACAATTTTAAAAATAGGAAAAGGGAAGGGAAAAAACAAACATCTCCGACCCCCCCCCCCCCCCCCCCCCCCCCCCCCCCCCCCCCCCCCCCCCCCCCCCCCCCCCCCCCCCCCCCCCCCCCCCCCCCCCCCCACCCCCCCCCCCCCCCCCCCCCTCCCCCCCCCCCCCCCCCCCCCCACCCCCCCCCCCCCCCCCCCCCCCCCCCCCCCCCCCCCCCCCCCCCCCCCCCCCCCCCCCCCCCCCCCCCCCCCCCCCCCCCCCCCCCCCCCCCCCCCCCCCCCCCCCCCCCCCCCCCCCTCTTTTTTTTCTCTCTTCGGATCTAATTTCACCTTGTTTTTCACAACCTTTTCCATGCCTGTTATTGTATTAATTATATGATATAGCATAGACATACTACTTTGAAAGGAATGTCTTTCGCATTATACAGTACATATACATACATTAGGACTGCAGGGTATGAACATCGGGAATGATCAAACAACAAAAATGCTCTGTGTGCTGTACTCTATAACGTTTGGCATCTCGCTCTTAGCCTAACACTGTCTCCCCAAATGTCACTTCCTGTCTACTTGACCTCAGCGGGTCAAGGTTATTAATTTTTGTTTCTAAAGCTGTTCGAAGCTTCGGTCAGGATTTTCGATTACAGAGTTGTTGCGCTCTTTGTATTCCTAATAAAGAATGCTGTCACCAATGACTGATTGAATGAATACCTGACTCAAGTTGAAGGTTTGTTGACTCAATACAAAAGGGTAGGGGGGGGGGGGGGAGAGTGTTTGCAGTTTTTCAGGTTTTTTTGGTTGTTTTTTTATTGGGGGATGGGTGTGGTGGTGGTGTTTTTTTGGGAGGAGGGAACGTTTCACTTTGTGGAAGGGATATAAACACAGTGCTCGAATGCACATGTATATAATATTCACACAAATATTTCATATATGAGCCAAACACACACACGCATACTCAAGTCCATTATCCACATATAAAAGAATAAAAACAAAAAATAAAAAAAGTCACTCACACACACACACACACACACATCTCTCTCTCTCTCTCTCTCTCTCTCTCTCTCTCTCTCTCTCTCTCTCTCACTCTCACTCACCCTCCCCTCGACCCCACCCTACCCCATTCACCCCTCAACATCCCTCCGCTCATTTCAAACATAGCCAGCCACGAACCACTAACTTAATCAACTCCTACCTCACCCCCTAACATTACAAACTTTCAAAGCAACCACAACCACCACCACAACCACCACCAGGGCAGGCTATGTACCCTAGGCTATGGTGTGTGCGTGTGATGCTGCTGCTGCTGATGAGGGTTGAATGACTTAGGGAAGGTACCCCCCCAAGGCTTCAAGGAAAAGTCCTGGAGGATTTGGCAATAGCAGTCTTCATGGCGCCTCTTGCATACATATTCATCTCCATATTATTACAAGTTCGGGTGTGTGTTTTTCACACTACCACTCCCATCCCCGCGGGAAAAAAAAGTTATCTTTTCTTAACCCTGCCACTGAAGTTTTGTCTAGTAATTTTAATACAAAATATGCCATCCTTCTTAACACTGCAACTGAAGTTATGTCTAAGTTACGAAATATGCCATTCTTCTTAACATTGCAACTGAAGTTTTGTTTAAGTTAGGAAAAAATGCTATCTTTCTTAACCCTGCAACTGAAGTTATGTCTAATTTACCAAACATGCCATCTTTCTTAATCCTGTAACTGAAGTTATGTCTAATTTACCAAACATGCCATCTTTCTTAACATTGCAACTGAAGTTATGTCTAATTTACCAAACATCACGAAACATGCCATCCTTCTTTAACACTGCCACTGAAGTTATGTCTGATTTACCAAACATGCCATCCTTCTTTAACACTGCAACTGAAGTTATGTCTAATTTACCAAACATGCCATCCTTCTTAACACAACAACTGAAGTTATGTCTGATTTACCAAACATGCCATCCTTCTTAACCCTGCAACTGAAGTTATGTCTAATTTACCAAACATGCCATCCTTCTTAACACTGCAAGTTATGTCTAATTTACCAAACATGCCATCCTTCTTAACACTGCAAGTTATGTCTGATTTACCAAACATGCCATCCTTCTTTAACACTGCAACTGAAGTTATGTCTGATTTACCAAACATGCCATTCTTCTTAACACTGCCACTGAAGTTATGTCTAATTTACCAAACATGCCATCCTTCTTTAACACTGCAACTGAAGTTATGTCTAATTTACCAAACATGCCATCCTTCTTAACACAACAACTGAAGTTATGTCTGATTTACCAAACATGCCATCCTTCTTAACACTGCAACTGAAGTTATGTCTGATTTACCAAACATGCCATCCTTCTTAACACTGCAACTGAAGTTATGTCTGATTTACCAAACATGCCATTCTTCTTAACACTGCAACTGAAGTTATGTCTGATTTACCAAACATGCCATCCTTCTTAACACTGCAAGTTATGTCTAATTTACCAAACATGCCATCCTTCTTAACACAACAACTGAAGTTATGTCTAATTTACCAAACATGCCATCCTTCTTAACACAACAACTGAAGTTATGTCTAATTTACCAAACATGCCATCCTTCTTAACACTGCAAGTTATGTCTAATTTACCAAACATGCCATTCTTCTTAACACTGCAACTGAAGTTATGTCTGATTTACCAAACATGCCATTCTTCTTAACACTGCCACTGAAGTTATGTCTAATTTACCAAACATGCCATTCTTCTTAACACTACAACTGAAGTTATGTCTAATTTACCAAACATGCCATTCTTCTTAACACTGCCATGAAGTTATGTCTAATTACCAAAAATGCCATTTTTTAACACTGCAACTGAAGTTTGTCTAATTTACCAAACATGCCATCCTTCTTAACACTGCCACTGAAGTTATGTCTAATTTACCAAACATGCCATTCTTCTTAACACTGCAAGTTATGTCTAATTTACCAAACATGCCATTCTTCTTAACACTGCCACTGAAGTTATGTCTGATTTACCAAACATGCCATTCTTCTTAACACTGCAAGTTATGTCTAATTTACCAAACATGCCATCCTTCTTTAACACTGCAAGTTATGTCTAATTTACCAAACATGCCATTCTTTTTAACACTGCAACTGAAGTTATGTCTGATTTACCAAACATGCCATTCTTCTTAACACTGCAACTGAAGTTATGTCTAATTTACCAAACATGCCATCTTCCTTCTTAACACTGCAAGTTATGTCTGATTTACCAAACATGCCATCTTTCTTAACACTGCAAGTTATGTCTGATTTACCAAACATGCCATCCTTCTTAACATTGCAACTGAAGTTATGTCTGATTTACCAAACATGCCATCCTTCTTTAACACTGCAACTGAAGTTATGTCTAATTTACCAAACATGCCATCCTTCTTAACACAACAGCTGAAGTCATGTCCCTGTTCCCACAAACTCGTCCTTCACTTGCAAAATATTTGAACAGTGTTGCCTATTTAGTAGTATTTTGCTATATAAATCCTAACTTTACCAAAGTACATGTATATAATTATTATACTTGAGTTGAAGCTTTGAAACTGCTTCGTCTCTGAACTTGCAAAAAGGACTCCTCCACTTGATCAGCAGATAATAACACCGCTGCTTGCAATGTGTGTAAAGCTTCAACAGTTCCCCCCATGCCACCACAATCCACACACACCCATTAGCTCTACTACACTAGAAGATATAATACGCCTCATGTTCTCGAAAAGATTTCATGCAGGGTGCCCCCCCACAAAAAACAAATTTTAAAAGAAAAGACCAAAATCACTCATGAGGAAAAACGATCTCACCATTCAATACAGTTATATGTGTCAGTATTCAGGGGATCACAAAAGACTGAACAACATACTTCCCACCATTCCTTCACTCCCACAAGAGAAATCTGACAGTCAAGCCATAGTGGGGGTTTTGTCAGTGTCTTCTTTCCCCCCAACCTTACTCCTTACATGATTTATGCTCGTGGCATTGGGGGTTCAATACAACCTGACCAGAAAGACGGTCTTAAGTTTTCTAAGCACTCACACAGGTTAGCCTGCTGGCAAGTGTTAAAGACTGTCAGTGTCACACCTGACTGACCTAAAAAATATATAAAAAAGTATATTATATATATAATAAAAATTTATATAATGATGATGAACAGCATGGCAAGCCTCCAGTTAACACACACAGTGACACACTTCTACACACACATTGCATACACATGCACACACACACATTGTATACACATGCACACACACACATTGTATACACATGCACACACAATACATACATGTATTATAAAAATAAATACATATCATTTATACACACACAAACATACATACACACACACACTCACACAAACAAACACACACAATCACTCACATTATCCAGAGTGTGCCTAAAACCATCTCTTGCATTTCATTACCTGCCATCTTTCTTAATTGATCCTAGACAATGTGCCCAAGACAATGTAGAAGGTGTCCCATAACCTATGTGGTCGTAGGGGAGTGAGGCATCGGAGACCTCAGCTTCTCTAGGGGCCAGCATATTGAGTGCAGTGGCGCCCATCTCCTCTCCCTCGCTGCTTTACCTTCCCTGACCCTAAAGAGGGCAGGTACCCATTTACAGCTGGGTGAACTGGGGGGACTGTACTGATGCCAAGGCGCGCAAACAGTCACCCATCCAAGTGGTAACCACACCAAGACAATGTGCAAACTAGAAAGAATAGAAACAAGCAGCACCGTTTCTGCAGGCAGCTTTATCATATGGCAGTGGTCAAACTTTATAACTTCCATTGCCTGTTCAAGAAAGAAATGGGATTTGAACAATACACTGACAAGCTGGGCACAGTCAGTCAGAGTGTTCAGTCAACATTTCTGATAATATCATTACTGGCTGACTGATTGACTGACTGACTCAGTGACTGACTGATTGACTGGCTGACCGACTGACTGACTGACTGACTGACTGGCTGGCTGGCTGACTGACTGACTCAGTGACTGGCTGATTGACTGACACTGTGACAGTCTAGTTTTCTAAACTACAGACAGTTAGTTACAGTCTACTGGCTGGCTGAGTCTCAATCATTACTTTTTGTGACACATGGTTTGGTCACAAAATAAAAGTTCTCAACTCTCTCTATCTCTCTCTGAGGCTGAGTCTTTCTCCCTTTCTCCCTGTCTGTCTGTGTCTGTTGTCTGTCTGTCTGTCTCTCTCTCTCTCTCTCTAGCTCTCTCTCTCTCTCTCTCTCTCTCTCTCTCTCTCTCTCTCTCTCTCTCTCTCTCTCTCACTGTCTGCCTGTCTGTCTGTCTGTCTGTCTGTCTCTCAATGGCCTGTGTAGGCAAAGACAATACACAAGTTTGTTTTTTCAGTATTTTCAATGTTCATCTGACATCTCTCTCTCTCTCTCTCTCTCTCTCTCTCTCTCTCTCTCTCTCTCTCTCTCTCTCTCTCTCTCTCAGCGCCCCTTCTCAAACCTGCCTCCCATATGCGAACACACGCAGACATATTGATATTGATACAGCACACAAGTTAAAACTTGTTCTGCCTTTCGGCAGGGTAGGCCATTTGTACCTGTGGGCACGGATAAAATTGACAAAATCGCATGCACAAGGGGACTGGATTACAACAACAAAAAGGGTACATGATATGATGAGTGCTTACTCCATTATCCTCAGAATAAATAAATAGAATATATAGAATAAACTTCTGAGCAGAAACAAGCCAGCCCTCTGAACTGGCACACTTGTGTGTGTTGTGTGTGAGTATGCGTGTCTGTGTGTGTGTGTGCGCGTGCATGTGTGTATGCGTGTGTATACATGTGTGTGTGCATGTGCGTGCGCAGCCATGTGTGTGAGCATGCGTGTGATAATTAGATACCACTTTTCACTTTTGTGTCTTTGGGACAGAGGTGAACACAGGCTCTACTGCATGAATTTCTCTGTTAGACCTCATATATATATATATATATATATATTATATATATATATATATATATATATATATATATATATATATATATATATATCAGTCAATCACAAGAACAGCATTGCACTGGACCCCAGAAGGAAGGAGAAAGAAAGGAAGACCAAAAGCAACGTGGAGGAGGACTGTAGAAAGTGAGATGAAGGCCATGCAGCACTCTTGGGGATCAGTGACTAGGTTGGCCCAGGATAGGCAGGAGTGGAAGCTGCGCTTTGTTGCTGCCCTACACACCACTGGGTGTAATGGTTAATGATATATATATAGATAGATAGATAGATAGATAGATAGATATAATTATATATATGGTATCTATAGACCTACACTGCCCTGTCAGCAAGTGAAAGACAAAATTAGATGGCAGCAAAGTTTAGAAGGCAAGGGGTAGGCTAGGGGAACTAGTGTTCTCATGAATTGAACATTACTGTGGTGGTCGGTGTTTTCCTTTTGAGATCTATCAGCACCAAACCTGGGCCCTGTGGCCTGCTGATTCGAACATACAGATGACAGAATTTACAAAACTGCATACACGCGGGGACTGAATGTAAAAAAAAAGCACATGAGTGCTTATTCCATTATCCTCGATATAAAAGAATAAAATAAAATAAAAATAAAATACATTGTAAATATATATATATAACTGTAAGTGTAAGATCAGTGGTTGGTTTTCCTGGGAATACTGTCAGATCTACACAAAGTTATATTGTCAGATACAAAGTTATATCCCAGCTCTTTCACATCCAAGGACACACACACACACACATACATGTACACACACACATTCGTGCATGTATACATTGTATGCACAGTCTCACACACACACACATCATATTCATACACACACATAAGCGCACACATGCACATATGCATACACACACGCATGTTTGCACACACATGCACAGTCTCACACACACATCATATTCATACACACACATAAGCGCACGCATGCACATATGCACACACACATTTGCACACACATGCACAGTGTCACACACAGAGAGTCACTACATCATGTTGTTATGGAACATATGCTCACGCGCACACACACAGTCTGACACACACAGACACACACAGGGACAGACACACGCTGAGTCACTACATGTTCATCACATTGTTATGGAACATATGCGCACACACACAGAGTGACACACACAGACACACACACACAGAGTGGAGTCAACAACTAGGATATAGTGTCATTGTCGCATGATACAGCAGCAGCAACCCAACCCCCCTCCTCTTCTGTTCCACATCCATACACACACATACTACACACATTCACGCACACTGTCACACTCATGCTACACACACACACACACACGCATGTGCACACACATACACACACATGCATATGACATGTACACACATGCACAAGATACACACATAGAGCCACACACACACAGTGTCACATGCACACACAGTGTCACACACACACACACACAGTCACTACAACATGTTGATCTTTTATACACATCAACACACACACACACACACAGAGTCACTACAACATGTTGATCTTTTGGAAAACACCACACACCCGCACACACACACACACACACACACACACAGTGTCACTACAACATGTTGACCATCTTATGAAACAAAGCACACACACAACAACACAACAAGTAGACTCAACGACAACAACAATGTACTGTCACTGCCCAACAATATACTGTCACTGCCGTATGACACAGCCGCCCCCCCCCCCCAACCCCCTACCCTACCCCACCCCCTCCCTTCAGCTCTGTGGATGACGTACACAGAAGCGCTAGGCCAGACTAGGCCAGGCTAGGCCAGGCTACTAGGCCTTAGTAGGCCCTACTACTAGTGAGTGGTCTGCCTGTCTAGTCTCTCTCTGTCCTCGCGCGCAACAACTAACATGGGGGACAAGCGAAAGCAGACTGAAGGAAAAAGTCGGCAGGGGGGGGAAACAACCTTCGCTTTCCACCTCCCTCCCTCCACCCCCTCCCCCCTCCTGCTCTCCAGTCGTTGACCACAACACACCTTAGCCTCTTAGGGAGGGTATCACCATCATTTTTTCGGAGCTGGGATGCAGGGTAAGGCGCGGGAGTGTCAAACATGCAAGGGGGGTGGGTGGTGGGGTAGGGTGGACTGATGTTTATGTGTAGTGTGGTGTGGAACCGTTCGGTGTTGTTCTCCACCACGTCTACATAGAGAGACAAGTCAGAGAGAAGAAGAGCACACACACACAAAAAAAACAACTAGAGCGGTGGGAGTTGGCGCATGCTCAGTGATGGTGTTTTTCCAGTTACCTAACATGTGCTAGCTACAAGCACATGACCCGAGGGACAGAGCAAGGGTGGTTGGTTTGTTTGTTATTTTTTAAAATTATGGATTAGGTTATCTCTGGGGTGGAAGCGCTTTGTTGCTGCCCTACACACCGCTGGGTGTAATGGCTAATGATGATGATGATATCTCTAACACATGACTCTTCTGTATATGCTAAAACACACACACACACACACATGCGCGCACACAGACGCGCGCACTCACAGGCGATCACACACACACACACACAAACATACATCTCTCTCTTTCTACTACTACTGTACTAGGCCTTCTACTACTTACCGTGCAGTGAGAGGGGGCGGGAGGGGGACAGCGGGGGGGGGGGGGGGGGGGGGGGGCGAGGGAGGGAGGAGGTGGGGGGGGGGCGAGGGAGGGAGGAGGTGGGGGGGGGGGGCAGGCCTCTCGCTGTTTCACTCCAACAGCAGTAGGGCCTGCCCGAAACTCCTGTCCGTCCTCCTCCTCCTTTTCCTCCTCTATCCCCCCACGCCAACTGACCGACAGCTCTTGCTGGCAAACCGATGACCCAACCGAATGTCCAGACCCACTGTAGGGCTAACCTAGCGGCCACTCACTCTACTAGGTAGGCTACAAACTGCAAGCAAGCAAGCAAGCACTCCCGAGCTAGCCTATAGCCTAGCCCTAACCAGGCCAACTCTCCACTTTCTGCGTCGTCTCTCTCTCTCCTTTCGTCCTCTTCTTTTTCACACACGTCGATGATCACTGGGCGGCCATCGCGGGTTAAGTATAACTCCCTGCTTTTTCCTCAATCCACCACACTTGGTTTCCAACGCCCAACTTCCAAAAGTCGCACAGCTGACAGAAGTAAGGAGCGAAGAAGAAGAGAAGAAGAAGGAAAAATATAACAACATCCAAAACACAAGGCACTGACACAGACCACAACACAACACGCACACACACCACACCACCACTACTACTACCACACCACCACCACCACCACGTTGAGTTTGGGAGTAGGCCTACACGGCTTTTGCAAAGCGCTTACTCTCTTCTCTTTCTCTCTTCTGTTTCCCCCCACTTTTCCAAAAAGCCTCGCTCGCGCTGGCTCGCTGGCTCGCTCGCACGCAGGCCCCAAAAGCACGGGCAGCCTACTACTAGGCTAGGCTTGGCTAGGCCTACTCCGCCTGACAGCCAGCCAGCGGCAGAAAAACAAGTGTTGCGGCGTAGGCTAGGCTAGGCTAGACTCTACGAAGCGCGTGCAGACTGAAATGAGCAGCTACGTTCACATACTATAGGCCTAGAATAGCTAGCTAGTCGCCTACTGGTATAGCTATTAGAGCCTACTAGGCCTAGCCAACCACATGAGCCTGTCATTGCCAGCCTGCCAACACTGCCTGCGTGTGACACGTCCAAACACATGTCCACACACACACACTAATGAGCGAGAGCGCGCGCGCGCACACACACACACACAGGCTCCTCTTCAGCTCAAGCAAGCAGCTTGCATGTGATTGCTGGTTATATGTAACATGTGTTGGTTTAAGGGAAGGAGAGGGGGGGGGGGGGGGGGGGGCGAGGCTGTGGCGAGCTGATGATGACCTTGTTGTTGTGTTACAGGGTTTTCATGTTATCACACACACAACACACACATATATATAATATATATATATATATATATTATATTATAATATATATATATATATATATATATATAATGAAAACATGTAATGTATTCTACCACCAGACAATCATGCCTAAATGTACCTCAGTCAATAGTTTCTCTCTCTCTCTCTCTCTCTCTCTCTCTCTCTCTCTCTCTCTCTCTCTCTCTCTCACTCACACACACACACGCGCGCGCGCGGCGCACACACACATGAAATATTGACTGATTGATATACTACCAATGGACTCATGGATTTCTTGCTTTTTTATATTATTTATTATTGTGTGTGTGTGTTGTTTATATGTTCGGTGATTACGTTTGTCCACACTGTTGTTGGGACTGGGTTCTTCAGTGCAAAGTTATTGCTGTCGAGTATGCAGAGACATTCCTCACAATTTGTGAAGCGTGTCATTTTTAGACAGCACTTTTCATGAAGATGACCCGTTATTCTGCTACAGTTGTAGAATGTATATATAGATCTACACACACACACACACACACACACACACACACACCACACACACACTGCACACACACACGTACGTACACACATGCACACACACGTACGTACGTAGGTGCACACATACACACATACACACACACGTACGTACGTACGTGCACACACACAAACACACACACACACACACACACACACTATCCTATCTTAAGGTCTCCCTGATTATCACTTGATGTGGAAAGACGTTATAACTAAAATACTTACTTACTTACCTGCTACGATGTAACTAAAGGTGTATTTGCACAGGTTTATTTAAACCAGTGTGTAGCGGCCATCTTGAAGGTTGCTGTACGTAACTGTCTTGTGTTGTTATTGGTCGTTTTTGTTTTGTTTTGTTTTGTCTGTTTGGCTTCTTCTTCTTCTTTCTTCTTCTTCTCTTCTTCTTCTTCTTTCTTATTTTTCTTTTTTCTTCTTCTTCTTGCCTTCTTATGGGTTTTTCAACTTAGATATGCCAATATGCAGTTTTCCTAAGGCACTGATTCTGATAAACTGGTTTAAACATTGGTTATTCCATACGCGTACATCATAACCAGACAACAATACGGCAGAGGGAAAGGCATCAGGCTACACAGCTTCTTTGTGTCCATCTTAGTGCATCATTATTGCAGGCCATTGTGTGCCGGTGGGAACAGATGACAGAATTTACAAAACCGCAAGCACACGGGGACTTCCTGACAAGATGACGTCAGTTCTCTCTTTCACTTTCTTCCACTGGCTCTCGATGTCACTCTCTTCTTCAAGCAGTTCTTGTAGTACTTGGTACTTGTTTGTGAGGGACAGCTTGAATTCTTCAATTATCTTTGAGTCTTTCAGCAGGCTGGTGTTGTACTTCTGCCTCTTTGTTGTTACTTCCATCCAGTTCTTCTTCAGCTTTAGCTTCAGCCTGGCTACCAAAAGGTGGTGGTCAGATGCAACGTCTGCTCCTCTTTTCACCCTTACATCCTGTAGAGATCTCCTGAATTTCTTGGCCATGCAGATAATTATGGTCGATCTGGTTCTCAGTCACATGATTTGGCGATACCCAGGTGGCCTTATGTACTCTTCTGTGGGGGAAAATGCTGCCACCGATTACCAGATTGTTGATAGCACAGAAGTCTGCAAACCTTCAGCCAAAAGAAAACAGCCTGCTAAATGATTGTGACTATTGATGAACAGTCCCCCAGTTTGATACCCTGTCACAGAGGTGCCCGTTTTCAGGAATTTTACCGTGGAGTTACCTAACATCAGTGCTGACTCCACTCCCTTCCCTAAAAGTCCTTGGATGGAAGGAACTAAAAACCGAGGCCCCCGCGTGAGAACGCACGCAGAACAAGTTGCACACAGGTTAAAAACCCGTTCCCCCCTTTGGATAAAGTAGATAACAATTTTTGTTTGTGTTTTTTTTAATGCATGCACAAAGGTTTTGCGTTTAGACATCATCCCTGAAGTCAGAATGTAGGTACCTTTAAAAAATATATATATTTTTTGCTGCCTCATCTTATGTGACGTCCCCCGTCCTGCTGTTCCCACGCCGGTCATTCCAATCTCCCCACCACAGCCACACCCAGATGCGTTATGCCTCATCCTCAGGGTCGGAGGTCCACAGGGAGCCCATCACTATCAGGCCGCCGTGGGGCCACCAGCCAGAGGGGCCCTGCACTGCTGCTGGGTCTGTGGCTACCTTAATGGTGGATTCAAAACGGTTGTGTGCTGCAAAATCTCGCCTTTGGTTTAACCTCGGAGCTCCAGCCCAGTAACGGAAAAAAAAGGAAAAAAAAAGGTGATCATCTTATTCCAGTCTGGCTGGGGGACTTAGCAATGACTGCGTGTAGGGAGCTTACTTAAGTAAGGGGTACCTGAATTCCTCTTACTCCTCTGTTACCGGCCAGCTTAGGTTCCTGGGAATGGAGGACAGCAAAATACCGCATAACACGTTCGTTGTAATTATCTGGACGATAGCGATTAACAAAAAACGAAAAAAAGAGTTGTCTACAGTGTGAGAGTGCCAGTGTTGGTTTGAATACGGGTTTGGTGGTGGTGGTGATTGACATCATAACTAGGATGTTGCCCACACTGATATATTTGGAGGTCTTCTTCTTCTTCTTCTTCTTCTTCTTCGTGGAACGCTCAGACAGCTACTATAGTTGTCTGTCATAGGAGTGAAAATGCGTTGCCCTGCCGTTAAGCGCCTGACAAGTCAGGCCCAGCGCATCCAACTTCGACATGCGAGAGAACTTTCAAGTCTTTCTGGGGGGAAGGAAGGAGAATGAGCCAAGAAGGCAGAAATTAGACAAGAAGGAGGTGACAGAAATAGGAGCAAGGCAGAAACAAAGAGAGGGGTAGAAAAGAGGGAATTCCTAGAGAACAGAAGTTCCAGAAGGTGGGGATGCTGTTTATACTGACATCCCCCCCCCCCCCCCCCCCCCGCCCCCAGCACCCCCACGGAAAGATTTTTAAAGTGATTTTTGCCAACAGTTTTTTTTAAAAATAATTGTTTTTATTTTATTCTTTAATATCGAGGATAATGGAATAAGCACTTACGTGCTTTTTACATCCAGTCCCCGTTTGACTGCTCAAGAGATTACAAGAAGTGGTTTGAACACGTGGTCTAATAATGACAGATTTGGTCTGCACAGAACTGTTTCCAATTCCTTCACGCTTCAAACCCCTTTTCAATGACAGATATGGTAAAAAGGTAAAGGTGTCCCATAACCTATAAGGTCGTAGGGGAGCGAGGCATCAGAGACCTCAACTTTTCAAGGGGCCAGCATATTGAGGGCCGGTAGCGCCCATCTCCTCTCCCTCGCTGCTTTACCTTCCCTGACCCTAAGGAGGGCAGGTACTCATTTACAGCTGGGTGAACTGGGGGGAACTGTATTGAAGCCAAGGCGCGCAAACGGTCACCCATCCAACTGGTAACCACGCTCGACGCTGCTTATTAACTTGGCTGGGGGGAAAGCGAGTGCTCCGACCACTGAGCTATCCCGTCCCGACATACCCTTTCCAA
>CM054166.1:14560896-14588396 GCA_028751875.1 Rapana venosa
AGTGGGGAAACAGACATCTCTGGAAACCAACCACAGATGACAGGAGAAATAGGCGCAGCTGCAAAATTACGCGATGACCTTTTAGCAGCCAGCTGGAACACACACACACTCCCCACTTACATTACACACCACAAAACACACACACAAACACACACAACACACAACACACCAACTTCCCCTACATACACACACCAAACACACACACCTCCCCTTACATACACATACCACACCCCCCCCCCACCCCTACGTACACATACACACCACAAAACACACCCCCCCCTCCCAACACACACAAGCCTGCGTGCTCATCCCCCCCCCCCCCCCACCCCACCCACACCACACCACACATTACATTTTGGTCTGTTCCAGAAATGACGCTTCATAATTTTAAAAAAAATCTCCACTGATTTACTATCCCATAGTATAGTTTTCCATCAGAAATGAACTTAACAATTATAAGGTAACGCCACGACAAGAACACTCTCTCAGTTTTCAAAGCTGCTATAAGAGTATTGTGGAATCCCTGAACCGCTCACTCACAAACAAGATCAAATCCCTACCTCATCACAGTTGAGGACAATTATAGCTACCATTCTCTGAAACTATTTAGTTCGCACGCTTGTACTGCACTTAAAAAGAAAAGTCTTATGCCTTGTAACCTTATTTGCTCATCATATGATTATTACAGTATATGCATACTCTCCTGTTCGTATAATATGTACCAGATAGCTTTGCAAAAAACAACAACTGACTTAATCATTAGTGTTTTGTATTGTATTGGTTTTGGTACATGTACACGTTTGAATAGTTGCACAACACACAGACAGACAGACAGACAAACAGACAGACAGACACACACACACACAGACACACACACATACACACACACAGACATCCCCCCCCTCCCCACACACACACACGTCCGTGTGGTTGATCAAATCCAGCTATTGCAACACTATGATGAAACAACCTTCCTTGAATATCAGTTTTGTTGTTGTAGTTGTTGTTTGTTTGCTTGTTTTTCATTTCTTGGCAAGAGCTCTGAAATTCACCAATGACGAGATTTTGCATAATTATGCAACTGGTTTGGTGTTTTTTTTTAAAGATAATCATGAAGGTAGCCACATTCCGACTATGTGGACATGTCAGTGGAAAGGTAAAGGAGTCCCATAACCTATAAGGTCGTAGGGGAGCGAGGCGTCAGAGACCTCACTTCTCTAGGGCCAGCATAGTGAGGGCGGCACCCATCTCCTCTCCCTCGCTGCTTTACCTTCCCTGACCCTAAAGAGGGCAGGTAACCCATTTACAGCTGGGTGAACTGGGGGAACTGTACTGAAGCCAAGGCGCGTAAACGGTCACCCATCCAACTGGTAACCACGCTCGACGCTCCTTAACTTGGCTGGGGGAAAGCGAGTGCTCCGACCACTGAGCTATCCCGTCCCCCTCTTTAGGGTCAGGAAAGGTAAAGCAGCGAGGGAGAGGCGATGGGCGCCGCCCTCAAAGAGTGTAAAACGATCTTTAAATCTCTCTATGACCACATTCGCGATGTTCAATATGTGTTAAATATAATATACACACAAGTGTCATTGTTTTACAGTCTGGATGGATGCCCCCTATCAAAGTCTTTCTTTTTTTTTTTGGGGGGGGGGGGGGGGGGGGGGGGGGGTTAAACTCACCACATAATAAACCCAACGTTAAAAAAAACCCAACCCAACCTTTGGAGTGACCTTAAATTGAGGTCAAGGCCACCCACAGGGGACTATAACAATCATTATGTTCCGGGTGAGGCTGTTGTCAACATTGGAAACGGTCAACAAGTTTTATGGAGCGGGGGTGTGGTGTGTGTGTGTGGGGGGGGGGGGGGGGGGGGGGGGTGTATACACGCATTTGGAGGCCGTTTATTTGGACATTAGTGGCACACCAATGTCGATGACGGTTGGTCAGATGCGTAACCGGATACACGTTTGCACTCTGACCTCGGTTCAAGGCTTGTAGCCTTGTAGGCTGAACGAAAGCTCAGAAGCAAAACTCTGTGTCTGAACAGAGACGAACGCTGTATAATAGCCGAGTGGTTAAGACCATTGATATTGGAGAAAAAAACAACACCATCAAGATGTAGTTCAAAAATGAATGAGTATGTAGGCTACTTAAGCGCTTTGATTTGTTTTTGCAAGATATAGCGCTATATAAATTCCATTTATTATTATTATTAGTAGTAGTAGTAGTAGTAGTATTATATATTATATTATTATTATTATTATTATTATTACTTCGATTCCGTGGGTCCCATGAAGTCGCGGGTTCGAATCTCAGCGTGGGCGTCTGGCGAGTTAAGGGTTTGGGAATGTTACGATCTTCCATGTCAACTTCCAACTGCAGACCTGCCAGTGCCTTAATTTCCTTCGTGTAGATAGATACACGTGCACAATTCAGATCAAACGTAATGCATGTTAGCGCCTGGGCTTTATCACAGTTGTTGATTAAACCATTGATGCTGGGGGCAACAGCAAAGTGAGAGGCTGTATGACCAGTGGCTTTCTTTCCCACTCATGGAATTCCACTTTACAGCTTAGTCTTTAGTGATCGACTATGACTCTCTGACTAGGAGGCTTGACTCGCACAGTCCTTATGTGCTGCAGCCCTGGGGGCTGGTTGGCCTTTGGAGAACATCTCCAACGTTGACTGTCCTTATGCCCACTTGGCCGAGAGAGTGGGGATGTGCTGTGGGCAAGGCATCTCCACTATAATCAAATTGATGCCCAATTTCCTTAACAGCAGCTGCCTCCTCTGCTGTTTGGAGGTCATCGTCGAACACGACGGACAAACATACAAAAATGCAAGTTAAAGATCCTGTCTGTCATTTTATGTCAGCTGTTCGGTGGGTTACGGAACCATGATTCCCCCACAGATGGACTGCGGCTACCATCATAATGGAGGGCAAAAACAGTCGCATACGCAAAATCTCACCGTTGGTGAACCTCGGAGCTCTATTTTTATTTTATTTATTCTTTTATATCGAGGATAATGGAATAAGCACTTACGTGCTTTTTTTCACATCTAGTCCCCGTGAGTATGTGGTTTTGTAAATTTTGTCATCTGTTCCCACCGGCACACAATGGCCTACTCTTACGAAAAGCGGAACAGGATTTAACGTGTGCGCAAGATGTTCTGCGTGCGTTCGCACACGGGGGCTCGGTTTATATTCTCATTACCCCCACCCCCACCCCACCCCCCTCAAAAACCAAAACCAAAACAAAAGCACAGCATGTGTTTTTGGTAGTGTAGGTTGGTTTTCTCTTTGTTCT
Organism: Rapana venosa; assembly: GCA_028751875.1. NCBI lineage: Eukaryota > Metazoa > Mollusca > Gastropoda > Neogastropoda > Muricidae > Rapana > Rapana venosa. The sequence goes on from CM054166.1 coordinate 14,564,202, forward strand.
GTCTCATGAGCTACGTTATACCTTCCTCAAGTTTGAATCCACACTTCTTTTTTTTTTAAAAACAACAACTTATTTTTCTTTCTTTCAGTACTCCTTAACCTGCGGATGTGATTTTATCAATTCGTAGTTTGCACAATAGAAAAAAACTGAAAAACTAAAAACAAAAAGACATTTTTAAAAAAATTTCTTATTCGATTCGTTTTTTTGTTTTGTTTTCTTCTTCAAGTTATTCAGCGGGAAAAGGAATTTCTAAATTTTAAAAAAAAAAGCAAACCAGCAAGCAAACAAACAAACGAACAACAACAAACCCCCCACATATTTATTCTTGTCACTCGACCAAGGGGGGAAAATAAGATATTTTAAAAACCCATTTGAATAACTGAATCATGTTCCTCTGTCTTCACCTTCACCCTTCTTTTGGGGGGCGCTGGAATTGGACAAAGGGGTCAAAGAGTGTTTGAAAATAAATAAATAAACAACCCCGCAAACTGTGACTCATCCAAACCATTTCACAGCCCGTCTGTCTGTCTGTCTGTCCTCCATCCATCATTCATGCGTGCACGTATTCTTTCACGGCTGCTGGACGTGAATTTGTGGATAAAAGATTGGTGATATATTACAGTTTTCGATTATTTTTTAACTGATTGATTTTGTGTGTGTGTAAAAGCCTAAACAAACCAGAAACATAAGAGAAATAAAACCGAGACGCCCTTCACCAATAAGGAGCATCCTTTCTGGTAGGGTAAAAACGGTCACATACACAAAATCTCACCATTGGTGAATTTCGAATCTCTAACTGAGGAATGTGTGTGTGTGTGTGTGTGTGTGTGTGTGTGTGTGTGTGTGTGTGTGTGTGTAGTGGGGGGGGGGGGGGGGGTGAGGACCACTAAGAACAAACACAAGAAACACATGAATAAATACAAAGAAGATAGAAAAAAAAGAAAAAAAGAAATACACGGAAAGATGCCTTGTTTTCTCAAACAACTGACTAGCAACCACGTTAAAGACGTTTACTTGTAGTCCTTTCAAGGTGTGCGCCTGTTTTTGTGTGTGTGACACTTTTCCACGAATAAATTCTGTTTAAAACAACGTTCACGACGCAACAACAAAAGACCGCAACACTGTGACCAGCAGTAACAATAACAACAACGAAAGACCGCAACCCTGTGACCAGCAGGAACAACAACAACAACAAAAGACCGCAACACTGTGACCAGCAGGAACAACAACAACAAAAGACCGCAACACTGTGACCAGCAGGAACAACAACACAACAACAACAAAAGACCGCAACACTGTGACCAGCAGTAACAAAACAACAACAACAACAACAACAAAAGACCGCAACACTGTGACCAGCAGTAACAACAACAACAACAACAAAAGACCGCAACACTGTGACCAGCAGTAACAACAACAACAACAACAACAACAGACCGTAACACTGTGACCAGCAGTAACAACAACAACAACAACAAAAGACCGCAACACTGTGACCAGCAGGAACAACAACAACAACAAAAGACCGCAACACTGTGACCAGCAGTAACAACAACAACAACAACAACAAACAGACCGTAACACTGTGACCAGCAGTAACAACAACAACAACAAAAGACCGCAACACTGTGACCAGCAGTAACAACAACAACAACAAAAGACCGCAACACTGTGACCAGCAGTAACAACAACAACAAAAGACCGCAACACTGTGACCAGCAGTAACAACAACAACAAAAGACCGTAACACTGTGACCAGCATTAACAACAACAACAACAAAAGTTTCAAGTCACTGTTGCTATTTCGAACACACACAGCTTTACATTTGTAGCAGACACTATCGACCACATCATAACACGACTAATAAAATGACCTCATAAATGCCACAGCCACACAGACCTTGACAGACTTTTAAAAAAAAGTTGGCGTAAATCGGACGTATACAATAACACGGATCTCTCTCTCTCTCTCTCTCTCTCTCTCTCTCTCTCTCTCTCTCTCTCTCTCTCTCTCTCTTTGTGTGCATGCGTGCGTGCGTGCGTGCGTGCGTGCGTGCGTGCGTGTGTGTGTGTGTGTGTTGTTGTTGTTGTTGTTGTTGTTGCTGATGCTTCGATGTTACGTCTGTTTACTCAAAGTGATATTAGACGATTGTGTGAGTGAGTGAGTGAGTGAGAGGGTAAGTGAGTGAGTGAGTGAGTGAGTGTGTGTGTGTGTGTGTGGTGTGTGTGTGTGTGTGTGTGTGTGTGTGTGTGTGTGTGTGTGTGTGTGTGCGCGTGTGTATGTGTGTGTTGTTGTTGTTGTTGTTGCTTCGATGTTACGTCTGTTTACTCAAAGTGATATTTGACGATTGTGTGTGTGTGTGTGTGTGTGTGTGTGTGGTGTGTGTGTGTGTGTGTGTGTGTGTGTGTGTGTGTGTGTGTGTGTGTGTGTGTGTGTGTGTGTTTGTTGTTGTTGTTGTTGCTTCGATGTTACGTCTGTTTACTCAAAGGGATATTAGACGAGTGTGTGTGTGTGTGTGTGTGTGTGTGTGTGTGTGTGTGTGTGTGTGTGTGTGTGTGTGTTGTTGTTGTTGTTGTTGTTGTTGTTATTGTTGTTGTTGTTGTTGTTGCTTCGATGTTACGTCTGTTTACTCAAAGTGATATTAGACGTGTGTGTGTGTGTGTGTGTGTGTGTGTGTGTGTGTGTGTGTGGTGTGTGTGTGTGTGTGTGGTGCGTGCGTGCGTGCGTGCGTGCGTGGTGTGTGTGTTGTGAAACATACCAGATTACAAGTAGGAAATCTAGCGTGCGTGCGTGTGTATGTGTGTGTGTGTGCGTGCGTGCGTGTGTGTGTGCGTGCGTGCGTGCGTGAGTGTCTGTGTGTGCGTGCGTGCGTGCGTGTTGTGAAGCATATCAGATTGCAAGCAGGAAATCTGGTGAACGCAATCTGACCGACGGATTTTAAACGTGCACACACTATCTGACACAACAAAGCTATTCTATTTCGCCAAGGTTACACACATGCCAGAATTACACAGCAAAACCAAACACTTCATGATTTTCTACACAAATTATAAACAGCAAATGATTATTTTGGAGCGAAACTGTTATTTCGTTAAGAAGCAGATTAACTGTTGAACAAGTGTGTGACATTTCAAAAATACATAAATTGAAGCTGTTAACGAGTTTGTGAGAGAACTTTGGTCAAGTATACGATAACGTACTACCCCCCTCCCTCCACACACACACACACACACACACACACACACACACACACACACACACACACATACACACACACACACACACACAAACACACACACACACACAACACACACACACACACACACACCCTGGGTATACTGGGGACCTTATCAGTATAAAACAGCATCCCCACCTTCTGGAAATTCTGTGCAAGGGATTCCCTCTTTTCTATCCCTCTCTTTGTTTCTGCCTTGTTCCTTTTTCTTCCTGTCATCTCCTTCTTTGTCTATTTTCTGCCTTCTTGGTCCATTCTCCTGCCTTTGTGTTCTCTCCAGAAAGAATTGAAATATACCCATTCTCTCCCACGCCGAAATCGGATGCGCTGGGCCTGACTTGTCAGGCGTTTAACGGCAGCGCAGCGCATTTTCGCTCATATGACAAGACGACAATATAGTTGTTGTCTGAGCGTTCCATTCGAAGAAGGAGAAAAAGAGGAGATAACTCATTTAAAAAGTGACTGACTTTAACAAACCACCACCACCAACAACAACAAAAAGTCAAAACTACGAACTTTGTTTTCCAGGCTAAAGAAGAAAAAAAGACGAAGAAAAAAAATGGACAAAGAAGCTTACGCCGTTTTCATACTAATCTATAAAAAAAAGAGGAAAAAAAAGAAAGAAAAACGAAAAGGGCAACAGCCTTTCTGCCTTCAACACTAACCTAGCACTGATCACACACACCCACACACACACACCACACACACACACACACAACACACACACACACACACACACACACACACACACACACACACCACCACCACCACCACCACACAACAACAACAAACAACAGCAGCAAAAAAACAAAAAATAAAAAAAACCCAAAAAACCCAACACACACACAATAAATAAACTAAACCAAAAAACAAACCCAAAATCCCAAACATAGGAAAACCCCTGCAAATGTGTGTGTGTGTGTGTGTGTGTGTGTGTGTGTGTGTGTGTGTGTGTGTGTGTGTGTGTGTGTGTGTTGTTCTTCAATTTAACGTCTATTCACATTAAGTGATATTAGACGCTTGTGTGTGTGTGTGTGTGTGTGTGTGTGTGTGTGTGGTGTGTTGTGTGTGTGGTGTGTGTGTGTGTGTGTGTGTGTGTGTGTGAGAGAGAGAGAGAGAGAGAGAGAGAGACAGACAGAGACAGAGACAGAGAGACAGAGACAGAGTGAGGGGTGATTGTTTTGGTTTTGGGGTTTTATTTTGAAACACGTCTTCCATTCCATTCACCACCATCACCACCACAACAACAACAACAACAGCACCAACGTCAGTCAAGTACATCTTGGAACACACGTACACACTACTACCGCTGTGGGTTCAGGCAAACACACGTAGCCAACCTACCTACACCCCCTACATGTATCATCCCTTCATTCAACGTCAGCGTCACATCTATCAGTCACACAGGGCTGGCACGCCACGCCATTTTCTCTCTCACTTGCCCCGGACAGAACACGAAACAACATGAGATGTCATGTCAGCCTCCTGACTCTACTTTGTCCTACCTAGGCTACCACACTGACGGGTACTCGATCACACCCTTTCACTTTTTTTTTTGTCACCCACACTACATGTCCACAAAAGCTGAAACTCGTTCCTCCTTCTTCCCCATGTGTGCCTGTGGTAAAGAAAACCAGACTGGTGAGCGCATCCTTGCAGAAATGCACGCTATTCTAGCGACCTGAGGAAGATTGTATGTGACCGACGGGGATAAACCGAGGCCCCGTATGCGAACGCATGCAAAAACATCTTGCGCACTAAAGTTAAATCCCGTTCCCCGTTCGAAAGAGTAGGGCATTGTGTGCCGGTGGTGAAATAATTCAATTTCCCAAACCCCGGGATTTAAAAAATAATTAATTTCCCATAAGGGGGGTTTAAAAAAGAACAAACCCCTTTTTAAAAAAAATTTTTAAAACGCAAAACCAAGAACAAAAAGGGGGACGGGAAAAAGGCATCTTTTTTCCCGCAATGTACCGATCTGGAAAATAACAATTTGACTTACTTGACTTGACATTGACAACGATACACACAAACACACACACAATGACACACATAACAACACAAAACAAAACCACACACCACAAAGACACACACCACACATAGCAACGGAAAAGCGGACGTAATACACACTCTCCATAACACACTTACAACACACAAGCAAGAGCACACGACACGAAAGCGCGCGCGCGCCGCAAACAAAATTTGAGGACTACACATAACAAACAACACACACACAAACAGCACGCACGCTACAACACACACCATCTGGAAATTCAATTTTTGAACTTGACTTTAAAACTTGACTTGACTCATCACACCACAACCACACACTCACACAAAAAAAAACTAACACACAATAACCGGAACCACAGACACCACAAAAAACACATACCACCCTCCCCCGTCCCCCCCCCCCACAACTCACTACACACAATCTGACGACAACACACCACAAACACTACCCCCGACACACACAAACAACACAACGACCCGCTCAACAAATACACCCACACCCACACACAAACAACAACCCCCCTCCCGCCCACAACACACTCAACACACGACCCACCCCTCCCCCCCCCCCCCCACACACAAAACACACAACACAAACGAACCACCCCCCCCCCCCCCCCCACACCCCACACACACACACACACACAGAACGAAACTCTAGTCCACGGAGGGAGACGTACAACTACTGTTACGTCATCATTAGTGTCCAAGTGACGTCGTACGTACCCACTTCTATTCGCTAATGACCGCAACTGTCCTTTCCCTCGCGCAACCCCCCCCCCCCCCCCCCTCCCTTCAAACCTCCCCTCACTCTCCGACCCCCCCCCCCCCCCATAGCTGCCCTCCACCTCCACCCCCCCCCCCCTGCTCCTTCGGCTCCCTCCCCTATCAACACTTTACCTCCATCCCACCACTGACAACCTTCCCCACCGTCAATCACTGTTTTGCTTTCCCCCCCCCCCCCACCCCCCTACCCCCACATCCCCCTGTAGCCAATCTTGTGTATGGTATGTGTGGTGTCTTTAATACTACAATAGATCTATGTAGGGCTTGTTTGCTTGTCTTGGCTGTCTGTCGGCTGTCTGCTGTCTGTCTGTCTCTGTCTCTGTGTGTGTGGTGTCCTGTCTCTCCCTGGCTGCCTCTCTCTCTCTCTCTACTAGTAAATGTATCCTACGGCGGACTGATGTAAAAAAGCACTGTGTGCGTAATTCTTTATCCTCGAATAAAAGAATTTGTCATTGTCATTGTCATTCTCTCTCTCTCTCTCTCTCCTCTCTTCTCTCTCTCTCCTCGCTCTCTCTCTCCTCTCTCTAAGCAGACGAAGAATTTGCCGGTGGTCTTAGAAACCAAGTTTTGTGTCCATCATTGTGACGTTGGTTACGTTGTTTTGTGTTGTGTCTTTGTTGTTGGTTGCGTTGTGTTTTTTGTGTTACGTTTGTGGTGTGTTGCAACGCGTTGAAGTGGTATTTGGGCGTTCTTGCACATATTTTATTTATTATTTATCTATTTTTAATTTATCGTTTTATGGTCCAGGTAATGAATAACACATCACATGCTTTTTTTTCCCCCCAATCCAGCCCGCCGTGTGGTACGCAGTTTTGTATATTTTGTCATCCGTTTTCCCACCGGCTCACAATGGCCTACGCTTCCGAAAAGCGGAAACGGGTTTAATACGTGTGCCAAGATTGCTGTGCGTTCGCTACACGGGGACCTCGGTTGCTCGTTGTTGGTTACGTGTGTTTACGCTGCTGTGGTGTTTTTGCACGCTGTTTGAAATGGTGTTGTAACATAGTGGGTGGTATAGTATGTGTTTGTGGGGGGTGTGTTGTAACGTATTGGTGGTCGATTCTTAAGTGTCATCCCCGTAGGGATACGAGGGGGGGGAGGGGGGTGTGGCTGTCAGGTATAAATAACATCCCCAAAACCTTCTAGAACTTCTAATTCCCTTCTCTTTTCTATCCCGCTCTTTGGTTCTCTGCCTTGTTCCTTTCTTCCGGTCACCACCCCTTCTCTCGTCTTTTTACTGCCTTCTTCGTCCATACTCCTCCTACCTTTTTTGTTTTTCTACAGAAGACTTCAAGAGTATGTTCAACTCTAACCTCTCACGCCTCCTCCTCTCTCTCTCTCTCTCTCGCTCTTCATCTTCGCTCATGCTCTCTCTCTCACGAAGTCGATGCGCTGGGCCTGAACCTGTCAGTCCGCTGAAACGGCAAGCGCAACGCCATTTTCCGCTCGTATGACAAGACTACAATGAGTTGCTGTCTTGAGCATTCGAACACGACGACGACGACGACAACGACGACGACGACGCACGAGAAGAAGAAGAAAGAAGAAGAAGAAGAAGAAGAAGAAGATAGAAGAAGAAGAAGAAGAAGAAGAAGAAAGAGGGAGAGAGAGGAGAGGAGGAGGAGGAGAGGAGGATGAGAGGAGGAGAGGAGGAGGAGGAGGAGAAAGAAGAAGAAGAAGAAGAATGCAAAGAAGAAGAAGAAGAATGCCAAAAAAAATGCATAGAGACGAAGAAGAAGAAGATAAATAAAAGAAGAAGAAGGAGGAGGAGAAGGAAAGAAGCAGAAGACGGACGACGATGAAGAAGAAGAAGACGAAAAAGAAGAAGAAGAAAAAAAAAAGAAGAAAAAAGAACAAAACAAGAACAAAACAAGAAAGATAACCGAAGCTATCTGAGGAGAACGGAACACATAATTATACCATTGAGTTGCGTTGTCATAGCCGGAGGAAGGGCCTGGGTGGTCCCAGTTGGTGGGTTCTTGCCTCTTGGTCCATGCTCCAGCCCCGTTTATCCGCCCAAAAACTTCAAAGAAGAAGAAGGAGGAGGAGGAAAGGAGGAGAGAGGAGGAGAGGAGGAGAAGAAGAAGAAGAAAGAAAAGAAAGAAATGAAGAAGAAGAAGAGAAGAAAAGAAGAAGAAAAAGAAGAAGAAGAAGAATAAGAAGAAGAAAAGAAGTAAAGAAGAAGAAGCAGCAGCAGAAGAAGAAGAGAAGAAGAAAAGAAGAAGAAAAGAAGAAGAAGCTAGCAGAAGAAGCAGAAAAGCAGAAGAAGAAAAAAGAAGGAGAGAGGAGAGGAGAGGAAGGAGAGAGGTGAGGGAGAGGAGGATGAGAGAAAAGAAGAAGAAAAGAAGAAGAAGATATGAAGATGAAGAAGAAGATGTAACAGTAGAAGATGCAGAAAAACAAGGATAACAAAAGAAAAGCAGAAGAAGAAGCAGAAGCAAAGCAAAGCAGAAGAAGAAAAGAAAAGAAAAGAAGCAGCAGACGAATTCAGCAGAAGTAGAGAGGAAGAAGAAGAAGGAAGGAGGAGGAGAGGAGAGGAGAGAGAAGAAGAGGATGGATGAAAAAAGTAAAAGTAAGAAGAAGCAAAAAACAAGGATAACAAGAAAAGAAGAAGAAGAAGAAGAAGACGAAGAATGCGAAGAAGAAGAAGAAAAGAAGAAGATTAGGAATGAAAAGAAGACGAAGAACAAACGAAGAAGAAGAAGAAGCAGAAGCAAGAAGCAGAGAAGAAGAACAACAACAACAACAATAAGAAAAGCCATTCCCCGCCATCCACCACTATCCCCAAAACAACGGACCTACAAAGAGACCCGCAACCCTGAAAATCCCGAGACTTGTAAGAAAGGAAAAACACTAGTTCGAATCCCAGCTTTGAGAGCTCAGAGCTTCACCAGCGTCGAGATTTTTGCGCGATAGTATGCGACCGAAACCCCCCCCCCCCCCCCCCCCCCCCACCACAACACACACACACAAACACAATTTTGGTAGCCGCATTCCGACTCGGGGCAAACATAACGTAATTATTGAAAAGCTTTTCTAACACTGTACACGTCGTATCGCTTACTTACAGCGAGGATTAGAACGTGTTAGTATGGAGTGTGTTGCAGTTTCAACGCGCAATACGGGACGGACGCCCGCGCGCGCTCGCTCAATCTCCTCTCGTCTCTCCCATTCTCTCTTCTCTCTCTCTCTCTCCTCCCTCTCTCTCCCTCTCCCACCCCCTCCCCTCTCTCTCTCCCTCTCTCTCCCTCCCCACCTCTCCCTCCTCTCTACTCTCCATCCCCCATACCCCTCCTCTCTCTCTCTCTCGCTTGTCTCTCCTCTCTCTCCTCTTCCCCCCCCCACCCCCTCCCTTCTCTCCTCCTCTCTCCCTCTTCATCTCGTCTCTCTCTCTCTCTCTCTCTCTCTCTCCTCTCTCGCGCTCGTTCTTTTCAGCGTGACTGGCTACGGAACTATACCAAGGCAGGCGGGCAGCAGAGAACCTAGAAATGTAGTGGACAGCGTTGTTTGGGTGGTGAATTTATTGAATGAGACGTTGATTCCGAAACAAAACAAGGAGTCCTCTCCCTGATCGCATCATTGAAAAGTTTGTTGCATCTCCGCACTTGTCCCGCAGAAATTAGATCGTAGAAACCAGGTGTGCCGTGGAACAGATGACAGAATTTACAAAACCGCATACACACGGTGACTAGAGGTAAAAAAAAGCACATAAGTGCTTATTCCATTATCCTCGATATAAAAGAATACAATAAAAAAAAATCTTTAAAATGCTACATTGATGAATTGTATGCATTCCAAAATGAAGAAAACACACTTTGACAATATTTCTTGTTCACGGAAACTAGAAATTTTACTATATAAACTGAAGTGAAATGCATGGAATACCAAAATACTCTAAAAATCTGACATGTTGCTGTTCTCCACCAGTTTCAATCCACCATTTATTGTTTGATTGCCCAATCCTTACTGACCGTTTAAAAGGAGAGAAGAGATCTTACATATAAGATATTCCACTGTTCAAGAAGTTTTATATGACTCTCAGCAGTTCATAAAACATCAGTTGCTGAGTTATATATTAAAACTATTTCCCAGGGCAATACGGGAGACACGACAAGAGTTATGTATAAGGCAGTATGTATGTATGTAGTAATGGAGGTAGTATGTATGTCAGGTAATGTATGTATGGATTGTGGGGTATGTATGTATGTATGTATGTATTATTATGTAGGTATGTAGTGTGGTGGTGTATGTATGTATGTAAGGTATGTATGTGTGTGTATGTATGTATTATGATGTGTATGTATGTGTGTGTGCATGTAGGTATGTATGTATGATATGTATTATTATGTAATGTATGTAATGTATGAGTGTATATATATAATATAATATTAATATAGAAGATATATATATATAGATATATATAAATAAATATATATATAATAGATATACGGAAAGGTGTTGTTTGAATGCGGGGTGTCTTTATTCACCAAGTAGTGAATGGACATTAAGCAAAACAAACAAAACACACCAAACACAATACACCACACACACACAACACACACAATAAACACACACAACACATACACACAACCACACACACACAACACACACACACACACACAAGGAATAACACACACACCACACAAAAAAATCACGCACACACACACACACACGACACACACACTAACATTGGTCTAGCGAACAATGAACACAAGCAATACAAACCAAAGCAGTGCACAGGGCGACCAACAACACACTGCCCTGTAAAAGACAGCCTCGCGGACTGGTTCTCGTACCAACCCAATGAGACAGTATCGTAAGCAAACCGCATCCTTCTACTTTTCTTGTTCTTCTTAGGCTTTCTTTTTGTTCTTGTTCCTTCTTGTTTTCCTTCTCTTGCTCTTCTTGTTCTGGTTCTTCTTTGTCTTGTTCTTCTTCTGTTGTTGTTCTTCTTCTTTTTGTTGTCTCTTTGTGTTATGGTGTTGTTCTTCTTTTGTTCTTGTTGTTCTTCGTCTTGTTGTTGTTCTTCTTTTTGTTCTTCTCATTCTCGCTTCTTCTTGTTCTTTTCTTCTTCCTCTTCTTCTCTTCTCGTCCATCTTGCGTCTGCTGCGGCTGCCGCTTCTTCTTCTTCTCGCCCCTCTCGTCTTCGTCGGTTCTTCTGTGTTCGTCTTCTGTTCGTCTTCGTTTTTCTTTTTCTTCTCCTACCTTCGTTTCTTTCTTCTCGCTTCCTCTTCTTCATCTGCTCTTCTTCTTCTTGTTCTTCTTCTTCTCCGGCGTCTTCCTCTTGCTGCTCCGTCTTGGTCTTACTTTCTTCTCTTCTTCTTCTCTCGTTCGGGTCTTCGTCGGGAGTACACCAATGATGACAGTGTTGTTGTTTGTTGGGTGGGCCCCCCTAGGGCGAGCGTGCGTGCGTGCGTGCGTGTGGTGTGTGTGTGTGTGTTGTTCTCATCTAGGTAGGCCACCGCATTTCGATTCCTGAGAGATGTTATAAACGCAGTTTCTATGCGTGCATATTAATGTTGGGTGCGGCTTTTTCTTTCTTTTTTCCCCCCATCATCTCTCATACCATTCCCTTATCCGCTTATGCAAGAAAAACCCTAAGAACTGATGATATAGTGATGATGATGATGATGATAGAGGATGGTGATGATGATGATGAAGAGGAGAGGAGGAGAGGAGAGAGTCGAAAAATACCCACGGAGAAGTAATATTAAAAAAACAAAGAAAAACACGCCAAATATCATGAAACAACAGACCCCTCCACCCCCCCCCCCCCTTCCCCCCGAATAAGAACAAGAGGAGTGTTCAACAACTAACCAAGCACAAACAGACAACAATAAAACAGAATAGAAAATAAAGAACGAGACGAATGAGAGAACGATGATCTAGGATGAAACGAGGGGGACGAGGAGGAGCAGGGAGCAGCTAGAAGAAGAAAAGGAAGACGAAGAAGAAGAGAGGTGGAGAAAAGAAGGAGAGGAAGAAGAAGAAGGGAGAGAGGAGGAAAAGAAGATAAATAGAAAAGAGAGGAGAGGAGGAGTTAGGAGAGAGGAGAGGACACCAACCACAACAAAGAAGAAGAAAAGAACAATGTAGAAAAAGGGAAAAAAGAGAAAAACAAAAACAACAAGAAGACCGACAACAAAGAACAAACCAGGATCATCTGATAAAACCTGTCAGGTTGATCTCTCTCTCTCTCTCTCGCTCTCTTCAATCATCCTCATCTCCGCTCTCGTCTCTCTCTCTCTCTCTCTTCCCTCCCCCCTCTCCTCTTTCTCCCTCTCTTTCTTTTTGCCCCCACGTCTCCTTCTCTTCGCCCCTCTCCTTCTTCGTCCCCTCTCTCTCTTTCCCCCCCCCCCCACCTCTCTCTCATCCCCCCTCCCCCTATCTCCCCCTCCCACCCCCCCTCCCCCTCTCTCGTCTCCCCCTCCCCCCTCTCATCCCCCCTCTCTCTCCCCCCACCTCCCCCATACACCCCCTTGCCCACCTCGTCTCTAATGTATCCTCTAAACATCAGCTCAACCTTGCAAATCCAAATCCTAACTCCAAGAGACCACACCATACCAGGCTAGCTAGCCGAGCCACGAACCCCTTCAGGTCAAGGCACGAAATCGCCACTCTGGCAAGACAAGGGGGAGGGGGGACCAGTCCAATCCTCCTCTGGACTCCCATTCAAAGGGCAGCCGACCTGTCATGGGCTTTTCCTTAATCGCGTGCAAGCACAAACTTTTCAGTTCAAGCACTAAAGCCCCCTTCCTCCCTCCTCCATCTATGATGACTCTGGCCCTGTTTTTTGTGGGTGGGATTTTTTGTTCCCGTTGTTTTTAGAGTTGTTCCCCCCCCCCCCCCCCCCCCCTTTTTGGTTTAGGTTTTTTGTTTGTTTGTATTTCGTGTGTTTAGGTTGGGGCTTTTTGTTTTGTTTGTGTGTTGCGTATGTGTCAAGTCAGGCCAAGCCAGGCGAGTCATTTTAAAATTATCCAGTGGTACATTGAAAAGCCATCGATCTAGGAACAAAAAAACACAACTCTGTTGTGTGTGTGTGTGTGTGTGTGTGTGTGTGTGTGTGTGGTGTTGTGTGAGAGAGAGGAGAGAGAAGAGAGAGAGAGAAGAAGAGAGAGAGAGAGAGTGGTGTGTGTGTGTTGTGGGTGGTGCTGTTGGGTGGGTGTGTTGCTGTGTGTGGGTGTGCTGTGTGGGTGTGTGGGCGCTGGTTGTATGTTGTGGTATGTGTGTGTTGGGTGTGTGTTGGGTGGGTGGTGTGTGTGTGTGTGTGTGTGTAAAGTAAGTAAGTAGTCTTTTCAATTTTAACGCTTTCCTTCACTTTTAAGTGTGTCAAAGGGGACGGGATAGCTCAGTGGTCGGAGCACTATAACTCGCTTTCGCCCCAGCCAAGTTATTAAGCACGTCTGAGCGTGTTACCATGGATGGTGAACCCGGTTTTCGCGCCTTGGCTTCAGTACAGTCACCCTTCACCCAGCGGTAAATGGGTACCTGCCCTCTTTAGGTCAGGAAGGGTAAAGCAGCGAGGAAAGGAGATGCGCCGCCTCCAATATCTTGCCCTAGAGAAGTGAGGTCTCTGACGCCTCGCTACCCTACGACCTATAGGTTATAGGACTCCTTTACACTCCTTTACCACTTTAAGTGAACCAGATCGCCGAAAATAGGAGACTGAATGAAAAGAGATGATTAGATAGATAGATCTACTCGTGTTGCGTGCGAGAGAGAGAGAGAGAGTGTGCATGTTGTGTTTTTGTGTGTGTGTAGTGTGTGGTGTGTTGTGTGTGTGTGTGGTGTGTGTTGTGTGTGTGTGTGTGTGTGTTGTGTAAATAAGAGTATTAACAAGTGAAATACACAAGTAGTATTTCTAACTATTAACAATCAAGACAACATTTTAAAAACACTAGAAAAAGAAGGAAAAAAAGAAAAGGAATTCAAACAGAACTACAACTACAATAAATGCCCCTATAGGACTTAACAATAAACCTTTAGCAATGTCATACGTTAGCGTGTGTGTGTGTGTGTGTGGGTTTGTGGGTGTGTGTGTGGTGGGTGTGTGTGTGTGGTTCAAATTCATTTAAACATCTTTTCACAGTGTGGATAATAGACGGCTGTTTTATGGTTTGATATTTATGGATATAGGTGTGTGTGTATGTGTGTGTGCCAGTGCGTGTGCGTGCGGCGCAGCGTTGTTGTGTTGTGTGTGTGTGTGTGTGTGTGTGTGTGTGTGTGTGGGTGGTGGTATCCGCGCCGCGCGGATTGCGAGCAAACTGGAAAAAGGCCCCTGAGAAGGAGATCTCGTTGTAATCTTCTCTGAAGACTTTTTTGCAAGTAGAGGCGGTTTTGATCCCCTTCCTTAAAGGATAAAAAAAAAAAAAAACCCACCAAAAACAAACAAACAACAAGTTGAAGGATGAGTAAGAAAAGGAAAGCGGGTGAACGATTTCACAATGATATATGTTACTTATAGTGATATCTGTTTGTCGTTGTTGTTTTGTTGTTGTTGTTGTTGTTGCTGCTGCTGTTGTTGTCGTCTGCTGTTGTCGGTGCTTGTTGATGTTGTTGTTGCTGCTTTGTCGTTGCTGTTGTTGGTTGTTGCGGCTTGCCTTGTTGCGCTGCTGCTCTTGTTGCTGGTGGTCGTGCGTGGTTCCCGACTTAAACACCCTGAGGGTCACCCACATTAACAGTGCACCCTGTCTCATTTCACACATGATTATGGGAATAATCCCGAAAACGAAAGCCCTGCCTCAAGGCCGGGTAAGAACGGTCGCACGTCGCGACCATAAATCACAACCGTTGGTGAACCTCGAGCCTAGCCGAGAAATGATAAATAACCATCCAAACCAAACCAACAACAACAACAACAACAAACTTACGAATCAAATGACAGCATGAAGTACGCAGAGGTGAGACATTGCGTGTAACAAACTGTTTTCCCAAGCGAACGCTTTCGCCATAGAGTAGCCACCATACTCCAATGTCAGAAGATTGTTTTTCTTCGTTCAAAACAAAACAATAACTGAAGATGACAGAAAAAGGCGGAAGGTATTCTAGCGCAGAATTTGCTAGAAGTCAGTTTTGTTAAAAAAAAGTCTTTTCACACATAGTGTAATAAAGTGATGAAGAACTACTGTTTTCCTAGAATGTGTGGTGTGTGTGTGTGTGTGTGGTCGTGTGTGTGTGTGTGTTGTTGACATCTGTGTGTGTGTGTGACTGTGCTGTGGGGGTTGTGGGGTTGTGTGTGGGTGTGGGTGTGTGTGTGTGTGTGGGGGGGGGGGTGGGGGGGGGCGGGGGGGGGGAGGGGAGGTGCTATTTATACTGACAGGCCTCCGACCCGGGACATCCCCAGGGAAGAGTGACTCTTTTGAAATTACACTTTAAAAAAAAAATTTTTTTAATTTTATTTAGCAAATATTTCGTGTAGACCTTCATACACGAATCTCCAGAAACCTCTGTTGTTGTTGTTTTTTTTAATGATTGTTTTCAGCTTTGTTTTCTTTTTTTAATAATACTGAATATCATGAAATGTTTACCCTTTGCTTTCTGATACCGGTAGCAGCCTGAAACGTATTTCATCAGAACCTCGCCTCTCTCAGACATTCCGCTCTGTACCAGACTCACTCACAGCTGCCTTGCCATCTGCCTGTCGCTGAGGCAATAAAGAGGGAAGGTGGGGGAAGGTGGGGAAGGAGGGGGGGGGGGGAGGGGGAAGACGGAATGGACCAAAAACAAGAAGAAGCAGCAGCAGAAAACAGAGAATGTTCAATCTGAAATATAATGACACCATGGGTTGGCCAGACAGACTAACGTCATGGCACAAGAAAGAGTGCTCAGCACTTGACCACAAGAGAAAGCAGGTAACACAGTGGTGTAGGAGAGCGACGTGTTGTAGTGTATCGAGTGAAGGAACGACTGGGGTGGGGGGTGGGAGTGGGTGGGTGGGGGGGAAGAGAAAGAAAGATAGAGTGTAGGGTAGGAGAGGAGGGTTGGCAGGAAGGAGGGAGGGAGGGGAGGGAGAGAGAGAGAGAGAGAGAGAGAGAGAGAGAGAGCGAGAGAGAGAGACAGACAGACAGACAGACAACATACACACACAGAGACAAGACGAGAGAGAGCACACAGAATACCACAGATAAACTGACAACACCATCTCTCTCTCTCTCTCTCTCTCTCTCTCTCTCTCTTCTCTCTCTCTCCTCTCTCTCTCTCCCCTCCAAAGCAACACAAAAAATACCACACACATATCACTTACGTGCGCGCGCACACACAGACACATACAAACACATTCTTCATATTTCTTACCAGATCAAGCTTTATCGACTATTCCACTGCTTAATGAAAAGTATATAAATCGGAGAAAAAAACCGAACACACAACATACACACCCACACAAGCCGACCCACCCAACGCACCTACCCACTCAACCCACTAACTCCCCCCCTCCCTCCCCCCACCACCCACACAACCCCCCCCTTCCCCCCACACACACATCCCTTCTCCAACCCACACAAAACCACCTGGCCACACACCACACACACACACCACACACACACAGTCACACCACACACACACCACACACACACAAACACGACACAAACACCACACAGACACAATCAATGCTACCACACACAACACACACCACAACACCACACAAAAGCACACACACTAACACACACACCACACACCACACAACACACACACACAAATACACAACACTCACCACACACACAACACACGCACCACCACACACACACACACACACACACGCAACTCGACACACACACACATACACACGCGCGCGCGCGGCAGCGCGCGCACGCACACACACACACACACAGACACACAACACCAGACACACACCACACACTCACAACACACCACACAGAACACAACCACATACACAGACACACACACACACACACACACAGCCACACACGCACACACAGACACATAATTATTTCTCAATTTGCACCAGTGTGAAACAGAACTCAACAGTTCACTCCCTAAATTATGTTGTTGTTGTTGTGGTTAAAAGTTCATATCGTTAACCTGCAACAGCAGAGTCGTAACTAGAACACGGCACCAAATGAATCTATCTAATCTATCTAGCTTTCTGTCCGAGCGGCCTGCTGTCTGTCTGGCTGTCTATCTATCATCTATATCTATCTATCTATCTGCTATCTATATATCTACATATCTCTCTCTCTATATATATATTTTTTTTTTTTAAATAAAAAATATATATATATATAATTTTATTGGTTTAAATAGGTTTTTAAAAATTCGGAAATGAGTATAAGCATTGAAAACAAACAGCATTTTAGAGTCATAGCAACAACAAGCTTTATTATTATTATTATTTTTTTATATCGAGGATAATGGAATTAGCACTTGTGTGCTTTTTTATATTTTTTTTACCTCCACTCCCCGTGTGTATGTGGTTTTGTAAATTCTGTCATCTGTTCCCACCGCACACAATGCCTATCTCTTTACGAAAGGCGAACAAAGATGGAACTTGGCGCAATGGTCGGCGGCCGTGCGCACACGGGCCTCGGTTTATAGTCCTCATCCGAAGGACTTTTGGGAGAGGGATCTGCACTGATTGTTAACTCCAGGAAAAAATCCCCTGAACGGAATCGAACCCGGATCGTCAGATTGCGACGCAAATGTTCGAAAATAAAAAAAAAATAATATAAAAAAGACCCCAAAAACATAACAACTTTTATAAATAATCTAATAACGACTGGAAAACAGGAACAAAACAACACAACAACAACAACAAAACCCAAAACAAACAAACCCATAAAAAGATTTTCCGAAAACTTCCCGTTCAGTTGTCATGATTATTATTTGGGGTTTTCTATTTGTTGTTGTTATTGTTGTTTTTGTTTGTTCCTCAGCTCAAACCTCCTAAGGTTTACCCAGAGACTTTTGCTTTATAGATGCAACCAGTTGGTGATGGGTTTTTTTTGCTCACCTTTAATTAATGCAACTGCAATCCGACTGCGGGCGGGGAATATCAATTTCAATCACACTGAATCAATGAATAACATCATGAAGTGATTGCTTTGGACTGTTTTCGTGTGTCCGCTGTTTCTTAAACGAGTCATCCATAACGTGTTATGGCAACAGTAAAAAATTCTGAGTTTGAATGTTCGCCAAATGCCAACCCCCCATTTTTTTCACACACACACACAAGAACACAACACACACACAAACATAACACAGAAGGACACACATACACACACACACACACACACACACACATTCATTCAAGATTTTAACAGCACATAAATGCATATTCCCATTATCCTCGATAGAAAAGAATAAAACATAAATGACAAAAACAAAAAAAACAACACACATACTAAACACACACACACAAACCTTAACACACACATCAATCACTCCCACCCACTCCACACCACCCTTCCGCACCACACACACACTCCCTCCCCCGTTCCTCCCCCCCCCCCCCCCCCCCCCCCCACCCATCACACTGCTAACAGTGGATTTGCGCCATCCGCGGGCAGTTAGTTGGGGCAGCAGCAGGTAGCAGGCAAGGCAGTGAGGGACAGTGAGAGAGCTAGTGCCAGTGGTGAAATGTTTTCCCTTAGTCTCTCTGTCAGTAGGCTTCACCCTCCACCCCCGCCCCCCCCCCCCGACTCACACCTACACCCAACGGCAGCCTATAAGTAAGACAGCACTAGCCTACCTAGATCTACTCTGTATACACTGCTACAGATCACAGTGCTTTCCCTTCCCCCTACTCTCGCCCTACGGTTGACTGACATGCTAGGTTATATTAGTATATATGAGCGGGATGGTTTGGTGGTGGTAGGTGGTGTTGGTGGTGGTGTGTGTGTGGGTGTGTATGTGTGTGTTGTTGTGTGTGTTGGTGTGGTGTGTGTATATCATATGATATTATTATGTATGTATGTATGGTGTGTGTGTGTGTGTGTGTGTGATTGTGTGTGTGTGTGGTGTGTGTGTGTGTGGGTGTGGTTTGGGTGTCGAGTGTGTGTTTGTTTATTAATTATTTTTTAAAAAAAAAAATGTTTATTTATGATATATAAATATATATATAATATTATCTATGTTGTGTTGTGTGTGTTGTGTGTGTGTGTTGGTGTGTGGTGTGTGTGTGTGGTGTGTGTGTGTGGAAGAGAGACAGATTAGAGAGAGACAGCACCGGGTACCAGAGAG
Source organism: Rapana venosa (assembly GCA_028751875.1). NCBI lineage: Eukaryota > Metazoa > Mollusca > Gastropoda > Neogastropoda > Muricidae > Rapana > Rapana venosa. The sequence continues at coordinate 14,583,434 of CM054166.1, forward strand.
ACAAACAGGAGAAAGACAGACTGGCACATACACAACGCGCGCACCCTTTATCAATCTTTCATCGCTATCAGCCGCCCTTGTCTCTCTCTGCTCACCACACACACATTACACAGCACAATGACACACATACACACAACACCCACAACACACACACACACACACACATACACACACACCACAACACACACACACACACACACTTTGGTTTCTTGTTCTTGGACTCAGCAAAACCATATGTCCCTAATACGGCGAAAAACTAAGTGTATGTAGTACTAGCAAGACAAAAGAGACAAAAATGAAGATAAATTCCAACCCTCTGTTTGAGATAAAAATAATTGAAGAAGTTGACTCCCACAGAATTCTGGGTGTAATTAGTGACAAAAACTTACTTGGACTGACATGTGATGGAGCTAGGAAACGTCTTTCTTACAAGCTACTTCAGTATCAAAAATAAAACATTTTCGAATAACCACCTCTCGCAAACTTCTTTTTTTGCGCCATAGTTTGGCCTGATAAGTTGACTATGCTTCATCGCGTGACACTGCAGTGCTACAATTTTAAAATTGATCATAGATTATTAAAAGAGCACTGAAACTTGTTCGTACTAAATTCAAGCTCCCTAACATCAACGATTATAAGGAAACAAATATCCTAACCTTCAAAAAACAGACGTTATCTAAATAAAGCCACTATTTGTCCAGAAAGATGTCAATGGAAATGCCCACCTCCAAAGATCACCAATAGCTTCAAAACAATGAACACAGACATAATCATCAACTACATTTCCGAACCAAGAAATAATCTTTACAAAACAAGCTTCTTGTTACTCAGGTAGTGACTTAGGAACAAGCTCCCCTTAACGCTAAAAGTATCAATAAACAAAACCAGTTCAAGACACAGCGAAACTGGCCAATCTAATGCATGAATACCTAGAATTGACTAATCTGGCAAATCAACCATGATTAATACTGGCAAAATCAACCATACTTACAGTTACAGCACAATGTATTCTTATCAACAAAAATTCAAGTATTCGTTACTGAGACCCGAAAATTTCTACAGTCTCACACTGTTATATTTGGTGGAGGAGGGGGAGCAGGAAAGAGGCACACTAATTATGCAAAGAATAAGAGTAATCTATGCAACTAGTAAATAATCTGCAATGTTGAAACAAGTGGAAAGAGAAATTTAAAAATCTTTTTTATGGTAGACCTGATAGCTTGATAGTGGTTCCTTCATCTCTCTCTCTCTCTCTCTCAATCTCTCCTCTCGCTCTCTCTCTCTCTCTCTCTCTTCTCTCTCCTCTCTCTTCTCTCCCACTCTCTCCCTCTCTCTCGCTCCCCCCTCGTCTCTCTCCTCGCCTCTCCTTTCCTTTCCTCTCCAACTCCTCATGCCCTTATGCTGTCTAATTCAATAGATTTTATATCGTGGATGGTTGTTTTTATTCAGTAGAGATCGATATTAGTACTGATTATAAGCGATACTGTTTTAGTATGAGATTGTTTTAGTTTGAAGTCCATGGGATTATGGGCTTTGAATTATGTATCGTATAGGGTCCTAACGTTTGAATTTTTGTCTTTTTTTTTCTAAACTATTAATTTGCGTTTAAAAGTGATTTCGCCCTTCCCCCCTTGATACTCCCCCCCACCCCTCCCATCCTTTCTAATGCTATTTCTGTCATCATGGTTAGTTGTTTGCTCATGGTGAGGGATCATTTGTTATAGTGTTGTCTCAAGGTTGATGGACGAATTGTTGGTAACATTGTATCGCTATTATGATAATCTATATTATAATCCTTATTGCCTTATCTAGCTTTGATAGCTATTGTGTGAATATGTCATTTTTTTTTAAAAGCGCTAGTTGAAAAGTATGAAACGCAAAAAAGCACACGTTTGCCGGTGGGAGGAGGAGAGGAGGGAGGTTCATATGAAGTAAAATTGTCAGTAATGACGAATGCCGAGTATTTTCTAACGTTTTATTCTTGTACCTGTTATATCTAAATTAATAAACGGAAAGAATGGTTGTAACAGTAGTGAAGTATTTTATTTGTCCTGACGCTTTAATGATTTTCTTTTTTTTTCATTCTTAAAACAGGATTTGTTATTTAAATGTGTGTGTGACGTGAGCGCGCACGCGCTCAGGCGTGCATGAGTATGTTGTGTGCATGTATATGTATATTTGGTAATTGGTACTTTCAATGATCTTCGCTTATCGATTTTTTTCCTCTTTTTTAACTGGTTTAAGTAACGTAAATGATGCAATAACGTAATGCTCTTAGTATAATCATTATCATTACGAAATTTGTTTCTTAAAAATAGCTGGCTTATGAAAAAAAAAAAAAAAGCAAATGCATTCTTATTCAATGTACCGATCTGGAAAATAACAATTTGACTTACTTGACTTGACATTGACAACGATACACACAAACACACACACAATGACACACATAACAACACAAAACAAAACCACACACCACAAAGACACACACCACACATAGCAACGGAAAAGCGGACGTAATACACACTCTCCATAACACACTTACAACACACAAGCAAGAGCACACGACACGAAAGCGCGCGCGCGCCGCAAACAAAATTTGAGGACTACACATAACAAACAACACACACACAAACAGCACGCACGCTACAACACACACCATCTGGAAATTCAATTTTTGAACTTGACTTTAAAACTTGACTTGACTCATCACACCACAACCACACACTCACACAAAAAAAAACTAACACACAATAACCGGAACCACAGACACCACAAAAAACACATACCACCCTCCCCCGTCCCCCCCCCCCACAACTCACTACACACAATCTGACGACAACACACCACAAACACTACCCCCGACACACACAAACAACACAACGACCCGCTCAACAAATACACCCACACCCACACACAAACAACAACCCCCCTCCCGCCCACAACACACTCAACACACGACCCACCCCTCCCCCCCCCCCCCCACACACAAAACACACAACACAAACGAACCACCCCCCCCCCCCCCCCCACACCCCACACACACACACACACACAGAACGAAACTCTAGTCCACGGAGGGAGACGTACAACTACTGTTACGTCATCATTAGTGTCCAAGTGACGTCGTACGTACCCACTTCTATTCGCTAATGACCGCAACTGTCCTTTCCCTCGCGCAACCCCCCCCCCCCCCCCCCTCCCTTCAAACCTCCCCTCACTCTCCGACCCCCCCCCCCCCCCATAGCTGCCCTCCACCTCCACCCCCCCCCCCCTGCTCCTTCGGCTCCCTCCCCTATCAACACTTTACCTCCATCCCACCACTGACAACCTTCCCCACCGTCAATCACTGTTTTGCTTTCCCCCCCCCCCCCACCCCCCTACCCCCACATCCCCCTGTAGCCAATCTTGTGTATGGTATGTGTGGTGTCTTTAATACTACAATAGATCTATGTAGGGCTTGTTTGCTTGTCTTGGCTGTCTGTCGGCTGTCTGCTGTCTGTCTGTCTCTGTCTCTGTGTGTGTGGTGTCCTGTCTCTCCCTGGCTGCCTCTCTCTCTCTCTCTACTAGTAAATGTATCCTACGGCGGACTGATGTAAAAAAGCACTGTGTGCGTAATTCTTTATCCTCGAATAAAAGAATTTGTCATTGTCATTGTCATTCTCTCTCTCTCTCTCTCTCCTCTCTTCTCTCTCTCTCCTCGCTCTCTCTCTCCTCTCTCTAAGCAGACGAAGAATTTGCCGGTGGTCTTAGAAACCAAGTTTTGTGTCCATCATTGTGACGTTGGTTACGTTGTTTTGTGTTGTGTCTTTGTTGTTGGTTGCGTTGTGTTTTTTGTGTTACGTTTGTGGTGTGTTGCAACGCGTTGAAGTGGTATTTGGGCGTTCTTGCACATATTTTATTTATTATTTATCTATTTTTAATTTATCGTTTTATGGTCCAGGTAATGAATAACACATCACATGCTTTTTTTTCCCCCCAATCCAGCCCGCCGTGTGGTACGCAGTTTTGTATATTTTGTCATCCGTTTTCCCACCGGCTCACAATGGCCTACGCTTCCGAAAAGCGGAAACGGGTTTAATACGTGTGCCAAGATTGCTGTGCGTTCGCTACACGGGGACCTCGGTTGCTCGTTGTTGGTTACGTGTGTTTACGCTGCTGTGGTGTTTTTGCACGCTGTTTGAAATGGTGTTGTAACATAGTGGGTGGTATAGTATGTGTTTGTGGGGGGTGTGTTGTAACGTATTGGTGGTCGATTCTTAAGTGTCATCCCCGTAGGGATACGAGGGGGGGGAGGGGGGTGTGGCTGTCAGGTATAAATAACATCCCCAAAACCTTCTAGAACTTCTAATTCCCTTCTCTTTTCTATCCCGCTCTTTGGTTCTCTGCCTTGTTCCTTTCTTCCGGTCACCACCCCTTCTCTCGTCTTTTTACTGCCTTCTTCGTCCATACTCCTCCTACCTTTTTTGTTTTTCTACAGAAGACTTCAAGAGTATGTTCAACTCTAACCTCTCACGCCTCCTCCTCTCTCTCTCTCTCTCTCGCTCTTCATCTTCGCTCATGCTCTCTCTCTCACGAAGTCGATGCGCTGGGCCTGAACCTGTCAGTCCGCTGAAACGGCAAGCGCAACGCCATTTTCCGCTCGTATGACAAGACTACAATGAGTTGCTGTCTTGAGCATTCGAACACGACGACGACGACGACAACGACGACGACGACGCACGAGAAGAAGAAGAAAGAAGAAGAAGAAGAAGAAGAAGAAGATAGAAGAAGAAGAAGAAGAAGAAGAAGAAAGAGGGAGAGAGAGGAGAGGAGGAGGAGGAGAGGAGGATGAGAGGAGGAGAGGAGGAGGAGGAGGAGAAAGAAGAAGAAGAAGAAGAATGCAAAGAAGAAGAAGAAGAATGCCAAAAAAAATGCATAGAGACGAAGAAGAAGAAGATAAATAAAAGAAGAAGAAGGAGGAGGA
>CM054166.1:14593396-14595896 GCA_028751875.1 Rapana venosa
ACCATCATCATCATCATCTTCTTCATCACCATCGTCATCATCGTCATCTTCATCAACGTCGTCGACATTCACAACCACTACTACACTACATGCACTGTCACTGGTGGGTTGCGGGTGGTTGTGTAATATGCTTTAACCTTCCAGCTGGACAAAAGCTGTTGGGGCGTAAGTAAGTAAGTAAGCAAGTAAGTAAGTAAGTAAGTAAAGGCTGCGTAATCAGCTATTAAGCCCTATAGCAGAGGTGTACACACCGTATTATAATTATACATACATAGTCTCCATAGTCTCAGACCCCAGCACTGCCAACCACGTCTACGGTCAACTCTTCGTGTCGAAAGACAGTGTTTGCCATGCCGATGACCTGAATTATGGTGCTTACCTCTCGTCAAAAAGGAAGTTTCGCTTCCCTTTTCGCACCCTTTCCTTTTCGCTGTCTGTCTCCTGTATTGTGCGTCTTATGTTTTTGTGTGTCTCTGTCTCTGTCTGTGTGTCTCTCTCTCACTCACTCACACTATTATAACTATTACTACTACTACTACTACTACTACTAAAACTACTACTACTACTACTACTAAAACTACTACTACTACTACTACTACTACTACTTCTGCTGTTTCTGCTGCTGCTGCTGCTGCTGCTACTACTACTACTCCACCACCACCATCACCACCACAATTTGAAAGTTGGATTCTTTAACAGTCAGTCACGCAGTTGTGAAAAGAAGCCATCCACCAAATCTATACCCGAATATCTCTCTCTTAAAAAAAAGTCATCTTTCCATACGACTAGCATCTACTTAAGTGAAGATGACTCACGCTACTTTATTTATATATTTATTTTATTTTATTTATTCTTTTATATCGAGGATAATGGAATAAGCACTCATGTGCTTTTTTTACATCCAGTCCCCGTGTGTATGCGGTTTTGCAAATTTTGTCATCTGTATCCAAATGATCCAGGGGACGACGCGGGGTAGCCTGGTGGTTAGAGTGTTACACGTTCCGCTTGCAATCTGACTGCCCGGGTTCCAGACACCACCGTTCGACTTCAATCCCCACGGGTCCACGAGGTCCTGGGTTTGATTCTCGGCAGTGGCGTCTGGTGAATGAAGGATGGAGATCTTTGCGATCTCCCAGGTCTGCTTCAAGAACAGACCTGCCAGTGCCTTTAATATATAATTCCCTTCGTGTATATATACACATGCATCCCGCAAATCATGTCAGCGTTAGGTGGGTTACAGAAGCACGAACATACCCAGCATACATCCATAAAGTAGGAATGCGGCTACCTTCATGGTGGGTTTAAAAAAAAGTCGCATATGTATCTATATGCAAAATCTCACCATTGGTGAACCTCGGAGCTCTAGCCGAGGAACGATAAAGTATGATGACTCTAGTAGTGTTCTGATCTTAAACACAAACAAAGTATGATGAATCTAGTAGTGTTCTGATCTTAAACACAAACAAAGTATGATGGATTTAGTAGTGTTCTGATCTTAAACACAAACAAACAAAGTATGATGGATTTAGTAGTGTTCTGATCTTAAACACAAACAAACAAAGTATGATGAATCTAGTAGTGTTCTGATCTTAAACACAAACAAACAAAGTATGATGGATTTAGTAGTGTTCTGATCTTAAACACAAACAAACAAAATATGATGGATTTAGTAGTGTTCTGATCTTAAACACAAACAAACAAAGTATGATGGATTTAGTAGTGTTCTGATCTTAAACACAAACAAACAAAGTATGATGGATATAGTAGTGTTCTGATCTTAAACACAAACAAACAAAGTATGATGGATATAGTAGTGTTCTGATCTTAAACACAAACAAACAAAGTATGATGGATTTAGTAGTGTTCTGATCTTAAACACAAACAAACAAAGTATGATGGATTTAGTAGTGTTCTGATCTTAAACACAAACAAACACAGTATGATGAATCTAGAAGTGTTTTGATCTTAAACACAAACACAGTATGATGAATCTAGTAGTGTTTTGATCTTAAACACAAAGTATGATGAATCTAGTAGTGTTCTGATCTTAAACACAAACAAAGTATGATGAATCCAGTAGTGTTCTGATCTTAAACACAAACAAAGTATGATGAATCCAGTAGTGTTCTGATCTTAAACACAAACAAACAAAGTATGATGAATCTAGTAGTGTTTTGATCTTAAACACAAACAAAGTATGATGAATCTAGTGGTGTTCTGATCTTAAACACAAACACAGTATGATGAATCTAGTAGTGTTCTGACCTTAAACACAAACAAACAAAACATTAATGTAAAAGTGGAAATGATGTATATGTTATTTCTAGGTCTGCTGTCGATGATTTTTTTGTTTGCTTTTGTTTGCTGGTTCTAAGAAAGAAAAAAATCTAAACACATCACTCCTCTTCTGCGATCTTTTCACTGGCTGCCTGTCTCACAAAGAGTAAAGTATAGGATCAATACCCTCTGTTTCAAATGTCTCCACAAATCTGCACCCTCT
>CM054166.1:14620896-14635896 GCA_028751875.1 Rapana venosa
TTTTTCCCCCCTTTTTTTTTTTTTTTAAAAAAATTTTTTGGCCCCTTTTAAAAACCCCAAATTTTTTAAAAAACCCCCCCAAAAATTTTTTTTAAAATTTTTTAAATTTTTCCCCCTTTTTAAAAGGTTTTTTTTTTTAAAAAAAAAATTTTTGGGGGAAATTTTTTGGGGGTTTTTTTTTTGGGGGGGGAAAAAAAAGTTTGGGGCCCCCCCTTTGGGGGAAAAAAAAGAAAAGGGGAAAAAAAAGGGGGTTTTTTCCCGGGGGGGGGGAAAAGAGAGGAGAAAAAAAGGGGGGGGAAATTTTTCCCCCCCCCCCCCCGGGGGGGGGGTTTTGGGGGGGGGGTTTTTTTTTGGGGGTTTTTTTTTTTTTTGGGGGGGGGGGGGGTTTTTTTGGGGGAAAAAAAAGGGAGTTGGGGGGGGTTTTTGGGGTTTTTTTCCCCCCAAACCCCCCCCCCCCCCCCAAAAAAAGGGTTTTTAAAACTTTGGGGGGGGGCCCCCGATTCCCCCGGGGGGGCCCCCCCGGGGGCCCCCCCCCCCCCAAAAAAAAAACCCCCCCCCCCCCCCAAAAAAATTTCCCCAAAACCCCCCCCCCCCGGGGGGGAAAAAAATTTAAAACAAAAAAGGGGGAAAAATTTTGGGGGAAAAAAACCCCCCCTTTTTTTTTTCCCCTGGGTTAAAAAAAAAAAAGGGGGGGAAAATTTTGGGGGGGGGCCCCCGGTTTTTTTGGGGGGGGGGGGGGGGGGGGGGGGGGGGGGGGTTTTTTTGGGGGGGGGCCCCCCAACCCCAAACCCCCGGGGAAAAAAACCCAAAAATTTTAAAAAAAGGGGGGAAAAAGGAAGGGGGGGGGGGGAAAGGGAAAAAGGGGAAAAGGGAAGAAGGGAAAAAGGGAAAAGGGAAAAGAAAAAAAAAAAAGGGGGGAAAAAAAGAAAACGGGGAAAAGGAAAAAAAAAATGGGGAACCAAAAATTTTTTTCCCCGGGGGGGGGGAAAAAAAAAAAATAAAAAAAAAAAAAGGGGGGAAAAAACCAGAAAAAAAAAAAAAAAAAAAAAAAAAACCCAAAAAAAAAAAGGGGGGGGGCCCCCCCAAAATTTTACCCCCCCCCAAAAAAACCTTTCCGTTTTTTGGGTTTTTTTAACCCGGAAAAAAAAAACCCCCTTTCCCCCCCCCCCCCCCCCCCCCCCCAAAAAACCCCCCCCCCCCCCCCCCCCCCCCCCCCCCCAAAACCCCCCCTTTCCCCCCCCCCCCCCCCCCCCCCCCCCCCCCCCCTTCCCCCCCCCCCCCCCCCCCCCCACCCCCCGGGAAAAAAAAGGGGGGTTTTCCAAAAAAAACCCCAAAAAGGGGTTTAAAAAAAAATGGGGGGGGGGGCCCCCCCCCCCCCCCGGGACCCCTTTAAAATTTGGGGGGGTTTTTTCCCGGGGGCCCCCTTTTTTTTTTTTGGGGGAACCCCTTTTTTTGGGGGGGGGGCCCCCTTTTTTTGGGGGGGGGGGTTTTTTTTGGGGGGGGGTTTTTTTCCCCCTTTTTTAAAATTTGGGGGGTTTTTTTTTTGGGGTTTTTTTTTGGGGTTTTCCCCGGGGCCCCCTTTTTTAAAAATTTTTTTTGGGGGGGCCCCCAAAAGGGGAAGACAGAAGGGGAGTGGGGGGTTTTTCTTTTTGTGGCCCCCACCCTTTAAAATTAAATTGGAAATAGGGATCAGCCAAAAAGTTCATGGAACCTTGGTTTTTCTCTTGGACATTTCCCGGGGAAACCCCCCATTTAAACCCCCCCCCCCCCCCCCCCCCCCCCCCCCCCACAACACACCCAGCACAGGAAATGGGAGTGATGGTTCCCAACTCGTGGGGCGCTTTCCCTTAATCACGGGGAAAGGCTGCGTTGGCACAACTTCCCTTGAATCATGGGAACGGCGGTTTTTTTGGTTGCGACATTCCCGAACCCCCACACCACCCCGAAAGGAGGCTTCACTCAAAAGGGAAAATTTGGGAGTGTGGCTTCCTTTCCCTGTGTGGCGCACCCTTGATGATTAAATAGTCTTTGGCACACACTTTTTTAAAATAAGTCGTGGGGGTGGGGGTTCTGAAAGTTGGGGACAATTTTTTCTTAATTAATCTGGAGTACTGGCTTCTGTATGTTGCGCCCCGCACGTTCTTAATTAAGTCGTGGGAGTACTGGCTTCTGTATGTTGTCATGGCGAACCCAAAAGTAGGGGAGTATTGGTTTCTGTTGTTGCCCACGTTCTTTCTTAAAGTAGGGGGTATTGGCTTCTGTATGGCCGTCAAGGGGGGTTTTTATCAAGTTTTTGTTTTCCCACTGACGCGGGGGGGCAACAGAAAAGTGAGGGCTGAAATGCCCCTTGGCTTTCCCACTCATAAAATTCCACTTTACAGTTAGCTTTATGATGACTATGATCTCTGAAGGGGGAGGGGGACTCGCACACCCAAGTGCTGCAGCCCGGGGTTTGGGCGGGTTGGGCCCTTTGGAGAAAAATCCCAAAACGCGACGCCCTTATGCCCACTTGGCCGAGAGAGGGGGGATTTTACTTTTGGGAAGGCACTCCACTATAATAAAATTTTCGGCCCATTTTCCCAAAACAGCAGCCCCCTCCTCGCTTTTTTTTGGGGGTCACGTCGAAACCCATGGAAAAAACATTCATTTTTTTCAATTTGCCCAGGGGCGTATTTTAAGTCGGGGGAGTACTGGCTTCTATATGTTGCGTTTGACACTTTTTTAAATTTTGGGGGAGAATGGCTTCGGGAACGACACACATTTTTTGGGTTCCCCACACCCGTAATAACCCTGAATGGAAATTTGTGATTTATATGGCAAAACCCCTTAAGCCCAAAGGAATGCTGGCTTTTGTGCCCATTGACCCCCCTTAAAAATCATAAGAATGCGGGTTCTGATGAGCACCCCAACATCATAAGATTCGGGCTTCGGTCTGCCCCTTAAAATCATAAGTTCCTTTTTTTTGAGGGCACATTCTTACACATAAGATTCGGCCCCTGTACGGCCCCTTTTACATCAAAAAGAATTCTGTTAGCACACCCTTTAACACGGGAATGCTGGTTTCTAAATGGCACTTTCCATAATGTTGAAAAAGATGATTGATAAAGATGAGTATAAAGAAAATTTACTACATTTTGTGTTTTCCATGGTAAAATCTAAAACAGGGGTTTGCATGTCCCAATGGTTAAGATTTTGCTGACTTTTGATTGAAATAAGAAATAAAAGGTCGAATATTTAAAGTTTTAGGTTTTCAAAATATTAGAAGTAGGTTTCATGTCTGTATAAATTCATAAACACTGCAGAGCCAGCCCCGGAAAACACCAGCGAATACACGCTTCCCTACCCCCATTTCCCTTACACAAAAATGCAAGTAAAACACCCCCCCCCCCCCCCCCCCAAACCCACCCCACACACACACACACTTGCCCATTCAAACTTCGTAAACCCAAAACCTACCCCACTTGTGTGTGTTTTGTACAAATGCTTTTGTGTATGTGTGTTTTGTGAAATGTAAAGGAGTGCGTGTCCTTTGCGTGCGTGCTTTCCGTGCGTGGAAATTTGTGTGGGGATGTGAGTGTTTTTCCTCCTAACATTTCCTCCGCCCGTTCATTCACTCCCTTCCCTTTTCTTTTCCCCCGCCCCATATTATTTTTTGTTTCTATTGCTGACAGGCCCGAGCGGGCAGGGAGGTGCTCAAACCCCAAAAATGGATGTAATCCCAATAATAGAGGGTACACTGACGGCAGGGCGCTTCAATCTCCCCCTAGTAAGTATTTTGTGTGTGTGTGTGTGTTTTTGGGGTGGGGGTGTTTTTGGTGTGTGTTTTGTGTGTTTGGTTTTAAGGGTGGGGTGTGTGGTGTGTGGGTGTAGTCAAAGTCAAAGTCAAATTTTATTTTCAGATTATTATATATATATTAATATATATATTTTATCTGTATACGCACACACGGCCAGCCCCCTTTCCTTCTTCTCTTTGGGCTTTCTTTTCCCAAAAATATTTTGTTTTTCCAACGTTTTTCTTCTTTTTCGCCTTACAGGGTCAAGAAATAAAAATATTTTTTCTGGGTCTTAAATTGGGCAAACCCCAGCCCCCCCGTGTTTCTGCGTCTCTGCCTGTTTGTTTGTAACGTTTTTCTGTGAATGGGGTTGTTTTGTGTTTTTTGTGTGTGTGTGGGGTGTGTGTGTGTGTGTGTTGTTTTTTTTCGTGAGGGGTGTGTTTTTGTGTGTGGGGGGGGTTTGTTTTTGTGTTGTGTGGGGGTGTGTTGTGTGTGTGTGTGGGGGTAAATGGGTGGGGGAGGAAAAGGAAAAGGGAACGAGAGAGAGGAGAAAAGAGAGAGAGGTGTAAACTGTGTGGGGTGAGTAAAAGGGGTGAGTGAGGGATGAAGAAGGGGGAGAGAGGTGTGTGTGTGTGTGTGTTTGTGAGTGAATGGGGTGGGAGAGAGAAAAATGTCGTGTTGTGTTTTTTGTAAAATGAATGGGTGAGTGAGGAGAATGTTTGTGCCCTGTGTTGAGTGAAGGGTTTTTTTTTGGGGCCGAGTGATGAGGGAGTGAGAGGGGGAAAGAGAGAGAGGGGAGGGGAGAAGAGAGAGAGAGAGAGGAGAGAAGAGGGGAGAGGGAGAAACGTGTGTGTTGGGTTTTGTGATGAATGGGGGAATGACTGAAAGAGGGGAGAGTGTTGTGTCCTGTCGGTCTTCTCTCTTTTTTTTCCCCAAACTTTTGTTTTGTCTGTCGTCTTCTGTCTCCCCCCCCCTCCTTCAATCTCCCCTATCCATCCATTCATCCTTCCATCCATGAAACTCAAATCTCCTATCTACCCCTCCACCCATCCTTTAAACCATCAATCTCTCTTCAAACCCATCCAAAATTCTATCTATCCACCCAAACCCCCCCCACCCCCTTTTACCCAAACCCACCCCATCCACCCTTTCTATCTATCCACCCACCCTATCCACCCATCTACTCTATCCACCCATCTATCTAAATCTCTTCTCTATCAATCTATCCAAAGTACCAACTCTCTAACTATCCCGGTATCTTACCTATCTACCTATTATCTATCATCTATCAATTTTCCTAAAATTTTTCTATCAATCAATCTGTCTATCTATCTCCCCCGCTTGCCCTTTTCCCCTTTTTTTGTATAATCTCTCTTTCTTCTGCCGTCGATTGTCAAATGCATGCAAGCTTGGGAAAACAGTTCGGGAACTGCAAAAGCCGACATCTCTCTCTCTCTCTCTTTTCTTTCTCTCTCTCCTCTCGTTCTCTCTCTTTCTCCCCTCTCTTTCTCTCTCTCTCGTTCCCCTTCTCTCGCTCTTACTCTTTTCTCTCTTTCTCTCTCCCCTTTCTCTCTCTTTTTTCCCTCCCCTTTTCTCTCTCTCATCTTTTTTTCTCTCTCTTTTCCCCTTTTCTTTTCTCCTCTCTTTTCTCCCCTCTTTTTTCTCTCTCTCTCTCTTTCTCTCTCTCTCTCCTCTCCTCTCTTTCTTTCTCTCCTATTTCTCCTCTCTCCTTTTTCTCTCTCTCTCTCTTTCCTGTCTCTTTCTTTTTTGGCTCTTTCTTTCTCTCTCTCTTCTTTCCTCTTTTTTTTCTCTTTTTTTCCTCTTTTTTCTTCTTTTTCTCTTTTTGTCTCCCCCCTCTTTCTTTTTTCTTTTCCCCCCCTTTTTCTTTTTCCCCCTCTTTTTTCTCTCTCTTCTCTCCCCCTCTCTTTCTCTCCCCCCTCTCCCTCTTTTTTCTCTCTCTTTCTCTCCTTCTCCTCTCTCTCCCCTCTCTTCCTTTTTTCCCCCCCCCCCTCTCTCCCCCTCTCTTTTTTCTCTCTTTTCCTCCCCCTTCTCTCTCTTTTCTCTCTCTCTCCTTTCTCCTCTCTTCCTTCCTCTCTTTTTTTCCCCCTCTCCTTTTCTCCCTCCTCTTTTTTTTCCCTTTTCTTTCTCCCCTTCTCTCCCCCTTTTCTTCTCCCCTCTCTCTCCCTTTTCCCCCCCTTTCCCACCCTTTCCTTCCCCTTTCCCCCCCCCCAACCCCCCAGAATTTTTTAAAACCTTTCCTTCTTTCCCCTTTCGGGGAATTTTTTTTTGTTTTTTTTGGGTTTTTTTTTGGTTTTTTTTTTTTAAGGGGTTTTTTTTGGTTTTGGTTTGTGTGTGTGTTTTTGTGTGTGTTTTGTTTTTGGGGTGGTGTGTTTGGGGTGTGGGGTTTTGGGGGTGGTGTGTTGTGTGTGGTGTGTTGTGTGTTGTGTGTGTGTGTGTGTTTGTGGGGGGTGTGTGTGGTGTGTGTGTGGGTGTTTTGTGGATTTTTTGTGTGTGTGTTTTTTGTTGGGGGTTGTGTTTTTTTTCGTGTGTTTTGTGTTTGTGTTTTGGGGGTTTTGTGTGTGGGGAATGTGTGTTTTTGTGTGTGTTTTGTGGTGTTGTTTTGTTTGTGTGTGGTTTTGTGTTTTGGGGTTTTTGTTTGGGGTAGGGCTTTGGTTGTTGTATTTTTTGGGTTGTGTTTTTGTGTTTGTATTTGTTTTATGTTTGTGTTTTGTGTTGTTTTGTTGTTTGTGTTGTTGTGTGTTATTTGTGAATGTGTGTGTTTTTTGTTTTTTGGTGTTTTTGTTTGGGGTTTTGTGTGGGGGGTGGTTGTGTGTTTTTTGTGGGGTTTGTGGGTGTTTTGTTTTTTGTTGGGGTTTGTTTTGTTTTGTTTTTTTGTGTTGTTTTGGGGGTTTGTGGGGTTTTTTTTTGTTGTTTTGTGTGTGTTTTGTTGTGGTGTGGGGGGGTTTTTTTTTGTGGTTGTTTTGGGGTTTTTGTTGTGTGTTTTGGGGTTTTTTTGTTTTTTGGGGTTTTTGGGGTTTGTTTGGTGTTTTTGTGTGTGTTTGTGTGTGTTTTTTTGTTTTTGTTGGGTTTTTTGGGGTTTTTTTGGGGGGTGGGTTTTGGGGGGGGGGGTTTTGTTTTGTTGGTTTTTTGGGTGTTTTGTTTTGGGGGGTGTGTTTTGGGGTGTGTTGGGTGTGGTTTTTTGGGGGTTGGGGGTTTTTGTGTTTTGGGGGTGTGTTTTTTGTGGTTTGTTTGTTTGTGTGTGTTTTTTTGCGTGTTTTTTTGTGTGTGTTGTTGTGTTTTGTGTGGGTTTTGTTGTTGTTTGTTGGGGGTTTTGTGTTTATTAAAAGGGGTTTTAAAAGGGGTTTAAAAATTTGGAAAGGGTTGGGAAAAAGTGGGGGGAAAAAAATTGTGTGTTGGTTTTATTGTGTGTGTGTGTATGATGTTTTTTTTGGGTTGTTTGGGTGTGTTTTTTTGGTGTGTTTATTTTGTGTGTGTTGTTTGTTTGTGTTTGTGTGGTTTTTTTTTTTTTTGGTGGGTTTGTGGTTGTGTGTATTTTTGTTGTGTGTTGTGTGTTGTTTGTTGGGGGTTTTTTGTTTTTGTGTGTGTGGGGGGTTTTGTTTTTGGTGTTGTGGGGTGTGTGTTGGGTGTTTTTTGGTTTTTTGGGGGTGGGTGGGTGGGTGTTTTTTTTTTTGTGTGTGTGTGGGGGTTTGTGTTGTTTGGGGGTGGGGGGGTGGGGTGTTTTTGTGGTTGTGGGGGGTTTTTGGTGTGTGTGTGTGTGTGGGGGGGTTTTGGGGGGTGGGGGTGGGAGGTTTTGTGTGTTTTTGTTTTTGTATGTTGTTTTTGTTTTGTTTGTTTTGTTGTTTTTTTGTTTGGAGGGAAAAGGGGGGTTTTTGTGTGGGGTTGGGTTGGGGGGGTGGGAGGGTTGTGTGTTTTGGTTTTTTGTGGGTTTGTGTTGGGTTTTTGGGTTTGTGTGTGAGTTGTTTGTGGGTGTGTGGGTGTGTTTGTGTGTTTGTGTGTTTGGGGGTGTGTTTTGTGTTGGGGGTTGTGTGTGTTGTTTTTTGGTTGTGTTGGTGTGTGTTTTTTTGTGTGGTGGGTTTTTGGTGGGGGGTGGGGTGTTTTTGTGTGTTTTTGTTGTGTGTTTTGGGGGGGGGGGTTTTTTGTGTGTGTGTTGTGGTTGTGGTGGGGGGGGTTTTTGGTGGTGTGGTTTGTGTTTTATTGTGGGGGTTGGGTTTTTGGGGTGGTGTGGTGGTGTGTGGTGGGGTGTGTGTGTGTGTGTGGTGGGTGGTGGGGGGTGGGGGGGGGGGTTTTTTTTTTTGGGTGGGTGGTTGGGTTTTTGTATAGGGTTTTGTGGTTTTTGGTTTTGGGTGTGTGGGGGTGTGGTTTGGGGGGTTGGTGTGTGTGTGGGTGGGGGGTGGGGGGGGGGGGGGGTGTTTTTGTGGGTGTTGGTGTGTGTTTTGGGGTTTTGGGGGGTTGGGGTTTTGTGGTATGTGTTTTTGTTTATGTTTGGGTGTGTTGGGGTTTTGTGGGGTTTGTGTTTGTGTGGTGTGTTGTGTATTGTTTTGGGGTTTTGGTGTGAAATGTGTGTGGGGTGTGGGGGGTGGGTGGGGGGGGGGGGTTGTTTTTGTGTGTGTGTGTGTTTTTTGGGTTTTGTGTTGTTGTGTGTGTGTTGTGTTTTGTGTGGGGGTTTGGGTTCTGTTTTTTGTGGTGTTTTTTGTTGTTGGGGGGGGGGGTGGGGTTTTTTGGTGTTGTTTTGTGTTTGGGGTGGGTGTGTTTTTGGTGTGTGTGGGTTTGGGGGGGGGGTTTTTTGTGGTTTTTTTGTGTTGTGTGTGTGGTTTTTTGTTGGGTTGTGTGGGTTTTTGTTTTGTTGTTGTGTGGGGTGTGTTTGGTGGGGGTTTTTGGTTGTTTTTTTGTTTTTGCTTTTGGTGGTTTTGGGGTTATGTGGTGTTGTGTTTTTGGGTTGTGGTTTTGTGTGTTTCGTGGTGTTTTTTGTTTTTGTTTTGTGTTTTGTGTTTTGTGTGTGTTTTTGGGTGTGTTTGTTGGGGGTTTTTTTTGGGGTGGGTGGGGGGTTTTTTGGGGTTTTTTGTGTGTGTTTTTGTTTTGTGGGGTGTTTTTGTGTTGTGGGTGTGTGTGTGTTTATTTTTTATTTATTTTTTTTAAATTTTTAAAAGAGGAAAAGGGAATAAGCACTAATGTCTTTTTTACATCACCCCCGGTTATGCGGTTTTGAAAATTCTGTCTTTTTTTCCCTTTCCGGGCACAAAAGGCCCCTACTTTACGAAAAGCGGAAGGGATTTAAGGTTGGGCGAAAAGATTTTGTTTTTTTTTTCGTGTGTTTTTTTGGTTGTTTGTGTGTGTGTGTTTTGTTTGTGTGTGTGGGGTTTTTTTGTTGTGTGTGTTTGTTTGTTTTGTGGGTGTTTTTTTTTTTTTATTTTTTTATTTTTAAAATTTTATGTCTTTTTTTATATCGGGGATAAGGGTTGTGTGTGGTTTTTTTTAACAGTTCATCACAGACAAGATTTTAGACACAATGGAAAAAAACCCCAAATTCAAAAAATTTAAAAGGAAAAAAAAGAAAAAAATTTAACAAAGGGGGGAAGGGGAGAGAGAGAGCGAGAGGAGAGGGGGAAGCGAGAGAGGGGTGTTGTGTGGGGGTGGGGGGCGTGTTTGGGTGTGGTGGTTTTTGGTGGTGTGTTGTGTTTGTGTGTGTGTGTGTGTGTTTTTTTTTTTTTATTTTTTTTCCCTTCTTTTTAACATTTTCTTAAACAATTATATTAGACACAAAAAAAAAATGAAAAAAAAACCCCAAACCCAAACCCCATAAAATTGCCCCCCCCCCCCAAAATATGTGAAACGATTTTCGCGCGCGGTGTTGTGTGTGTGTGTGTGGGTTTGTGGGGTTTGTGTGTTGTGGGGTTTTCCCCGGGCCCGTGTGTGCGGTTGTGTATGTGGTTGTGAAAGAGGGAGAGAGAGAAAAAGGGAAAAAAGGGTGGGGGGGGTTTCCCTCCTAGGGGGAAGGGGGGTCCCTTTTTGGGAGGGGGTACCCTGGAAAGGGGGTGGAAAACCCGGGGTAGGGGAATGATCTACTGGGGGGGAGAGAGGGGTGGGTACCCCCCCCCTAGGGGGGGGTTGGGTGGGGACCCTGATGGGGGGGGTTAAAGGGGGGGTTTAAACAGATGGGGGGGGTTTGGGGGGGGGGTAAAAAAAAAGGGAAAGGGGTTTAAGGGTGGGGAAACCCGGGATGAGGGGGATGGGGGGGGGTTTCCCCTGATGAGGGGGAGGGGGTGGGGTCCCCTGAAAAAGAGGGAGGGGTGGGGTTTAACCCTGAAGGGGGGGATGGGGTGGGGAAACCCGGGATGGAGGGGTGGGGGGGGGCCCCCCTGGTGGGGGGGAGGGGGGGGAATTTTACCTTCAATATTTGCAAACTTTTGGCGCTGCTACCTCGCCACCCCTATACAAATTTTTTGCTGTACTTCTGTTACAACTCCCAACAAATGTTGCTGCTATTGCCGTTACCCATTTATTTTTCACCACCCACTACCACCCCCTTCTACTGCAAATTTCCATTTTATTACTATGTTTAAAAGACTTTCTTTTCTCCTTTCCTCTGTTTCTTTCTTTCGGTGGGATGAAAATTATTTCAAAATAATCCCAAAACGAACTTGTCATAAACGTGTGGTTTGGCTGACCACACAAAAAAAAAGGGGAAAGATTTTCTAAAGGTAAAAAAATTTTCCTTTCCTTCCCTCTAAGCGCCAAACTTTAAATTGCCTGGAAATTTGCAAAGGGTTTTTTTTCCCCCCCCCACCCCCCACCCCCCCCCCCCCCCCCCCCCCCCCCCCCCCTACACACCCACCCACCCCACCCCCCCCCCACACCCCCCCCACACCCACACCCACCACACATTAAAGGGGATTTTTTCCCCCCCCGATTTAACATCAGTGCCGACTCCACCCCCCCAAAAAGGCCCTTTGGGGATGAGATTTTAAAAACCCCGAGGCCCCGTGGGGAAACCCGAAAAGCGGGAACTTTCTTCGCAAAACTTAAATCCTTTTCCCGCTTTTCGTAAGAGTACCCATTGTGCGCCGGGGGGAACAGGAAAAAAATTTCCCAAAACGCATACACACGGGGCCCGGAAAAAAAAAAAAAAGCTAAAAAGTGCTTATTCCTTATCCCATATAAAAAAAAGAAATAAAATAAAAATTAAAATAAAAAAAAATTTCTCAAACACACACAACACACAAACGCACGCGCGCGCGCGCGCGCACACACACACACACACACTTTTAAAAAAATCTTTGAAAATCATTCTTCCAGTGATGAAGTTGTAGTTGTAATTGGTTATTTGCACTGGGTTTTTTAAAAATTTTCCCATCACCCTGTTGCCATCGATATGTCTATCTATACCTAACATAATTATTAGGTATGGACCATGTCAACTTTAAGTGCAGACCTGCCAGTGCCGTAATGTATATTTTTTTTAAAAAGCACATGAGTGCTTATTCCATTACCCTCGAAAAAGTAAATCCCATTCGTGCCTATACACACGCGGAAGATCATAATAATATGCACGTTGATTAAAATATCCCGTCATTCATTTTAGCGTTCATATTCTTAGGGTTCGGTGGGTAATATTATAGGGAAACACGAACATACCCAAAATACATCCCCCCGAAGTTAGAATACAGCTACCTTCATGGTGGGGGCAACAACAACAAAATTTTCGCATACGCAAAAATTTCACCATTGGTGGGTGAACCTCGGAGCGTTAGACCGGGAAACAAACAAACAAAAAAACAAAAAAACAGAGAGAATAAAGAAAGAAGGGAAAGAAAGAAGGAAAGAAAGAACCAGAGAGAGAAATAAAGAAAGAAGGAAGCAAAGAAAAGGAAAGAAAGAAAGAAGCCCAAAAACAGAAAGAAAGAAGCAAAGAGAGAAAAAAAAAGAAAGAAGCAAAGAAAGAATGAAGGAAAAAAAGAAGGAAAGAAAGAAAGAAAGAAATGCAAAGAAAGAAAGAAAGAAAGAAAGAAAGAAAGAAAGAAGCAAAGACAGAAAGAAAGAAGGAAAGAAAGAACCAGAGAGAGAAATAAAGAAAGAAGAAAGAAAGAAAAGAAAGAAAGAAGGAAGAAAGAAAGAAAGAAAGAAGCAAAGAGAGAAGGAAAGACAGAAAGAAGCAAAGAAAGAAGGAAAGAAAGAAAGAAGCAAAGACAGAAAGACAGAAAGAAAAAAGAAAGAAAGAAAGAAGAAGGAAAGAAAGAAGCAAAGAGAAAGGAAAGACAAAAAGCAAAGAAAAAAGAAGAAAGAAAGAAGCAAAGAAAGAAGGAAAGACAGAAAGAAGCAAAAGAAAGAAGGAAAGAAAGAAGAAGCAAAGAAAAAAGGAAAGAAAGAAAGAAGCAAAGACAGAAAAAAGAAAGAAGCAAAGACAGAAAGAAAGAAAGAAAGAAGAAAGAGAAAGAAGCAAAGACAGAAAGAAAGAAAGAAGCAAAGACAGAAAGAAAGAAAGAAAGAAGCAAAGAAAGAAGGAAAGAAGCAAAGACAAAAGAAAGAAAGAAGCAAAGAAAAAGGAAAGAACAAAAGAAGCAAAGAAAGAAGAAGAAGCAAAGACGAAAGAAAGAAGCAAAGACAGAAAGAAGAAAGAACAAAGAAAGAAGGAAAGACAGAAAGAAAGAAAGAAGAAGAAAGAAGAAGAAAGAAAGAAGCAAGACAGAAAGAAAGAAAGAACAAAGACAGAAAGAAAGAAAGAAGCAAAGACAGAAAGAAGCAAAGACAGAAAGAAAAAGAAAGAAAGAAGCAAGAAGAAGAAAGACAAAAAGAAGCAAAGACAAAGAAAGAAGGAAAGAAAGAAGCAAAGAGAGAAAGAAAGAAAGAAGCAAAGAAAGAAGGAAAGAAAGAAGCAAAGAAAAAGGAAAGAAAGAAAGAAGCAAAGACAGAAAGACAGAAAGAAAGAAGAAGAAAGAAGAAAGAAAGAAGCAAAGAGAGAAGGAAAGACAGAAAGAAGCAAAGAAAGAAGGAAAGACAGAAAAGAAGCAAAGACAGAAGGAAAGACAGAAAGAAGCAAAGACAGAAGGAAAGACAGAAAGAAGCAAAGACAGAAGGAAAGAAAGAAAGAAGCAAAGACAGAAGGAAAGACAAAAAGAAGCAAAGACAGAAGGAAAGACAGAAAGAAGCAAAGACAGAAGGAAAAGAAGCAAAGACAGAAGGAAAGACAGAAAGAAGCAAAGACAGAAGGAAAGAAAGAAAGAAGCAAAGGCAGAAAGACAGAAAGAAAGAAAGAAAGAAGGAAAAGAAAGAAGCAAAGAAAGAAGGAAAGAAAGAAAGAAGCAAAGAAAAAAGGAAAGAAAGAAAGAAGCAAAGAGAGAAAGAAAGAAAGAAAGAAGCAAAGAGAGAAAGAAAAGAAAGAAGCAAAGCAGAAAGACAGAAAGAAAGAAGCAAAGAAAGAAGGAAAGAAAGAAGGAAGAAGCAAAGACGAAAAAGAAGCAAGGCAGAAAGACAGAAAGAAAGAAGCAAAGGCAGAAAGACAGAAAGAAAGAAGCAAAGGCAGAAAGAAAGAAGGAAAGAAAGAAAGAAAGAAAGAAAGAAAGAAAGAAAGAAAGAAAAAAACCACGCAAAACTCATTCCAGGCCGCTTGCCACAAAAAGTAACATTATCCCTCATTTATTTGTGGTTTAATGCACACACGCCCCCCCCCCCCACCCCCCTTTCCTCTCTCTACTTCTCTCTCTTTCTCCCCCCCCCCCCCCCCCTACCCTCTCTCTCTCTACTGGACTGTGTGTTCTGATTTACATGAGTTAACTGATGTTATTTCTTCCAGTATTTCATTTTGTGTCAGCAGTGTTATTCCAACAAAGGTGATAACTATTTACCCTAATAATAAACCTTGGGTTACAAACGACCTGAAACGTGTATTAAACAAAAAGAAAGTAGTATTTTACACAGGCAGGGAAGAACAAAAGAAACAAGTGAATAAAGAAGAAGTTAAAGCTGCTGTTGCACAGGCTAGACGTGACAGTAAAAATAAGATAGAAGACAAGTTTGCAGGGAACAATTTTCGTGCTGCCTGGCAGGGAATAGAAAATATGTCAGCAGTAAACATGGCAGCTGCCCCACATAGGTCGAAGATTAGTCTCCAGGGGGTCTGTGACAAAAACCGACCAGACCATTTAAATGCTTTTTTTTTTTACTCGCTTCCAAAAGCATGATTTTTTGGATGAAATAAATGGCCTGAAGCAATCTCTACCCTTTGAGAATAGCGTCATTGTTGATGAAACAGTTATTTGTAAACACTTCAAGGCAATAAATATCAACAAATCTCCCGGACCAGATGGCATATGCGGCAGAACCCTTAAGTTCTGCGCTACTGAGCTTGCCAGCGTCTTTCAGCACCTGTTCCAAGCCTCACTGGACACTAGCCAGATACCAGTTGTTTGGAAGACTTCCAATGTAATCCCTCTTCCAAAGAAACCAAATCCTTCTCGGCCTAACGATTTCAGACCTGTAGCCCTCACATCACTTGTGATGAAAACATTAGAAAAGATCATAAAATCTCTCATTCTTTCCATTACAGAGAAAGATCTTGACCCGCTACAGTTTGCCTACAGGGCAGGACGAGGTGTCGAAGATGCCAAACTATTCATTTTGAACAAGTTGTACAACCACTTAGAAACACATGACTCTCATGCCATAATATTGTTTGCTGACTTTAGTTCAGCTTTCAATACAATGCAGCCTCGTGTTCTTTATCACAAAATACTTTCAAAATTTGACGTAGACAATCAACTTGTTCGTTGGCTGATGGAATTTTTAACTAATAGAGCCCAGCGCGTTTATGCCAATAAAATATCTTCATCCGTTAGATTTAGCTGTACGGGCTCTCCACAGGGTTGCGTTCTCTCGCCATTTCTGTACATTCTATACACAGATGATTGCAGAAGCAGCTATGAAAATTCCTTTCTTGTACAATTTGCCGATGACAGTGCTTTTTGTCTCTCTTATCTGGATCTGTCCAAAACCATGGTCCAGCCCTCACCGATTTCGTCAATTGGTGTGATGAGGCGCACCTGGAGCTAAATGTTTCTGAAACTAAAGATCTTCCTATCGATTTCAGAAGATTATCATCCATAGTCAAGAAGTTGAAAACGTTTCGAAGAACAAGTATCTGGGAACTGTTTTTGATCGCAAATTAAACTGGGATGCTAACACTGACACCACTGTCAAAAAGGGACAATAA
>CM054166.1:14640896-14653396 GCA_028751875.1 Rapana venosa
GAGGGTGAGGGGGAGTGGGAAAGGGGGTGTGATGTGTGGGTGGTGGTGTGTTTAGGGTGTGGATTTTGGTGAAGGGGGGGGAAATGTGTTTGGTGATTTGGTTTTTTTTTATTTTCGTGTTTTTTTTTGGTTGTTTTTATGTTGTAAGTTTTTAGGTGGGTTGTGGTTTAGGGTGGGATTATTTTGGGGGTTTGGTTTTTTAGGGTTTTGGGGGGGGGTGAGGGGGGTAGGGGGAAAGGGGGGATGGGGGGGGGGGGTGAGGGAGGGGAGGAGGGGAGGGGGGGGAGGGGGAGGGGTGAAAAAGGTGGGGGGAGGGATTTTAAAAAAAAGAGGAAAAAAAAAAAAGGGGGGAAAGGAGGGGGTAAAGAGAGGGGGGGGAGGGAGGGGGGGGTAGGTGAGGGGGGGGGGGAAGGAAGAGAGAGAAGGAGAGAGAGAGAAAGAAGAAAAAGAGAGAGAAGAGAGAAAAAGGAAAGAAAGAGAGAGAGAGTGTGTTGTGTGGTGTGGGAAAAAGCACCGGGGGGGTGGGGGGGGAGGGTAAAATGTATGTGCAGGTGTTTTTTTGGTTCTTTAAAAAAAAAAAGAAAAAAAAAAGAAAAAGGGGGAAAAAAAAAAAAAAAAAAAAAAAGAAAAAAAAAGAAAAAAAAGGGGGGGGTTTTTTTTTAAAACAAAAAAACCACCAACACCCAAAAAACATAAATTCTGTTTAAAAAGATTTTTTCCTTATTTTTTTTTTTTTTCTTCGCGGGAAATTTTATGTTTAAAAGGGGGGCCCCTCCCCCAAACATTCCCTATCCCCTTTGAAACCGAACCTGGGGGAAGAAAGATTTTAACAAGAAAAAAAAAAAAAAAAAAATAAAAAAAAAAGGGACAATGGGGGGGGGGGGGTAAAAGAAGAAAGAAGAACCCCAAAAGAGAAAAGGGGGAAAAAAAAAAGAAAGGGAAAAAGGAAAAGAAAGAAAAGGGGGAAAAAAGGGGGAAAAAGAAAAAAAGGGAAAAAGGGAGGGAAAAAAGAAAGGAAAAAAAAATAAAAGAAGAAAAAGAGAAGAAAAAAACAAAAAAACAAAAAATTTAAAAAAAGAACAACAAGAAAAAAAAAAAGGGAAAATTTTTGTGTTTTAAATAAGAAAAGCGACAAAGAAAAGAAAAAGGAAAAAAAAAAAAAAGGAAAAAAGAAGGGGGGGGTTCAGCGGGACGTTTTTTAAACGCTAAAAACAAAACAACAACAAAAAAAACAACACAACTAAAAAATACAAAACAAAAACCCAACAGCCAAAGCAAAACAAACAACACACTCTATCCCCTCAAAAAAAAAAAAACCAAAACACAAACACAAAAACCCCCCCCCCCCCCCCCAACACACCCCCCAACCACCAAAAACACACCAAAACCCACCCAACACACACACCACCCTAACCTTGTCTCAAAAAAAAAACCAAAAAAAAACCCCCCCGGGCCCGCACCCCCAACCCCCCCACCCTTCAAAAGACCCCACCAACCCCACCCCCCCAACCCTCCTCAACTCCTTACAAAAATACAAAGTCATTATTGTTGTTGTTGTTGTTGTTTTTTTGTTTCTTTGTCGAAGGACGCAGCGGGGAAAATGAATCCCTTTCTGAGCGACGACTCAGCGTTTCTTTTTCAGTCTACAAATTTGGTCAGGTTGTCTTTTTAATCATTACTTTTCCCGGGGGGAATTTTAATAATATTTAAAAAAAAATAAAATTTTTAATTAATCGATCGATCTGTGTTTTGGTGTGTTGTGTGTGTGTGTGTATGGTGTGTGTGTTGTGTGGTGTTGTGTGTGCGGTGTGTGTGTATGTGTGCCGGTGCTGTGTGTGTATGTGTGTGTGTTGTGTTTTGGTTTTATGTGTGTGCGCTGTGCGTGTGTTGTATGTGTGGGGTTTTTGGTTGTGTGTGTATGTGTGTTGTGTGTGTTATGTGTGGTGTGGGTGTGGTGTAGTTTGTTTTTACGTGACCCCCGCACTCTCTCCTCCCCTCTCCTCTTCTCCTCTCTCTCTCTCTCTCTCTCTCCTTTTCCCTCCCCTCTCTCTCCCCCCCCCCTTTCCTCATTCTCTCTCTCTTTTTCCCCCCCCCTCTCCTCCCCTCTCCCCCAAACCCCCTTCCCCCTTCTCCTCTCTCCATCTCTCCCCTCTCTCTCTCCTCTCTCTCCATCTCCCTCTCTCTCCTCTCTCTCTCTCTCTCTCCCCCTTCCCCCTCTCTCTCTCTCCATCTACTATCTACTTCTCCTCCCCCTTTGTTGTGGAAACAACCCCCCCAACCCCCCCCACCACCACCACCACCATACCCCCCCCCCCAAAAAAACAACAACACCAAGCAAAAAACACACAAACAAACATCAAAGTATTTGAATAGACATCATGCACTTTTATAGACTGAAGCTGAAAATATACACACATGTCCTTTTGCCATTTCCGCACTTACGTCCCTTTTTTTTTTGTTTTTTTGTTGGGGGTATTTTTAGAAAACAAAACAAAACAAAACAAAAACGAAATCAACAGATGGTAAGCAAATAATGTACAAGGCAAAAGGTCCAGTGCTCTGGCCGTGTATTTTTAGAAACCAAGCGCGCCACCACCACACACACACACACACACACACACACACACACACACAAACCACCCTCTTCTCTCCTCTCTCTCTCTCTCTCTCTCTCCTCACACCACACACACACCTCCCTCTCTCTCACACTCTCTCCTCTCTCTCCTCCTCTCGCTCACACCACACCACACACACACATACACACACACACACACACACACACTAAAACAAAACCCAAAAAAAAAAAAAAAAAAAGACCTCGCCGTCATCCCGAAAAGGGCGACACCAGTGCCGCTAATTTACGTCAACGATGGGCCTGATGGGATTATGACGTCAAACCAGAGAGAGAGAGAGAGAGAAGAAAGAGGGGGAGAGAGGGAGGAAAAGAGAGGAAGGGGAGAGAGAGGGAGAGAGGAGAGAGGGGGAGAGAGAGGAGGAAGAAGAGAAAAGGGGAAAAGAGAAAAGAGAGGGGAGAAGAGAAAGAGAGAGAGAGAGGAGAAGGGGTGACATTTCCCAATTTCTGACACCCAAACCAAAAAAACAACACAGTATTTTTTGTTGTTGTTTTTTTTTTATTTATTTGGGGGGGGGGGGGGGGGGGGGGGGGGGGGGGGGGGGGGGTTTTAAAGAAAATCTATTTCTTACCCCATCAACGCCACACCCCCTCCCCCTCCTCTCAAGCTTGTTACCCTCCCACCATACACACAACCGCACACACCCAAATTCGGGGACAACCATACAATGCTTTCCAGTTCACAAAAATTAAAATACAAATAAACAAAAATTTTATTATATCCTCCCTCACCCCCCCACCACCACCTTTTAAAAAACAAGACAAAACAACAATCACAACACATGCACGCACACACACCACAAACACACCCCACACACAACACACACACAAACACCGCATGCCACACACCACACAGGGCTCTCTCTCTCGCCTCTCCTTTCACCTCTCCTCTCTCTCTATGGGTGGGGGGGCTGGGCATGGTGTAAAGAAGCTGAAAACTTATCCTTTTACCCTCAAAAAAAAAAAATTCGTTTCGTATGTATTCTCTCTCTCTCTTCTCTCTCTCTCCTCCTCTCCCCTCTCTCTCTCTCTCCTCTCTCTCTCTCTCTCTCTCTCTCTCTCCCACAACACACAAAACACACTTTCTTTTTGGGGGGGGGTAGGGGGGGTTTTTTTTTTTTTGTTTTCACACACCCACTTTTTTTTTTTTTTTTTGGGGGGGGGGGAATGTTTTTTTTTTTTCCTCACAAACACAAAACACACAAAAACAACACACACACACACACAACACACACACCCCCACACACACGACACACCCACACACCACACAAAACACACACACCCCACCCCCACACACAAAAACCCACACCAACCACACCAAACGCACCACACACACACACATTTACTTACTTACAAACTTACTTATTTTCGAAAATGAAACAGACGCCTGCTTTTAAAACTCCTTTCGAAGAAAGACGAAAGCAACACAACTTCGCCTCAACGTCAAACCACACGCACCCAAATAATTAGTATGAGGGACGGCAGCCAAGCCCAGGGGTTAATAAACATCTTTCCCACATGAGCAACGGCGATACAAAGACCCAACCATCTTTAGTTTACGGGTTAATATTGATCGGGTTTCACATCAGTAAACTAGATCTGCTTCATAGATATCTTGCGCGCGCGCAAAAACACACACTCCACAAACACACAACGCTCGCACACAATTTATAAAAAAAACCCCACCCCCACCCCACACACGAAAACACACAAAATTGAACACACCAAAACCCCCCAAAAAACCACGCACACGCACACAAGAGTCCACATACACTTTAAGAGTAGCTTTGTGTCCGGGGGAACAGATGACAGAATTTGAAAAACCACATCAACTGGACGGGATGTAAAAAAGCACATAAGTCTTATTCTTATCCTCGAATAAAAATTTAAAAATTTAAAAATTTAAAAAATAAGATAAACACACACACACCACACACACATACAAACGCACACACACACACACACAAAAACACACACACACTGCCACGACACGCACATACAACATGCAACACCCCAAAAAGGGCGAGCAAAAGAATCTGCACATCTTTTTTTTTATGAGCGACAAAGTCAACAGGGCTTGCTTTTCATTTTGACAGATATACTGCTTTTCTTCTTCTTCCACGTGAACATCGAGGGGCAGCATTTTTTTTGTCTTATCCGGAACGAAATGCGTTGCGCCCCGGGTTAAAGCCCTGACAACAGCCCCAGCGCATCGGAATTGAATGGAACGCCTGATTTGAAAATGCAAGATAAGAGTTTTATAAATTCAAAAAATGGGCGCAAAGAAAATTGTTTATTTTTTTTTAAAGTCTTTCTGGAAAAAAAAGGGGGCAGCAGAATGGACCAAAAGGCAGAAAAAAAAAAGACAAGAAGGAGGGACAGGAAAAAAGGGGAACAAGGCAGAACAAAAGAGAGGATAGAAAAAAAGAACAAACCCCAACAAACAACAAAAATATTAAAAACTCCCCCCAAAAAAAATCGTACACCACAAACACACACACCACTCACACTTACACAACACACAAACAACACACTACACCAAACACTACAACACATTCACAAAACCACTACACACACACACACACTTTCACACACACTCACACACACTACACCCACACACACACAACACACACACACACACCACGGAAAAATCCATCCAGGCAACCTACTAAATTTTTCCTCTGTTTCTTTTCCCCCGGGAAAGTCCCTCTCTTCTAGTTTTTCTTCTTTCTGTTCTGACGGGGCAGAAAGAACAAGCGATGACGGACGACGGGACGTGACGTGCGTGACGTCAGACACAGTCCCATTTGAATGCGTCAAGGCAGTTTTCCTTCCTGCACCACCGCTGTTTACTCCTACATCATCATCACACACGTTAAAAGCAACATGCCCGCCACCCAATACACTGACTGTTTTTACCCCGGGTTAACCCCCCCCCCCACCCCACACCCCACATCTCCTTTCTTTCCTCTTTGTCTCTCCCAATTCCCTTTTTCCCTCCCTCCCTCTCGTCTGTCTGTCTCTCCCCCTCCCCCCCCCTGTCGTCTTTCTTTCTTCCCCCCTCCCTTGCTCCCTCCCCCCCCCCCTCGCTGTCTTTCCCCCCTCCCCCCTCTCTGGCTGTTTTCCTTTTTCTCCCTCCCCCTGCTCCCCCCTCCCTCTGTCCCCCTCCCTCCCCCCTTGTCTTCTCCTTCCCCTTCCCTCCCCCTGTCTCCCCCCCTCCCTCTCTGTCTCCCTCCTCCCTCTCTGTCTCCCTCCCCCCCCTCCTTGCTGTCTCCCTCACCCCTCTCTGTCCCCCCCCTCCCTTTTGTCCCCCTCCCCCCTCCTTGTCGTCTCTCTTTCCCCTTCCTCCCTGCTCCCTCCCCCTCCCTGTCTCCCTCCCTCCCTCTCTGTCTCCCCCTCCCTCCCTCCGTCTTCTCCTTTCTCACTCCCTCTCTCCTTTCCCCTTCCCCTTTCTCTCTCTTGTCCCCCTCCCCCCTTCTCTTTCTCCCTCCCTCTCTGTCTGTCGCCCCTCTCTTTCTCACTCCCTCCTCTCTGTCTTCCCCTCTGCTCCCTCCCTCCCTGCTCTTTTTTCTCCCCCCTCTCTGTCTGTCGGTCTCTTTTCTCCCCCCCAAACCTTCTCCCCCCCTTCCCCTTTTTTCCGGTTCCCCTTATCATTTTCTATAATTACCTGCGCGACAGGGGGAAAACCCTTTTGAGGATTTCAATGAAAAACCTCTTTAAATGCCGAAAAGAGATTATAATAGAGAGAAGAGAAAGAGAGAAGAGAAGAGAGAGAAGAGAAGAAGAGAGAGAGAAGAGACAGACGACAACAGACAGACAAAGACAGAAAACAAAACAAAAACTTGTGTAGTGTGTTTTTTGCGTCGGGCGTGCGGGGCGTTGTGGGGGTGTGTATATGTGTGTGTGGGGGTGGGGTTTTTAAATTCGTGAGAGAAGAGAGAGAGAGAGAGAGAGGGAGGGAGAGAGAGAGGGGAGAGAGAGAAAGTGGTGTGTGTGTGTTTTGTATTCGTGTGTGTGGGGTGGTTTTGAGAGGAGAGAAGGAGAGAAGAGGAGAGAGAGAGAAGAGAGAGAGAAGAGAGAGAGAGAGAGAGGGTGTGAAATGGGGTTTGGTGGGGATTCGTGATGAGGAGTGATAAAAGAGAGAAGAAGAAGAAGAGAAAAGAGGTGTGTGTTGTGGTGTGGGGTGGGTGTGTGTGTGTGTGTGGTGTTTGGTGTGTTGGTGGGGTGCGGCTTTTGTGTGTGCGGTGTTGCTGCGCGCGCCCTACCAGCAAAATTAAAAAAAAGGGCACATTAAAAACAAATATTTATACTTTAAAAACCCACCTTCGCCTACGAAGTCCCTGGTCGAAAGCGTTGGTGGGGGGTCATCACTGAAAATTTAACAACCAGCTTCTCCAAACTTCCGTCGGGGTTTAGCTAGCTGCCCGAAGTTGTGTCCCCCCACCCCAAACCATAATATTTTTTTTAAAAAAAATATATATAAAAAAATAAAAAAATATTATAGTTTCCTTATTTATAGCGGTCATTTATATACAGCAAGGGACCAACACTAGGAGGGGGGGGGGAGACAAAGAGAGAGAGAGAGAGAGAGAGAGAGAGAGAGAGGATAGGGGAAAGGGGAGAGAAGGGAGAGAGAGAGAGGGAAGAGAGAGAGGGGGGGGGGGGGGGGGGGAAAAGCCCCCCACCAACCCCTCCCCCCATCCCCCCTCACCATAACTACTTCCCTATTAAAATTTATGTAAAATGCTCACGTTTAAAAAAAAACAAAAAACACCCCTTCCACTTCAAAAAAAAAAAAAGGGAAAATAATTATAACTATTACAGACATAAACCAAGCTTTAATCAACTCACTGACACTGGGAAATACCTCAAAAACCACCACCCCACCCCCCCCAAAACATCCTAATCCCCCCCCCCCCCCCCCCCCCACCCACCCCCCCAACACCCCCTCCCCCCCCTTCCCCCCCTTCTCAAACCCCTTTTCAATCAACGCATATTGACTCAAACCCTGGATGGGGCAAACAAAACCTTTTTAATAGGGGGGGAAAAGAGGAGGCGGGGACAGGGGACAGGTGGAGGAAAGGCGCGAGCTCTTCTTGCCCATACTCGCTTAAAGTTTTAAGGCGCAAGGTAACCCCGTACCCTGTTTCCGGTATGAGGGGAGGGGGTTGTGACCAGGGAATGACAGGGACGACGTAAGACAAGATTTTTTGGGGTTTCCTTTCGTTACCTGTCTGGTGGTGGTCTCTTTTCTTGCCTTGTACCCGTAATACACACACTACAAGACACACTACAAGACACACTACAACCCCCACAACACTGTTGCGCATGCCCCGTCTTTTTTGGGGGGGGGGGGGGGGGGGGTTTGGTTTTTACAGAGAAGGAAGGAGGGAGGGAGGGGGGAGGGGATGAGAGGAGAGAAAAAAAGACACAAAAGGGAATAAAAAAGAAAAAACAAGAGAAAAAAAAATTAATAAAATAATTTAAAAAATTTTAAAAAGAAAAATTAAAAAAAGAAGAAAAAAGAAGAAAAGAGAAAGAAAAAAGAAAAATCCATTTCAAATTAATTTAAAACCCTTTGCCTTTTGTATTTGTTTTGGCTGATCGGTTTTCCTCTCTCTGTTCTTTCGTTATTTAAAAAGCAGGTGAATAACACAGGGGGCCACACCCTCTCCTCCACCCACCCCTTCCCCCTTCCACCTCCCCCAACCCCCCCTCTGTACCCCAACCCCCCTCCACACCCACCCCTTTCCACCCCCCCCCTCCTCCAACCCCCCCTGTCCCCCCCCCCCTCCAAACCCCCCCCCCCTTTCCCCCCACCTTCCTCCACCCCGTCCAACCCCCCCATCTCCCCCCCCTACCCCCCACCCTCCACCCCCCAAACCCTCCCCCCCCCCAAACCTAAAAAAAAAAAATTTTAAAATTTTTTTTTTTTTTTAAAAATAAGGAAAAAAAAAAAACCGGGCCGAACATGGGGAAATGACCACACATCCCTCCAATTCGAGGTTAGAAATTTGGGGGGGTGATCCTCATAAGATCACACATTTCCCAACCAAAACAAGGGGATTTGCGCCTTTTACTTTTTCAACCATTTATTCAACACTAACAATCCCAAAAATTTAAAAAAGGGGTCTTTTTCCCAACTCTTCAAAATCAAAAAAAAAAGCTTATTTTAAATCTTTCGATTTCTCCGACTTCTTTAAAAGTAAACAGTGCATCTACAATTTTATGCAAAATTGCTGCTTTTGTTTCCTAAACCAAAATTTAAAACCCGGGCTGCTAAACAACTTAAAATAATAAAAGGGTTTTAAAATGTTTTAAAAGTTATTTTTATTTTAAAAAGCCGTGACGGGGGGAAAAATATGACATAAAAAGGGGAAGACCGGGGTTTGCAATTTAAAAAACAGGTAAACAAAGGTTATCGCGCGCGCGCGCGCTGTGTGCGTTCCTCTTTGTGTTAAAGTCAAAGTCAAATCTTTTTTCCATAGACACTGGGTAAGCAATGTGTGTGTGTGTTTTGGTGTGTGGGTGTGTGGGGTGTGTGTGTGTGTTGTGTGTGGTGTGTTTGGAAGAGAGAGAGAGAGAGAGAGAAGAGAGTGTGTGTGTGTGTGTGTGTGTGTGTGGTGTGTTGTGTGGGGTGTTGTTTTGGTTTTCGTGTGTGCGTGCGTGCGTTGTGTATTTCAATTTGTCTATTTTTTGGTCCTCTGTCCCCGGAATGACCTCCCTCTCTCCCTTTGCAAAAAACAGACAGACACTTTTCAACCAGACTCAAGACACACCTACTTTAAAACCAAAGATTTACCTCCTCCTGTTTTATTTCTTATCTGTGCCTTTAACGCCAAAACCCCACACCCTCCAAAGTGTAAACTTTTCCTGTGTGTTGGGGCAAGTCAAATCAAAATTTTTATTTCCAGAGGTAACGGAATTAGCAAAGCCTTTTTCTTTTTTTATCAAGCCTCTTCTGGAACAAAAACAATTCATTATTATGACAAACCCTTTCAAAAAATTAAAACCCAAGAATTTTTTTAAACAAACAAAAATTTCGAAAAAAAGCAATACACCCCAAGACACACACACACAAAACACACACACACACAGACCACCACACACGCGCACAACCCCACACACAACACCACACAAACACACACACACACACACATGCAAAGGTATTATTCCCAGCATAGTAAATCACACCCGAAGCCCCCTGGGAATAGAGCAGCATCTTCCTTTTACAAAAACCAAAGCCTTCCTGTATCCTCGCCTCTGTCTGTCTGTCTGCCTCTGTGTGGTGTGTTGGGGCGACCGCACCCTTCCCCCCCCCCTCCCCCCCCCCCCCCTCTCCTTTCCCTCTCCCCCCCCCTTTATTTCAATTTTGTCATTGATCAACATTTTAAAAAAGACGCAATTATAGCACATTCTCACTTTTAGTTCTCTTTTTATTTGAAAAAACCCAAAAACATACATCGCGACCCAAAAAAGCGACACACAAATCACGCACACACAACACACACACACACAAAGAGCATGCAACAGTGATTATTTCCCTCAAGTAAATCACAAAACCCCAAGCCCGAAAGGGGAAGTAGAAAGCGCTGATACATTAAATCTAAGCAAGGTTTTTGACTTACGATTTCTTACAATACGCATTTAAATGATTTTTCAGCTGTGTCTTGAACTGATTTTCGTTTTGGGTACATTTAAAAATTTTTTTGGGGGTTTGTTCCATAAAACACTACCTGAAAAACACTATTTTTGTTTTTCCATAATGGGCCAAAAACCTTAATTACTTCCACCAGATTTTCTAGACACGTATTCTGGAATTTTTGGAGAGAAGGGTTTCCAACACGTCCCTTGATTGTCATTGCAGTAATTTTGAATGGGAAAATTTTTATTTGCCTGATTTTCTAAAACGTTCTAAGTAATGGAGATATTTTTACTTGACTGTCCCCAGTTACAGCTTTAGTAGCGATGTTTGGAAGTGGGCGTTTTAAATTTATCACGATTGTCTTTAATGTCTGTTGACTTTTTGAATAAACACATAGGAGGGACCGTGGTCGAGTGGTTTAGGCGGGCAACTCGTGATCCAGAAGGGCCCCCGGGGTTTGATCCCCGTCGTTTGGTTTTGCCTTGGAAAGACACTTTTTCCTATTTTCCTCACTCTACCCAGGGTACAATGGGACCAGCTCTCTGGGGAAGATCGGGACAGACTACGTCCGTCACAGGGGGGTGAAAAACCATCAATCGCTTAACGATACAGAAACCGGGGTAAGCTCCGGCTCATGGGGCCCTTTTCTCAAAGAACAACTTTTTTTTACACAATAATCCCCTTACGGAATCCACAAGGGGGAAGGAAAGTTGGCGAAACCAAAAAGACCGGCCAGAAGTTTGACGAAAAACAAGGCAGCCCAAAAGCAGGGCCGACGAAGAGGATCCCCAAAACCTGTTCGTTTGGGGGGTTTGTTGCGCCTAGTTCCCCAAAGGGAAATAAAGGCAAAAACAAGTAAGTCAAACACACACATATTGACTTCCAACTTGTCGAGAGTGGTAGTTTAATTAACAACTTTGAAAGTAATCACGTTTTACCGCGTTTTAGTGAAGTTACTTTGTTTTTTTTGCATTCAAATTTCCTTTGAACCGTAGGTTTTGAAACATTTTCTAAAGTGCATTTTGGATTCGCTTTTGTTTTTCCAATCAAGTTTAAACTTTTTCCTTAACTCTTTTTTTTATAAGGGGGAAAGCTTTTCTAACGAAAGTTTGTGTGTGTTGGTGTGTGTGTGTGTGTTGGGGGTGTGTGTGTGTGTGTGTGTGTGGGGTTTGTTTAAACATTTGTGAATTGGTTGCACGTGTAAAAAAATTATTAAGCAAACACTTTGATTTGATTTTTTCAAGATATACACTAACAAAGTCCATCTTCTTCTTCTTCTTACACTCATCATCATCATTATCATCATATTTTTCAAATTTTATTATCATAGTAGTAGAGTAGTAGTAGTATTTCATTTGATTTTTTTTTTTTCAGCCCCAGACCACAAAGGCCCTTCCCCAACGCCACCTCATTCATTTCAATAATTTGAACAGCTTTCACTTTAAATTAAGATCAACACCTTCAATCTCTTCCAAAAAATCCAAACGGGAAGCCTGAAAAAAAATCACATTTTTTTTAAACGTCATCATGTAAAGTCGAGTAAACCAGGGCCATACCGCGGATTCCTGAATTTTTTTTTCCCCCAAGATAGCAAATATCCCTGACAACTTCTCAAGTGTAAGCAGTTTAAGTTATCTGCATAATTAAAACCGCTCAACGTATTTTAAAGGGTTTTTTACACTTCTGCGTGCGCGATAAAAAATTTTATTCTATTTTATGGCAATAAAACCCCCCCTTATAGGCTATCGTTTTAAAAATTTTTTTCCGTATAATGTTTTTAAAAACGCTGGAAAGTCCAGATAAAAAATTGTATCTACAGGAATAAAACAGCAATTTCCAAAAAATTGTAGACTGCACGTTTACCTCTAAAAGGAGTACAAAGGAGAAATTTAATGATTTTGAATAAGCTTTTGTTTCTGATTTCTGAAAAGATTAGGAAAAAAACACCTTTTAAAATTTTGGAATTGTTAGTATTTAAAAAAGGTTTTTTAAAAGAAAACCCCCAAAAACACTTTTCCTGTGATAAGGGAAACGGATCTCTACGGGGATCACCCCTTCCTTATAATCCTCCGAAGTTTAAGAATTGTGGGCTGTCTTTTTAAGTTTCCGTTTTTTTCTTTCGGGGGATTTTTGATTTTTCGAAAAAACAATTTTTTAACTATTTTAGGTGGTGGGGAAAAAAATGAAAGGAAAGAGGGGCGACAGGGTTTGAGGAGGGGGATA
>CM054166.1:14665896-14668396 GCA_028751875.1 Rapana venosa
GCACGCAGAACATCTTGCACACACGTTAAATCCTGTTCCGCTTTTCGAAAGAGTAGGCCATTGTGTGCCCGTGGGAACAGATGACAAAATTTACAAAACCGCATACACACGGGGGCTGGATGTAAAAAAGCACATGAGTGCTTATTCCATTATCCTCGATATAAAAAAGAATAAAAAAAAATAAGTAAATCTCTCTCTCTCTCTCTCTCTCTCTTTTTCTTCTCTCTCTTCTCTCTCCTCTTCTCATCTCCTCTCCCCCTCGTTCATTCATTCTTTACTACTTTTTTCTTACACCGACCCTCCCCCCTTTGAGTATCTGTTGTATGTGGTAATGCGTTGTCGTTGGTGTGTGTTTTGTGGAGTGAGTGTGAGTGTGTTGTGTGTGTGTGTGTGTGTGTGTGTGTGTGGTGTGTGTGTGGTGTGTGTGTAAGGTGTGTGTGTGTGTGTGTGTGTGTGTGTAGTGTGTGTGTGGGGGTGTGTGTTTGAGTATGTGTGTGTTAAGTGTGTTTGAGTATGTGTGTGGGTGTGTAAGTGTGTATGTATGTGTGTATGTGTGTGAGTACGTGTGTGTGTGTGTGTGAGTATATGTGTTAGGGGGAGTAATTATGTGTGTGGTATATATGTCTGTTGTGTCTGTGTGTGGTGTGGGTTTTTATTTTTATTTTGTTGCGTTGTTGTTTGTTTTAATTCACTAAAATACTAAGCAGTTTGGCAACCCCTCTTCATGTATGGGTCAATGGCCTTTTTGTGAATAAATCATTCGAATTCGAGTTCTCTCTCTCTCTCTCTCTCTCTCCTCTCTCTCTCTCTCTCTCTCTCTCTCTCTCTCTCTCTCTCCTCTCTCTCTCTTTCTCCACAGGTCCTTCGGTGAGACTATAAATCAGAGGCCCCGTGTGCGAACGTTAAGTCTACAACCCACCGAACCCACGCAAAACATCTTGCGCACACGTTAAATCCTGTTGCGCTTTTTGTAAGAGCAGGCCATTGTGTGCCAGTGGGAACAGATGACAAAGTTTACAAAACCGCATACCCACGAGGACTGGATGCAATAAAGCACATAAGTGGTTATTCCATTATCCTCGATATAAAAGAAGAAATCTCTCTCTCTCTCTCTCTCTCTCTCTCTCTCTCTCTCTCTCTCTCTCCTTCTTCTTCTTCTCTCTCTCTCTCTCTCTCTGTCTGTCTGTCTGTGCCTGTCTGTCTGTCTCTCTCTCTCTCTCTCTCCCCTCTCTCTCTCTCTCTCCCTATCCACAAGTCTGGCTACAATAAGGCCTTCATCAGTATAATTATCCACTTGACTGTACACAGCCGTCTGAGGTAACTGAAGAACCCCCCCCCCCCCCCCCCCCTTCCCCTCTGTAGGTCTGAGTGATACATTAAACGCCACCCCCTTACCTCCTCCCTTCTACTGTACTCTCTCTCTCTCTCTCTCTCTCTCTCTCTCTCTCTCTCTCTCTCTCTCTCCTGTGGCTGTCTGTCTGTCTGTCTGTCTGTCTGTCTGTCTGTCTGTCTGTCTGTCTGTCTGTCTCTCTCTCTCTCTCTCTCTCTCTCTCTCTCTTCTGTGGCTGTCTGTCTGTCTGCCTGCCTGTCTGTCTCTCTATCTCTGTCTGTCTGTCTGTCTGTCTCTCTCTCTCTCTGTCTCTGTGCTTGTCTGTCTGTCTGTCTCTCTCTCTCTCTGGCTTTTTTTTCCTTTTTTTTTTTTTGGGGGGGGGGGTTCTTTTTTCTATCTTTTTTTTTATCATTTTGTTTTTGTTTTTTTGGTGTGTGTTTTTTTTTTGGGGGGTGGGGTTGGTTTTGTTGTTGTTGTTGTTTGTTTTGTTTGTTTGTTTGGGGTGGTTGTTTTGTTTTGGGGGTTTTCTTTTATTTGTTTGGTTTTTAAAAAGTTTTTTTTCCCCTTTTTGTTTCTACTGTGTGAGAGTATGAGTACTGGGTCTATCATCAAGATGTATCCCTACGGGTGGGGACTGGATGTAAAAAAGCACATGAGTGCTTATTCATTATCCTCGAAATAAAATAATTTGTCATTGTCATTCTTTCTCTCTCTCTCTTTCTCTCTCTCGCTGTGCGTGTAACCCTTGAAAAATAAAGATCATTCATTCATTCATTCTCTCTCTCTCTCCCGTCTCTCCTCCTGTTTCACCTAACCTGCTTATCAGTGTAATCATTCATTCATTCATTCATTTTCACGCCCCACCCCTCTCCATCTCTTTCTCTCTGTCTCCTGTCTCCCCTCTCTCTTTCTCTCTGTCTCCCATCTCTCTCTCTGTCTCCCCCTTCCCATCCCTCCCCCCTCTCTCTCTCTCCCTCTGTCTCCCATCTCTCTCTCTCTCTTTCTCTCTGTCTCCCCTTCCCACCCCCTCCCTCCTCTCTCTCTCTCTGTTCTTTTTCTTCTTCTTCTTCTTCCACCCTCTCAACACTATACTATGTCTCAAAGCAAGGCGTGAGCGGACAGTCTGGATGTCTATCATTTAGCTACCAACCGCATCATTACTTGTCGCCA
>CM054166.1:14670896-14673396 GCA_028751875.1 Rapana venosa
CAGAGAGAATACAGACCTACAGACAGACAGACAGACAGAGAGACCGACAGAAGACAGAGCAGAGAAACAAAGAAACAGCCCAAAGAAAAGAAATGAATGAAGGCTGGACAAGATACCAGAAAAGAAAAGAAAAGAAAAGAAAAGAAAAGAAAAGAAGGGGTGGGTGGGAGCAGGAGTAAAGTGAGGAAAAGAAAGAAGGAAGAAAGAAAGAAAGAAAAGAAACAAGAAAGAAAAGAAAAGAAAGAAAGAAAAGAAAGGAAATGAAAAGAAAAGAAAACGGGAAAAGAGAAAGAAAGAAGAAAAGAATGAAAGAAAGAAAAGAACGAAAGAGAGCAAGACAAAGAGAAAGAAAAGAAAAGAAAGAAAGACAGAAGAAGAAAAGAAAGAAAGAAAAGACAGAAAGAAAAAGAAAAGAAAAGAAAGAAAGGAAGAAAGAAAAGAAAGAAGGTGGGTGGAGCAGAGAAAGTGAGGAAAAAAGAAAGGAAGAAAAAAGAAAGAAAAGAAAGAAAGAAAGAAAGGAAAGAAAGAAAAGAAACGGAAAAGAGAAAGAAAGAAGAAAAGAATGAAAGAAAAGAAAGAAAGAAACGGAAAGAAATAAAAGAAAGAAAAGAAAAGATAGAAAGAAACGGAAAAAAAGAACAGAAAGAAAAGATGAAAGAAAAGAATGAAAGAAAAGAAAGAAAGAAAGACAAAAAGAAAGAAAAGAACGAAAGAAAGAAAAGAACGAAAGAAAGCAAAGACAGAAAGAAAGAAAGAAAAGAAAGAAAGAGAGCAAGACAAAGAGAAAGAAAAGAAAAGAAAGAAAAGACAGAAAGAAAAGAAAAGAAAGAAAGAAAAGACAGAAAGAAAAGAAAAGAAAAGAAAGAAAGAAAAGAAAAGAAAAAGGAAGAAAGAAAGAAAGAACGAAAGAAAGAAAGCAAAGACAGAAAGAAAGATAGAAAGAAAAGGAAAGGTGAGAAAAGGATATCGTAATATACCTCCCCACAGCTCTCCCCCCTCATCATACTGTCAGCTCTACTTCTTCCTGATACGAATGGCCCCCTAGGACAAAGTCTTCCCCCCAGGACAAAAAAAAAAAAAAGAAAAAGAAAAGAAAAGAGTAAGTATTATGCTGTCTCAAGTGCTAAAGGTTTACATCCATTATGTGTGTAACGATATATACGTTCCTATGAGGTTTATGTTACCTGGAAACGGTGTGTGTGTGTGTGTGTGTGTGTGTGTGTGTGTGTGGTGTGTGCGT
Source organism: Rapana venosa (assembly GCA_028751875.1). NCBI lineage: Eukaryota > Metazoa > Mollusca > Gastropoda > Neogastropoda > Muricidae > Rapana > Rapana venosa. Next base: position 14,672,137 of record CM054166.1, read on the forward strand.
GTGTGCGTGCGTGTGTGTGCGTGCGTGCGTGTGCATGTGTGTGTGTGCGTGCGTTCGTGTGCGTGCGTGTGTGTGTGTGTGTGTGTGTGTGTGTGAAAAGAGAGAGAGAGAGAGTGAGAGAGAGAGAGTGTGTGAGTGTGTGTGTGTGTGGTGTGTGTGTGTGTATGTGTGTGTGTGTGTGTGTGTGTGTGTGTGTGTGTGTGTGTGTGTGTGTGTGTGTGTGTGTCTGTCTGTACCTTTTGAATAAACAATAGTGTTCTTTTTTTAAAAAAAATTTACACCTAGTCCCAATATGCATGCAGTTTTATAAATGTTGTCACCCGTTCCCACTGGTACTCAATGGCCTACTCTTCCGAAACGCGGAACGAGTTCTAACGTGATCGTGAGCAAGAACGTATGTTCACACACAGCACCTCAGTTTATAGTCTCCTCCGAAGGACTTTCGGGGGAGAGTGGAGTCACCACTGATGTTAACTCCAGGGGGGAAAAAAAATCCCCTTGAACGGGCGATTTGGTGGTTTGAACCTGGGCTCGAACCCAGGTCGTCTGACCACGAACGCAACGCACTAACCACCACACAGAGAGAGAGAGAGAGAGAGAGGGGGGGGGGGGGGGAGAACGAGAGAGAGAGACAGAGACAGAGAGAACTCTGAACTCTGAACAGGTTTAATGTACATTGGCCTTTGGCCACAATACATACAGTGGGCAAGGCAAAAAGGCAAGTGAAGGAAACGAAATGCAAAAAGAGATCGTCACATTTTCCATCTAAACCATGAGAGACACAGAGAGAGAGACAGAGATTTTGAAGTATATCAGTGATGATTTCTAATGAAGGACGCATCACACATACTTGAAAATACTTTTTGTTGTTGTTGATTTTATAAAATTGCATGTCTCAGGCAATGGACACGTGACTTGGATCTTGCACACCAAGAAGCTCTCAAAAACGCTTACTACAACACAACACAACACAATACAACACAACACAACAGAATACGACATAATAAAGAAAACCCGACAAACACCACACAACGCATCCCAATCGTACAGTTACATTCCCTAGAGGATCTCCAGCCTTAAACTACAAAAAAAAAAATGAAACAGCACCAGGCACAACACAATACCATTAAGCACTATAATTAAACTTTCAAACACACACACACACACACTGCAACACAACACAACACAACACAATGCAACACAATAAACACAACAGATTACACAACATAATAAATGAAACCGCTTTTCGTAAGAGTAGGC
>CM054166.1:14678396-14683396 GCA_028751875.1 Rapana venosa
GAAGGAAACTGGTGACCAGAGCCTTGTAAAGTGATGGTCAGTTGGGAATCTGGGCCAGAAGCCAACGAACTTTGCAGACAGGCTGGGCAGCTGAGGTCAGAGCTGCAACGTGGACGTAATTCTGTCTGCTTGTCTGTCGGCCTTTGTCTTTGTCTCTGTCTGCTTGTCTGTCGGCCTTTGTCTCTGTCTCTGTCTCTGTCGGTCTGTCTTTAAGTCTGTCCCCTGTCTGTCTATCGCCTGTCTGTCTTTCTGTATGTATGTTTGTCTCTATCTGTCTCTGTCGGTTCTGTCTTTAAGTCTGTCTATCGCCTGTCTGTCTGTCTGTATACACGTTTGTCTCTATCTGTCTCTGTCGGTCTGTCTTTAAGTCTGTCTATCGCCTGTCTGTCTGTCTGTATACACGTTTGTCTCTATCTGTCTCTGTCTTTGTCTCTGTTGGTCTGTCTTTAAGTCTGTCATCTGTCTGCCTGCCTCCTTGTCTGTCTGTCTGTATGTATGTTTGTCTCTATCTGTCTTTGTCTCTGTCGGTCTGTCTTTAAGTCTGTCGTCTGTCTGTATGTCTGTATGCATGTTTGTCTCTATCTGTCTCTGTCGGTCTGTCTTTAAGTCTGTCGTCTGTCTGTCTTTCGCCTGTCTGTCTGTGTGTACGTTTGTCTCTATCTGTCTTTGTCTCCGTCTTTAAGTCTGTCGTCTGTCTGTCTTTCGCCTGTCTGTCTGTATGCATGTTTGTCTCTATCTGTCTCTGTTGGTCTGTCTTTAAGTCTGTCGTCTGTCTGCCTGCCTCCCTGTCTGTATGTATGTTTGTCTCTATCTGTCTTTGTCTCTGTCGGTCTGTCTTTAAGTCTGTCGCCTGTCTGTCTGTCGCCTGTCTGTCTGTCTGTATGTATGTTTGTCTCTATCTGTCTTTGTCTCTGTCGGTCTGTCTTTAAGTCTGTCGCTGTCTGTCTGTCGCCTGTCTGTGTCTGTATGTATCTATGTACGTTTGTCTCTATCTGTCTCTGTCTTTGTCTCTGTCAGTCTGTCTTTAAGTCTGTCTATCGCCTGTCTGTCTGTCTGTATATACGTTTGTCTCTATCTGTCTCTGTCTTTGTCTCTGTTGGTCTGTCTTTAAGTCTGTCGCCTGCTGTCTGCCTGCCTCCTGTCTGTCTGTCTGTCTGTATGTTTGTCTCTATCTGTCTCTGTCTCTGTCGGTCTGTCTGTCTTTAAGTCTGTCGTCTGTCTGCCTGCCTGCCTGCCTCCCTGTCTGTCTGTATGTATGTATGTTTGTCTCTATCTGTCTTTGTCTCTGTCGGTCTGTCTTTAAGTCTGTCTACCTGCCTGCCTCCCTGTCTGTCTGTATGTATGTTTGTCTCTATCTGTCTCTGTCTGTGTCTCTGTCGGTCTGTCTTTAAGTCTGTCTGCTGTCTGTCTATCGCCTGCCTGTCTGTATGTATGTGTGTTTGTCTCTATCTGTCTCTGTCTTTGTCTCTGTCGGTCTGTCTTTAAGTCTGTCTGTCTGTCTGCCTGCCTCCTTGTCTGTCTGTCTGTATGTTTGTTTGTCTTTATCTGTCTCTGTCGGTCTGTCTTTAAGTCTGTCTGTCTTTCTGCCTGCCTCCTTGTCTGTCTGTCTGTATGTTTGTTTTGTCTCTATCTGTTCTGTCTTAAGTCTATTTGTCCACCTGCCTCCCTGTCTGTATGTATGTATGTACGTCTCTATCTGTCTCCGTTTTTGTCTCTGTCGGTCTGTCTCTATGTCTGTGTCTGCCTGCCTGTTTCTGTCTTTATTTGTTTGTACTCTTTCTCATTGTATGTCTTGTCTGTCTTCTCTCGATCTGTTTTTTCTCTTTCTGTCTTTCCCTCTGTCTTTGTCTCTCACTCTCTGTCCCCCTCTCTACCTATCTTTAGGTCTCTTTCTGTCTCTCTGTTCCTCTCTCTCTCTCTCTCTCTCTCTCTCTCTCTCTCTCTCTCTCTCTCTCTCTCTCTCCATCAGCAGTATCTCTCAACCCTCTCTGTTTCAGCCTATCTTTCTGTCTCTCTGTCTCTGTCTCTCTGTCTGTCTCTGTCTCTCTCTTGTGAAAACGTTATTCCCATTTTTTCCTATTGTCAGTCAGTCAGTCTTCCTTCTTTCCATCAGGCAGACCAGCCAACAAGCAGAGCGAGTGAAAGAAAAACGAAGGGCGACTCCCTCATTCAGCGGTCAATAGAGTAGTGAAGGACACAGATCAGTCACCCTTTCCCTGTGCTGACCATAACCCTCCCCCCCCCCTTTCTCTGTCTGTCTGTCTGTCTGTCTGTCTGTCTGTCTGTCTTGTCTCTCTCTCTCTCTCTCTCTCTCTCTCTCTCTCTCTCTCTCTCTCTCTCTCTCTCTCTCTCTCGCTGTGCGCGCACAACCTTGGCAAACGCGAAGAGGTGTATAAATAGTGTCGTTAAGTGATCCAGGTCCTAAACTGGTCAGGATCGACAGAGATAAGAACTGCTTCCCTCTAGTCGTGTGGAATGCTGCGTACCGTATTTCACCGTCACCTGTCCCGTAGTCTGATAGACCGTTTGGTGCACCACTGAAGATTTTGCGACCAGCTTCCTCCACTCCTCGCCGCTTTCAGCTTTCCGTAGCAAGACGTTGTTCCACTCAAGGCCAGTCCTCCACTCTCTGATGTTGTCTTCCCATCGTTTTCTCTGTCTGCCTATTCGTCTCCCTCCTTGTACTGTTCCCTGTAGGACAGTCTTGGCCAGTCCAGATGTTCGTGTGATGTGCCTTTACTACTTCAATTTGCGGGGTTGGTTTTTTCTTTCTCATTAAGTCAGGAGCTCTTCCTATGGCCCCAAGGCGTTTTCAATTCTGGATATGTATGGTATGCGTATTGTATTGAATACATACATACATACACACACATATATATACATACATACACACACATAGATAGATACATACACACATAGATACATAGATACATACATACACACATACATACATACATACATACATACATACATACATACATACATACTATATACATACATACACATACATACACACACACACACATACATACATACATACATACATACATACATACATACACACACATACATACATACACACATACACACACACATACATACATACATACACATACATACATACATACACACACACATACACACACACACACACACCACACACAACACACACACACACACACACACACACACACATACATACATACATCACGTTCAGCTTGAACAGTGTCACTACCGACCTCAACATCAACGGTTATCGATATCACCGTAGCTGATACTACATACCAGAATGCTATCACCTTCCTTTCGGGTCAAATTCAACGGATTTTCCGGATAAGATCGGGAGTACCCTTTTCTTTTCAGGTTCACAGTCTCGACTGAGATAGCCTTTATCAATACGTTTGTTGTTACCGCTATTTTGAGACGTATTTACATCTGTGTAGATATCAAAATTGGGGACGGGATAGCTCAGTGGTCGGAGCACTCGCTTTCCCCCAGCCAAGTTAAGCAGCGTCGAGCGTGGTTACCACTTGGATGGGTGACCGTTTGCGCGCCTTGGCTTCAGTACAGTTCCCCCAGTTCACCCAGCTGTAAATGGGTACCTGTCCTCTTTAGGGTCAGGGAAGGTAAAGCAGCGATGGAGAGTAGATGGGCGCCGCCCTCAATATGCTGGCCCTAGAGAAGTGAGGTCTCTGACGCCTCGCTCCCCTACGACCTTATAGGTCAACAACAACAACAACACCAAAGTGATAAGCAGTTTCGAAACAAATTTCTGGCTACCGAGACACGTTTACATCTGTGTTGATATAAAAAAAATTGCTAAGCAGTTAATAACAAAGTTCTTGCTACTTATAGACCGAGTTCGGCACAGTGGAACGGTATACACCAGTTAAGGATCGAAAATTAACAACAACAACAAACACCCCTTCACGACACCCCACCCCTACCCATCCTTTCCTCTCCTCCTCTTCTTCCCCATCTCTCACCATCCATATCTAAAGCTTCCCTGCTCAGGTTACTAATGTTTTGTTTACACTGAATGAAGGATCCCTCTCTCCACCCCCCCTCCACCACCCCCTCCACACACACACACACACCTTCCCCTCAATTCGCCTCCCAACCCTAGGGGCCTATAAAAAAAAGTCTCAAACACAAAGATGGTGGGCGTGTAAGGAGGGGGCACAGAAAGAGAGAGAGAGAAAGAGAGGAGAGGGGAGAGGGGGGGGAGAGAGAGAGAGAGAGAGAGAGGAGAAAAGGAGAGAGAGAGAGTGAGGAGAGAGATGAGAGAGAGAGAGAGAGAGAGAGAGAGAGAGGAGAAACAGACGGACAGACAGGACAGAGAAGAGATGGATGTGAATGTAGCGCGAAGGGATCAACAAAACCATATAGGGAAACGGACAGCTATTTTTTGACATTCTTGTCACCCACCACCCCCCAGCCCCCAGCTACCCCACTCCCCCCCCCCTCCCTCCCTAATCCCCCTACCCCCCCCTCCCCCTCCCCAAAAAAGGATCCCGCCCCTTCTTCCTCTTTTTCCTTCCCCTTTTTTTTTCTCTTCCTTTTCCAAGTCCCGAAGTGATCCCTTTCCCCCTTGACCCCCATATTTTCACCAAGGCCTGTTCCCTTGGGCCGTTTGTTGTGTCTATGTCTGTCCCTCGGTTTCTGTTGTTTTCGTTCGTATCTCTCTCTTCTTCCCCTCTCTCTCTCTCTCCCTTTCTCTCTCTACACACACACACACACCCACCCACACACCCAACACCCCCACACACACACCACACACAAAAACCTCACACCAACCACACACACACACAACCACACCCCAAAAAACCACTCACCCCCAAACACAATGTTGTGCCCTCGGTTGATTCCCCCCTTTCTGAAGCAAGCAGGGGAGGATGAAATAGTTTTTTTGTTTGCTGTCAGTATTGGGATGTTAGGAAAAATTACTTTCCCCGAAAAATTTATTGTTTCCCTAATTTATTTAAAAATTTTTTTATTTG
>CM054166.1:14688396-14694247 GCA_028751875.1 Rapana venosa
ATTTTGAGACAGCAAGTAGAACGACGGGGAAAAAAGACTGAATTTTGAGACAGCAAGTAGAACGACGGGAAAAAAGACTGAATTTTGAGACAGTAAGTAGAACGACGGGGAAAAAGACTGAATTTTGAGACAGCAAGTAGAACGACGGGAAAAAAGATTGAATTTTGGAGACAGTAAGTAGAACGACAGGAAAAAAGACTGAATTTTGAGACAGCAAGTAGAACGACGGGAAAAAGACTGAATTTTGAGATAGTAAGTAGAACGACGGGGAAAAAGACTGAATTTTGAGACAGCAAGTAGAACGACGGGGGAAAAAGACTGAATTTTGAGACAGCAAGTAGAACGACGGGGGAAAAGATGAATTTTGAGACAGCAAGTAGAACGACGGGAAAAAGAGACTGAATTTTGAGACAGCAAGTAGAACGACGGGAAAAAAGACTGAATTTTGAGACAGCAAGTAGAACGACGGGAAAAAAGACTGAATTTTGAGACAGTAAGTAGAACGACGGGGAAAAAGACTGAATTTTGAGACAGTAAGTAGAACGACGGGGAAAGACAGAGAAGACAGAGGGGAAAACGGGATTCTTCTTCTTCTTTGTCGACGTGGAACGCTCACACAGCAAGTATTACTGTCTGTCATAATGAGCGAAAATGCGTTGCCCTGCCGTTAGGCGCCTGACAAATCAGGCCCAGCGCACCCGACTTCGGTATGTGAGAGAATTGTTATCTTGTAAATCTTTCCGGACAAAAGGACAGGAGAATGGTGACCAAGAAAGCAGAATATAGACAAGAAGGAGGTGACAGGAAGAAAATGAGGAAGGCAGAAACAAAGAGAGAGATAGAAAAGAGGGAATTCCTAGCACAGAGTTTCCAGAAGGTGGGGATGCTATTCATACTGACAGGCCCCTGGCATCCCCGCGGGGGAATACAAGATTTTAAAACAGTGGAAAGATGAGGGAAAAAAACAGGCAGAAGAAAGAGAAAGGAGGGAAAAGACGAAATTTTGAGAAAGAAGTAAGATAAGAAAAGAGGACTTTTGGCAGAAAAAAGATGAGGAAAAGACAGGATTGTGGGTCAGAAGACAGACAGGAAATGACAGGATTGTGGGCCAGAAGGAGAAGAACAACACCAACTCTCTCCATCGCCACCTCTTGGCCCAGGCCAAAAGCTGTGTCAGTTATTGATGTCAGCTAATTGCCAAGGCCTACATTAAAATGTTGTTATGTTTAAAATGTTGTGTTGAGATTGCCTTCAGCTATGACAAGCTCTTAACATAACAACCTGCACTCTCCTTATAAGGAGAAAAAATCCTCTGAAGTCGGAGTATGGCTGCCTATGAGGCGAGGTACTTGAAAAGAGTCATACACGCAAACTTCTCACCCGGTGTACTTCCTATCTCACAGTGATTCCCAGGTGGGATGAGTGAGGCAGAGTGCATGTTCTGGGTGACCCCCAGGGTGTAAAGCTGGGGAACGCACAACAACAACATCCATCGCCACTGTCGTCGGTAGGAGAAGACAGTTTTCTTGTACGCACTGTCAATTTTTTTTTTCGTTTTAGAAAAAAGTTCTAAATCCAGTACTAATCATTACTCATGATACTGACTTATGAACCTTTACAAAAGGTGGTCTAAAAACAATATCAAGAAAAGTTGTTATGGGTGGTTGGTAAGCGTTTTCCAGCTGAACACCCAGGGGAGAACTTACCCCGAGTATGATGTACCTTGCCTTCACGCCTCATCGTCATCCTCATCCTCATCATCCTTCATCACACCTGGGAATCACTATGAGACCACGAGAAGGCCCTGTACTGGATGAGACGATGGGAAGTTCGCGTGCATCTGTGTGTGTGTGTGATGTGTGTGTGTGTGTGTGTGTGTGTGTGTGTGTGTGTGTGTGTTTTGGGTTTTGGGGGTGTGGTTTTTGTGTTTTGCGTGGGGCGCGTGTGTAGTGTGAGGGGTTTGTTGTGTGTGAGTGATGTGTGTGTGAAAACAGAGAGAGAGAGAGAGTAAAATGATGGGGTGGGGTGGTGAAAAAGAGAGAGAGAGAGAAAAGAGAGGGGAGAGGGGAGAGGGGAGAGAGGGAGAGGGGAAAAGAGAGAGAGAGAAGAGTGTGGTGTGGTGTGTGTGTGTGTGGTGTGTGTTTTGTGTGGTGTGTGTTTTGGTGTGTGTGTGTGGTGTTTTGTTTTTGGGTGTGTGGGGGTTTTAAAATTAATGTGGGTTTGTGTGTGGTGTGTGTGGTGAAGAGAGAGAAAAGAGTAAATTTTGGTTTTTTGAAGTGTGTATGGTGCGGGGCGGGGTCCGGTTTTAGCAATTTTAAACCGTTCTACTTTTAAGCCCCCCCCCCCCCTTTTACCCCTCCCCCCTTTCCCGCTCTCCTTTTAGGGAAAAGTTGAAAATTAATGTTTTGCGATTTAGAAATTTGTTAGAATCCGTTAAAAAAAAATAACTTACTTTTGTTAAAATAAAACGAACAAACAAACCAACAAAAAAGGACCCGTAATCTTTTAAAAATATTTATGATAAAGGGAAAATACCAGAAAAAAATTTCTTTTCAAAACCAAACCGAACAAAATAAATTTAAAAGGGGGGAAAAAATCAGTAAATATAGGGTTTGGGAAACAGGGATGTAAAAAGTGTTTTAATTTTGTGTGTGTTTTTTGTGTGGGCGCGCGCGTGCGTTTTGCTGTGTGTGTGTGTTGAGTGTGTGTGTTTGTGTGTGCGTGTGGGGTGTGTTGTGTGTTGTGGCGTGCGGGGCGTGCGTGCGTTTCGTTTCTGTGTTTTGTGTGGTGTAAAGAAGGAAAGGGGGGAAAAAAGGAAAGTAAAAAAGTATAAACCCTGCTCTCTTGTGACCAATTTTTTTTTAATGATGAAAATAAACACTTATTTCTGCTGAAAAGGGGCAAGGTTACCTTTTTTTAAAACTAATTTTTCACCATGGCTTTCAATTGGAGAGAGAAAGATAGTGGGGTCAATGCAACAAAAACTGGGTTGGCAAACCCTTTAGGCGTAAATGTGCAGCAATTTCTGATGACTGTCAGCATTTTTCTGTGGCGTGAGCACGTGCGTTCGTGGGTGCATGCTGGCGTCTTTTGGGGTGTGGGGTGTGTGTGGTGTGTGTGTGTGTGTGTGTGTTGTGTTGGGGGGGTTTGGGGGGGTGGGGGGGGGGTTGGATTGCATATTTTGTGTGTGTGTGGTGGTGTGTTGGTGTGTGTGTTGTTGTTTTGTTTGTGGGGATGTGCATGTGTGTTTTTGTGTTTGCCCCTTGTGTATTTTATAAAAAAAGTATGGTGTTTTGTGTTAGTTTGTATTAGTAAGGTGTGTGTGTGTTTCGTGTGCTTTTATGTGTACTCTTGTGTATGTAATATTATATGGGTTTAGTGTCAAATGGGTAGTTAGTAAGTGGTGTTTTTGTGTGTGTGTGTGTGTGTGTGTGTGTGTGTGTTGTGGTGTGTGTGTGTGTGTGTGTTGTGTGTGTGGGGCTTTGTGTAAAAAGTATGCGTTTTTGGGATCAGGTAGTTAGTGAGTGAGTGTGTTGGGGTGTGTGTGTGGGTGTGTTTTGTGGTGTGGGGTGTGGTGTGGTGTGGTGTGTCTGGTTTGTTTTTGTGTGTGCTCTTGTGTATATATGTATGCGTGTTGTAAACATGGAGTTAGTGAGTGTGTGTGTGTTTTGTGTGTGTTTGTGTGTGTGTGGTTTTGTGTGTGTGTGTGGGGTGTGTGTGCTCTTGTGTAAATTTTGTATGCGTGTTGTAACAGTGGGAGTTTTAAAGATGGTTTTGTGGTGTGTGGTGTGTGTGTGTGTTTTGTGTGTGTGTTTTTTTGTGTGTGTTTTTTTTGGGGTTTTGTGTTGTGCTGTTTTTTAATATATATATGTATGGGGTGTTTTATCAGGTTTTTAGTTAAAGAGTGTGTGTGTGTGTAAGTGTGGGTGTGTGGCTTTTTGTGTTATATATATGTATGCGTTTGTATCAAATGGTAGTTAGTGTGTGTGTGGTGTGTGTGGTTTTGGTGTGGTGTTTGTTGGTGTGTGTGTGGGTGGTTTTGTTTATAAATTTGTGAAAAAAATGTAAAAGGTGTTAGTGTCAGGGTAGTTAGTTGGTTAGTTTGTTAGGGGTATGTTTGTGGGGCGCGCGCTAGCGTGCCGGGGCGTGCGTGTGGTTTGATAATGTCTTTTGCTAAAGGGGCCCAGTCACTGATCCCATAAAGGAGGGAAAAGGAGGGGGCCTTTTGGGAGAAGTGAAGAAGAAGAAGGACCACTCCCACACAACAATGAAGAAAAAAGGGTCCCCGGGGAATTTAGAGGGGGAAGGGGGGAGGACAACCTGGGGGGGGGGGGGGGGGGGGGGGGGGGGGGGGGGGGGGGGGGGGGGGGGGGGGGGGGGGGGGGGGGGGAGGCGGGGCATCAAGATGAACACTAAAACAGTGAAACTATTTAAACTGTTATTTGCTTTGGGGGAAAAAGAGATGGAGATGGGGAGAAGGGAAGGGGGGGGGGGGGTGAAGGAGGAAGAGAGCGGAGAGGGAGATATCTATATATATATAATATTTAAAAAAAAAAAAAGAAAAGGGGAAAGGGAAAAAAGAGAGTGGAACAGACAGCCAAGTGACAGATGCAGAGACAGAGAGAAAGGAAAAGAAAACCCGGGAAACTTAGCTGGAATCTGGAGGATGTATTCAAACCCTAGCTAAAGACACCCGTCTATTTCTTTTTTTTTTTTCCAACCACGGGAAAAAAATCTCGTTCCTTTTTCAATCATGGATAAGCAAACTTATGGCAATACCTGTGACATCCCCTGGAAGAGGGGGGGGGGGAAGGGGGGGGGAGGGGGAGAGGGGGGGGGGGAAGGGGAAGGACAGAGACACGAGCACAGACAGAATCCGGCACAGAAAAGACAGAATCAGTGACACGAGAAAGACAGAATCGGTGACACAATCGCAGACAGAATCAGCGACACAACCACAGACAGAATCGGCGACACAAGCACAGACAGAATCGGCGACACAAGCACAGACAGAACCGGTGACACAATCACAGACAGAATCATCGATACAAGCACAGACAGAATCAGTGACACGAGCAAGACAGAATCGGGACACAAGCACAACAGAATCGGCGACACGGTCACAGACAGAAAACGGGACACAACACAGACAGAATCGGGACCAACAAAGACAGAATCAGTGACACAAACACAGGACAAATCAAATGACACAACACAGACAGAATCCCAAAACACAATCACAGAGAAATGTGACACAACACAGACAGAATCGGGAACAACAAAGACAGAATCGGCGAACACAATCACAGACAGAATCGGCGACGCAAAAGCACAGACAAATCGGCGACACAGCACAGAAGAAACGGACACAAAGCAAAGACAGAATCGCGACACAAAACAGACAGAATCGGCACACCAAGCACAGACAGAATCGCGACACAAAACAGACAGAATCGGTGACACAAGCAATAGAGAAAACAGCGACGCAAAATAGAATCGTGGAAGCCGTAACAGAATAGACATGGAACACAGAATGAGAGACAAAAGCATAGACAGAATCAGCGACACAAGCATGAACATTTGCTTTGTTGCTTTACAAGGTTCAGTGCTCTATACATTCCATATATTGTCATTATTATTATAATCATTATTATTATCATCATCATCATCATTATTATCATCATTATTATTATCATTATTATTTAGAATCAACGACACATACAGTGTATACAGAAGCAGAGAGGGACAGAGTCATCAGAAACTTCTCGCCACTGCGTCCACACACCACACACACACACCACACACACACACACACACAACAAAAAGACACACAACGCACCCACACACAAAT
>CM054166.1:14694747-14697247 GCA_028751875.1 Rapana venosa
GTTAAAAAAATTTTTCCAAAGTATTTTATCCTTTTCTTAAACCCGGGTCAAACCGGGGGGGTCAGATTGGGAAAGGCATTTCTCCACTGGCTATGAGGAGAAGGATAGTGAGAGAGAGAGAGAGAGAGAGGAGAGGAGAGAGAGAGAGAGAGAGGAGAGATGTAATTTGATTGGTTAGTGGTAATGAGGTTTGTGCATATCGTTGCTTTAATAGCAGATATTATTGTTAATGTAAAAAGAAAGTGTTTTTCTGTTCAGATAATTATATGATGATAATTGTTTTGCTAATGGTTCATTTGTTCCCGGTGTCTGTGCGCTCATGTTGTTTTCTGTATCTTCCTGTTTAAATTTTTTTTCCTAACAATATATTTGGTTTTGCTTGTTGTCTGTTCGTCTGCCTGCCTGTCTGTTTCTCTTTGTTTCTGTCAGTGTGTTGTGTGTGTTGTGTGTGTGTGTGTGTGTGTGTGTGTGTGTGTGTGTTGTGGTGTGTGTGTTTATGTGTGTCTCTAAGTGTGTCTAAGTGTTAGTTCTTCAGTTTAACGTCCTTCCACCAAAAAATGATATTAGACGGTTAAGTGTGTGTGTGTGTGTGTATGCACACGTGCGTGCGTGTATGTGTGTGCATATATGAGTGTGTGTGTGTATGTGCGTGCGTGCGTGTGTGAGTGTGTGTGAATGAGTGAGAGAGTGTGAGTATATGAGTGAAATTGTGTGTGAGGGTGTGTGTGTGTGGTGTGTGTGTGTGTGTGTGTGTGTGTGTGTGTGTGTGTGTGTGTGTGTGTGCTCGCGCGCGTGTGTATGTGTAAATATATCAGAGAAATTGTGTTATGTATGTGTGTTCCTGTTTGTGTGTGTGAGTGTGTGCGTGTATATGTGCGTGGAGTGCATGCGTGCGTGTGTGTTATGTATGTATATATGTGTGTTTGTGTGTGTGTGCATGTGTGTGTGTGTTGTGTGTGTGTGTGTGTGCGCGCGCTTATTTGTTTGCGTGTGAGCATGCGAGCATGTGTGGGGATCTTGTGTGTCTGTGTGTGTGTGTTTTGTGTGTGTGTGTGTGTGTGTGTGTGTGTGTGTGTGTGTGTGTGTTAAAAGTGTGTGTGTGTGTGTAGTTAGGTCACTCTGTGTGTGTGTGTGTGTGTGTGACTCTCTGTCTCACTGTGTGTGTGTGTGTGTGTCTCTGTGTGTGTTGTGTGTGTGTGTGTCTATGTGTGTCTAATGTGTGTGTGTCTGAAGTGTGTGTCGGTATGTTCATTCTCTCTGTCTCTCTTTTCTCTCTGTTGAACTTTCTCTGAACAGACTTTTTTCTTTCTTTCGCCCTCACCCTTCCCCCCGCCCCCAATACCCCCCCCCCCCCCCCCCCCCACACCCACTCCTCTCCCTCCGTCACCCCTCCCCCCCCCCCCCGCCTCTCCATCCTCTCTCTCTTTCTCATCTGCTTAGAAACTGCATTCTTAGTCAGGTCAATACTACCTTTGAACCATTCAGGTTACGTACCTGTGATTTGACGTGACTCACGTGTGACTAATTAATTCCAAACACGTGACTGGAATTTCGCTGGAAGCAATGACCGTTGTTGATTTCCCATGAATGTCGTTTCTAAGACAGTCATCTTTTTGGTTGTTGTTGTTGTTGTTGTTTGGTTGTTGTTGTTGTTGTTGTTGTTTGTGCTCAGTCAGGTCTTTTTTGTTTTTCTTCCCCCCCTTGTCTCTCCTATTGTATTGTGTTATTGTATTGTGTTGTTGTATTGTGTTGTGTTGTGTTGTGTTGTATTGTGTTGTATTGTTTGTTTTTCCATGTTGGGTGTTTTGTTGTTGACTTGATCACATTCTTTTGCTGACAGGGAATGGTTTGAATGAGTGTGTCTTCTCTTTGTTTTTCTTCCTATTGTGTTTTCCTGTCTGTCTGTCGCTGTGTCTGTCTGTCTGTCTGTTGGTGTCTCTGTCTGTCTCTGTCTGTCTGTTGTGTCTCTCTCTGTCTGTCTCTGTCTGTCGTTGTGTCCTTTCTGCCTGTCTGTCTGTCTGTCTGTTGTGTCTCTCTGTGTCTCTGTCTGTCTCTATTTGTCGCTGTGTCTTTCTGTCTGTCTGTCTGCTCTGTCTCTCTGTTTGTCTCTGTCTGTCTGTCTCTGTGTCTGTTGCTGTGTCTGTCTGTCTGTCTGTCTGTTTGTCTCTGCCTGCCTGTCTGTCTGCCTGTCTGTCTCTCTCTCTCTCTGTGTCTCTGTCTGTTTGTCTGTCTGTCCGTCTGCCTGTCTGTCTGTCTGTCTCTTCTGTCTGTCTCTGTCTGTCTCTCTCGCTCTCTCATCTCCCCGTGTTGTCGTCATCATCATTATTGTTATTCTTATTCTTCTTATTATTAATACTATAGTAGTTGTAGTAGTAGTAGTAGTAGTTGTAGTAGTAGTAGTAGTAATAGTAGTAAATGGATGGCTTGATGAAAAAAGCAACTTTTATTTCGAGGATAATGGAATAAGGACTTGTGTGCTGTTTACATCCAGTCCCCGTGT
>CM054166.1:14702247-14712821 GCA_028751875.1 Rapana venosa
TCTGTGCTACAAAGTTTCCGTGTTGTAGCACCTCCTTTTGTTTCTGCCTTTCCTCTTACCTCCCTACCTCACCCCCCCCCCCCCCCCCCCTCCCGCTTCTCTCTCTCTGTCTGTCTCTCTGTCTGTCTGTCTGTCTCTCTCTGTCTGTCTCTCTGTCTGTCTGTCTCTCTCTGTCTCTGTCTCTCTCTGTCTGCCTCTCTTTTATGCTTAATATTTTTCTCTGCCTCCCCAGCGCTATCGTATTTTTTTTTCTTTCAAGCAAATGTGATTTTCTTATGAACCTTTCTCTAATTTTTAAAAATTTATTTAGTTAAAAAAAATTATTTTAGTTAGGTATCTGTTTTTTGTGTTTTTTTGTGCTTTTGATTTCACTTTTGTTTTCTTTCTTGAAAATTTATGTTTCTTTCTTTCTTCTTTTTTCTTCTTTCTTTCTCCGTTATAGTCATTGTTGCAATTTCTTTTCTCTTTCTTTCTTTCTTTTCTTTCAATCTTTTCCGCCACCCGGATAATATTACATCATCGAGTCTTATTATTCCTTCTTTCATGCCTTTTGTGCTCTCTCCCCTCTCCTCCAGCCCCTGTCCCCACTACCCCCCTCCTCCCTCCCCATTATCCTTGCCCCCCCCCCCCCCCCCCCCCCCCCCCCCCACTCACTTGTTTCAGGATCAGACAGATCCGTTACCGCATCACCCCACCTTCGCACCATGACGACTCAGGAAGAGATTTGTGTGTTTTCACCGGTGCCTGGTCACCTGAAAAATCTGACCCCCCCGGGATAATTTTAGACAAACTAGATGTACATTGTGTGTGTGGTTGTGTGGTTGTGTGTATGCGTGTGTGTGCGTGTGTGTGAGTGCGCGCGCGCGCGTGTGGGGGTGGGGGTGGAGGATTTAACGTGTTGATTATGGTTGATTATCCATTCCGAAGACAGCTTTGATGATTTTGTTTGAAGACGTTTCGGATTGCTTAATTGTCGTCAGCTATAAATGTGATTTTTATCAGTGCCCGGGTACTGAATCTGTCAAACGAGACGATAAACTAAGGTCCCGTGTGCAGCTCGCGTTTAGCGCACGTAAAAGAACCCACAGCAACACAGTCCTTCGGATGAGACTATAAACCAAGGCCCCGTGTGCGAACGCACGCAGAACATCTTGCGCACACGTTACATCCTGTTCCGCTTTTCGTAAGAGTAGGCCATTGTGTGCCGGTGGGAACAGATGACACCATTTACAAAAAACCACATACACACGGGGACTGGATGTAAAAAAGTACACGAGTGCTTATTCCATTATCCTCGATACAAAGAATAAAATAAATAAAATAAAGAGAGAGAGAGGGAGAGAGAAAGAGAGAGAGAGAGAAGAGAGAGAGAGACGAGAAGATGAGAGAGAGAGAGAGAGAAGAGAGAGGGGTTGTCCCATGGGAAAAATTCTGTTGAAAAAGAAAGCGACTCTTTTTGTCTCTACATCTTACGTGAGCAAGGGTATGCAAGTAAAAACACCCCAGGGGGGATACTATTTCATGGGAGTGGGGTGGGGGTGGTGGTGGATCTTAATGCAACACCGCCTCACCCACCTTCCTTTCTTTTACTAACAAGCAATAAACGTAAGAAGGGAAGGGGTGGGGGGATGGAGAGAGGGGGGGGGGGGGGGGGGCTTTGGTGTTTGCCAAACACCATAGTAAATCAGTTTTTAACCAAAATTTGACAGCCCGACCAAAAAAGGATTGTTTAGTTTTTTTTCCCCCCCTCTCTCTTGTGGGTTTAGGGTTTGTGCTGTTTGTGGGGGGGGGGGGGGGGGGGGCGAAGGATGGAGTTTTGGGTGCCCTGGTTTTGTGTGAGAGAGAGAGGAAAATTTTTATTTTTTTTAAAAATTTTTTTATAAACCCAGGATAATGGAAAAAAGTTTATTTTGGGTTTTTTTGGGTTTTTTTGGTTTTTTTAAAAATAATTTTATGGGAAATTTTTATAGGCTGAATCTTGTAAAAAAAAAAAACAAAACGAAGGCATCTAGTCCCCCTTATATGCGGTTTTTTAAAATTTTTGTTTATTGTTCCCCCGGCGCCCCAGTGGGCCCACTTTACGAAAAAACGGAAAAGGATTTAAGGTGCGTAAGATGTTTCTGCGTGCGTTCGAAACGGGGGCCTCCCCCGGGTTTTTTGTTCATCCGAAAAACTTTTGGGGGGGAGTTTGGGGTTGCACTGTTTTTAACCAGAGGAAAATTTTTCCCCCCCCCGAAAGGGAAAACGAACCCGGGTCGTCAGATTGCGAGTACATTTTTGGCCCCTGGGTGTGTGGAGGGTGTAAGTGGGGGTGCGGGGGGGGGGGGGGGGGGGGGGGGGGGGGGGGGGGGGGTGTTTTGGAAGGGGGGGGGGGTGCGAGTTTGGGGTTGTTTCGTGCCCCACGTTGCCGGGGTTTTCCCATCAGACTTAATTTTTTGAAGGGTGCATAGATTTAAAATTTCCCTTTTGGTTGTTTTCTTGGGTGTTATCAAGTTTGGGGTTTTGTGACAACCCCTGATTCCTTTTTTGTTGTTGTTGTTGGGTTTTTTGTTGTTTTCGTTCCTTTGGCCCGAGTTTGGAGGTTCATGAATGGTAAGAATTGTGGGTATGCCACCGTTTTTTTTGCATCCCCCCCCCCCCCCCCCCCCCCGTATCCCCACCCCCACCCCCCTTTAAGGGAGTCGATTCGGGCTTCGGGGATGATGTTAAATACGATCCCGTACGCATGGGGTTCTCTCTCTCTCTCTCCCCCTCTTCTCTCTTCTCTCTTTCTCTCTCTCTCTTTTCTCTCTCTCTCTTCTTCTCTTTTGTAAAAAAATTTTTTTTCATCCTTCCCACCCGGTTTCCAAATGGCCTATTTCCGGAAAAGGCCCCGAAAAGAGTTTTAATATACTACTTTGATGATAATGATGATGATGTAACAAAACAATAATAATAATAATAATAATAATAATAATAATTTAAATTTAAAAGTAGTAAAAATAATAATACTGGGGGGTTTTTACGCGCTATATTTGCCCCTTTTTTTTATCCTAGTCTTTCCCCCAGTTTTAGTTAAAAAGGGAAAAAGTTTTTTTCAAATTCAAATGCAAACAACCACACGCGCACAATTTAAGTTTTTACAAAAAAAATTTTAAACACCACGGCCCCCCCCCCCCCCCCCCCCCCCCCCCCCCCCCCCCTTCCCCCGCACAAAAAGGTTGTAACGTGTGCGTAGGATGTTCTGTGTCCAAATTTGCACCGGGGGCCTTTTGGGTTTTAAATCTCCTCATCAGAAGGGGGTTCAGGGGTTTGGGGGCCCTCGCTTTCCCCCAGCCCAAGTTTTTAAAAGGGGTTTGGGGCGTGGTTTTCCAGTTTGGGTGGGTGACCGGGTTTTTGGCCTTGGCTTCCCGTACGTTCCCCAGTTCACCCAAAGGTTTTAAAAGGGTACCTGCCCTCTTTAGGGTCAGGGAAGGTAAAGCAGCGATGGAGAGGAGATGGGCGCCGCCCTCAATATGCTGGCCCTAGAGAAGTGAGGTCTCTGACGCCTCGCTCCCCTACGACCTTATAGGTTATGGGACTCCTTTACCTTTACCATCAGAAGGGCTTTAGCGGGTAGTAGTAGAGTCGGCACTGATGCTCACTTCGAGGGAGAAATCCTCTTTGAATGCCTACAGATCTAATTAGGAAGACAAAGGAATTATTCAAAAGAACGAATAATTAATTTTTTAATTTATAATGTTATGCGAATGAGAGAGGTATCGAGTTTTGTTTCGAGTTTTGTTGCCCAGATGTTAAATAAAAAGTATTTTATTTTTAGATTTGAGGCCAACAAATGTGTTTCATAAAACACAGCCTAGTCGAATCTATGCTTGTTATCTATCATTCGTGCAGTCAAGAAACAAACAATCTGTTGGGTCAAAATTTTCAATGTGTATTACATTGTTAAAACAACCCAACCACTTTTAGATCTATATGCTAGTCGTACTTAGTATCTTTTTAAATGTCTAATTTTTAATTTTTATTTTATTTTATAATGGTGAGTTCGAATTTGGTTTACGATAATATGTTGAAAGACTATATTCTGTGTAAAGTATTTTGAATCTAAATAATAACGTTGTCCACGATGTCTTTAACAAAGGAATTAAATAGAATTGAATTGAATTGAAATGTGTGTGTAAGTGTGTGTGTGTGAGGGAGGAGAGAGAGAGAGAGAGAGATGAGAGGAGAGAGAGAGAGAGAGAGCGCGCGCGCGCGCGCGGGCATCAGAATCGAAGGGAAGTAAGAGACATTTTCAATTCGTGAACTTCTTCAAAGATTACCCCCCCTTATAAACCCACACGCATTTCTGGTATTTTTGGCTGTTTGTAACAAAATTATCTTTCTGAATTTGAAAAAAAGTAGAAACGTTGAGAGAGAGAGGAGGAGAGAGAGAGGAGAAGGATGGAGGAGATGAGAGAGAGAGAGAGTGAGAGAGGAGAGGAGAGAAAAGGAAAAGACCAACTCTTTCCTGGAGACATTCTTTTCCTGGACTTCTTTTTTTTGGGAAAATCTTAATGCAGTTATGTTCAGAGATCACCCTGACATCTTCTTCTTCTTTTCTTCTTCTTCTTCTTCGAACCCTCAGACAGCAACTATTGTTGTCTTGTCATATGAGCGAAAATACGTCGCACTGCCGTTAAGCGCCTGACAAGTCAGGCCCGGCGCATCCGACTTCGGCACAAGAGAGAATTGTTACCTTTTAAGTCTTTCTGGGGAAAAAAAAAAGAGGCAGGAGAATGGACCAAGAAAGCAGAAACTAGACAAGGAGGAGGTGACAGGAAGTAAAAGGAACAAGGCAGAAACAAAGAGAGGGATAGAGAAGAGGAAATTCCTAGCCCAAAATTTCCAGTAGGTGGGGATGCTGTTTATACTGACAGGCCCCCTGGCATCCCTCACAGGGGGAGCTCTCTTATCTCATCGCTTGGGGGAGGGGGGGGGGGGGGGGGATTTTTTTAACTATGGGAAAATACTCTTATTGTGCATCACTGATAGTTTTGCGTTTGTTCTCTCCCTTGGTTTGGTCTTGCCCTTTTTTTTTTTTTTCTTGACTGCACAGAAAATGATCCAATGAATCAATCGATGATGTTTGATACGCAAAGTTAAAGTGTTTAGGCCAAACCTAGTCTTACGATCTATCCATGTAAACATAAATTATAAAACCAACACGGACACACACACACGCACGGCACGCACACTTTACTCTCTCTCTTTTCTCTCTTTTCTCTCTCTCTCTCTCTCTCTCTCTCTCTCTCTCTCTTCTTCCTCTCTCTCTCTCTCTCTTTCTTTCTTTCTTTCTTTATGTCAAGTCTTGTTTGTCAGTCAGTTTTCGGTCTCTGTCTTTTTCTCTGTTTCTCTTGTTTGTCAGTCGGTCTCTCTGTCTCTGTCTCTATCTTTCTCTGTCTGTCTGTCTGTCTGTCTATCCCTCCCTCCCCCCTTCCATCTCTCTGTTTTGTGAATGTTTATTTGTTTCTGTCTGTCTCTGTCTGTCTGTCTCTCAGTCTCTGTGTCGTATTTCTCTGTTGTCTGTGTCTGTTTGTTCGTCTCTATCTGTCTGTCTGTCTGTCCCTCCCTCTTTCCCCTCTCTCTGTGTGAATGTTTATTTGTTTTGTTTTGTATTTCTCTGTCTGTCAGTCTCTGCCTGCCTGTCTGTCTGTATGTATGTCTATCTCTGTCTGTCTGTCTGTTGTCTGTCTGCCTCTCTCTCTCTCTTTTCCGTGTGCAGTGAAACGTGTAATTTTTCAGTTAACGACTATGTTAATAACAATTTATAGCTTTGCAAACCATGGATGGCTCAAGGAAAAACTTGGTATTTTTAAATTATTCACGTGTCACCTTGTCCGTGTCTCTCAGTTTCATTTGATCAGTATTGTTAATTTTTGCTTATATATATATAATATTATATATATATATATATATTTATATATATATATTTTATATTATATATATATATATGAAAACAATAAAAACACACCCTAAGACTAGAAAGAAAAATGACCTAAGTTACTTGAAAAGTAAAAAAAAATAAAACGATTGGAACGCACGCCATAGTCTTTCTTTCTTTTTACTTTTTTCTTTTATATCGAGGATAATGGAATAAGCATCATGTGCTTTTTACATCCAGTCCCTGCGTGTATGCGGTTTTGTAAATTCTGTCATTGTTCCACCGGCACACAATGGCCTATCTTACGAAAAGCAGAACAGGATTTAACTTTGTGCGCAAGATGTCCAGCGTGCGTTCGCACAGGGGCCTGGGTTTTATAGTCTCATCCGAAGGACTTTTGGGAGAGTGGAGTGTGCATGATGTGAACTCCAGGGGAAAAATATCCCCTTGAACGGAAATCGAACCGGGTGGTTAATAATGTTCGATTCAATCCTTGGGTCCCTGAAGTGTGGGTTCGATCTCGACCCCGGCGTGTGATGAATTAAGGGGTGGGGATTTTAAAAAAAAAAGATTTACAGGTCATTTTTCAAGCGCAGACCTGCCCAGTGCCTTAA
The DNA here is from genome assembly GCA_028751875.1 of Rapana venosa. NCBI lineage: Eukaryota > Metazoa > Mollusca > Gastropoda > Neogastropoda > Muricidae > Rapana > Rapana venosa. The sequence continues at coordinate 14,708,764 of CM054166.1, forward strand.
TTCCCTTTCGTGTGTGTGTGGGGTGTGTGGTGTGTGTGTGTGTGGGGCAGAAGATTTAAACAGGCATGTTAAAAGGTGGTAAAGGAGTCCCCATAACCTATAAGGTCGTAGGGGGGCGAGGCATCAGAGACCTCACTTCTCTAGGGCCGATATTGAGGGCGGCGCCCATCTCCTCTCCCCCGCCCCTTTACCTTCCGTGACCTAAAGAGGGCAGGTACCCATTTACAGCTGGGTGAACTGGGGGAAAATGTACTGAAGTCAAGGTGCGGAAAACGGGTCACCAAACCAAGTGGTAACCACGCTCGACGCTGCTTAACTTGGCTGGGGGAAAGTGAGTGGTCCCACCACTGAGTATCCCGTCCCCGCCGGCATGTTAAAGATCCCTGTAATTCATGTCAGCGTTAGTGGGTTTTACGGGAAACACGAAATACCAGCATTATCCCCGAAAATGGAATGCGGCTACCTTCATGGTGGGCAAAAACTGTTGATACGCAAAAAACCTCACCACTGGTGAACTTGGAGCTCTAGCCGAGGAAAAGAAAAAAAAAACAAAGAAAGAAAGATAGGGGAAATCGGGTTTTGCTTAAGGAAAAATGGTAGAAAAGTGGTATTATTAGGTGATAAAAAGTTATGGGAGGGGGTTTCAGAGCTGATGGATAGCAGAGGATTAACAAGTTACGATTTATTTTAAAGGAAACACTGAAAGTCCCTGGATTGTCCCTCCTCCAAACTACCCCCCTTTGCAGCAGACAGACAGTTTATCTCCCGCGACGCCACAGAGTACAAGCGGAAGGAAAAAGTAAACGTAAAGTAAGAGAAAATAAACTAGGTTAGTAAGGGATTAAGAAAAATTGTAACAAAAACAACAACAACACAACAACAAACACACACACACAACACACACAAAACCCCACACACCACACACCCCACACACACCAAACACACACAAAACACAAATCACCCCCCCCCCCCTCCCCCCCCCTCCCTCGATGGTGAAGAAAAAGTATTTCCTGAGGAAATAAGTAAGAAGGAATATAAACTTTTTTTGCATGTCTGTATAAAGTTAGCACAAGTCTAGGGCATTGTGAATTAAGAAGACTTTTTAAAAATCTCTGTTTATCCCCAGAACAAAAGACACATTCGTTAGAAGAAAACAATCAATGTGGAAGAAGCAGAATCAGTGGTCTAGAGGTAACGCGCTGTCTAGAAAGCGAAAAGTCGGGTCGGAAGTGGGCGGTGGTTCAAATCCCGTTTGGACCCCAAATTTTTTCCCCTCCACTAGACCTGTGAGTGGGGGGTTTTAGGCGCTAGCCGTTTGGATGAGACGATAAACCGAGGTCCCCTGTTTTTACACAAAAATTATTTAGCACAAGTAAAAGAACCCACGGCAACAAGGGGAGTTGTCCTGGCAAAATTCTGTAGAAAAAAGCCACTCGGGGTAGGGAAAAAAATGCAGCTGTAGACAGAAAAAAAAGGGTGGCGCTGCTGTGTGGCGACGCGCTCTCCCCGGGGAGAGCAGCCCGAATTTCACGCAGAGAAATCTGACGTGACTTAAAGTGATATAAATAAATAAATAAATAAATGCTGCAAAAATCATGCAGAACAGTAAAAGCCCAGGGACATGGTTTTTTTGGGCCGAGTTCTTCCAACTTTTTTGTGTGGAAACAACTTGAGTCCATTTTATAGTGAGAGCGTTGAATGAAGCGTTTACATTTAACGGTGGTGAACTGTCCACATCACGAAAGAGAAGGTGTTTGGTAGCATGTTTTCTTCGGAAGAATCCAAGAGACTTGATCAAAGATGGGGAGAGCGGTCTCTCTTTTGAATGGTACACGTAAAATTGGATCTTGGTGTTTTGCAAATAAATAAAACAGGGTACTGCCTTCAGTGGTCAGTGAAGATCAAACAGGCAATAAAGCAAACTGGTATGTGGGAGATGATATAACACTTATCCATGTCTTAATGGACCATCTAGATTCAAAACAATTTCCATCCCCGAAGTCGGAATGCGGCTACCTTCATGGTGGGTGAGCAAAATGATCGCATACGCAAAATCTCAATATTGGTGAAGCTTAGAGCTGTAGCTGAGGAATAAGGGGGGGAAAATCCAACAATGACCTGGTCTGCTTTGATGTTTGGATTTTGAGAAAGCATTTGACACACTCGATTGGGGTTTTATATTTAATGTTTTGAAGACATAATGTGAACTTTTGGAGAGAAGAAAATCAAAAGATAACTATTTCTACAAGGATATAAGGTCTACGGTTGTAGTTGACGGGCGCTGTACAGATTAGATTGGTTCAGCGTCAAGCAAGGTGGTATAAGCAGGGAGACCCCATATCACCCGACCTTTTTATTTCATGCTCGGAGATATTAGCAGTAATGAGGCGAGAAAACAAAGATATAAAAGGCATTTCTAATATATATATATATGTGTGTGTGTGTGTGTGTGTGTGTGTGTGTGTGTGTGTGTGTGTGTGTGTGTTTTAGACATAAAAGGAAATTATCATCATCAATGCCTTTGTGCCTTATTGGCACGTAGGGCAGCAACAAAAGTTCTCCACTCCTGTCTGTCCTGGGCCAGCTTCTGAATGGTTCCCCAGGTATGTTGGAAGGTCTTCAGCTCTGCTTCAACAGTCCGACGTCAAGTGTTCTTGGGTCGTCCTCGTTTGCGTTTTCCCTCTGGTGTCCAGTGGAGGGCTGTTCGGGCGATGTTTCCCTGTTCCCGACGGCAGATATGCCCTATCCATCCCCATCGCCTATGCATGATGATGTTGTCCATGCTTTCTTGGTTGCAACGGGCAAAACGTTCTTGGTTGGAGATGGTCTCAGGCCAGAAGATGCGCAAGATTCTTCTGAGATTCTTCGTGTGGAATGTGGATAGTTTGTCGAGGTCACTCTCAGTCATCCTCCAGCACTCCGAGCCGTACAAAAGGGTGGAAAGTACACAGCTCTGGTATAGTCTTAGTTTGGTTCTGGTGCTGTACTGGGACGATTTCCACACATTGTTCAGAATTCTATAAGCATTTCTTGCTTTGCTAATCCGGTTCTTGATGTCGCTGCCTGCTCCGCCGTCATGCCTAACAGTGCTCCCGAGGTACGTGAACTCTTCAGTTGTTGGTAATCTTCTCCATTCACTGTGACCGGTGAGGGGTTCTGAACGTTCAGTGTCATCACCTCTGTCTTCTTCTGACTGATTTTTAGGCCTACTTGCTGTGCGAAAGTGCTGAGACGGGATGTCTTCTCTTGAATGTGATGGTGGGTATGTGAGAGCAGTGCCAGATCGTCGGCAAAATCTAGGTCTTCAAGCGTTGAGAAGGGGGTCCATCTGATGCCCGTGACTGGTCAGCTGTTGTTTGTCTCATCACCCAATCAATTGTCAGGTTGAAGAGTAGTGCTGACATGGGGCAGCCTTGTCTGACGCCGGTTTGTACACTGAAACTGGTTTTGCTGTTTCCTACTCTGCACGTGAAGTTGTTGTAGAAGCTCTTAATGACTTGGATAATCTCCTGTGGAATTCCATATGCTCGGAGTATGCGCCATACACTTTCTCGATGAATGCTGTCAAAGGCTTTTTCAAAATCTACGAAGTTGATATACAGCTGTCTCTGCCATTCCGTGCACTGTTCGATGATGTTGCGCAGGGTGAAGATCTGGTCTATGCATCTTCTTCCTTGTCTAAAACCTGCCTGTTCCTTTCTGAGTTGTTGGTCCACTGCCTCTGAGATTCGTCCGATGATGATCTTTGCCAGAATCTTGCTGGGAACAGATAGCAGAGTGATTCCTCTCCAGTTGTTACAATTGTTCAGGGCTCCTTTCTTTGGGATCTTCACGATGACTCCTTCTGTCCAATCTGCTGGTAGCTGTTTCTCCTCCATATAGCTGCAAAGAGTGGCTGTAGAACTTTAGATGCAAATTCTGGATCTGCCTTGAAAAGTTCTGCGTTGAGGTTGTCCTGGCCAGGGGCTTTTCCATTCTTGAGAGAGCTGATTGCTGCTATAATCTCTTCCTTCTTTGGTGGTGAGCTGTTCACATTGAGATCGGCATCAGGATCCCGT
>CM054166.1:14713321-14730821 GCA_028751875.1 Rapana venosa
CTTTTCTCATCTTCTGTCTCTCTCTCTCTCTCTGTCTCTCTCCTCTCTGTCTGTCTCTCTCTCTCTTCCAAAAACTTGAATATTTGTTATTTTTTTCCTCCCCAGCGCATCTTTCTTATTTTTAAATTTTTTTTTCTTTTTTAAGGGAAATCGTTTTTCTTTTTTTTTTTTTTTTTCTTTTTTGTTACGGTATCTTTTTTGGTTTGGGTTTTTTTTTTCGTTTTGTTTTTCCTTTTGTTTTCTTTCTGGAAAATTTTTTTTCTTTCTTTTTCCTTCTTTTTTCTTTTTTTGTTTTTCCCTTTTTCTTTCCCCCCTTAATTTTCTTTTGTCAATTTCTTTCTCCTTTTTCCTTCCCTCCCCCCCCCCCCCCCCCACCCTCCCCCCCCCCTCCCCCCCCCCCCCCCCCCCCCCCCCCCCCCCCCCCCTTTTCCCCCCCCCCCCCCCCCCCCCCCCCCCCCCCCCCCCCCCCCCCCCCCCCCCCCCCCCCCCCCCCCCCCCCCCCCCCCCCCCCCCCCCCCCCCCCCCCCCCCCCCCCCCCCCCCCCCACTCACTTGTTTCAGGATCAGACAGAATCCGGGTTTGTACCGCATAACCCCACCTCCTGCACCTGACGACCCAGGAGAGGATTTTTGTGGGTTTTCACCGGTGCCTGGTACCTGAGGCCCCCCCCCCCACCTTGAAAAATCTGACCCCCGGGATAATTTTAGAAAACTAGATGTACATTGTGTGTGTGGTTGTGTGGTTGTGTGTATGCGTGTGGGGTGTGTGTGTGTGTGTTTTGTGTGTGTGTGTGTGTGTGTGTGTGTATGCGTGCGCGCGCGTGTGGGGGGGGTGGAGGGGGGCGGGGTGGAGGTTTTTAACGTGTTGATTATGGTTGATTATCCATTCCGAAGACAGCTTTGATGATTTTGTTTGAAGACGTTTTGGATTGTTTAATTGTCGTCAGCTATAAATATGATTTTTATCAGTGCCTGGGTACTGAATCTGTCAAATAAACTAAGGTCCCGTGTGCAGCTCGCGTTTAGCGCACGTAAAAGAACCCACAGCAACACAGTCCTTCGGATGAGACTATAAACCAAGGCCCCGTGTGCGAACGCACGCAGAACATCTTGCGCACACGTTACATCCTGTTCCGCTTTTCGTAAGAGTAGGCCATTGTGTGCCGGTGGGAACAGATGACAGAATTTACAAAACCGCATACACACAGGGACTGATTGTAAAAAAGCACATAAGTGCTTATTCCATTATCCTCGATATAAATTCTGTTGAAAAAGAAAGCGACTCTTGTCTGTACATCTTACGTGAGCAAGGGTATGCAAGTAAAAACACCCCACGGGGGATACTATTTCATAGGGGGGGAGGGGTTGGATCTTAATGCAACACCGCCTCACCCACCTTCCTTTCTTTTACTAACAAGCAATAAACGGTAAGAAGGGAAGGGGGGGGGGGGGGGGGGGGGGGGGGCATTGGTGTTTGCCAAACACCCATAGTAAATCAGATTTTAACCAGAGTTGACAGCCCCGACCACAAAAGTATTATGTCAGTTTTTTCCACCCCTCTCTCTGAGTGTTCAGTTTCGTGCTGTTTGTGTGGGTGTGGGTGGGAGGGGGAGGGGTGGGGGGTGGGGTGAGAGGGGGGGGGGGGGCGAAGGATGGAGTGTGGGTGCATGGTGTGTGTGAGAGAGAGAGAGAGAGAGCTTTTATTTTTAATTTTTTTCAAAATTTATGTTTTGTTTTTGTTTTGTTTTTACATCCAGTCCCCGTGTATATGCAGTTTTGTAAATTCTGCCATCTGTTCCCACCGGCACACAGTGGCCTACTCTTACGAAAAGCGGAACAGGATTTAACGCGTGCGCAAGATGTTCTGCGTGCGTTCGCACACGGGACCTCGGTTTATCGTCTCACCCGAAGGACTTTTGGGGAGAGTGGAGTCTGCACTGATGGTGAACTCCAGGGGAAAATATCCCCTTGTACGGGAATCGAACCCGGGTCGTCAGATTGCGAGCGCAATGTTGGCCTCTGTGTGTGTGTGTTGTATGTGGGGTGGGGGATAGGTTTGTAAGTGTGTGTGTGTGTGTGTGTGGGGGGGGGGGGGGGTATGGGTAGGGTGCATGAAGTGTGTGTGTGTGGGGGGGGGGGGGTTGCATTGTGTGGGGGTGGGGGTGGGGGGTCATGGTGCGTGTGTATGTGTGTGTAGGGGAGGGGGGGGGGGCAAGGATGCAGTGAGGGGGGGGGGGGGGGTGCACGAAGTTTTGTGCGGCGTGTGCGTGCGCGCTTGCTTGCGCGTGCACGTGTTCCTATCAGACTTAATTTTTTTGAAGGGTGCATAGATCAGTTTGCCTTATGGTCCTGTACTTGCTGTGATCAAGTTGGGATGTCGTGACAACCTCTGATTCCTTTTGTTTGTTGTTGTTGGTTTTTGTTGTTGTTTTTGTTGTTGTTTTCTTTCCACGGCCAGAGCTCGGAGGTTCATGAATGGTAAGAATTCTGGGTATGCCACCGTTTTTTAAAACAATTCCCCCCCCCCCCCCCCCCCCCCCCCCCCCCCCCCCCCCCCACCCCCACCGTACCCCCACCCCCACCCCCCTTCAAGGTAGTCGCATTCCGACTTCGGGGGTGATGTCTAAATACGATACCAGTAGGCATGCGTTCTCTCTCTCTCTCTCTCTCTTCTCTCTCTCTCTCTCTCTCTCTCTTCTCCTCTTCTCTCTCTCTCTCTCTCTCTCGCTCTCTCTCCCTCTCCCCCCCCCCCCCCTCTCTCTCTCTCTTTAAAAAAAATTTTGTCATCCGTTCCTACCGGCATCACTGGCCGACTGTTCCGAAAGGCAAGAGCGAGTTTTTATAATAATAATAATTAATAATAATAATAAAAATAATAATAATAATAATAATACATGGAATTTATACAGCGCTGTATCTTGCAAAAAACAAATCAAAGCGCTTTCATTCATCTTAGTCTTTCACATGCAGCCAGTTACAGTTGATAGATTTTTACAAATTCAAATACAAACACACACACGCGCACAATTGATAGTTTTTACAAATTCAAAAGTAAACACACACACGCGCACACGCCCCCCTCCCCCCCCCCCCCCCCCCCCCCCCCCCCCCCCCCCCCCCCCCCCCACATAAGGTTGTGTAACGTGTGCGTAGGATGTCCTGTGTCCATCGCACACGGGACCTCGGTTTACAGTCTCCTCATCAGAAGGACTTTAGCGGGCAGTAGTAGAGTTGGCACTGATGTTCACTTCGAGGGAGAAATCCTCTTTGAATGAGTATTTTTGCCTATAGATCTAATTAGCAAGACAAGGGAATTATTCAAAAGAACGAACAATTAATTTTGTAATTCATAATGTGTTATGCCAATGAGAGAGGCAACGAGTTTCATTTCGTGATTTGATACTCGGATTTAAAATAAATTTTATTTTATTTTTAGATTTGAGGCAAATTATATATTTCATAAAACACAGCCTAGTCGAATCTTTGCTTGTTATCTATCATTCGTGCAGTCCATTCCCCCTCCTCCTTCCTCAAGAAACAAAATACTGTTTGGTCAAAATTTTCAATATGTATTGCATTGTTAAAAAAAACCCCTTTAGATCTATATGCTAGTCGTACTTACTATCTTTATGATTTTTATTTTTTAAAATTTTGTATAATGGCGAGTTCGAATTTGGTTTACGATAATATGTTGAAAGACTGAATTCTGTGTCCAGTATTTTGAATCTAAATAATAACGGCGTCCACGATGTCTTTAACAAACGTCTAAGGAATTAACTGGAATTGAATTGAATTGAATTGAAATGCGTGTGCGGGCGGGCGTGCGTGTGTGCGTGCGTGTGTGTGTGTGTGTGTGTGTTTGTATGTGTGTGAGTGTGTGTGTGTGAGGGAGAGAGAGAGAGAGAGAGAGAGAGAGAGAGAGGAGAGAGAGAGAGAGAGAGAGAGAGAGAGAGAGAGAAACTATCAGAATCCAAGGGAAGTAAGATACATTTTCCATTCATCCAAAGATTACGCCCCTTATAAACCGCAAGCATCTCTTCTGAGTATGTTAGAGCTGTTTGTAACAAAATTATCTCTTCTGATATTGAAATAAAGCAGAATGTTGAGAGAGAGAGAGAGAGAGAGAGAGAGAGAGAGAGAGAGAGAGAGAGAGAGAGAGGGAGAGAGAGAGACCCAACTCTTTCCTCGAAACATTCTTTTCCTGGACTTCTTTCTTTTGGAAATCTTAATGCAGTTTTTGTCTCAGAGATCACCCTGACATTTTCTTCTTCTTCTTCATCGAAGGCTCAGACAGCAACTATTGTTGTCTTGTCATATGAGCGAAAATACGTCGCACTGCCGTTAAGCGCCTGACAAGTCAGGCCCAGCGCATCCGACTTGGGCATGAGAGAGAAGAATTGTTATCTTTTAAAGTCTTTCTGGAAAGAACAAAAAATAGCAGAAGATTGGACCAAGAAGGTAGAAAATAGACAAGAAAGAGGTAGTGACAGGAAGTAAAAGGAACAAGGCAGAAACAAAGAGAGGGATAGAAAAGAGGGAATTCCTAGCCCAGAATTTCCAGAAGGTGGGGATGCTGTTTATACTGTCAGGCCCCCGGGCATCCCCCACAGGGGATCCGGGAGCTCTCTCCTCTCACTGCTTGGGGGGATTTTTTTAACTATGGGAGAGTACTCTTCTTGTGCATCACGGATAGTTTTGCCTTTCTTCTCTCCCTTGGTTTGATCATGCTTTTTTTTCCTTGACTGCACAGAAAATGAATGAATGAATGAATCGATCGATGATGTTTGATACGCAAAGTTAAAGTGTTTAGGTCAAGCCTAGTCTTACGATCTATCCATGTCAACATATACTTATACACCAACACGGACACACACACACACACACACACACACCACACACACACGCACGCACGCACGCACGCACGCATGCACGTACGCACACACGCACGCACGCACGCATACTCTCTTTCTTTCTTTCTTTCTTTATGTCAAAGTCTTGTTTGTCAGTCAGTCTCTCTGTCTCTGTCTCTCTCTTTCTCTGTCTCTCTTGTCTGTCTGTCTCTCCCCTCCCTCCCTCCCTTCCCATCTCTCTGTGTGTGAATGTTTATTTGTTTCTGTCTGTCTCTGTCTGTCTGTCTCTCAGTCTCTGTGTCTGTATTTCTCTGTCTGTCTGTGTCTGTTTGTCAGTCTCTATCTGTCTGTCTGTCTGTCCCCTCCCTCTCTTCCCTCTCTCTGTGTGAATGTTTATTTGTTTCTGTCTGTATGTCTCTGTCTGTCTCTCAGTCTCTGTGTCTGTATTTCTGTCTGTCAGTCTCTGCCTGCTGTCTGTCTGTCTATCTCTGTCTGTCTGTCTGTCTGCCTCTCTCTCTCTCTTTCTCTGTGTGCAGTGAAACGTGTATTTATTCAGTTAACGACTATGTTAATAATAATTTATAGCTTTGCAAACCATGGATGGCTCAAGGACAAACTTGGTATTTTTAAATTATTTACGTGTCACCATGTCACGTGTCTCTCAGTTTCATTTGATCAGTATGTTAATTTTTGCTTATATATATATATATATATATATATATATATATATATATATATATATATATATATATGCAACAATAAAAAACACCCTAAGACTAGAAAGAAAAATGACCTAAGTTACTTGAAAAGTACAAAAAAATAAAACAGATTGGAACGCACGCCATAGTCTTTCTTTCTTTTTACTTTTATTCTTTTATATAGAGGATAATGGAATAAGCACTCATGTGCTTTTTTACATCCAGTCCCTGCGTGTATGCGGTTTTGTAAATTCTGTCATCTGTTCCCACCGGCACACAATGGCCTACTCTTACGAAAAGCAGAACAGGATTTAACGTGTGCGCAAGATGTCCAGCGTGCGTTCGCACACGGGGCCTCGGTTTATAGTCTCATCCGAAGGACTTTTGGGGAGAGTGGAGTGTGCACTGATGTGAACTCCAGGGGAAAATATCCCCTTGAACGGAAATCGAACCCGGGTGGTTAATAATGTTCGACTTCAATCCCATGGGTCCATGAAGTCGTGGGTTCGAATCTCGACCCAGGCGTGTGATGAATTAAGGGGTGGGGATTTAAAAAAAAAAGATCTACCAGGTCATTTTTCAAGCGCAGACCTGCCCAGTGCCTTAATTCCCCTTCGTGTGTGTGTGTGTGTGTGTGTGTGTGTGTGTGTGTGTGTGTGTGGTGTGTGTGTGTGTGTGTGCAGAAGATCAAACAGGCATGTTAAAAGGTGGTAAAGGAGTCCCCATAACCTATATTAAGGTCGTAGGGGAGCGAGGCGTCAGAGACCTCACTTCTCTAGGGCCAGCATATTGAGGGCGGCGCCCATCTCCTCTCCCTCGCCGCTTTACCTTCCGTGACCCTAAAGAGGGCAGGTACCCATTTACAGCTGGGTGAACTGGGGGAACTGTACTGAAGTCAAGGCGCGAAAACGGGTCACCCATCCAAGTGGTAACCACACTCGACGCTGCTTAACTTGGCTGGGGGAAAGTGAGTGGTCCGACCACTGAGCTATCCCGTCTCCGCCGGCATGTTAAAGATCCCTGTAATTCATGTCAGCGTTCAGTGGGTTTTACGGAAATACGAACATACCCAGCATATATCCCCGAAGTCGGAATGTGGCTACCTTCATGGTGGGCAAAAACGGTCGCATACACAAAAACCTCACCTTTAGTGAACCTTGAAGCTCTAGCCGAGGAACGAAAAAAAAAGAAAAGAAAGAAAGATAGGGAAATCGGTGTGCTTAAGGAAAAATGGTGAAGAGCTGGTATTATTAGGTGATAAAAAGTTAAAGAAAGGGGTTTCAGAGCCTGATGGATAGCAGAGGATTAAAAAGTTACGATTGATGTGGCAGAAACACTGAAAGTCCATGGATTGTCTGCCCCTCCTCCAAGCTACCCGCCTTGCAGCAGACAGACAGTTGTATCTCCCCACGACGCCACAGAGTACAAGCGGAAGGAAATAAGTAAAAGTAAAGTAAGAGAAAATAAACTGGGTTAGTAAGAGATTAAGAAAAATTGTAAAAACAACAACAACACACACACATATCAGCCCCCCCCACCCCCTTCCCCCGATGGTGAAGAAACGTATTTCCCTGAGGAAATAAGTAAGAAGGAATATAAACTTTTATGCATGTCTGTATAAAGTTAGCACAAGTCTAGGGCATTGTGAATTAAGAAGACTTTAAAAGTTTCTGTTTATCCCCAGAACAAAAGACACATTCTTTAGAAGAAAACAATCAATGTGGAAGAAGCAGAATCAGTGGTCTAGAGGTAACGCGCCTGTCTAGAAAGCGAAAAGTCCGGGTCGGAAGTGGGCGGTGGTTCAAATCCCGTTTGGACCCGAAAATTTTTCCCCATCCACTAGACCTTGAGTGGTGGTCTAGGCGCTAGTCTTTTGGATGAGACGATAAACCGAGGTCCCGTGTGTTACACAAAAATTATTTAGCACAAGTAAAAGAACCCACGGCAACAAGAGAGTTGTCCCTGGCAAAATTCTGTAGAAAAAAGCCACTCGGATAGGGAAACAAATGCAGCTGTAGACAGAAAAAAAGGGTGGCGCTGCTGTGTGGCGACGCGCTCTCCCCGGGGAGAGCAGCCCGAATTTCACGCAGAGAAATCTGACGTGACTTAAAGTGATATAAATAAATAAATAAATAAATGCTGCAAAAATCATGCAGAACAGTAAAAGCCCAGGGACATGGTTTTTTTGGGCCGAGTTCTTCCAACTTTTTTGTGTGGAAACAACTTGAGTCCATTTTATAGTGAGAGCGTTGAATGAAGCGTTTAAATTTAACGGTGGTGAACTGTCCACATCACGAAAGAGAAGGTGTTTGGTAGCATGTTTTCCTACGGAAGGAAATCCAAGAGACTTGATCAAAGATGGGGAGAGCGGTCTCTCTTTTGAATGGTACACGTAAAATTGGATCTTGGTGTTTTGCAAATAAATAAAACAGGGTACTGCCTTCAGTGGTCAGTGAAGATCAAACAGGCAATAAAGCAAACTGGTATGTGGGAGATGATATAACACTTATCCATGTCTGAATGGACCATCTAGATTCAAAACAATTTCCATCCCCGAAGTCGGAATGCGGCTACCTTCATGGTGGGTGAGCAAAATGATCGCATACGCAAAATCTCAATATTGATGAAGCTTAGAGCTGTAGCTGAAGAATGCGGGGGGGGGGGGGGGGGGGGGGGGTGATCCCAAAAGTGATCTGGTCTGCTTTGATGTTTGGATTTTGAGAAAGCATTTGATACACTCGATTGGGGTCTTGTATTTAATGTTTTGAAGACATAATGTGAACTTTTGGAGGGAAGAAAATCAAAAGATAACTATTTCTACGGTTGTAGTTGACGGGCGCTGTACAGATTAGATTGGTTCAGCGTCAAGCAAGGTGGTATAAGCAGGGAGACCCCATATCACCCGACCTTTTTATTTCATGCTCGGAGATATTAGCAGTAATGAGGCGAGAAAACAAAGATATGAAAGGAATTTCACACACACACACACACACACACACACACACACACACACACACACACACACACACACGCATATATAAGACGCAAAGGGGAATTATGATGGTTTATAACGTTTTTGACATTAAGTGTGTGTGTGTGTGTGTGTGTGTGCGTGTGTGTGTGTGTGTGTGTGTGTGTGTGTGTGTGTGTGTGTGTGTGTGTGTGTGTGTGTATACTTGCTTGCTTGCTCGCTTGAACATTCTTATGCATCCCGTTAAAACAATGAATTGATAATGATGCCTACATGCCCAACTGAATCATGCGCTCGTATATACACTATCTCGAATATTATTTTTGGGATTAATAGCAATATTATTATATATTTTGTTTTATCATGTTTTTAATGCCACGCACTGGATGAATATCAATAGCAAATTGCCCGAGTATTGTATTAGCGTATAGGCGTGCAGCTTTGTTCGACAGATGGTGAGTTTTGAAGTGGCAAAGCACAGCACAGCACAAACAGCACACACAAAAACACACACCACCCCACACACACACACACACACACACACACACACACACACCCCACAACCACACAACCCCACACACACTTTAAATCTCTCTCTCTCACACACAACCCCCTCACTCCCCCCCCCCCCCCCCCCCCCCCCCCAAAAAACACATACATGGAAAACAAGAGTTAGGATGGGAAAAAGGAATGAAAGGAAAGAAGGAGGGGTGGGAAAAAAAGGGAAAGAAGGGGAGGGGGGAAGGAAAGAAGGGAGAGGAGGAGATGTGGGGAAAAAAAGGAAAGAAGGGAGGGGTGGGAAAAGAATGGAAGGAAAAAAGGAGGGGTGGGAAAAAAGAATGGAAGGAAAAGGGGGGTGGGGAAAAAAGAATGGAAGGAAAGAAAGGGGGGTGGGAAAAAAAAAATGGAAGGAAAGAAGGAGGGGTGGGAAAAGGATTGAAGAGGAGGGTGGGAAAAAGGATTGAAAGAGGAGGGGTGGGAAAAAGGATTGAAAAAGGAGGGGTGGAAAAAAAAAATGGAAGGGAAAGAAGGGGGGGGTGGGAAAAAGGAATGAAAGAGGAGGGGTGAGAAAAAAGAATGGAAGGAAAGAAGGAGGGGGGGGAAAAAAGAATGGAAGGGAAAGAGGAGGGGTGGGAAAAAAAGAATGGGAAGGAAAGAAGGAGGGGTGGGAAGAAAGAAGAAAGAAGGAGGGGTGGGAAAAAAGAATGGAAGGAAAGAAGGAGGGGTGGGGGAAAAAGAATGAAAGAGGAGGGGTGGGAAAAAAGAAGGGAAGGAAAGAAGGAGGGGGGGGAAAAAAAAGAAGGGAAAGGAAAAGAAGGGGGGTGGGGGAAAAAAAGGAAGAAAGAAGGAGGGGTGGGAAAAAAGAATGGGGGGAAAAAAAGGAGGGGTGGGGAAAAGGTTTGAAAGAGGAGGGGGAAAAAAAAGATGGAAGGAAAGAAGGGGGGGGTGGGAAAAAGGAATAAAAGGGGAGAAGGAGGGGGGGGGAAAAAAGAATGGAAGGAAAAAAGGGGGAGGGTGGGGAAAAAGAGGGAAAGGGAAAGAAGGGAGGGGGGGGAAAAAAAGGTTAAAAGGGGGGGTGGGAAAAAAGAAGGGAAAGGGAAAAGAAGGAGGGGGGGGAAAAAAAGAAGGGAAGGAAAGAAGGAGGGGTGGGAAAAAAGAAGGGGAAGGAAAAGAAGGAGGGGGGGGAAAAAGAATGGAAGGAAAAAAGGGAGGGGTGGAAAGAAGGGGGGGGGGAAAAAAGATGGAAGGAAAAAAGGAGGGGGGGAAAAAGGTTTTAAAAGGGAAGAAGGAGGGGGGGGAAAAAAAGAATGGAAGGAAAGAAGGGGGGGGTGGGGAAAAAGAATGGAAGGAAGAAGGGAGGGGGGGGAAAAAAAGGATTGAAAGGGGGGGGTGGGAAAAAGATGGAAGGAAAAAAGGGAGGGGTGGGAAAAAAAATAAAAGAAGGAGGGGGGAAAAAAAGAATAAAAGGAAAAAGGGGGGTGGGAAAAAAGAAGGGAAGGAAAGAAGGGGGGTGGAAAGAAGGAGGGGTGGGAAAAAAGAAGGGAAAGGAAAAAAAGGAGGGGTGGGAAAAAAGAATGGAAGGAAGAAGGAGGGGGGGGAAAAGGAATAAAAAGAGGGGGGGGGGGAAAAAGAAGGGAAAAGGAAAGAAGGAGGGGTGGGAAAAAAAAAAAATGGGAAAAGAAGGAGGGTGGGAAAAAAAAAATGGAAGGGGAAAGAAGGAGGGGGGGGAAAAAAAAGAATAAAGGGAAAAGAAGGGGGGTGGGGAAAAGGATTAAAAGAGGGGGGGGGAAAAAAAGGATTAAAAGGGAGGGGGGGGAAAAAAATGGAAGGAAAGAAGGAGGGGGGGGAAAAAAGAATGGAAGGAAAGAAGGAGGGGGGGGAAAAAAAAGAAGGGGAAGGAAAGAAGGAGGGGGGGGGAAAAAAAAGAAGGGAAGGAAAAAAGGAGGGGGGGGAAAAAAGGAATGGAAGGAAAAAAGGAGGGGGGGGGAAAAAAAAGGGAAAAGGAAGAAGGAGGGGTGGAAAAAAAAATGGAAGGAAAGAAGGGGGGGGGGGAAAAAAGGGAAGGGGAGGAAAGAAGGGGGGGGGGAAAAAAAAGGATTGAAGAGGAAAAAGGGAGGGGGGGAAAAAAAAGATGGGGAAGAAGGAGGGGTGGGGTGGGGAAAAAAGGGGAAGGAGGAAAAAGAGGGGGGATAGGGGGGAAAAAAAAAGGATTAAAGAGGAGGGGTGGGAAAAGAAGGGAAAGGGAAAAAGAAGGGGGGGGTGGGAAAAAAGAAGAAAAAAGGAGGGGGTGGGAAAAAAGAATGGAAGGAAAGAAGGAGGGGTGGGAAAAAAGAAGGAAGGAAAAAAAAGGAGGGGGGGGGAAAAAGGAAGGGAAGGGAAAAGAAGGGGGGTGGGAAAAAAAAGGGAAGGAAAGAAGGAGGGGTGGGAAAAAAGAAGGGAAAGGAAAAAAGGGAGGGGGGGGAAAAAAAAGAAGGGAAAGGAAAAAAGGGAAGGAAGGGAAGGGGGGGAAAAGGAAGGAGAGAAGGGAAAGGAGGGAAGGGAAAGGAAAGGAAGGAGAGAGGAAAGGGAAAATGGAAGGGGGAAAAGGAAGGAAGGGAAGGAGAAAAGGGAAGGGAAAGGAAAGGAATGGAAGGAGGATGGAAGGAGGGAAGGAAAGGAGTGGAAGGGACATGACCGACGCTGCCTGTTCAAGGGGTGGGAAGGGGGGGGGGGAAGGGGGTGAGGAGGGTGATAGAGAGAAAAAAGCGGTGAGCGTTATTAAACACAGTGAAAATCGGATAGGCCCCCCCCCCCCCCTCTCAACAACTGTAAAAAAGAAAAAAAGAAGCTACTAGAAGAAAAGAAGAAGAAGAAGGTGTTATGTAGCGTGTGTGGATGCAAAGGAGGAAATTTAAAAGATACGATATTTTATGGAAAGTTTTGAGTATGTATGTATGTAGTTTGTATGTTGTATGTATGTATGTATGTAGTATGTGGTAGGTACGTAGTCGGTCGTTGTATGTGTGTGTGTGTGTGTGTGTGTGGTTTTATGTATGTGTGTAGTATGATGTTGTGTTGTAGTGTGTATGTGAGTGTGTGTATGTGTTATGTGTGAGTGTGTATGTGTGTGCTTGTGTGTGTGTGTGTTGTGTGTATGTATGTATGTATGTATGTATGTATGCATGCATGTATGTATGTATGTGTGTATGTATGTATGTATGTATGTATGTATGTATGTATGTATGTATGTATGTATGTATGTATATGTATGTACGTATGTATGTACGTATGTATGCATGTATGTATGCATGTATGTGTGCATGTGGTGTGTATGTGTGTGTGTATGTATGTATGTATGTATGTATGTATGTATGTATGTTTATGTATTGTATGTATGTATGTATGTATGTATGTATGTATGTGTGTTGTGTATGTATGTATGTGTGTATGTATGTATGTGTGTGTGTATGTATGTATGTATGTATGTATGTATGTATGTATGTATGTATGTATGTATGTATGTATGTGTGTGTGTATGTATGTATGTATGTATGTATGTATGTATGTGTGTATGTGTATGTATGTATGTGACACACACACAGAGAAAGTTGTTTGGGAAGTTTAGCAAGGATTGAAATGTTTATTGTATAGTAGTGGAACTTGATTTCCTTCCTTCCTTCGTCGAAAACTGTTGTTGTTGTTGTAAGGTAAGTTACGCCCCACAATGATTAATGATTATTGTTGTTGTTTGGATTGTACTGTTCTTTGTTGTTGTTGGTGGTGGTGTTGATGATGATGGTGGTGGTGGTGTTGGTAGCGGTGGTGATGGTGGTGGTGTTGGTGTTTTTTGTTGTTATTGTTGTTGGTGGTGGTGATGTTGAGTGGTGGTGATGTTGGGTGGTGGTGGTGGTGGTGATGTTGGGTGGTGGTGGTGGTGGTGGTGATGTTGGTGGTGGTGATGTTGGGTGGTGGTGATGTTGGTGGTGGTGATGTTGGTAGTGGTGGTGGTGGTGATGGTGGTGGTGATGGTTGTGGTGTCTTTGCTGATTGTATTGCCTTTTGAGGTACCCCTAGCGTCTCTCTCTCATGACTTTTGTATTACAATTATTTACCCATATTTATGTCTCTAAACGCACGCACGAACGCGCGCACGCACACACACACACTCGCACGCACGCACACACACACACAACACACACACAACCACACAAACACACACACACACACACACACACACACACACACGTTCTCTATATATTGTAATACTATCTTTTGTCTAATATCACCTTGAGTGAACAGACGTTAAATTAAAGAAAGTACACACACACACCACAACGCAACACAACACAACACACACACAGTATAGCTAATTATATGACTGAAAATTGGATTACAACTATCAAGTGGTAAAACTCTCATGATGCTCTTATAATGCAGCCAATCCAATGGATATTCCTAGTTTTAAAATAAATGGTGTCCCCCGTGGGGATGCGGGGGCCTGTCAGTATAAATAGCATCCCCACATTCTGGAAATTCTGGGCTAGGAATTCCCTCTTTTCTATCACTCTCTTTGTTTCTGCCTTGTTCCTTTTCTTCCTGTCACCTCCTCCTTGTCTATTTTCTGCCTTCTTGGTCCATTCTCCTGCCTTTTTCCCCAGAAAGACTTAAAAGATAACAGTTCTCTGTTGTGCCGAAATCGGATGCGCTGGGCCTGACGTGTCAGGCGCTTAACGGCAGCGCGACGCATTTTCGCTCATATGACAGACAACAATAGTTGCTGTCTGAGCGTGCGACGACAAAGAAGAAATAAATGGTGGAATTTTACAATATGAATAAGTAGTTAAATTCCTTGGAGTTTTTTTTTTGTAACAACAAAATTAACATGGCATAAACATATTGAATATATTTTGACTAAAGCAAGAAAAAGCTTAAACAGTTTGAAAATTGTTAGTAAACAGCCATGGGGCCAAGATATTGTTACCTTGTTGCATCTTTCAGCAGTTCCAAATTAACCTTTGCCCAGGAAGTATTTTTTGGTGCCCCAAAATATCTTTTGAAAAAACTCCAAAGCATAGACTGCAGGGTATATAAACTTGCCCTAGGTCTACCTATCCATGCTTCATGTTTAAAAACATACAGTGCTTCAGGGGTTTTACCATTGGAAGATTATAGGAGAGTTTCTTGCAGTAAATTTGTGTTACGAAGTCCGACTGTTCAAAACGGTTTGAGATCAGTGGTTAATGTTAAGTCTGACACCGATTTTCCAAAGAGAGCTAAATCTATATCATCACAAACTACATTGAGAACATACACATCAAACATTTTTACAAACGCTGGGTTGGAGCCAACAGGAAATGTAGCACAACGGAATGCATTACCCCCTATTCCATTCTGGGAACTCAAACGAGCAAGGTTTGACATCAATTATATTGATCTAGCGAAAAAGGACAACATCAGTTTAGTATCTTCTCATGCCAAAATTCATTTGGAAGACAAATATCCTAATCACTTAAAAGTATTCACAGATGGGTCAGTATTAAATAATAAATAACGCTGGTGCTGCTTATCTCTCTCTCTCTCTCTCCTCTCTCTCTCTCTCTATATATATATATATATATATATATATATATATATAATATATATATATATATACCAGATCTAAAAACTGAAAACCACTTTCATCTTGAAGAAGGTATATCGATATTTTCAGCGGAATTCATCGCATTGTTGATTGCCCTAAATTTTCCCGTCTGTTTTCCTACAAACATCTTTCAAATTCTTTTTTGTGTAGACTCCAAAGTAGTAATTTCTGCAATTAGTTCTTTAGAAACGAAAGTTAGATCTGAAGTCGCCATTGAAATTTGTCATTTGTCGATTCATCTCTTGTCTTTAAAGGGCTCAGATAGATTTATAACTTTCTGTTGGATTCCATCGCACAGTGCTTTTTACTACAGTGAAAAAGTTGACATCCTTGCAAAAAAAGGAGCAAAAGGTTCATCAGAGGTGACACAATTAGTAGGACTCCCCTTTTCATTACAAGAGTCTTATCATCTTGTAATAAAATCACATCACAAGTTATTTCAGTGTGAAGAAAGAAGACTTGGCTGTCTAGACGCACACAAATAATCACGTAAATTTGAGTCTTTCGTCAAAATACGAGAACATGATGTGTACTGTTCAAAACAGATTGTTTCCTTAGCTTGTAGATGGAAATTGGATTGCTTCAAGACAAAAAATGCTGGAAATGCTTTTTGCATATGCGGTAATAAGATAACAGCAGATCATATATTAACATGTCCCAGCTTAAAAGGGCACATTCCCGTTTTGATGGTATCTTCTCCATCAGCAATATTCAACAGTCTGTCACAGGATAGCTCAGTGGTCAGAGCACTCGCTTTCTCAAGCAGCATCGAGTGTGGTTACCAATTGGATAGGTGACCGTTTACGCGCCTTGGTTTCAGTACAATACCCCAGTTCACCCAGCTGTAAAACATACATTATTTTCACATAACTTTGTCTCTGAAAACACACACACACACACACACACACACACACACACACACTCCACAGAGTTTGTTATGTGTATTGAAACAGCTAAGGTTTCTAAATAACAATTCCTGTGATTTGTTTATTAAGATATTTGATGCACAAACACAACCCATAGTCTTATACGATTCTGAGATTTGGGGATTGGGTGCGGCAGCAGCAGCAGCACAAATTGAGTCAGTGAATGTATGTTCTTTGAAGCAATTTTTAGAAGTAGATAGACGAACATCAAATGATCTTGTCTACAGCGAAACAAATAGATTTCCTCTTACAATTAGATCTGCTGTAAGATGTTTTAGGTATCGGTTTCAAATCTTGAACGTGAAAGAGCACAGACTACCATTCAAATCTCACAGGATGCTTTTTTGATTTAGATGCTTAAGGGAAAGGAAAACTTGGCCACACAAATACGCGTTTGCTTATTCAAATATGACTTTAGATATGTCTGGTTAAATGAAGGTGTTGGAAGTCTAAAAGAGTTTATTGCTGCTTTTAGACAAAGACTGATTGGTTATCGTCGATGGAACGATCTTATTCAAACTAGTGATAGACGTAGAATTTATAGACGAGTCATTAAGCTTATATGACGTCAAACCTTATTTAAAGCTTGAAAAGGATAGGCTTTTAAAAAGAATAATGGCTAAATTCAGACTGGGTGAGTCAGATATATATGTTCATAAACTTAGATATAGAATGTATAGTGAATTTGATACAACATGCTCTTTCTGTAATGAAGCAACAGAAGATGAAGTACATTTTGTCTTAAGTTGTCCCGCCTTTAATGACATTAGGCAAAACATATATCCCAGCAGAATATACCAACCAGCCTAATGCACTTAGACTCTGCTCCTGGCATGTATAATCCTAGTATCATTAGAAATCTAGCTTTATATCTACATAAAGCCTTTAAAATGAGAGGTGTCATGTTGTGGTAAGGTCGTACTTTTTTCCCCTGTGGACATGTTCGCGTCTGGTTGGTTTAGCTGCACTTCACAGTGTATTCCTATCATGATCCAGTGAATTGATCAGCAACCCTCTTCATGTATGGATGGGCCAACGGCCTTTATGAATAAATTCTTTCAGAGTTCAGAGTTCTCCTCTTCTTGTTCTTGTTCTCCTCCTCCTCCTCCTCCTTCTTCTTCTTCTTCTTCTTCTTCTTCTTCTTCTCTCCTCTTCCTCCTCCTTCTTCTCCTCCTCCTCGTCCTTCTCCTCCTCCTTCTCTCCTCTTCCTCCTCCTCCTTCTCCTCCTCTTCCTCCTTCTCCTTCTCCTCCTCTTCCTCCTTCTCCTCCTCCTTCCTCCTTCTTCCATCCTCTTTTCCTTTCAGCATCTTCATCGCAATCGTTGTAATCATTATCGATAATAACGACTGTACTTATTTCCTAGCTCTAGGTTTATGTCTTACGTCTTCTTCTTCCCGTCGCTTTTCTGCTTCTCTTGATCTTCGGATGTTTTTCTCTCTCTCTCTCTCCCCTCTCCCCTCTCTCTCTCTCTCTCTCTCTCTCTCTCTCTCTCTCTCTCTCTCTCTCTCTCTCTCTCTCTCCCTCTCCCTCCCCCCCCGCCCAACAAACTGTGTGCGCTTACGTGTTTTTAATGTTTTACTTTTTTTTTTGGAGCTGGATGAAAACAAATGTATTTAATCCATTACCTTCAGTAAATAACCTTTCAGTATCGTTATCGTTCGGATGAGACTGTAAACCGAGGTCCCGTGTGCGAACGCACGCAGAACATCTTGCGCACACGTTAAAACCCGTACCGCTTTTCGGAAGAGTAGGCCATTGTGTGCCGTTGGGAACGGTTGACAAAATGTACAAAACTGCATACGCACGGGCACTGCATGAAAAAAAAAGCACATGGATGCTTATTCCATCATCCTCGAAATAAAAGAATAAAAGATAAAAATAAAAAATCTCCCCCCTCCCTCCCTCCCTCCCTCGCTCTGTCTGTCTGTCTATCTT
>CM054166.1:14738321-14740821 GCA_028751875.1 Rapana venosa
GTAGTAGAGTGGTGGTAGTAGTAGTAGTAGTGTAGTAGTGGTAGTAGTAGTAGTGAGTGGTAGTAGTAGTGGTAGTAGTAGTAGTAGTAGTAGTAGTGGTAGTGTTGGTAGTGGTAGTAGTGGTAGTGTGTTGGTAGTGGTAGTGGTAATAGTGGTAGTAGTAGTAGTAGTAGTGGTAGTGTCAGTAGTAGTGGTAGTAGTAGTTAGTAGTAGTGTGGTAGTAGTAGGTGGTAGTGTAGTAGTGTTAGTGGTGGTAGTGGTAGTAGTAGTAGTAGTAGTAGCAGTAGTGGTGGTAGTAGTAGTGGTAGTAGTAGTAGTATGTGGTAGTATAGTGTAGTAGTGGTAGTGGTAGTAGTATGGTAGTAGTAGTAGTAGTAGTGGTAGTAGATGGTAGTGTGTGGTAAGTGGTAGTAGTGGTAGGGGTGGTAGTGGTAGTGGTAGTAGTAGTAGAAGTAGTGGTAGGTGGTAGTAGTAGTGTAGTAGTAGTAGTAGTAGTGGTAGTAGTAGTAGAAGTAGTGGTAGTGGTAGTAGTAGTGGTGTAGTAGTAGTAGTAGTAGTGTAGTATTTATGTAGTAGTAGTAGTTAGTAGTAGTGGGTGTATAGTAGTGGTAGTAGTAGTAGTAGTGTAGTAGTAGTATGTAGTGGTAGTAGTAGTAGTAGTAGTAGTAGTGTGGTGAGTAGTGGTAGTTAGTAGTAGTAGTGGTATAGTGGGTAGTGGGTGGTAGTGGTTAGTAGTGGTAGTGGTGGTAGTGGTGAAAGTAAGTAGTAGTAGTAGCAGTAGTCAGTAGTGGTGGTTTAGTAGTAGTAGTGGTAGTAGTAGTAGTAGTAGTAGTAGTGTAGTATAGTAGTGGGTAGTAGTGGTAGTGGTGGTAGTGTGGTAGTGGTGGTAGTAGTAGTGGTAGTAGTAGTAGTGGAGTAGTAGTAGTAGTAGTAGTGTAGTAGTAGTGTAGAAGTGGTAGTAGTAGTAGTAGTAGTAGTAGTAGTAGTAGTTAAAAGTAGACAGACAGACAGGTATACAGACGGACAGCAGAGTGAGTGCAGTAATGGTAGTGGTAGTGGTGGGTGGTAGTGTAGTATAAGATAGTATAGTAGTATAGTAGTAGTAGTAGTTAGTGTGTAGTAGTAGTAGTAGTGTGGTAGTGGTAGTAGAGTAAGTGTAGTAGTGGTGTAGTAGTATATAGTGTAGTAGTAGTGGTAGTGGTTAGTAGTAGTATAGTGGTAGTAGTGGGTAGGTGTAGTGGTAGTGTAGTATAGTGTATGTAGTAGTAGTATGTAGTGTAGAGTGGTAGTAGTAGTTAGTAGTGGTGTAGTAGTAGTGGTAGTTGGTAGGTTATGGTAGTGGTAGTAGGTGGTGGTAGTTAGTAGTGGTAGTAGTAGTATAGTAGTATAGTTGTTTTAGTAGAGTAGTAGTAGTAGTAGTAGTGTAGAAGGTAGGTAGTAGTAGTAGTAGTAGTAGTAGTAGTAGTGGTAGTGGTGGTAGTAGGTATTAGTGTAGTAGTATGGTAGTAGTAGTGGGTAGTAGTATGTTAGTAGTAGTAGTATTTGGTAGTAGTAGTAGTAGTAGTATAGTAGTGGTAGTAGTGTGTAGTAGTAGTATAGTAGTAGTGTGTAGTAGTAGTAGTGTAGTAGGTGGTATTTAGTAGTAGTGGGTAGTAGTAGTAGTAGTAGTAGTAGTAGTAGTATAGTGGTAGTAGTAGTGTAGTGTAGTAGTAGTAGGTAGTAGTGGTAGTAGTAGTGGTAGTATGGTAGTGGTGGTGGTAGTAGTGTGTGGTTGTGGTTAGTAGTTAGTAGTATTGTAGTAGTAGGTGTAGTAGTGGGTTAGTATGTTAGTAGTGGTAGTAGTAGTAGTAGTGAGTAGTGTGGTAGTAGTGGTAGTGGTGGTAGGTGTGTAGTATGTAGTAGTAGTAGTGGTGTAGTAGTAGTAGTAGTGAGTAGTAGTGTAGTATGTGGTAGTGTGGTAGTTGTAGTAGTAGTAGTAGTAGTAGTGGTGAGTAGTAGTAGTGTAGTAGGTGGTAGTAGGTAGTAGTGTAGTAGTAGTAGTAGTAGTAGTAGGGTTTGTAGTAGTAGTTAGTAGTGTAGTAGTAGTAGTAGTAGTGGTGGTAGTAGTAGTAGTAGTTAGTGTTGAGTAGTAGTAGTTAGTAGTGGTAGTTAGTAGTAGTTAGTATGTAGGTAGTATAGTAGTGGTAGTTAGTAAGTAGTAGTAGTAGTAGTAGGTATAGTAGTAGTATAGTAGCTGCTAAAGTAGACAGACAGACAAGGAGACAGACGGACAGCAGTAGCAGTAACTGGTAGTGGTAGTGGTGGTGGTGGTGGTGGTGGTCGTAGTATTAGTAGTAGTAGTAGTAGTAGTAGTAGCCAGCAGCAGCAGCAGCAGCAGCAGCAGCAGCAGCAGCAGCAGTAGTAGTAGTTAAAGTTGACAGACAGACAGACAGACAGGGAGAGAGACAGATAGACAGTAGTAGCAGTAGCTGGTGGTGGTCGTCGTCCTCGTAGCAGTGGT
>CM054166.1:14750821-14755821 GCA_028751875.1 Rapana venosa
TTATTGAGGAAATAGTAGTGGAGGAAAACAAGTGCAGGTAACCTCTTATAACTTACTTCTCCATCATTTTGAAAATGATTTTTCAAAGATTTGATTAAGAAAAAAAAACCTTCAGAAAAAAAATCTTGTAGTGACAGCATTTAACATTTAGGCATGCTTGGAGTAAGATATAATATTAATATTATTGGTATTATTATCCTGTTACAATTCACAGAAACTCCACTGACGTAACAAATCCTCCCAGGAAATATACAACACGTATAGATAGATGTAGATCTAATTTCTCGTTGCCTATATTAACTTGTGAATACTGAAATTTGGTAACTTAGGTAAATTGTCAGGACTGACTGAGAGCACTGGAGGATTTACACGTCACACACAGTTGGCGTCATACATCTAATGGCTATAGGTGTAGGCCTGTATCTACAATTCTACTGCAATAGCCAGATATTTCGTCCTTTTAACATCATGGTACCCATTAGATCTAATTTAAAAAAACCAAATGTTTTTCCCTGCTCTTCGTGTTTAAAACTGCTTTTTTAAGATTGTTGATAAAATAAAATGAAATGCAAATATTGCTCAAAACAATACATAAAAAGCAGGCAGACGAAAAGGCAAAACAAACAAACAAACAAAAACAAACAAAACGAACGATAAATAGACAGGAAGAAAATTGGGAGGGAAAAAAAGTACAGTTAATCCGAAAAAACAGATAAGTAAATTTATATTATTACTTTTGAGACTCCCTGTTCTTATAACTTAGTTATATTTAGGTATTTTGTCTGGAACGATCTATTGTTTTCTATATAACATGTAAATACTTGCTGGTAGATCTCTGTCAAAGTCTAGATCTAGATGAATTTCAAGGATGACAACACGTCTTCAAGTAGCAGGTAGATCTAGTCTTTATTTTACAAAGGCTTCGCTTCAAAGCAGAGGGCAAGAGGTGTTAGAGTTTAAGGAAAAGATTGAAGGCCTTGACTTTTTTTTAGTACAGCCATACAGAAACATATCTTTTTAAAATTCTTTTATTTCGAGGATAATAGAATAATGGCTGATGTGCTTAATAAAAAAAAAATGCAGTCCTGGTGTGTATGCGGCTTTGTAACTTTTGTCATCTGTTCCCACTGGCACATAATGCCCTACTCTTTCGAAGAGTAGAACAGGTTTTAACGTGTGTGCAAGATGTTCTGCGTGCGTTCGCACACATGGCCCAGGTTTATAGTCTCACCGGAAAGACTTTCGGGTAGTGTAGTGGGCACTGATGTGAACTCCAGGGGAAAACTTTCCTTGGATTAGATTCGAACCCTGTCGGCAGATCTAGAGCCCAATGCACAACGCACTAACCACCAGGTTATCTCTATCCCTATTTCTGGTTAATAGTAATTTCTAAATATTTGTAAAAATCTATTAATTGTAACTGGCTGCATGTGAAAGACTAGGATGAATGAAAGCGCTTTGATTTGTTTTTTGCAAGATATAGCGCTGTATAAATTCCATGTATTATTATTATTATTATTATTATCATCATCAAACCACCATGGCCGTGGAATTCCTGTCAGATGAAGATGAGCCGGAAGAGATGGATGAAAAGATGGAATCTGAGGCTGAAGGCTAGGTTTTGGTCTTGCTGTTTTCTAAAAATTTTTTTTTTCCCTTTTTTTCCCCCGCTTTTCGTGTTCAAAACTGTTTTTAACACTATTAGTAAAAACCCCAATCAAATGCAAAATTTTACTCAAAAACCATATATTAAAGACAGGAAGGTAAATACATCAAAAAAAATTTAGACTAACGGGCAGAACAACAAACAAACAAACGAAAAATGAAACAAACAGAAGAATATTGGAGGAGGCCCCCCCTCCCCCCCCCCCCACCACATAACACACACACACACACACACACACACACACACACACAAGTAATCTGAAAAATAAAAAGTTTATGCTGGCAGAAGAATTCTGTCAAGTCTAGATCTAGATGATTTCAACGACGACAACACATCTTCAAGTAGCACATAGATCTAGTTTTTATTTTACAGAGGCTTCGCTTCAAAGCAGAGGGCAGGAGTCGTTAAGAGTTTACGGTAAAGATTGAAGGCCTCGACTCTCTTTTTTAGAACAGACATATACACAAAGATCTCTCGTTAATAGTAATTTCTAAACCGCTACAGCCCTGGAAATTCCTGTCAGATGAGGATGAGTCGAAAGAGATGGATGAAAAGATGGAATCTGAGGCAGAATTTTCTTCCGCCTTTCCCACAGCAGGTCACAGAGGTGTCTTCAGATGTTGCCGGCGATGACACTGGTGCCGTGTGGACCGGGGATGAATGGCATCCCTGAAAAAATAAAGAAGTCCTTCGGATGAGACTATAAACCGAGGCCCCGTTTGCGAACGCATGCAGAACATCTTGCGCACACGTTAAATCCTGTTCCGCTTTTCGTAAGAGTAGGCCATTGTGTGCCGGTGGGAACGGATGACAAAATTGACAAAACCGCATACACACGGGGACTGGATGTAAAAAAGCACATAAGTGCTTATTCCATTATCCTCGATATAAAAGAATAATAAATAAATAAATAAATAAGGCTTCCTGGGGAGCAAGTTTTTATGGGAAACAAAAAAGAAACCTGTTTAAATTTTTTTATATATTATATTCCAATTCTGCAGCAAGCAGAGCATTTAATAAATTTCCTCGAACTTCTGTATTTTTCCTCTGGTCTTTCCCAGGAGCTTCTTTGCTGATGACGATTTGTGTTGAAGGGAAGTCTTGAGCTTTGCTGGCTACACTACTTGCCAGACTTTTACTTGACTGAGTCAGGCCCTTGTTCAGCTCATTGACTCCACAATGAATAAGAACAGCAGCCAACCGGCTCTTTACTTTGGAAGGGACAGTTCGTTTGTTACCATGGGTTTCCTTAACGTGGGATAAAGGCTTGTTTTACACGGTACGGGACCTCAGTTTATCGTCTGCTCCTAAAGACTAGCACCCAGACCACCACTCACGGTCTAGTGGATGGAGGGAAAACATCGGATACAAACGGGGATCGAACAATCACACGCTTCGAACCCGGATTTTTCGCTTTCTAGGTAGGTGGGTTACTCTAGACCATCAATCCACACTGTTGATCCAGCAGTGGAGTTCAGAGCGGTCGTGATGTCTAGAGTATGTTACGTAGGTCTTCCATGACCAGCCTTCAAAACCCATAGGAACGACCAGGTCGTTGTGTGTGTGTACACCATTCAGAACAGAATCGTGAACTGTGACAGCAGGGGGAAGAGAAGCGTCTTCTTTTTTTTTTCTCCAGAACAGTATACTGTTTATTGCATTTGATTATGTAATAAAAACAAAATGTTACAGTTTTTATTTATTTATTTATTCTTTTATATTTATTTATTCTTATATATCGAGGATAATGGAATAAGCACTCATATGATTTTTTACATCCAGTCCCCGTGTGTATGCGGTTTTGTAAATTTTGTCATCTGTTTCCACCGGCATACAATTGACCTACTCTCCGAAAAGCGGAACAGGATTTAACGTGTGCGCAAGATGTTATGCATGCGTTCGAACACGGGGCCTCGACTTATAGTCTCATCCGAAGGACAGTTGTGACATGGAGTCCGTTACAGTTGTGACGTGGAATCTAAGCCTACAAAACAAGTTGAAATCAGCGTCTTTCTGTCTTACAAAAATACAAGAATTTATTACTTTGAAAAAACAAACCCGCCCCCCCCCCCCCCCCTCCCGCCCCACCGGGTTTACATGAAGATAAATGACATACAGATCTTCTGACAACATATACACACACACTGCTCATTCACTCATTATCAAAGTCAACACGAATGTACTCACAAGATACACAATCACAAAGAGAACTTCAAAACCGACTCGGTAAAAAAGCGGACCAACCTTTTTCAAGCGTCGGCTTATTTTTGATGTTAAATAATGTATAAAACTTGATTACGTTTGGCTTTTGATACTATACTACGTTTGGCAATAACTTAGGTCTACTTTCATCGAAATACGGGGTATTTGAAAATATACTGAAATTCATCACCCAAATCATTTGTTGTACATTTGGTATTTGTCTTCGTGTTCTGAATCTGGTTAGCCAGGGCGTTGATACAAGGAAGGAAAACAGTAAGAGTTGGTTTTATATCCTATTTTAATCTGTATAGAGTTGCACAGTCTTAATCTGAGATTTAATTTTTTCCCACGAGGTGATAGCCCCTTTATGGCCTCTGTGGTCGGCGGGGCTATAGACAAGAAAATTGGATTAGATTTGGATTGTGTTCTTAATCGTGACCTTACGTCATTTCTGTCAAAGACGTCATATGTTTCCCCCCCCCCCCACCCCCTTTGCTTAATTAAAACGTCATTGGTGTTCCTTTCTTTAGGATCCCGGTACGTATTCATAAAGGCTCTTGATCCTTTTTTTAAAACTTTGTTTTGATGTGGAAGTGTGTTTGTAACTTTCATCTGCTGATATTTTTTGCCTGACTGCATCAGCGTACCTGGGAATGCTGCCAGTTGCGGGGTGTGTGTGGGTGGGGGGGGGGGGGGGGGGGGGGGGATAGCCTAGTGGTTAGAGCGTTGCGCTTGCGATCTGACGGCCCCGGGTTCGATCCACCACCACATCTAGATGATTCCACCCCCACCCCTCCACCCCCTCTTGGATTTAACATCAAGTAATGACTCCTTCCACTCCCTCAGCATACATCCTCAAAAGTCGGAATGCGGCTACCTTCATGGCGCGGGCATACGCAAAAAAAAAACATCCCAGCATGCATCACCGAAGTTGGAAATGCGGCTACCTTTCATGTTGGTGGGTGGGGGGGGGGGGGGGGGGGGGGGGGACGAAAACTTACGCTCGCATACGCAAAATCTCACCATTGGTGAATCTCTTGAGTTCTAGCAGAGGAATGGAAAAAGAAAACAAGGAATGTTTTAGAATGATCTTTTTGTTTGTTTGTTCGTCTATAGGCTAACCCTAAAAATG
>CM054166.1:14760821-14785821 GCA_028751875.1 Rapana venosa
TCCCCCTGACCACACACACACACACACACACTCTCGCTCTCTCTCTCCCTCCCTCCCTCCTCTCTCTCTCATATCACAACTTGTGTAAAGATGTCAAATGAATTTGAACACACACACACACACACACACAAAGATGGAGAGAAGAATGCTACAAAACACCTTTTTCTGCCGCGCTTAGTGACGTCAATGTTACATGTACCAACACTATGACGCTGAAACATGCAGGCAGAAGTGGGAAAATTCTTTCCTCGAAGAAACAGAAAGACTGCTCAATATTGTTCAGCTGATTAATGCTCTCTCTCTCTCTCCCACCCTCCCCATCTCTCTCTCTCTTTCCCATGTGAACAGACTTTAAACATAACGACAATACAAAACACACACAACACACACACCACACACACACACCACCACACACACACACACAACAACCACATATTTATATATATATATATATATATATATATATATTTATATATATTATATATATTTTACCAACACAGAAGATGATATTAGAAAGAGAAAAACTCTGTTTTTGCCAAACAAGACAACTGCTGTTGTTCCGAACACAGCAACTGTGTGTATGATGAAATAACATAAACACGTGTGGTTTGATTGAAGAGAGCAGCTTGGGAGGGGGGGGGGGGGGGGGGGGGGGGGAATAGAGGGAGAGTAAGAGGGGAGAGGTGTGTGTGAGGTGTGTGTGTGAGGGGGGGTGTGTGTGGGGGGGGGGGGGGTGTGTGTTTTGTGTGTGAGAGGAGAGAGAGAAGGGGGAGAGGGTGTGTGAGGGGGGGAGTGAGGGTGGAGAGAGGGGTGGTTGTGTGATGTGAGGTGGTGTGTGAGAGAGGTGTGTGTGTGTGTGAGAGAGAGGTGTGTTTTTGTGTGTGGGTGGGGTGTGTGTGGTGTGTGGTGTTGGGGTTTTTGTGTAGTATGTGTGTGTGTGTTTTATTTTTATTGTATTCTTTTATATCGAGGAAAATGGAATAAACACTTGTGCGGGTTTTTTTTTACATCCAGTCCCCGTGTGAGTGTGTGTGTGTGAGAGAGAGAGGCAGGCAGGCAGACAGGCATGCAGGCAGGCAGACAGACAATATTTCGAGTCATTGCTAACAGAGGCCTTTTGACAAGGGGATGACTGTTTATCAGGTCACTGCGAGAACTGATAGAAGCAATGCCCACACATATTTAATCACCCAAAGGCCGAGTAGTTTAGATTAAAGATACACACAACACACACACACATACGCACGCACGCACGCACCACACACACACACACGCACGCACGCACGCACCAAAACACACACTACACACCACCACGCTACACACACACACACACACACATACACTACACACACCACACACACACACACACACACACCCCACACACACACACAACACACACACCAACACACACTCTCTCTCTCTCTCTCTCTTTTTCTCTCTCTCTCCACTGACTCACACACAACACGAGCGCGCGCGTGCGTGCGTGCGTGCGTGCGCTTACACACGCTCACACTCACGTACATGCACACATGTATACATGTTCACACCTACATAATAATATGCATAGTTTCACATGATGTTGCTACACAGGTAATACTGATACAGTGATGCTGTGCGCGCGCGCACGCACAAACACACACACACACATGCACCACCCACACACACACATACATGCACCACCACACCCCACATACACATACTCTACCCCCCCCCCCCCCTCACACACACACACACATACACCACCACACTACACACAGAGTACACCCACCCACACACCCACCCACCCACACACCACCCACCCACCACACACACACACTCACATACACACACACACACACTCACATACACACACACACACACACACACACCACACTACACACACAGTACAACCCCCCCCCCCCCACACACACACACACCACACACACACTACACTACACTACACACACACACCACACACATACATACACACACTACACTACACTACACACACACACACTACACACACTCACACTACACACACACTACACACACTACCTCCCCCCCCCCCACACACACACACACTCACTATACCCCCCCCCCCCCCCCCACCTCCCCAATCCTCTTTTCTTCCTTTATTCCCTGAAGTATATGACTTTCTGAAACTGTTGGGAGAAGGGGCAACAGGTGTAGGTATGTATGGTTGTCTTTGCGGGAGAGACAGAAGGGGGAAGGGGTGGGGTGGGGGATGGGGTGGGGTGGGGTTGGGTGGGAGGGGGTGGAGATAGACAATGATATGGTGGGTAAAGGTAAAAAAGAAAAAGGTAAAGGTGTCCCATAACCTATAAGGTCGTAGGGGAGCGAGGTGTCAGAGACCTCACTTTTCTAGGGCCAGCATATTGAGGGCGGCGCCCATCTCCTCTCCCTCGCTGCTTTACCTTCCCTGACCCTAAAGAGGGCAGGTACCCATTTACAGCTGGGTGAACTGGGGGAACTGTATTGAAGCCAAGGCGCGCAAACGGTCACCCATCCAAGTGGTAACCACGCTCGACGCTGCTTAACTTGGCTGGGGGAAAGCGAGTGCTCCGACCACTGAGCTATCCCGTCCCCTTATGGTGGGTATGAGGGGGCAATTAGAGGAGGATGAGGAGGATAGTTGGATGGTATTTTTTAGGTATGCGGTTGGTGTGTGTGTGTGTGTGTGTGTGGGGGGGGGGGGGTGTGTGAGGGGGGGATGGTGTGGTTGTGTGTGTGTGCGCGCGCGCGTGCGTGCGTGCGTGCGTGTGACTGCCAGCGTACTTTTGAGCACGCAGGCGCGTGCGTGCTTGGGTGTGTATATGTGTTTGTGTGTATGTACTTGTATGTGTGTGTCCACGCGCCTGTGTGTATGTATGTATGTTATGTAATGTATGTATGTATGTATGTATGTATGTATGTATGTTATGTATGTATGTATGTGCGTGCGTGCGTGCATGTATGTGTGTGTGTGTGTGAGCGTTGATGATGATGATGCTGTTGTAATGTCCTTTCGGTCTAAATGTCTATGAGAGAGAAAATGAAAGCTCGCCCTCCCCCTTCTCCCCGCTCCCCTGCCCCCCCCCCCCCCCCACCCCTCTGCCACTTGATAAAGCGACCA
Source organism: Rapana venosa (assembly GCA_028751875.1). Lineage (NCBI taxonomy): Eukaryota > Metazoa > Mollusca > Gastropoda > Neogastropoda > Muricidae > Rapana > Rapana venosa. The sequence continues at coordinate 14,763,934 of CM054166.1, forward strand.
GCTGTTGTGTAGCATTGCAGTTTAACATCAATGGATTAAAAGCCTGTAGTGTGTGTGTGGTGTGTGTGTGTGTGTGTGTGTGTGTGTGTGTGTGTGTGTAGTGTATGTGTAGTGTAGTGTAGTGTAGTGTAGTGTAGTGTAGTGTAGTGTAGTGTAGTGTAGTGTGTGTGTGTGTGAGTGTGTGTGTGTAGTGTGTGTGTGTATGTGTGTGTCTTTGTTGGGAGTGTGTGTGTGAGTGTGTGTGTAGTGTGTGTGTGTGTAGTGTGTGTGTGTGTGAGAGTGTGTGTGTGTGTGTAGTGTGTGTGTATTATGTGTGTGTGTGTGTAGTGTGTGTGTGTAGTGTGTGTGTGTGTGCGTGTGGTGGTGGTGGGGGGGGGGGGGTACTGGGGGCTCTTTTCAGTATTGATAGCATCCCTCACCTTCTGGAATTTTTTTGCGTCAGAAAATCCCCCATTTCTATCAGTCTTTTGTTTCTGTTTTTTTTCCCCCTGACCTTTCTGTCACCCCTCTCGCTTGTTTTCTGCCTTCCCGGTCCCTTCTCCTGCATTATATTTTGACGAGCAAATCTAACAACAACAACAAACAAAAAGAATTTGTTGTTATACATTATATGGCATTTTGCTGGTATTGTTTTGTTCTGATGTCCAGGTAGTGGTATTGTGATCACTGGGAAAGGGCACAGGATGTCCACTCTGCAGTATCATTTGCCCATGTGCTATTTTCCTATTATTTTGTAGGCCTCCTTTGGAGTATTCATGATCCCTTTGTTTTTAAAGAAATATTTTACGCTTTTTGTGTGTGATGGAGATGATAAATGAAGTGGAATGGCTGGCGTCCTCAGCACAGCCTGGTTTGAATTGGCTTTGAGGAATCAAATAATTATTAAAGTACTTGTCAGTTTACGCGTGGTTTTTTTCCCCTTTTTGTTTTCATTTTGACGATGTTGGATATTTGAAGGGGTTATGTAGTGTTGACTGATGTTGTACTTGAGGTGACTGCTATCGGAGTTCGTGAAAATGAGAGAAGGTGACAGCCCTGATGTGGCTTTTGTGGTCTGTGGGGGTTTATAAGCAGCATTAGATGAAATGAAAAGTTGAGATTTCCCCAGCTTTTCATCATCATCGTCATCATCATCATCATCATCATCAGCAGCAGCAGCAGCACACCATAGGAATAATGTTTTATTTTTGTGTGCAAAATGCGACACATTTTTGCCCGCCATGAAGGTAGCCACATTCCGACTGCGGAGATAGAAATTTTTAAAAAAGTAATGATAATAATAATAATAATAATAATGATGATGATGATGATGATAGTTATTATGATAATGATAATGATACCACCACCACCACTACTATCATTACTACTCTTTAACTGACTATCATCACTACACTTAACTGACTATCATCACTACACTTAACTATCATTACTACACTTAACTGACTATCATTACTACACTTAACTATCATTACTACACTTAACTGACTATCATCACTACACTTAACTATCATTACTACACTTAACTGACTATCATTACTACACTTAACTGACTATCATCACTACACTTAACTATCATTACTACACTTTGCTGTGGTGGCTGTGCAGGGTCGTGTGTGTGGCTGCTGATCGCCACCTTGCTACGTATGCCGGTGTCGGGCACTCACAGCATCGTGGGGGCCACTATCGGCTTCAGCCTGGTGGCCAAGGGGCCTGTAGGCATCAACTGGTTCCAGCTGGGCATGATAGGTGAGTACAGTACACAGAGACACAGAGAGAGACAGAGAGAGAGAGAGAGGGAGGGAGAGAGAGAGGAGGGAGGGAGAGAGAGAGAGAGACAGAGAAAGAGAGAACCAGAAAGACATACAGACAGACAGAAATATAGACATCAACAGATGCACAAGAGAGACAGAGAGAGAGAGAGAGAGAGAGACGGGGAGGGAGGGAGGGAGGAGGGAGGGAGGGAGAATATCTTCAGCCTGGTGGCCAAGGGGCCGGTGGGCATCAACTGGCTCCATCTGGGCATGATAGGTCAGTACAGTACAGAGACAGAGAGAGAGAGAGAGGGGGGGAGGGAGAGAGAGAGAGGGGGGGAGGGGAGAGGGAGGGGGAGGGAGGAAGGGAGAGAGGGAGGGGAGAGAGAGGGTGAGGGAGAGACAGAGAAAGGCAGAAAGAGAGAGGGAGGGTGAGCGAGGGATGGAGAGGGGGAAGAGGGAGGGAGAGAGGAGGGGGAGAGGGAGGGAGAGAGAGGGAGGGAGAGAGAGGAGGGAGAATGAGAGGGAGGGGGAGAGGGAGGGAGAGAGAGGGAGGGAGAATGAGAGGGAGGGAGTGAGAGGGAGGGAGAGAGAAAGAGGGAGGGAGGGAGAGGGATGGAGGGAGAGTAAGAGGGAGAGAGGGAGGGAGAGAGACAGAGGGAGGGGAGAGAGAGGGAGGTTGAGAGAGAGACAGACAGACAGACACACAAACACACAGACACACAGAACGTCTTGCGCACTCGTTAAAACCTGTTCCACTTTTCCGGAAGAGTAGGCCATTGTGTGCCGGTGGGAACGGATGACAAAATTGACAAAACTGCATACACACGAGGACTGGATGTAACAAAACAATACAAAAAAGCACATGAGCGCTTATTCCATTATCCTCGAAATAAACAAACAAATAAATAAATAAAGACAGACAGACAGACAGACAGACACAGACAGATAGACAGACAGACAGACAGACAGACAGACAGACATTATGGCAGGTAGCGGTCATCAACGCAAATACTGTATAACTAATAAATCGAACAGATGTGTGGGTGTTTTTTTGTGTGTCTGACTTGATTGTGTGGTTGTTGTTTATTTTTGTGTGGTTGTTGTTTATTTTTCTTTTGTTATCCTTTGGTTTCAGTTCTCTCGTGGTTCATTTCTCCCGCTTTGTCTGGCATCGTCTCCGTCCTGGTCTTTCTCTTTGTCCGTCAGTGTGTTCTGAAAAAGGTGAGGTACTGTTGTTGTTTTCGCGCGCGGGTCCGTCAGTCGGTCTGTTTTGTCAGTCTCTGTCTTGTCTTTTCGTGTCTTATCTTGTCTTCTCGTGTCTTGTCTTCTCGTGTCTTGTCTTGTCTTCTCGTGTCTTGTCATGTCTTCTCGTGTCTTGTCTTGTCGTGTCTTGTCTTCTCGTGTCTTGTCATGTCTTCTCGTGTCTTGTCTTGTCTTCTCGTGTCTTGTCTTGTGTCGTCTCTTGTCTTGTCTTGTCTTGTCTTGTCTTCTCGTGTCTTGTCTTGTCTTCTCGTGTCTTGTCATGTCTTGTCTTCTCGTGTCTTGTCTTCTCGTGTCTTGTCATGTCTTCTCGTGTCTTGTCTTCTCCTGTCTTGTCTTGTCATGTCTTGTCTTGTCTTCTCGTGTCTTGTCATGTCATGTCTTGTCTTGTCTTCTCGTGTCTTGTCATGTCTTGTCTTGTCTTCTCGTGTCTTGTCTTGTCTTCTCGTGTCTTGTCATGTCATGTCTTGTCTTGTCTTCTCGTGTCTTGTCATGTCATGTCTTGTCTTCTCGTGTCTTGTCTTGTCATGTCTTGTCTGCTCGTGTCTTGTCATGTCTTGTCATGTCTTGTCTTCTCGTGTCTTGTCATGTCATGTCATGTCTTGTCTTGTCTTCTCGTGTCTTGTCTTGTCTTCTCGTGTCTTGTCTTGTTTTCTCGTGTCTTGTCTTGTTTTCTCGTGTCTTGTCTTGTTTTCTCGTGTCTTGTCTTGTCTTCTCGTGTCTTGTCTTGTCAGGAGAAAGGACCAGGAAGGCAGGAAATAGACCCAAAAAAAGGAGGTGACAGGAAGAAAAGGAAGAAGGCAGAAACAAAGAGAGAGAGGGATAGAAAAGAGGGAAATCCTAGCACAGGAGTTTGCAGAAAAGGGGGGGGGGGCTGTTTATACTGACAGGTCCTGGGGATTCCTAAGGGGAAACTGGTTGAACGTTTTTGGATTTCTTCTGGGAATGATGTCAGCCAGCGGAATGCATCTCCCAGTAGTGAACAAGACTTTGTATTGCATTGCACTGTATTGTATTGTATTGCACTGTATTGTATTGCAATGTATTTTATTGCATTGTATTGTATTGCACTGTATTGCACAGGGGACGGGATAGCCTAGTGGTCAGAACATTGCGCTCGCAATCTGACGACCCGGGTTCGATTCCCGTTCAAGGGGGATATTTTCCCCTGGAGTTAACATCAGTGCCGACTCCACTCTCCCCCAAAAGTCCTTCGGATGAGACTATAAACCGAGGTCCCATGTGTGCGAACGCACGCAGAACATCTTGCGCACCCGTTAAAATCCTGTTCCGCTTTTCGTAAGAGTAGACCATTGTGTGCCGGTGGGAACAGACGACAATTTACAAAAGCGCATACACACGGGGACTGGATGTAAAAAAGCACATAAGTGCTTATTCCACTATCCTCGATATAAAAGAATAAAAAAAATATTGCACTCTATTGTATTGTATTGTATTGTATTGTGTTGTGTTGTTACTATTTTCAGTCGCGGCATATTTCTCTGCGTGAAATTTGGGCTGCTCTCCCCTCCCTGGGGAGAGCACATCGCCACAAGAGCAGCGCCACCCGTTGTCTAATAATTATTTGTTATTTGTTTGCCTGTGAGGAGTGACCTTTTTCTACATATTTTTGCCAGGGACAACTCTCTTGTTGCCGTGGGCTCTTTTTCCAGTGCACTAAACTGTGTTGCACACGGCGCCTCAGTTTATCTTGTCGCCCGAAAGACTAGTATATAGGCACTGCATATAAAACGGTAGAGCTATATATACATTTTCTTCTCTCTCTCTCTCTCTGTCTCTCTCTCTCTGTCTCTGTCTCTGTCTGTGTGTGTGTGTGTGTGTGTGTGTGTGTGTGTGTGTGTGTGTGTGTGTGTGTGTGTGTGTGTGTTTTGAAACCTCAGATTGTGGATCTTTCTCTGTTTCTGGTCCATCGATTTGGAATGGCCTCCCTATCTCTCTTCGCCAAAAGCCTTCTTGTGACACTTTTAAATCCGGCCTCAAAACATATTTGTTTCAAACCTAAGATTTTCCTCTCCTGTTTCATTTCATAGCTGTCCCTGCTTTTCAACAGCCCAAATCCCATCACCCTACCAAAGTGTGTGTGTGTGTGTGTGTGTGTGTGTGTGTGTGTGTGTGTGTGTGTGTGTGTGTGTGTGTGTGTGTGTGTTTGCCGGAAACAGTAGAATCATTTGGAGAGTGGATTAATTAATGATTTTTTAAATGCTTCCCCCCAAAAAAAACCAACAACAGACGAGTCGTTTCGAAAGTAGGTAAATGAATAATTTTGTGTTTCTGTTTTCGAAACGGGAGAACCATTTGGAGAGTTGACTGACTTAGTTTGTGTGTGTGTGTGTGTGTGTGTGTGTGTATGTGTGTGTGTGTGTGTGTGTGTGTGTGTGTGTGTGTGTGTGTGTGTGTGAGTGCGTGCGTGCGTGCGTGTGTGTGTGTGTGTGTGTGTGTGTGTGTGTATGTGTTTGTGAGTGTGTGTATGTGTTTGTTTTTTTTGCTCCAAAAACAAGAGTTGTTTGGAGAGTGTATTAATTAATGATACTTTTTTTGTGTGTGTGTGGTTTAAAAAAAAATTTTTTTAACACCCGAAACATAAGAATGATTAGGAAAAAAATGGATGAGTTAAAGATGGCTTTTTTCCCCTCTATGTTTTTTTCCTCTCCTCTTCCCTAAAAGGAAGGAAGGTGGCAGGATGGTTAAGACGTTTGCCTGCCAACAAGTAAACCCTGAGGTTCTGGGTTCGATTCCCAGCCTCACCCTTTCTTCCCAGTTTGACCCAAAAAAAATCGAACTGAATGTCAAAGTCCTTCGGATGAGACTATAGACCGAGGCCCCGTGTGCGAACGCATGCAGAACATCTTGCGCACACGTTAAATCCTGTTTCGCTTTTCGAAAGAGTAGGCCATTATGTACCGGTGGGAACAGATGACAAAATTGACAAAATCGCATACACACGGGGACCGCATGTAAAATTAAAAAAAAGAAGCGCATGAGTGCTTTTTCCATTATCCTCGATATTTAACAAACAAACAAAAAAAAGTCATCTGAGCGCTTTGATTTGTTGCTTTACAAGATTCAGCGCTATATAAATTCCATACATTATGATGATGATGATGATGATGATGATGATGATGAAAAAGTCATCTGAGCGCTTTGATTTGTTGCTTTACAAGATTCAGCGCTATATAAATTCCATACATTATGATGATAATGATGATGATGATGATGATGATGATGATGATGATGATTATTAAACAACCAGGAGAACCAGTTGGAGAGCGGTCTGCGGCTGCTCCCTCTCTTTTACGGGGTGACGGTGGCCATCAACGCTCTCTCCGTCTTTCTGGATGGCTCTGAGTGTGAGTTTGGGGGGAGGGGGGGGGGGGGGGGCACTAGTGCTAGACTGTGTGTGTGTGTTGTGGTGTGTGTTGTGTGTGTGTGTGTGTGTGTGAGGGGGGGGGATGCTCTTTTGAACATTGGGATGTCTTCTCTTGTGGGTCTTTAGGTTTTGGTTTCTTGTTTCGTGTGGTCCGACTGGCCTTGTAGAAGGTCTTTTGTGTGTGTGTGTATGTGTGTGTGTGTGTGTGTTGTGTGTGTGTGTGTGGGGTGGGGGGTATTGGGGTGTGGTGTGTGTTGTAAGTGTGGGGTGGGGAGGGGGATGGAGGGGGGAAGGTGGGTGTGTGTGTGTAAGTGTGTAAAGTGAAAAAAAGTGTGTAAAAAAAAAAAAAAAGGGTGGCGCAGCGCTAAGTGGCGACGCGTTCTCCCGCTCTCCCCGGGGAGAGCAGCCCGAATTTCACGGAGAGAAATCTGCCGTGACTTAAAGTGGTATGAAATGAAATCTGAGCGCTTTGATTTGTTGCTTTACAAGATTCAGCGCTATATAAATTCCATACATTATTATTATTATTATTATTATTATTAAGTGATGGGGGGTTGGAGGGGGGAAGGTGGTGTGTGCGTAAGTAGGGGGAGGAGGGGGGATGGAGAGGGGGAAGGTGGTGTGTAACTGGTGGGGTAAGGTTGGAGGGAGGGGGGTGGTTTGGTGAGGTACGGTATAAATGTGGTATAGTGCGGCATGGTATGATGTGGTGTAAATATGATATGGTATGAGTGTGATGTGGTGCAGTTTGGTGTGGTATTAGTGTAGTGTAGTGTAATGTGGTGTGGTATCATGAAGCGTAGTGTAGTGTAACGTAGTGTTTATTTATTTATTCAGTTATTTCCAGGATAATGGAATAAGCACTCATGTGCTTTTTTTCATCCAGTCCCCGTGTGTATGCAGTTTTGTGAATTTTGTCATCCGTTCCCAACGGCACACAATGGCCTACTCTTCCGAAAAGCGGAACAGGTTTTAACGTTAGTGTAGTGTAGTGTAGTGTAGTGTGTAGTGTGGTGTGGTGTGGTGTGGTGTGGTGTGGTGTGGTGTGGTGTGGTGTAGCGTAGTGTAGTGTAGTGTGTGTCATGTAGCGTAGTGTAGTGTAGTGTAGTGTGGTGTCATGTAGCGTAGTGTAGTGTAGTGTAGTGTCATGTAGCGTAGTGTAGTGTAGTGTGGTGTCATGTAGCGTAGTGTAGTGTAGTGTGGTGTCATGTAGCGTAGTGTAGTGTAGTGTGGTGTCATGTAGCGTAGTGTAGTGTAGTGTGGTGTCATGTAGCGTAGTGTAGTGTAGTGTAGTGTGGTGTCATGTAGCGTAGTGTAGTGTAGTGTGGTGTCATGTAGCGTAGTGTAGTGTAGTGTGGTGTCATGTAGCGTAGTGTAGTGTAGTGTAGTGTGGTGTCATGTAGCGTAGTGTAGTGTAGTGTGGTGTCATGTAGCGTAGTGTAGTGTAGTGTGGTGTCATGTAGCGTAGTGTAGTGTAGTGTGGTGTCATGTAGCGTAGTGTAGTGTGGTGTGGTGTCATGTAGCGTAGTGTAGTGTAGTGTGGTGTCATGTAGCGTAGTGTAGTGTAGTGTGGTGTGGTGTCATGTAGCGTAGTGTAGTGTTAGTGTAGTGTAGTGTAGTGTGGTGTCATGTAGCGTAGTGTAAGTGTAGTGTAGTGTAGTGTGGTGTCATGTAGCGTAGTGTAGTGTAGTGTGGTGTGGTGTCATGTAGCGTAGTGTAGTGTAGTGTAGTGTGGTGTCATGTAGCGTAGTGTAGTGTAGTGTAGTGTGGTGTCATGTAGCGTAGTGTAGTGTAGTGTAGTGTGGTGTCATGTAGCGTAGTGTAGTGTAGTGTAGTGTGGTGTCATGTAGCGTAGTGTAGTGTAGTGTGGTGTCATGTAGCGTAGTGTAGTGTAGTGTAGTGTGGTGTCATGTAGCGTAGTGTAGTGTAGTGTGGTGTCATGTAGCGTAGTGTAGTGTAGTGTAGTGTGGTGTCATGTAGCGTAGTGTAGTGTAGTGTAGTGTAGTGTAGTGTGGTGTCATGTAGCGTAGTGTAGTGTAGTGTAGTGTGGTGTCATGTAGCGTAGTGTAATGTAGTGTAGTGTGGTGTCATGTAGCGTAGTGTAGTGTAGTGTAGTGGGGGTGTCATGTAGCGTAGTGTAATGTAGTGTAGTGTGGTGTCATGTAGCGTAGTGTAGTGTAGTGTAGTGTTTGGGGTCATGTTAGCGTAGTGTAGTGTAGTGTAGTGTGGTGTCATGTAGCGTAGTGTAATGTAGTGTAGTGTGGTGTCATGTAGCGTAGTGTAGTGTAGTGTAGTGTGGTGTCATGTAGCGTAGTGTAGTGTCGTGTCGTGTCATGTCGTGTCATGTCGTGTAGTGTTACGTAACAGTGCAGAGCATTGCAGTGTAGTTATATTATAGTATAGTATAGTATAGCATAGTATAGTATAGTATAGAGTATAGTGTAGTGAAGTGAATTGGGGTGTAGTGTGGCGATGCGTTGCATGGCGTGGTGTCGTTAAAGTATAGTATAGAGTATAGTGTAGTGTAGTGAAGTGGGGTGTAGTGTAGTTATAGTATAGTATAGAGTATAGTGTAGCGTAGTGAAGTGGAGTGTAGTGTAGTGTAGTTTAAGAATAGTATAGAGTATAGTGTAGCGTAGTGAAGTGGGTGTAGTGTAGTTATAGTATAGTATAGTGTAGCGTAGTGGAGTGGGGTGTAGCGTAGTGTAGTTATAGTGTAGTGTAGTATAGTATAGTATAGTGTAGTGAAGTGAATTGGGGTGTAGTGTGGCGATGCGTTCCATGGCGTGGTGTAGTTAAAGTATAGTATAGAGTATAGTGTAGCGTAGTGAAGTGGGGTGTAGTGTAGTGTAGTTATAATATAGTATAGAGTATAGTGTAGCGTAGTGAAGTGGGGTGTAGTGTAGTGTAGTGTAGTTAAAGTATAGTATGAGTGTAGTGTAGTGAAGTGGGGTGTAGTGTAGTTATAATATAGTATAGTGTAGCGTAGTGAAGTGGGGGGGTAGTGTAGTGTAGTGTAGTTAAAGTATAGTATAGAGTATAGTGTAGCGTAGTGAAGTGGGGTGTAGTGTAGTGTAGTTATATATGTATAGAGTATAGTGTAGCGTAGTGAAGTGGGTGTAGTGTAGTGTAGTTATAGTATAGTATAGAGTGTAGTGTAGTGAAGTGGGGTGTTAGTGTAGTTATAGTATAGTATAGAGTATAGTGTAGCGTAGTGAAGTGGGGTGTAGTGTAGTGTAGTTATAATATAGTATAGAGTATAGTGTAGCGTAGTGAAGTGGGGTGTAGTGTAGTGTAGTTATAATATAGTATAGAGTATTAGTGTAGCGTAGTGAAGTGGGGTGTAGTGTAGTGTAGTTATAGTATAGTATAGATGTGTGTATGAAGTGGGGTGTAGTGTAGTTATAGTATAGTATAGAGTATAGTGTAGCGTAGTGAAGTGGGGTGTAGTGTAGTGTAGTGTAGTTAAAGTATAGTATAGAGTATAGTGTAGCGTAGTGAAGTGGGGTGTAGTGTAGTGTAGTTAAAGTATAGTATAGAGTATAGTGTAGCGTAGTGAAGTGGGGTGTAGTGTAGTGTAGTTAAAGTATAGTACAGAGTATAGTGTAGCGTAGTGAAGTGGGGTGTGGTGTAGTGTAGTGTAACAGAACATCTTGCGCACACGTTAAAATCCTGTTCCGCTTTTTCGTAAGAGTAGGCCATTGTGGACCTGGTGGGAACAGATGACAGAATTGAGACAAAAACCGCATACGCACTGGATGTCCAAAAAAAACAACAACCACCACTACATAAGTGCTTATTCCATTATCAAGGATAGAAAAGAATGAAATAATTTTTTTTTTAAATGTCGCATCATTGTCGCATGCTGCTGCTGTGGTCACTGCACGCGTCAGCGCCTGGGCTTTATCACAGTTCTTGATTAAACCACTGACGCTGGGGGCAACAGCAAAGTGAGAGGCTGTATGACCAGTGGCTTTCTTTCCCACTCATGGAATTCCACTTTACAGCTTAGTCTTTAGTGATCGACTATGACTCTCTGACCAGGAGGCTTGACTTGCACAGTCCTTAATATGTGCTGAAGCCCTGGGGGCTGGTTGGCCTTTGGAGAAGAACATCTCCAACGCTGACTGTCCTTATGCCCACTTGGCCGAGAGAGTGGTGGGGATGTACTGTGGGCAAGGTAAACTCCACTATAATCAAATTTCTGCCCGATTTCCGAAACAGCAGCTGCCTCCTCTGCTGTTTTGGAGGTCATCGTGGATCGGTGGTCTAGAGGTAACGTGCCTGTCTAGAAAGCAAAAAGTCCGGGTCGGAAGTGTGCGGTGGTTCGTATCCCGTTTGGAACCGAAACTTTTCCCCCATCCATTAGATCATGAGTGGTGGTCTGGGCGCTAGTCTTTCGGATGAGACGATAAACCGAGGTCCCGTGTGTTACACAAATATATTCAGCGCACGTAAAAGAACCCACGGCAACAAGAGATTTGTCCCTTGGCAAAAATTCTGTAGAAAAAAGCCACTCTGATAGGGAAACAAATACTGTTGGAGACAAGGAAAAAAAAAAGAAAAAAAAAGGGTGGCGCTGCTCTTGTGGCGACGCGCTCTCTCCCGGGGGGGGGGGGGGGGGGGGGAGCAGCCCGAAGTTCACGCAGAGAAATCTGCTGTGACTTAAAAGTGGTATAAAATTATAAAATAAAAAATAAAAATAAATCGTCCAACACGTCGGACTACAGTTGCAGAGAGGAAAAAGAAAAAAAATGGGTGGCGCTGCTCTTGTGGCGACGCGCTCTCCCCGGGGAGAGCAGCCCGAATTTCACGGCAAGAAAATCTGCCGTGATTTAAGGTGGTATGAAATGAAATCTGAGCGCTTTGATTTGTTGCTTTACAAGATTCAGCGCTATATAAATTCCATTTATTATTATTATTATTATTATTACTAACAAACAAACAAACATACATGCATACACGCACGCGTCTTGTCGTGTCTTGTCGTGACGTGACGGTGGTGACGTGTGCTGCAGTGCTGCATCTGGACAAGATCCCGCTGTACGGGGTGTTGGTGCTGTGCGGGGGGGTGGGGGTGGGGGTGGCCCTGCTGGTGCGCCTGGTTGTCGTTCCTTGGCAGAGGAGGAAGATCCTGGGTGAGTGAGTCGGGGTCGGGGTGGGGGTGGGGTTGGGGTGGGGTAGGGGGTGGGGTCGGGTGGGGTTGGGTTGGGGTTGGGGTTGGGTCGGGGATGGGGTCGGGGGGGGGGTGGGGGTGGGGTGGGTTGGGTCGGGGTGGGGTTGGGTCGGGGTCGGGGTGGGGTGGGGTGGGTCGGGGTGGGATGGGGTTGGGTCGGGGGGGATGGGGTTGGGTTTGGGGTGGGGTTGGGTCGGGGTTGGGTCGGGTGGGGGTTTGGGGCGGGGGTGGGGTGGGGTCGGGGTCGGGTGGGGGTGGAGTGTCCGAGTGTTACCCCCCTTTTCTCTTCCTCCCTTGCCCTTTCCTCCACTCTCACTCTCTCTCTCTCTCCCCCGTTTTTTGTTTTGGGGGGTGAGGGGGGGGGGGGGGGGAGTGTGGGGGGGAGGGAGTGGGGGGGGGGGTGTTGGTGTGTGTGTTTGGGGTGTGTTGTTGTGTGTGTGTGTGTTTGGGGGGTGTTGGTGCGTGTGTTTGGGGGGTGATGGTGTGTGTGTGTTTGGGGGGTGTTGGTGTGTGTGTTTGGGGGTGATGGTGTGTGTGTGTTTGGGGGGGTGTTGGTGTATGTGTTTGGGGGGTGATGGTGTGTGTGTGTTTGGGAGGGGTGTTTGGTGTGTGTGTTTGGGGGTGATGGTGTGGGGTGTGTTTGGGGGGGGGGGGTTGTTGGTGTGTGTGTGTTTGGGGGGGGGGGGGGTGTTGGTGTGTGTGTTTGGGGGGGTGATGGTGTGTGTGTGTTTGGGGGGTGTTGGTGTGTGTTGGGAAGGGGGGGGGTGGTATGTGTTTGGGGTGTGTGCGTGTGTGTGTGTGGGGTGCGTTGTTGTTGTTGTTGTTGTTGTTGTCTTCGATTTTACGTCTGTTCACTCTCAGTGATATTAGACGAGAAAGAAAAAAATATATAACAAGAGGTGTATGATAATTGAGGTGGTTGTAGAGGCCCTACTGAAAAATGCGAGGGGAAAAAGTAGTCTAATCATGAAAAGAAACCGCGCAAAGCGAAAGATACAATAAAAAATATTAAAAAAAAACACACCACAGAAACAAAAACATAAAAAGTGATTAACGTTAATGAAACTATAACAAATGCCCTATAGGACTATGCCAGAGACCTTTTGCAATATCAAATGCCAAATTCAAATTATTTAATATGCTTCTAAGGGAGTTTTCAGAAAATTGAGGTAAAAAAGCTTTCGTATTCTTACATTCAAATATTATATGAGTATTAGAAATATTCTCACCACATAGACATTTACTGTTTCTACTGAATTTGGTTACGAATGCATTAAGTTTTATTCTATAAAACAAACTATTCACTCTTCTTGCTGTGGAGATATTTGAACAAGCCTTAGAATGGCTCACGACTCTTGGATGACGTCACAACATGGCGACAGTAACCAGCTGCTGAAATTTGCTGTGTGCTAAAACAAGTTTGATGTACAAACATGACCAAGACTAGACGTCTAAGATCAGCATCGGGTTGCTTGGAGACCCATGAAAGGAAAAATGTAAAGGGCCTACTGAACAAGATGGCAAAGGAGTCCCTACAGTCAAAACCAGCCGGACATCGAAAACCGTTCAGGAGCAGTCACAACTGGTAACCAGTGACCACCAACTTAACGTTCCGGATCACCAAGCTGACAGCTCCTTGGCAGACCTAAAGCAGGTGATCATGTCACTCTGTGATAAGATCACCTGTTTAGAGAAAACTGTGGCTGACCAGGGCCGTCTTCTAGCTTCCTACTGTGCCGACCACAAGAAAAGAAGGCCTGCAGAAAGGCCCAGCATGGTGACCAGCGGGACACAGACTGATTCACCTGACTCACCCGCTTCCCATCCTCCCTCACCAGTAACCACATACGCGGAAGTGGCGAAACGATTGCCATCATCACCCAGCACTGACAATCAACAGAAAAGGTCAGTGACTAAAGAAATGCCAAAGCAAAACATCCAGAAGCCAGACCAGTTACGTAAAAAGATGGGTGTGACGAAAATGAATTGGCATGACGTCAAATCAAGTTCTAAGTTGAAGGACCAAACTTCTGGTTTTCCCACTGCTTTTAGCTCATGACTCTAGGCGGAGTCAACAGCAGTCGGCTAGGTCTGTCCTATGGCTTGAATGTTAAAAAAATTAAAACATCTGACATTGACCACATCTCCCACTCTGTGGATTGGAAGATTGATGCCAAGGAACCACAGTGCATCGTTATCCACTGTGGTGTCAATGATCTGAAAACCACAGATCCACAAAAGGCCAGTCAGACAATGGTTCAAAATGTTAAAAATCTGATGACCTCATTCCCTGATACCAAAATTGTCATCAGTAAAATTGCACCCGTAAAAGATTTTAATCTTCAGATGAAGGCAGATGTATTTAATGCTGTTACTTGTTCTGAAATGTTTTAATTTGAAAAATGTTTCTTCATTTCCCATGCCAACATAAAGGACTCATTACAACCATTTCAAAGACTCCCTGCATCTGAACACCCATGGGTCCAGCATTCTTGCAAAAACATCGGCAGGCATGTGCATGCTCTAGTCTGGGAAAAAGCCAAGAGGAAACCAAGACGTGGGTTTACAACAAAAATGTTTACCAGTCACCCAGATCCACCTATGTCTCTGAAATTACCAGCTACAGCCAGCCTCCAGCCAGTGGCCATTTCCATACCAAGTGTACCAGTTCCCTTGGTGGAGACAGCAGAGACAGCACAACTACTTTGATGTGCTGAGAAACTGTGACTGGTAGTTTGTACATCAACTTGTAGTGCACTAGCCTAGCTGTGGTGTTGTTTAGCTTTTACTCATATCCACAGTAGATCTAGCTGTTTTACTTGACTCAGTGTGCAGTATTTATCTTTCGCATAGAGCCAACAATTTGGGTCACATAATTGTTAATTTTAATTTGTTTAATATTTTGTTTTTTTGCAGTTTAGAGTTGATTGTTGTTGTTTTTTTAACCTTTTTTTGTTGATATTTTAAAAAATTGATCCCGTATTTTAAAATGCCTACCCGATCTAGATGTAAAAAGTCCAACATATTGAAACTAATGCAGTGGAACGCTAGATCTATTTCCACTAATTTACATTATCTAATCCAACATCTTTCCAACAATAAATACCAAGTCCTTGTGTTACAACCCCTGAATGTAACCAGGAACAAATACCTAAGCTGCCTGGTTACTATTATCCCCTGTCCATCAAACAGGTGGATGCTGCTACCAAAATCAGTGCAGCTATATACATTGAAGAAGGGGTGGATTACAGCACATGTCCCTCACCAGTGCCTAACCAGGTCCTAGATATACACTCATGTGCAGCACGCGTAAAATTTGGGGAAAATTTAATAATAAATACTGTATCTGTATACCTACCTAGGGGACCTAATGATATGAACACTGAATGGATACACAACCTTAAAGATAATGAAAAGTGGTTTATAGCAGGAGATTTTAATGCACATGCTCCTTTTTGGGATAAAGACTGTGAAAAAATATCTCATAATCGCTTTGTAGAAAACATAGTTGATTCCTGCCTGTACTTACTAAATGATGGCAGTGTTACTGGAATCCCCGACATTGCTAGTCACAGAGCATCAGCCTTAGATCTATCGCTTATATCTCCTGCATTAGCTCCAGAATGTGAGTGGTCAACGCACAATGACACCCTTGGCAGCGATCACCTGCCTGTTATTACAACGCTTAGTGGACTAACAGCTTCCTGTGACACCCAGGAAGACAAAATTCCAAAATTTAATTAAATACAATAAAGCGAGACTTACCTCGTAAGTTGAAGCTGTTTGTAAATTCTTGCGAATTTATTGTAGACCGGAACGGAGTGCACATGAGAAACCGCGCGCAGCCTACCGCCAGTTTTTAGAGCCTCGAGAGAACACTGTGTCACACTATATATAACAGGATCATCATATAATTAATAAACATTGTTATCATTCCTTTTCATTTACTTTGGGTGGGATGTCTTACTATTTGCACGGTGTGCAAGAACACTGATGGCAATTCTTCATTTTTTCTAGTGGTAGTAGTTTCGTTTGCATGGTATGCATTTCATTTTATTTGCATGGTATGCATGCAGACCATTGCACGGGTGGGCATGTGCACTCCGTTCCGGTCTACAATAAATTCGCAAGAATTTACAAACAGCTTCAACTTACGAGGTAAGTCTCGCTTTATTGTATTTAATTCTTGCTCATTTCCTGTATACCTCCACTACAGGCACATGAGATTTGAGAGCCACAGTGTTCTCGAGACAAACACATCCATCAAATGAAAAAAAACCCATGTCTTACTTCTGTGTTAGGAAACGCTCCATGATGGACTGGCCCATGGTCAGTGTTGGTCCCACATTCTTATTATAAAATTTTGCAAATGTGGAAACATTCGTCCATCCAGCTGCTTTCATTATGATGTGTATTGGAGCGTCTGCAAGTTTTGCTGCTGAAGTACTGGCTGACCTGGTACTGTGCGCTGTGAAGCGTGTAATGTCTATGCCTGCCCTCTCCAGCGTCCATTTCAGCCAGCGAGAGATGGTATCGCTACTAGCTCCTCTGTGCGGTGCTTGGAGAGTGATAAACAAATGTCCAGTGGAAATCTGAGCCCTCATTTCTTTTCTTCGTCTAAGGTATTCTTTCAATGTGTGAACTACACACAGAGCCTCCTTATCCACAAAAGCCATGAGTTCATCGGTGATTGATGGGCTCCTCTTCTTGATTGTTTTAATAAACTATTTACATAAAATACACATTTTTGCCTCGTTAGTAGCATATTATCGATGTCAAGTGCAGCAATAGTTTGACACCTCTGACCCGACAGCAGTGCAATTAACATCACAAGTTTCATTGTCAGTTCTTTGAACGTTAGTTTATCCACTGGAACCCACGTTTCTAGCATTTTAAGCACAATATTTACATCCCAAGTTTGGTGATACTTTGGTAGTGGTGGTTTTCTTTCAAAAACACCCTTCATAAATCTTTTTACAAGTTCATGTTGACCGACGTAGCCCCTTCATAGTTTGCAGAGAAACAACTTTAGCGCAGAACGAGTGGTGCCCACAGGCTATTGAATATCCTCTTTCAACAGAGATGCCAGAAAATTTACAGCTGTGGCTAGAGGCGGTGAAACTGAATCCACCTGTTGCTCACACGCGTACCTCTCCCACTTTCGTATGTACACATCATACATCTGTTTTGTTGCAGGTCGCCATGAGGACATGAGAATACTGGTAGTGTCCTCAGAAACCCTTGTGTTCTGAATCTATCCCTGACACTTTGCAGACTAACAGAGTCAAGCTTTTCTTTAGTGGGTGTTTCTATCTCCTTTGACTTGGTTGTGTCAGTAGAGTGTTCCTGGCTGACAAGAGGACTGGCCTGGCTGTGAGGATTTTCATTAGTGCTGGCCAAAAAGGCTGGTTTTTCCAGGCTGGTGCTACTATAACCCCTCTTGCTTTGTCTTTCTTTAACTTTGCCAGGACACGGGATAGAATGCTGAAAGGGAGAAAACAATAGACAGTTTCATTACCCCAATACATGCTAAATGCGTCAATAGCACATGCTCCTGGGTCAGGCAAGAAAGACACATATCTGGAAAACTGAAAATTTAATCTAGAAGCAAACAAGTCAATGTCAGGTTTTATATCTGAATATCAGAGCCTCAGAGAGAAGCAGTGAATCAAGTTTCCATTCTGTGTCTATGTGGCCATGTCTAGACAGCCTGTCAGCTTCAATATTATCAACTCCAGGATGTGGGCAGCACTGAGCCATATGTTCCTGCTTTCACACCAATGCCAGATTTGCTGAGACACGTTATTCAGCTGTTTTGATCTGTTAGACCCATGTTGTTAATACACCAACTGTGCTTGTGTTATCAGACATGATTTTTATGTGAACATTCAGTTTGTCATGCAACAAAGATTTGAGACCAAACAAGACAGCTAATAGCTCCAATGAGTTTATATGTCCTTCTTTGTCTTTCTCACTCCACCAGCCTTGTGTTTGGGCTTTGGTCTCAACAATCCAAGCCCCCCATCCTGTACCTGAGCTGTCTGTCTTCATAGTAATAGTAGGATCTGATCTCTGAATAGGAGCCTTTTGTTTATCTATGTTATTGATCCACCATTCTAGCTCTGCTTTTCCTTCAGCTGATAACACTGCAGACTTATCCCAGTTTCCCTTATTTTAAGTGCAAAACATTTGTCTTGTTCAAGTGCTCTGTAGTACAAAGGGCCCATTGGCACAGCAAGAAAACAAGAAACCATTAGTCCAATACAAGATGCCAGAGATCTTATGGTAACATTCTTCTGACTGAATAATTCTTTGCATGCACACAACAGTTTCTGTTTCCGTTCATCTGTCAGCATGACGGACATGTCTATGGAGTTTATTTTGAAACCCAGGTATGTGATTTCTTGCACAGGTATGAACTGAGATTTCTTTTCATGTACATAGAATCCTAGATAGTCTAATATTTTATCGTGTCTGTCACACACTGTACAACTTCTGTTTCAGACTCTCCAACAATTAAACTATCATCAATGAATGAAGTTATCTGGTGACCATATCATGTAAGCATGCTAGGACAGGTTTCATAAGTTTGTGAATTTTCTGGGAATCGGACTGAGTCCCATGGCAGCTGCCTGAAAACAGTACAGTTTTCCTCTCCATCTGAATTTCAGGTATTTCTGAAAAGTCTCCTCTATGCTATGACATAATAGGCATCTCTCAGATCAATTGATGCAAAATAACAATTTTGCGTCACTAGATCCAAGCTGTATGTATTGTTTCCATCTTAAATTTTCTTATATTCTACCTTTTCATTTAGAGCTTTCAGATTCAAATCATTCTAAATGATCCATCTTTTTTCTCCCTAACAAAGATAGTGAGACAATTTGTCCTGATATCTGGCAAGGATTCTTTAATCACACCTTTGTTCACAGGTTTTCTATTTCAAAGTCAATAGCATATTTTCATGTTTGTTAAATGACCTTTGTGAACTTTGCTTTATATCTTCTGGCAATCATCAAAAATGATTTTAATTCCTTCAACTGTTTCAAGTACATCAGGGTCAGAAGTTAACACATTCCAGCGAGACAACTTTTCCTTAATGCTTCCTGCTGCAAATTATTCATGCTTGGCTTTAAGATAAGCACACAGAGAGGGCAAGCAAAGTTCAAATTCACTAACCTTGTTTCCAGAAGGAGGGGCGGTTCGTCAGGGATCGAGTTACTGCCGGTGGCTGTTTTCTGACCTTCTTCCAAAACATCTTGTTTGTCTGCCCCTGCCTCATGGCTTCCGGCCTAAAAAAGAGCTGGTGTTGTTGTGCTGCCATGTGGTTTTCTTTTGCTGGCCACGCATGCTCTGACCGAGTTTCTGGGACTCCTGTACTTCTTTTCAATGCTTTGTGAAACTCGGCGCCATACAGTAGTTCTGGTGTCATGGCAACATGCGGTGCACATATGCCAGAGAGTTCACGGGGTAGGCAGGGTCGGTGCATTTCTCTCCGTTTCTGGGACAGGTCATGGTTGGCATGACCTGTGAGGGCTAGGGCGTCTGAAAGATAGGCTATGCATCCGGTCAGTTCACCGCGTACTTTAGCTGCCTCCTGCCCTGAGATGGTATCTCTTACTTTCAGAAGTCGGTCAGTGCAGAGCGTTATCGCTATGGCAGCTTTTGACAGGGTTTTTGTGTATTTGCCATCCTGACATCTGTCTTTCGTGAGAAGGGCTTGAGAACAGAAAAAACTTCCTGGTTTGTTCGGGGAACGCCCAGGTAAGAACAGTTTTCGGGAATAGGGTACTTGGTAAGTTTTTCCCTCAGTTTCCTGTCTGGGAGTTTCGATCCAAATCTGGACTCAAGCAGCTTTGCCAGTTTTTCAGAAACCGGTGGCCCTTTTTCCTCATTATCATCAAAGGATGATGCCATTTCAGCGAAAATGTCGTCATCTTTATCCTCATCCTCTATAGATTCTGCCATCAGTTCTTTCTCCAGCTCCTCTGCCCTCTCATCAGAAACACTGTCAGTAACAGTTTCTGAATCGCTGCTGCCTTCTTTCTTTTCCCTTCATTTTCCAGGAGGGGTTCTATGTCTGAGCCAGTGCTCATTTTCCTCTTCCGGGAGTGCGGTGCACTTCTTTTCCAAATTTTCCATTCTTCTAGAGAGATTTTGGACAGTTGTCAAAATATCTCGGAGAGATGTTCCCTTTCAGTAGAAATGACAGCTTGTGGTTCTTCTTCATTAGACAGATCCATCACCAAATCCTGGTCACTAGAGTAATCAGCAGCATAGACCCCATTTTTTTTTTTTTTTTTTTTTTTTTTTTTTTTTTTTTTTCCCCACAGAACACTTATCCACAATACAAAGTATTTCACACACAGCAATACAAAAGAAACCAAAACAGGTGTGGTGATAAAATGAAACAGTTTTAACACAATTCAAAAGAAACCAAGAAAGGCTAGGACTAGAACTCTATTATAGCTTATGCTCAGATTCCTGATAGTGATGGGCGTTGCCGACACAGTGAGAGGCGATACGATAACACGTCTGGTCAGTAAGGTGGCTAGGCACGAAACTGGCGGTAGGCTGCGCGCGGTTTCTCATGTGCCTGTAGTGGAGGTATACAGGAAATGAGCAAGAATTACAAAAAAGCAGACTGGAAAAAGTTTGAAAGCATCCTTGAAACTTACACCACAGACAGCTTTGACACTGACAACATAGACCATTTATATTCCAGTTTTGCTGAGACAATTATTCATGCTGCCACTTTGTCTATTCCCAAAATAAATACCCTAAAAACAAATAAACATCTGGGAAATATCTGGTGGACACCAGCATGTGAGGAAGCAGTAAAAAACAAACGCTTAATGTATAAAATGTATTTAAAAGATAAAACGTCAGAAAATAATGTAAAACAGAAACAAGCAAAAAATTACTGTAACCTAGTTGTAGCTCAGGGGACGGGATAGCTCAGTGGTCGGAGCACTCGCTTTCCCCCCAGCCAAGTTAAGCAGCGTCGAGCGTGGTTACCAGTTGGATGGGTGACCGTTTGCACGCCTTGGCTTCAGTACAGTTCCCCCAGTTCACCCAGCTGTAAATGGGTACCTGCCCTCTTTAGGGTCAGGGAAGGTAAAGCAGCGAGGGAGAGGAGATGGGCGCCGCCCTCAATATGCTGGCCCTAGAGAAGTGAGGTCTCTGACGCCTCGCTCCCCTACGACCTTATAGGTTATGGGACTCCTTTACCTTTTTTTTTACCTTAGTTGTAGCTCGGGCTAAGAGAGAATTTTGGACTTCTTTTTGTACCACTGAAATTTCAAATCATAAAGATCTTAAAAAAGTTTGGGATAAATATCATGAAATGAAAAAAGGTGTTAGTTTACCAACTTGTCCAGTGCAATTGGATAATAAAAGAATTTCCATCAAACATAGAAAAAGCAGAGGCCTTTGCAGACATTTTTTCTGAATCAATGCGTCTTGAAGGATTGTCACTAAAACGCAGGAACTACAGAACAGATGAAGAAAGTAAAACAGAACGTACTGACCCAGTCTCTGACAACGGTTGTGCATTAATGCTCCAATTTCACTTGACGAAGTAAGAGATGCATTACTATCTCTTTCTAACAAGAAAACGTCTGTTGGTCAGATGCAATTTCTAATGAAATTTTGAAACATTTACCAACAAATTTCATTTATCTACTCCACAAACTCTTCAATAAATGTTGGATCGAGGGAGGTATGCCAGAAAAGTGGAAGGAGCCCTTTGTCATTCCAGTTCATAAACAGGGAAAGCCTAAATCTGATAAAACCAGCTATAGACCATTGCTTTGACCTCTCACACTGGCAAGCTAATGGAAAGAATTATTCTAAAAAGGTGATGTATTTCTGCCAAAAAAATAAATAATCCCTGTCAACCCAAGCAGGTTTTAAAAAAATAAATCTGCCATAGAAAATTTGGTTAAACTATCAACACAAAAAAAAATGCAGTTTGCAAGAAGAAAGAATGTTCTTGCAACATTTTTTGATATTAGAAAGGCATATGACCAAGTTTGGCATGCTAAATTATTAGGTAAAACTAAAGAATATGGGTGTTTCTGGGACTTGTATTTTTATATCAAAAGTTTTTTAGCAACAGAAAAATTCAAGTAAGAGTGGCTAAATCATATTCAAGTGTTAGATCGCTTATATGGGACTCCCCCAAGGTTCTGGATAAGCCCCTATCCTATTTAATATCTTGCTGATGATCTCCCAATCAATTTATCAAAGGATATATCTTGTACAATATGCGGTGAATATGCATGTGGATAAATTTTTACTATGAAAAG
>CM054166.1:14790821-14793583 GCA_028751875.1 Rapana venosa
AGAAAGAACACAACACAACACACACACACACACACACACACCACAACCCCACACCCCACACTCATACATACACACAAACATAAACACACACACACACACAAACACACACACCACAAAACCCCACACACACACACACACACAACACCACACACATACACACATACACCCCACACACACACATACACACACACATACATACACACACGCGCACACACACACACACACACAGACTAGACAGACAATAAAAAGAATGTTTGTTGTTTTCTGATGGGTTGTTGTTATTGTTATTGTTGTTATTGTTATTGTTGTTATTGCAGATGGGAAAGAAAAACTGGTAGAAGACGAGGAGACGGACAAGAAAGTAGAACATGATGTAAGGTAACACCCTTCACATACAACGTCATCTCCTCCCCTTCCCTACCCCCCCTTCCCCTTTGCCCGGGCAGTCTGTCAGTCTGTCTGTCTGTCTGTCTGTCAGTCTGTTCATTCATTTTTCACATCCCCTAAATTTTTACCACCCCTTTTTTCTTTGGGTCCACCCTCCCTCCCCATTTTAAATTGTTGTCTTTTAATGCTGAAACCCATCTATCTAAACCACCTACTGGGGGGGAAAAAGGGGGGGGGAAAGGGGGGGGGAAGGGGGGAGCGGGGGGGGGAAAAGGGGGGGGGGGGGGAAAAAAAAAACCCCAAAAAAAAAAACCCCCCCCCAAAATTCAAAAAAATAAAACCCAAAAAACCCCCCCCCCCCCCCCCCCCCTTTTAAAAAAAAAAAAAAAAGGAAAAAAAAAAAAGGGTTGGGGTTTGTTGGAGGGGGGGGTTTTTTGTTTTGGGGAATTGGGGGTTTGGGGGGGGAAAGTTTTTTGAGGGGGGGAAAGGTTTGAAAGTTTAAAGGGGGGGGGAAAAAATTTTTCCCCCCCCCTTTTTCCCCCCCCTTTGGGGGTTGGGGGTTGTTGTTTTTTGTCGGGGGGGTTTTTTTTAAATTTAAAAATTTTTTTTTGGGGGGCCCTCCTCCCTTTTTGTTGTTCGTGAAAATTTTTCCCATCTGGGGTGGGGGGGGGTTTGGGGGGGGGGGGGGAAGGGGGGGAAGGGGGGGGGGGGAAGGGAGGGGGGGGGGGGGGTTTGGGGGGGGGTGGGGGGGGGGGGGGGCCGGGGAAGGGGGTGTAAAAAAGCGGGGTCAAACGGGACGACGCAGCATTTCTGCTTCGGGGTAGACTTTTGCCCTTGACCACCGGGGTTTTTTGGATTTGGGGTTTTGGTTTTGTGTTTATTTGTTTTTTTTTCTTTTTTTTTTTCTTTTTTTTGTGGGAATGTTTTTTGGGTTTTTTGGGGGTTTTTTTGTTTTTTTTTTTGGTTTTTTATACGAATTTAAATTTTTTGTTTTTTCATTTTTTTTTTATTTTTATTTGAGTTTAAAAAAAAAATAATTATTGTTTGTTATTTTTTTTTTTTTTGTATTTTCATTTTCCCACGTCGTCGCAGATCGCAGTGCCTTCATTTTTCTTTTTTCCTTATTTTCCAAATTGTTTTTTTTAGGGGGGGGGATGGTGGTAAAAAGGGGGGGGGGGGGGTTCCTTCAACACCAGTCTTAAAAACAAAAAAAAAAAAAAAAAAAACCCCCTTTCCTTTTTTTTTTCTTAAAAATTTGTTTGTTTTTTAAAAAAAAATCTGAAATTGTTTGGGAATGAAATTCACGCATTGTCTGATTGGTGTAAACAACACACACACACCCCCACCACACAACAACAAAAAAACAAAACAATTACTTTATTCTATTTTATTTTATTTTTTTATATCGAGGATAATGGAATAAGCTATTATGTGCTTTTTTTTTTTTTACACAGTCCCCGTGGGTATTCGGATGAGACTTAAAACCTTCGGAGAGATTATAACCAAGGCCCCCTGTGCGAACGCATGAGAACTCTTGCGCACACGTTAAAAACCCGGTTCCCCCTTTTCGAAAAAATAGGCCATCGTGTGCCGGTGGGAACAGATGACAAAAAATTTACAAAACCGCATACACACGGGGACTAGTAAAAAAAAGACATGAGTGCTTTTTCCCTTATCTGGGAAAAAACATCTGGGCTTTGATTTTTTGCTTTCAAGATTCAGCGCTATATAAATTCCATACATTATTATTAGGAGTAGTAGTAGTTGCGGTTTTGTAAAATTCTGTCATCGGTTCCCCCCGGCACACAATGGCCTATTTACGAAAAAACGGAAAAGGGTTTAAGTGTGCGCAAGATGTTCTGCGTGCGTTCGACACGGGGCCCGGTTTTTAAAACTCATCGAAGGACTTTTCTGCTCCAAACCTACTTGTGGTTTCCCTTCTGTCTTTTGGAATGCCAGTCACTTTCTCTTGTCAAGAACCCGAGAAAAAAGAAAAAACTCGAAAAAAGAGCCAAAAATACCGGTTAAATGATTTGCCTGTTTTTTGATTCTATACTACCCCCTGGGAACACCCTTTCTCTCTCATTGTCTAAACCCCTTGGAAAAAAAACAACAAAAAAACCCCAAACAAAAGCCAAACTACCCAGTTAGGGGGCGGGATAGCTCATGGTCGGAGCACTCGCTTTCCCAGCCAAATTAAACAGCGTCGGCGGGTTACCACTTGGGGGGTGACCGACCCTTTGCGCGCCCTTTGGCCTTTAGTACGTCCCAGTTACCCCCGCTTTAAATGGGTACCTGTCCCCCAAAAAAAACAAAAAAAACCTTAGAAAAAAGAAAAATGTTTTCTCGTCGCAATTTAAGGCCTTAGACATTTA
>CM054166.1:14794083-14799083 GCA_028751875.1 Rapana venosa
TGCCATTTGCTGCTGAAAATTTGCCAACACAACAAACCCATCCCTGACGCCTAACCCCCCAAAAAGAAGATTCAGGGTTCGTTAGGGACTTTTAAGTCCTTGTGAATGTGATTTGGGTTTAAAGGCCTTTCAAGTCCTTTGATTCAGCAAGTCGGTCCTTTTAAAATAATTATCATCAGGCCCTTTTAATGTAATTCTGAAAGGTACTTACAAGTCCTGTCGAATCATGCAAAAAGGCAAGAGGCGTAGACACTTATTCTGCGTTGTTAAATAGTCAGTAGTGATGTCCACTGCTAGAGAGACGAAATTTAGATTCTAGCTTGGCTTTTCCTAGGCTTATAGTCTGCCGTCAGCGCCTGGGGTTTATCCCAGTTCTTGATTAAACCATTGACGCTGGGGGCAACAGCAAAGCGAGAGGCTGTATAACCAGTGGCTTTCTTTCCCACTCATGGAAGTCCACTTTACAGCTTAGTCTTTAGTGATGGACTATGACTCTCTGACTAGGAGGCTTGACTCGCACAGTCCTTATGTGCTGCAGCCCTGGGGGCTGGTTGGCCTTTGGAGAACATCTCCAACGCTGACTGTCCTTATGCCCACTTGGCCGAGAGAGTGGGGATGTGCTGTGGGCAAGGCATCTCCACTATAATCAAATTTCTGCCCAATTTCCAAAACAGCAACTGTCTCCTCTGCTGTTTTGGAGGTCATCGTCGGACACGACGGACTAACATACAGTTCAACTCAGTCCAGACACTGACGTCACATTGTGGCCAGGGTGGTTTAGACGTGGTACTAACTATGGCAGCATTCTACCCAGTCGATTGTTGTCTTTCAAACGTCTTCTTTCAACACTGCACACTTCACGCTCTGCAGGCCAGAAATGACAAAATGTATATAAAAAAGGGGAGGGGGGGGGGGGGGGGCTCTCTTGGTTTGATCAAAATAATTATAAGTCTTTAAAGTTGGAGTTTGCGAACTTGCTAACTTAGTGAACAGCGCCCGCCGACCAGTAGCTTCGCTGTGTGCTGCAAGTGTCAGCATTCAGAGGGTTGGGGTTTCTTTTCTTTTCTTTCCTCTCTTTCACTGTATTTCTTTTTAAGACATACTGTGTAGATAGAATAGATCTAGATGATATAAGTTTTGTTTAACTGCTGTCAAAATCCAAATGTCGGGGAATTATTTTCCAAGATGCCTGGTCGACTGCTAATAAGGATTGCTGTAAGTGGATTAGAAGATAGATCTAGATCTAACTGAAAAGCATACTGCGCGTTGCCTTTTTGTGGGGGTGTCATCAAAGCTTACATCAACGAGCGAAAGAGTTCTTAGGCAGCATGCCAAGACAGAGACACAGAGGGAAAATGAGAGACAGTTCCAGACATATTCCAGATGCAGTGTGACTTTTTATTTCTATTACTTTTTCCCCTGCATTGTTTCTGTGAAAAGTAGATCTAGATCTAGTTTGCCAAACTTCCACACTTCCAGTCTCTGTATAGCAGGACTAGGCTAGCTTGGTACTAGCAGTGCCAGCAGTCAGGGCATTTCTTAAAACATCCTGAAGTTTTGGGGTCTCCATTTCTTGAAAGACCGTGAGAATGCTTAAAAATTAGGTGCTACAAAAGTGCCTAACTTTGTCTTCTTCTTCTTCTTCTTCTTCGTCGTCGTCGTCGTCGTAGTCGTTGTAGTCGTCGTTGTCATCGTCGTCATCGAACGCTCAGACAGCAACTATTGTTGTCTGTCATATGAGCGAAAACGCGTTGCGCTGCCGTTAAACGCCTGACAAGTCAGGCCCAGCACATCCAGACTTCAGCAAGGGAGAGAATTGTTATCTTTTAAGTCTTTTTTTTTTCCTGGAGAGAGAAAAAAAAAGGCAGGAGAATGGACCAAGAAGGCAGAAAATAGAGAAGTAGGTGGTGATAAAAAGAAAAAGGAACAATGCAGAAACAAAGAGAGGGATAGAAAAGAGGGAACTCCTGGCACAGACTTTCCAGAAGGCGAGGATGCTATTTATACTGACAGGCCCCCCTGCATCCCCACAGGGAAGGAATAACTTTTTCCTATCGCACATCGAGCTTTCTGAAAAGTTACTTAAAATTTTTTTTTCTTTTTTTCTTTTTTTCTTTTCAAATTTTCTTTTCTTGAAAAAGGGGCTAGTGTAAATTTTTTAATTGAAAATCCAAATTTTAAAAATTTTTTTTAAAGGGCCCTTTTCAAAAGGGTTTCGTAATGGTTAAAAGAAATTGTAAAACAAAAGCAACTGCCTTTTTTTTTTTTTCCCTCCTTCACCCGAGGGGGTTTTTGGGAAATCAAAAAACCGGGGAAAATGAGGCATTAAAAAAAACCGATCGGTTGTTTTTAAAAATTTTTTTTTTTTTCCCCCGTTTTTTTTCGTAAAAAGAGAATTTTTTTTTTTAATTTAAAACCCTTTTTTTTTGGGGGAAAAAGCTGACAGTGGGGCAAAAAAAAGAATTTTTGGGGTTTTTTTTGAAAAAAAAAGGAAAAAAAGGGTAAAAAGGAATTTTGCCCCTTCTTTTTTTTTTCCCGGCCCCCGGGACCGGGGGAAAATGTCTATCGCCCTCAGGAAGTTTGGCCAAAAAAAGGGTTTGGGGTTAATAAAAGTCACCCCAACCCCCAGTTAGGGGGGAAAATTTTTAAAAAAATTTTTTTTTTGGGGGAAAAAAAAAAAAGGCGGGGAAAAGGGGGGGGGGGGGGGGGGGGGGGGGGGGGGTGGGGGGGGGGGGGGGGGGGGGGGGGGGGGGGGGGGGGGTTTTTGGGGGGGCCCCCTAAAGGGGGGGTTTGTTTTCGCAATCAAAAAGGTTTTTAGCACCGGGGGGGGTTTTTCCCCCGAAAAAAAAGGGTGGGATTTTGGGGTCCCTCAAAAAACCAATTTGGGTTTTTTAAAAAAAACCGGGGGGGGTATTTTAAAAACCCCCGGGGTTTTTTTTTTTTCCTGTCCCCATCCCCCTTCCCTCCCCTCTTTCCCCTTCTTTCCTTTTTTTTCCCTTTTTCTCCCCCCAGCTCTCCCCCCCCCCTTTTCCCTTCCCTGTTCCCCCCTTTCCTCTTCTCTCTCTCCTCCCCTCTTTTCCTCCTTCTCCCTTTTCCTTCTCTCCCCCTCCCCCCCCACCTTTTTTCCCTTTTCTCTTTTCTTCCCTTCTTTTTTTCATTTTTTCCTTTGCTTGGGGAAATTATATTTTTTTTTTTTCCCTTTTGGGTTTTTAGATTATCAAAAAGTATTAATTCTGTCTTCTTAAAATTTTTTTAAATTTACCTTCCCCCCCCCTTTGGTTCTTTTTTCTTTTTTTTTCTCCCCCTTTCTCTTTTTCCCCCCCCCTCCTCTTCTCCCCTCTCTCCCCCTTCTTCTTTTCCCTCCCTTCTCTCTCTCTTTATTCTGTTAGTTTTTTTTTTTTTTTTGTTGATTTTTGAGTTTTTTGTTTGTTTGTTTTTTGTTTTTGTATTTTTGGGGTGTTTTTGGGTGGGGGGGGAAGGTTTTTTTTTTTGGGTTTTTTTTTTTTTTGGGGGGGGGGGGGGGGGGGGGGGAATTTTTATTTTTTTTAAAAAAAAAATTTTTTTTCTTTTGTTTTTTGTTGTTTTTTTTTTTTTTTTTTTTTTTGTTTGGGGGGGTTTTTGTTTTTTTTTTGTTTGTTTTTTTTTAATTTATTTTTTTTTTTTTTTTTTTTTTTTGGTTGTTTTTTTGGTGTTTTTTTTTTGGGGGGGGGGGTTTTTTTTTTTTTTTTTCCCGGGGGGTTGGGTTTTTTTTTTTTTTGTTTTTGTTTTTTTTTTTTCTTTTTCTCCTTTTTTCTTAAAAAAAAAGTTTTTTTTTTTTTTTTCCCTTTTCTTCTACTGTTTTGAAAAAAATGAGTACGAGTGCATTTTTAAATGTACCCCACGGGGGGGGACTGGATGTAAAAAAGCACATAGACTTTTTCATTATCCTGAAAAAAAGAATTTGTTTCTTTACTTACAAGGTAAATTTTTTTTTTAAGCTTTTGCTTTTTTTCCCCCCCTTTTATTTTGTTGTATGGATTGCACTTATTTTATTATCATGACATTTAATTTTTATAGTATAATTTAAAAAAGGGGTTTTTGTTGATCGTGTGCAATGTGGTATTACTATTTAGTATTACCTGACCCCCCCCCCCCCCCCCCCCCCCCCCCCCCCCCCCCCCCCCCAAACCCCCCCCCCCCCCACCCCCCCCCTCCCCCCCCCCAAACCCCCCCCCCCCCCCCCCCCCTTTTTTTTTTTTTTTTTTTTTTTTCAACAAACAAATTTAAACAAAAATAATCTAAAAAATGATTTTTTGATGGATTCGCATACTGTTTTTGGGGGAAATTTTAATTTGGGTATTATCTCTGAAATACACACACACCACTCTCTGTCCTTGTCTCTGTCTCTCTTCACCTTTTTTCGCTTTCTTTTTCGTTTTAGGTATCCTGAGAAGGATTAATTTTATATTTTAAAACTTTTTTGGGGCTTGTCTGTATTAAATTTTAAGAGTGCCCATTTCAAATCTTTTGTTATGTGTAACAAGTATTTTTGTACCATTTAATTGTGTAGATGTTTTTCTTTTTGCTTAAAGTTTGGTTTTGGTTTTTTTTTTTTGGCTCGTTGTTGTTCTTTTGTTGTTTGTCGTTTTTTTTTTCTTTTTTATTTCTTCTGTTGGGTTTTTTTCTTTCTCCTTTGTTTGTTTGTTTGTTTTGGTTAGGGTTTTTTTGGGGGGGGTGGGGGGGGGGGGGGTATTTTGGGGTTTTTTTTTATTTCTTTTTTTGGGGGGGGGGGGGGGAAATTTTTGGGGGGGCTGTTTTTAAAAGGGGGATTTCCCCTTTTTTTTATTTGAGACGTAAAAGTATTGGTTATTATTATTAAGATGTATCCCAACGGGGGGGGACTGGGGTGAAAAAAGCACTATTCTTTTTCAATCCTCGAAATAAAAAAATTTTCATTGCTTGTCATTTTCATTTTCGCCTCGCTCTCTCTCTCTCCCCCCCTCTCTCTCTTCCCCCTCTCT
>CM054166.1:14806583-14809083 GCA_028751875.1 Rapana venosa
ACTTTGCTGTTTTGCTGAAGAAGATAGGGAGGGGGGGGGGGGGAGAGAGGGGAGGGAGAAGGGAGTGAGGAAGAGAGGGTGGAGAGGAGTGGGGAAGAGCTGGATGAGAGAGGGGGAGAGGGGAGGAGGAAAGGGGGAGGGGGGGAGAGAAGGGGAGAAAGTGGGAGAGAGGAAGAGGAGGAGGACAGTAGGAGAGAGAGGGAAACAGGGGGAGGGGAGAGAGGGGGGGCAGGAGAAAAAAGGTGAGTGTGGGGGAGAGAGAGGAGAGAAGGAGAGAGGAGGAGAAGAAGAGGAGAGTGGGGGAGAGAGAGGGGAAGAGGATGAGGAGGGAGGGAGAGAGGAAGAGGAGAGAGTGGGGGAGAGAGGGGAGCGGTAGAGAGAAAGAGAGGGGAGAGAGGAAGAGAGAGGAGAATGAGGGGGGGGGGGGGAAGGAGAGGGTGGAGAGGAAGAGAGGATAGAGAGAAGAGGAGAGAGAGGGAGAGAATGGATAAATAGGGAGGTGGAAAATTAGGGGTCAGCAGCAGTTTTGGTTTGGAAGTAGATGTTAGGAGGGGTATGTGGGGAAGATTAAAAGTGAGTGAGGGAGGGAGTGAATGAATAAATGAATGAATGAATGACAGTGTGCGTGTGTGTTGTGTTGTGTTGTGTTGTGTTGTGTTGTGTTGTGGTGTGGGTGTGGTGTGGTGTGGTGTGGTGTGGTGTGTGTGTGTGTGTGTGTGTGTGTGTGTGTGTGTGTGTGTGTGTGTGTGTGTGTGGAGAGAGAGAGAGAGAGAGAGAGAGAGAGAGAGAGAGAGAGAGAGAGAATGGCAATGACAATGGTTTTTAATTGCCCATATACAGCATTACAATAAAGCCCTTTAGACAATGGGGCGGTGAATATAATAACTGGAAATATAATTCATAAATGACAGATTCCTAATTTTACAGTCAAACGTGTATGCACGCAGACATTACTCAGAAACGAATGCACGCATGCATATACACACACCCACTGCACAGTACGCACATATGTGTAAGCACACACGCACATACACACTCACACACGCGAGCACACACGCACGCACGCACGCACGCACTCACTTCAAACATGTAGACTGAAACATGCACTTAGGGTCAGATTGAAAAATGCACTTCAAAATTACCTGATGCAACAGATTTCTTCTATTTTCCTTTTCTTTGACTGACCACTCACTGCATGCACTATCAATTTCCCAATGTCTCTAATTTTCTTTTCCTGACAATCAATGCTTTCGCTATGAATTTTGCAACTGATCGATTGGTGCTTTCAACGTTATGTGAAAGAATAATTGCAACTTTGGTTCATCGGGAGCGCCAGAAAACGATTTCACTCTGGTACAGTTTTCTCGTATATCATTATAAGCAGTGCAATGAAACAAGAAAATGAACTTCCTCTTCTGCACCTCTTTAACAAGACGGACAATTTACATTGGCATAATCGTTTAAGAACCGCTGTTTACAATTATTTCAACCAAATACTCTGATTCGAAATTTTGTCAGGCAATCTCTGTGCCCTTTCTTTGTTACACACAACAAATATTTCTCTGATTGAAAAATGCTTTTAAATGAGATCTATATTTATCTTTATCCTCCATATCCCGACGCCAGTTTTGTTTGAAACAAGCAATAAGCCTTTCTTTAAATTCACGAAATAAAAGTGGACTCATATCCTACGCCCTGGCTTAACCATACAATACCAAATCCATTCTCTGTAAGTTTCTTTTGCACATTTGACACCCAATTGAAATGGCCAGAATCATGTTGTAATACAAGCATTTCATAA
The DNA here is from genome assembly GCA_028751875.1 of Rapana venosa. Taxonomy (NCBI): domain Eukaryota; kingdom Metazoa; phylum Mollusca; class Gastropoda; order Neogastropoda; family Muricidae; genus Rapana; species Rapana venosa. The sequence goes on from CM054166.1 coordinate 14,808,385, forward strand.
GCTTGACAGCATACCCTTGACATAGGCAGCTGACCAAGCTTAAGCCAATATTTAATTCATTTAACAGCACTTCCTACATGAGGTGGATACCTGCCAGTCTCTGCATATACTTGTTTGCTGGAGGCATGAAGGGGGACATTCAAGAATCTTCTGATGGCAAAAGTATGCACTGCTTCGATTTGCTTACATTCAGTCTCTAAGCCCCATACTTCACTTGCATACGTCAAGATTGGTTCAGTTTGTGAATCGAACGATTTCCAACATAAATTTGGGTCTGTTGACGTTAACCTTTTTAGTGATCTCATTATTTCTATTACCCCATTCCTCCCCTTTCTACAACCCTCTGCCTGAGCACTGGTCAGACTCACTTTAGTTGTGAAAAGCATTCCTAAGTATTTGTATGAAATTATCACCTTAACAACTTCATTTCCATAAAACCGTTTCTCTTTTGAAAATATATTTCCTCCCATTCTAAATACAATTGTGTTTGTCTTTTTTAAATTAACTGTTAAATGCAAACGGCCAGCTTCCCTTTTTAGACTATTCAGTTGACTTTGGAGCCCAACAATCGTATTTGACAACAGAATAACATCATCAGCAAATAATAACAGAAATATTTCTTCCACTCCAGGGATTAATTGAATACCATGCTTCCATGTTCTGGACATCTCAGTGGCTAATTCGGTAATGAAAAAGGAA
>CM054166.1:14814083-14816583 GCA_028751875.1 Rapana venosa
AGCAAGAAACGAAGAGCAAAATAAAAGCAGCAACAACAAGGGGAGAGGGGACAACCAACTAATGCCCTCCTCCCCCCCAAAAAACAACAACCCAAAACACCCCAACAACAAACAAACAAACAACAACAACAACAACCCCAAAACAAAACAAAACAAAAAACACCAAAATATGTATTTGTATTTTTTTAGGATGGTATTATGTTGTATTTTACTGTATTGTACAGTGCATTGTACTCTAGTGTAGTGTGTACTGTGTTGTATCGTATTTTTTTGTACTGGTTTGCATTGTATTGTATTGTGTTGTATTTTACTGTGTTGTATTGTACTGTGTTGTGTTGTGCTGTATTGTATTGTGCTGTGTTGTATTGTTACTGTATTGTGTTGTACTGTGTTGTGTTGTGCTGTATTGTATTGTGCTGTGTTGTATTGTACTGTATTGTGTTGTACTGTGTTGTGTTGTGCTGTATTGTATTGTGCTGTGTTGTATTGTACTGTATTGTGTTGTACTGTGTTGTTTGTGCTGTGTTGTATGTATTGTATTGTACTGTACTGTATTGTACTATGTTGTATTGTACTGTGTTGTATTGTACTATGTTGTATTGTACTATGTTGTATTGTACTGTGTTGTACTGTGTTGTATTGTACTGTATTGTATTGTACTGTGTTCTATTGTACTGTATTGTATTGTACTGTATTGTGTTGTATTGTACTGTATTGTACTGTGTTGTATTGTACTGTATTGTACTGCGCTGTACTGTATTGTACTGTGTTGTGTTGTATTGTACTGTATTGTATTGTACTGTGTTGTATTGTACTGTATTGTACTGTGTTGTATTGTACTGTATTGTACTGTGTTGTATTGTACTGTATTGTATTGTACTGTGTTGTATTGTACTGTATTGTATTGTACTGTGTTGTATTCTACTGTATTGTATTGTACTGTGTTGTACTGTATTGTATTGTACTGTGTTGTATTGTACTGTGTTGTATTGTACTGTATTGTATTGTACTGTGTTGTACTGTATTGTGTTGTATTGTATTGTATTGTACTGTGTTGTATTGTACTGTGTTGTAATGTACTGTGTTGTACTGTATTGTGTTGTATTGTATTGTATTGTACTGTGTTGTATTGTACTGTGTTGTATTGTACTGTGTTGTATTGTACTGTGTTGTATTGTACTGTGTTGTATTGTATTGTACTGTGTTGTATTGTACTGTGTTGTATTGTACTGTGTTGTATTTTACTGTGTTGTATTGTACTGTGTTGTATTGTACTGTGTTGTATTGTACTGTGTTCTATTGTATTGTATTGTATTGTATTGTACTGTATTGTATTGTACTGTGTTGTATTGTACTGTGTTGTATTGTACTGTGTTGTATTGTACTGTGTTGTATTGTACTGTATTGTATTGTACTGTATTGTATCGTAGTTTATTGTACTGTGTTGTTTTGTGCTGCGTTGCGTTGCATTGCATTGTATTTATATTGTACTGTAGTGTATGTCATCGCATTCTTCACTATCTCTTTGCCCATAATTCACTGCCCATCCCCACACCCCCCACTCAAGCAGAAACCTCACCAACTGCATAATCTCATGCCTGACAAATCCTTGGTTGCACGCTAGGTACTTGTGTATTTCTGTAATCTGTGTTTATTCATCTATTAACTTATTTGTTCGCTTATTCATTCGGCTATTCATGCATGCCATCTACACATTCATGTATTCATTCATTAACTTATTTGAATTCACTTATTCATTCATCTATTCATTCACTCATCATATTCATTCATGTGTTCATTATCTATTTCTTGTTTATTTATATATTCATACATCTGTCTATTCGTTTATTAAATTTGTTTGTTCATTTAACTACTTACTTACTTACTTACTCATGTAGCCATTTGGTTGGTTGCTTGCTTGGTAGGCAGGCAGGTAGGTAGGTAGGTAGATGTTAGTAGGCTGCTTAGTGAGTGAGTGAGTGAGTGAGTGAGTGAGCTAACTAGTTTTATTTATTTATTTATTGTATTCTTATATATCGAGGATAATGAACTTTTTTACATCCAGCTCCCGTGTGTCTGCGGTTTTGTAAATTCCGTCATGTGTTCCCACCGGCACACAATGGCCTACTCTTACGAAAAGAGGAACAGGATTTAACGTGTGCGCAAGACGTTGCCTTAATTAGTTGGTTGAATGGCTGGTTAATTGGTTGGTGGGTTGGCTAGCTGGTTGGTTGGTTAGTTGGCTGATTAGCTGGTTGGTTAGTTGGTTGGTTGGCTGGTAGGTTGGCTAGTTAGCTGCCTAGCTGGTTGGTTGGTTAGTTGGCTGATTATTCAGTCCACTCCAGTCCATTCCATTCCACACAGTCAATTAGTGAAGTTAGAGTTGGTTGTTGTTTTTCTTTGGTCGTTGTGTGTTTTGTTCCGAACTTGTACTCTTTCATGTGAATAGTTCACTTATCTGCTTTCTTTGCATTGGATTCCAACAGGAGGTGACAAGGAG
>CM054166.1:14826583-14836583 GCA_028751875.1 Rapana venosa
AACGTGGCCACCGTCATCGGCAACGTCTCCCCCACGCTCACGCACGAGCAGTTTACCACCAGGTCGCCCAAACCCGCCCCCAGAGGCCGAGGCTCGGCCGTGTCCTCCTCCTCCTCGAGCCCCGCGGACAAATCCGGCCTGACCCCTCCCCCGTTCAAGCCTCCCAAGTCCCCGATCCCCCACGGGAAGCGCTACTTCCGAGCCGTGTCCCCTACCCCGCAACGAGCGAGCGGCTCCTTGCTGCCCTCTCCCGACACGCTGAAATCCCCGGACATCTTCTCCATCACTTTCAGCAAGGACAAAGCCGCGGAGACTTTGTCCGTGCCCTCGCTCAGTCCTCCCTTCCTGCACCCTGACCCCGAGGAGAGTGACGGCCCGTCCCCTCACGTGCCTGAGGGTCTTTCCGAGGAGGAGGAGGACGACGACGACGTCGAAGACGACCTGAAAACGCCAGCGTCGCCTCACAGGCTAGGAGGGGACTTGCTGCTGTCGGGAGTCACCACCGCAGAGAGCTCTGACGATGTCCAGGACGGCGAGAATCCTTTCAGCGGCACAGTCTCCTCCCTCAGCTTGCAGGTGTCTCCAGCCAAAGTGCCCGTGTCGTCCTCGCCCTGCCACTACTACCATTACTACTATTCCAAGCCCAGTGCCTTGAACAACGCTGCTACTCCTACTACTACTACTGCGGGGGCAGAATCTGGCGGCTGTAACCTCGATGACAGTTTCTTTCAGCCTCTCCTCTCCGCTAGTGCCGTGGTGTCTCCGGCCAGCCCAGCACACTCTCCAGTGCCTCATCCTGCCCCTCACGCGGGCAGTCACCCTGTACCGCATGATCCTCTTTCTCCTCCTCCTTGTCCTCCTCCTTCTTCGTCTTCTTCTTCTTCTGCTGCTGCTGCCGCTAGCAGGAACACGCTACGGTCTGTGTCCAGTACTTCAGACACGGGCAGTACCCACAGTTCTTCTGAAATCTTCCTCAACTTCAAAGTCAGCACGCCGCCCGTGTTCATGGAAGGCGCCGCGGAGAGATCGGGGACGTCTGCCGGAGGAGGGGAGAGGGAAGGGAGAGGAGGAGGAGGAGGGGGCGGCGGGGACAACATCCTGGAGGATATCGTAGGAGAGGAGGGAGAGATGGAGGAGAGAGGGCTTCTCCTTCCGTCGTCTTCTGTCGAGGGCAAGCGTCCCTACACCGCTCCTCAGAGCAACATCGCGCGCCATTTCTCCTCCTCCTCCCTCTCCTCCCTCACCCAGGGTCACTTCCGGGCCACCAAGGCCGACTACTTCCGCTCTGACGGGAGATGGCGCGTGCTGCTTCAGATCTTCGATAAGTGGACACGTGAGAGACACATTTTAGCTATTTTTATTTATTATCTTTTACTTTAATTTTTTATCTTTTACAGGGGGACGGGATAGCTCAGTGGTCGGAGCACTCGCTTTCCCCCAGCCAAGTTAAGCAGCGTCGAGCGTGGTTACCAGTTGGATGGGTGACCGTTTGCGCGCCTTGGCTTCAGTACAGTTCCTCCAGTTCACCCAGCTGTAAATGGGTACCTGCCCTCTTTAGGGTCAGGGAAGGTAAAGCAGCGAGGGAGAGGAGATGGGCGCCGCCCTCAATATGCTGGCCCTAGAGAAGTGAGGTCTCTGACGCCTCGCTCCCCTACGACCTTATAGGTTATGGGACTCCTTTACCTTTACCTTTATCTTTTACTTCGAGGATAATGGAATAAGCATTCATGTGCTTTTTTTTTTTTTTTAAAACATCCAGTCCCCTGTGTGTATACAGTTTTGTCAATTTTGTCATCCGCTCCCACCGGCACATAACAGCCTTTCGAAAAGCGGAACAGGTTTTACCGTGTGCGCAAGATGTTCTGCGTGCGTTCGCACACGGAACCTCGGTTTATAGTCTCATCTGAAAGACTTTGTGGTGGGGTGGGTGGGGGGGGGGTGTAGGGGGGGGGCGTGTGGAGTTGGCACTGATGCTAACTCCAGGGGCGGAGTGCGAGTGGGGAGAGAGAGAGAGAGAGAGAGAGAGAGAGAGAGAGAGAGAGAGAGAGAGAGAGAGAGAGAGAGAGAGACAGACAGACAGACAGACAGACAGACAGACAGACAGAGAAAGAGAAACAGAGATACAGGGAGAGATAGGAGAGAGGCTCAGAGAGAGGGAGAAAGAGAGAGAGAGAGAGAGAGAGAGAGAGAGAGAGAGAGAGAGAGAGAGAGAGAGAGAGAGAAAGAGAGAGAGAGAGAGACTGAGAGAGAGACTTTAAACTTGAGAGAGAGAAAGAGAGTTCTATCTTGTTTTGTTTTAAACACTCAAATGTAACATTATAATTCTGTCGGCATAACAGCTATGATATAATTATCCTTTCAAAATGTATGCCATTCTTGAACATTTCCCTGCCAATACTCAAAGATTAGCAGGACGCTGCTAGGGAATTTCTCAATAAACTGATTGAGGGGGAGGTGGGGGATTGGAGGGGGGAGGGGGAAGAGGAGGGTGCTGGACAGCATAGTGGTCAGGGTGTTTTCTTCTGGGGATTTTGGTGGCCTCGGGATCGAACCCAGGTTTGCAGCCACCACCTGGATACCTGTTCAAGGGGATTTCAATCCTCGGAGCTAACATCAGTGCTGACTCTACTCCCCCCCCCCCCTACCCCCCCCCCCCCCCCCCCCACAAGACGTCTATCAGATGAGAGACTATAAACCGAAATCCCGTGTACGCGAACGGAGGCAGAACATCTTGCGCACATGTTAAATCCCTGTTTCACTTTTTGTGCCGGTAAGAACGGGTGATATTTTAATAAAATAAACCCACACACACATTTACACCGGTGCATTGTTTAGTCATCATGACTGAAGTCGGAATGCGGCTACCTTAATGGAGGGCAAGAAAACGGTCGCATACGCAAAAGAATCTGACGGTTGGTATACCTCAGAACTGTAGTGGAGAACAAAAACATATATACATATATCAACTAAGAAGAAGAAGAAGAAGAAGAACAAGAAGAACAAGAAGAACAAGAAGAACAAGAAGAACAACAATAATGTATGGAATTTATATAGCGCTGAATCTTGTAAAGCAACAAATCGTGGAAAAAAGACTAAATGACAGCTAGTCCTGTGTTGCAGCCTCCAAAGCAAGGGAGCTAACACCTTGTTTTCTTGTTTTCTTCTCTTTTCCCCACTGGATTAGATTATCTGCTCTAATTCCATGGTGGAGTTATTCCTGAAGGCATAGTTATTTTCTGTAGTCCAGTGATACACCAGAAGTCTTTTATTCCTCTTTTAAGCTGGCTTTTCTGGTGTGATTATTTTGATGTACTGGGGTGGTTGATTGAATAATATAATTATATGTAAAGGGACGGGATAGCCTAGAGGTTAGAACATTGCGTTCGCAATCTGACGACCCGTGTTCGATTCCCGTTCGAGGGGATATTTTCCCCTGGAGTTAACATCAGTGCAGACTCCACTCTCCCCAAAAGTCCTTCGGATGAGACTATAAACCGAGGCCCCGTGTGCGAACGCACGCAAAACATCTTGCGCACACGTTAAATCCTGTTCCGCTTGTTGTAAGAGTAGGCCATTGTGTGCCGGTGGGAACAGAAGACATTTATTTTTTAAACGGCATACACACGGGGACTGCATGTAAGAAAGCGTATAAGTGCTTATTCCATTATCCTCGATATAAAAGTATTAAAAAAATTAATAATAATGATTTAAAAAATAAAATAATAGGCCTACACACATCAAGAGCCAACTGTAGGCCTACACATTGCCATATACTTACTGCGCCTAATACATTATTTGTGCACAGGCTAAATTCTCTCTCTCTCTCTCTCTCTCTCTCTCTCTCTCTCTCTCTCTCTCTCTCTCTCTCTCTCTCTCTCTCCTCTCTCACACACACACACACACACACACACACACACACACACACACACACACACACACACACACACCACACATGCAAACACACACACACAGAGAACATCTTGTGCATACATTTAAACCTTTTCCGCTTTTTTGGAGGAGTAGGCCATTATAGTTTTGTGCCAGTGGAAGCAGATGACAACATTTACAAAACTGCATACACACAGGGACTGGATGTACAGAAAAAAGCCATATGTGTGCTTATTCCATTATCCTCAATATAAAAGAATAAAATACAAATACACACACACAGAGACACACACACGCACACGCACGCACACACGCTACTCTCTCTCCTCCTCTCTCTCTCCTCTCTCTCTCTCTCTCTCTCTCTCTCTCTCTCTCTCTCTCTCTCTCACAGTTTTAGTTTTTAGTCAAACTATTGTCAATTGTCTTCTCTCTCTCTCTCTCTCTCTCTCTCTCTCTCTCTCTCTCTCTCTCTCTCTCTCTCTCTCTCTCTCTCTCTCTCTCTCTCTCTCTCGTCACACACACACACACACACACACACACACACACACACACACACACACACACACACACACACACACACACTCATACACACACACACAAGTTATGCAGTGTAATTTTCTTGTTTGGGGGAGGGGAGGGGGGATCCATTTTCGTTATTGAGTTTTTTTGTTTTTGTTTTTGGTTGCCTGTGAGTGTGTGTGTGTGTGTGTGTGTGTGTTGTGTGTGTGTGTGTGTGTGTGTGTGTGTGTGTGTGTGTGTGTGTGTGTGTGTGTTTTCTTTCTTTCTTTCTTTTTTTCTCTGTTTCTATTTTTCTTTTGGAGTTAGTCCTATTATTATTATTATTGGCTATGGTAATAATGTAGTGAGATAATATTGATTAAGTTGGGTTTTTGTTCATAGCTAGATGGCTTGATGGGGGGAAAAAAAAGCTCATGCATTGCTTATTGAATGTACCATCTGGAAATAAAAATGTGACTTGACTTCACACACACACACACACACACACACACACCACACGCACACACACACACACACACACACACACACACAACACACACACACACACACGTAATCATCATCATCACCATCACCATCATCATCATAACCATCATCATCATCATCATCATAACCATCATCATCATCACCACTACTACTAAAAGAAAATCGAACTGAATGTCAAAGTCCTTCGGATGTGACTATAAACCGAGGCCCCTCCCCGTGTGCGAACGCATGGAAAACATCTTGCTCACACGTTAAAATCCTGTTCCGCTTTTCGAAAGAGTAGGCCATCGTGTGCCGGTGGGAACAGATGACAAAATGTACAAAACCGCATACACACGGGGACTGGATGTAAAAATAAAAAAGCACATAAGTGCTTATTCCATTATCCTCGATATAAAAATAAAATTAAAATTTTTAAAATGTCATCTGAGCGCTTTGATTTGTTGTTGCTTTACAAGATTCAGCGCTATATTATAAATTCCATACATTATTATTATTATCATCATCATTATTATTATCATCATCATCATTATTATTATCATTATCATTATTGTTATCATCATCATCATTATTATTATTATTATTATTATTATTGTTGTTGTTGTTTTGTTGTTGTTGTTGTTATCATCATCATCATCATCATCATTATCATCATCATCATTATTAGTAGTAGTAGTAGTATTATTATCATTATTATCATCATCATTATTATTATCATTATTATTATTACTATTATTATTATTACGACTTCAAACCCCCCCAACAGGAACCAGGCCCAGTTCCTGCCGCTCCAACCTCGACCAGCACTCGCGCACCCAGCGCCATTACTTCCACGTGACCCGCTTGGAGTACCCGGATGAAGTGTCGCCCCCGACGCTGCGCGGGAAGAGTCACGTGCTGGTGTCCTTGCTGCAGGACTACAGGCACGGCGCCATGACCGCCAACAGTCTGCTGGTGCCCATCGGCTTCTGCGTCTACAAGGTCAGAGCTGGCTTCACACACACACACACACAGACAGACACACAGACAAGGAAGGAAGGAAGGAAGGAAGGAAGGTGGCAGGAGGGTTAAGACGTTCGCCTGCCAACGAGGAAACCCCGTGATGTTCTGTCTGGGGTTCGGTCGGTTCGATTCCCACCAGCCTCCTCGCCCTTTCTTCCCAGTTTGACCCACACACAAAAAAAATCGAGCTGAAATGTCAAAAGTCCTTCGGATGAGACTATATAAACCGAGGTCCATGAGGAAGTTGGTATGATGCGCTGGGCCTGATTTGTCAGGTGCTTTATGGCAGCGCGAGGTATTTTTGGCTCATGAGACAGAAAATAATAGTTGCTGTCTGATCATTTGACGATGACGATGATCATATATATATATATATATATATATATATATATATATATATATATATATATATATATATATATATATATACTTGTCATATTGACACTAATGATATACATACAGTCTTACATCCATCCATCCATCCATCCATACATACATACATACATACATACATACATACATACATACATACATACATACATACATACATACATAATACTATATATTTGTGATATTGATACTAATGCCACTGGCCTGAGAGTCCAGATGATGTAGAATGCAGCACACACACAAACATTCGGAGAACGTGGAACTGAACGTCTACAGTTACCGGAAGCATATAATTATTGTATGCATAACACAACGCATGCGCAATCTCACTGATCACATAGTTTCGGTAAACAACCAGAAAGGGAATGGCTCTCTTGTTCATAGACGGTTTTGATTCAAGATTCGCACAGTATTATCATAAAGTCCTCAATTTGGCTCATTTTTTAGGCTCATTGAAACACCTAACTGTCTACACACATCCATCTTATATATATATATATATATATATATATATATATATATATATATATATATTTATATATATATTTTATTTTATATATATATATATATATATATATTTTATATATACAAATTTATGTGCAAGCAGACTGTTAGTATGTTTTTGTGCTAATAGTTGAAAATTATCTATGAGCTGTTCATTAACAGCATGCAAGTAAGATGTGAATTTATTTAGTTGAGGCTCTTTTTCTAGACTTCAAGTGCAAAAAATCGCGCGTGTGTGTATGTGTGTGTGTATATGCGCGAGTGCGTGCGTGTGTGCGAGTGTGCACGCGCGCGCGCGCAAACGCCCATGCCTACCTGTGTGTGTGTGAAGTCACTGGTTATAGTGATGTACAGCAATGGCTGCGAACGCTGACTCACAAGCCATATCATGTTTTCATCGTCCTCTTCTTTGTTTTTTCTCTGTTTCTGGGCCACCAGTGCAAGAGCACAGAGCGGGACGAGAAGCGGCACATCTCCCGTTTTCCCCTGGTGGAGGAAGTGCTGGGGGAACCGGAAGTGAGAGAGGTCACGGCCCGCCTCGACCTTGACCCCGGGTACTACTTTGCTGTGCCCTTTTACCGCTCTCAAGGTCACGCCGGGGAGTACTTGTTACGTATTCTGACGGATGACTGCCCCCATGCCAAAGCTGGGTGGTGAGTGACGTGTGTGTGGCATGCGTGCGTGTGTGAATGAAAATTAAAATGCAGTTTGAGTGTGTGTGTGTGTGTGTGTGTGTGTGTATGTGTGTTGCGTGTGTGTGTGTGTGTGTGTTGTGTTGTGTGTGTGTGTGTGTGTGTGTGTGTGTGTGTGTGTGTGTGTGGTGTGATAGACAGGCAGACAGACAGACAGACAGACAGAGAATAGTTTATAGTCAGTCAGTTACTCGGATAGTTGACTGATTGGTTAATTAAATGATTGGGCAGTCAGTTTACTGACTGCATACTTTCACGTTTGTTGGTTAAGTAGTCAATTGATTAGTTTGTGGCTGTCTGACTGACTGACTGACTGACTGACTGACTGACTGACTGACTGACTGACTGATTGATTGACTGACTGACTGACTGACCGACTGACTGACTGCCTGACTGACTGACTGGGAGGCGGGGTAGCCTAGTGGTTAGAACATTGCGCTCGCAATCTGACAACCCGGGTCCGAGTCCCGTTCAAGGGGATAATTTCCCCTGGAGTTAACATCAGTGCAGACTCCACTCTCCCCAAAAGTCTTTCAGAGGAGACTATAAACCGAGGTCCCGTGTGCGAACGCACGCAGAACATCTTGCGCACAGTTAATATGTTCACACACACACCACACACACACTCACACAAAACACTCAAACACACAACACACATATATATATTTATATTATATATATATAGTATATAATGAGATTATGTAGTATATATTAGTTTAGATAGATTGATGTATGATGATAGATTAGATTTGATAGATAGGTATGTATGTATGTATGTATGTTGTATATATATATATTTATAGTATTATATATATAGAATATATATGTATATATATATTATATATAATATCACCCCACATATACAAACCACAATCACAAGATCCTCTCGGGCTGTCCAAACAGCCGCGTTCCTGAGTGAAAGAAATAAAACAACAACAACGAAGAAGAAGAAGAAGAAGTGAAGAAGAGTAGTGAGGCAGACAGACAACATGTGAAACACACTCTACTCTAACCAGAAGCACAAGAGAAACCCTAAAAAGCCCACTCCCGCACAAACCCCACACTCATCAAGGAGAAACTCCTTGCGCGGCCCCCCTAACCCCCCCGTGACCAACTCGGAAACCCCCACACCAAGACATAAAGCTCGCCGCACCATAACCCCGCATCCCCACACCAAAAACAACGAGCGCCCCAAAGACCCCCCAAACCACACCGCACGTTAACCTGCAGAAGCCCAAAACCCCCGGGCCCCCACCCTCCACACCCACCCTACCCCCTCCCACCGAACACCCCCCACCCCCGCCCCCACTTTCCCTCCTAAACCCTCCCCCCCCTCCCCCCTTCCCCACCTCCTCCGTCCACAGCCCTCTATCCTGCCCCCTCATCCAACGACTCATTTCCTCCACCCCCCTCAGCCTCCACCCTCCCCCCCCCTCCTCCCCTCTCCTCCACCCATCTCCTCCCCCCTTCCTCCTCCTCCCCTCCTCACCCCTCTCCCCCCTCCTACTCCCCCCTCCCTCCCCCCTCCTCCTCCTCCCCCTCCTTCCCCCCCCTCCTTCCCCCCTCCCCCCTCCTCCTCCCCTTCCCCCCCTACTCCTCCCCCTCCTCCTCCCTCCTCCCTCCTCCTCCTCCTCCCCTCTCCTCCTCCTCCCTCCCCTCTCCTCCTCCTCCTCCTTCTCCCCTCCCTCCTCCCTCCTCCTCCCCCCTCCTCCTCCTCCCCCTCCTCTCCTCCCCTCCTCTTCCTCCTCCTCCTCCCACTACTACTCCTCCTTCTGCACACTTCACAGACCTACTACCTACCGCCTGCAGTCCACACAGCCATGTACTTCGATCCAAATGGAGCCAGAAGAACGTCACAGCTAGGAAGAAAGGTGGAAGTTTAAAAAAAACACCCATCACCTGGAGTGACGTCATGTGTATGACGTCACGTGGCTCCCACGTCATTCGTGACAGGCTCGAACGTCACAGCAGGGAGGGAACCACATCAAAAAAAAAAAAAAAAAATCCACCCGCAGTGACGACATATGTGTGACGTCACGTGAGGCTCACGTCATTCGTGACAGGCTTACGGTCTTCCTCCGGTGTCAAATGCATGGAGAGGTTATAGCCAGATTGTCTGGGGGGTGGGGGGGTGAGGGTTTTGTTTTGCTTTTGGTTTTGCTATTGGGTTTGTTTGGTGGGATTTTTTAAAACTGTGATGGCATCAATCATTGGGACGGGGTTTTGGTGGTGGTGGTGGTGGTGGGTTTTTGTTTATGATGGGGTTCCTACCTAAATGATTACGCGTACAAGAAGTTCTGCATGTTTTTCAGACAATGAAGTTTCTGTCTGTTGTGGGGCTTTGTTTGGGTTTTTTTGTGTTTTGTTTTTGGTTTATTTTGGGGTTGTTGTTTTTTTGGTCATCTGACTTTTTTGTCAATTAGTGTTCACAACCATGACAAATAAGTGTGGTTTCTTTTTTATTTGTTTGACTTGGAATTGTACTGTATTAGTACTGCATTGCGTTGTATTTACTGTATTGC
>CM054166.1:14839083-14904083 GCA_028751875.1 Rapana venosa
TTAGTTAGGCTTATGGAATAAGCAACGGCTAGTTTCAACCCCGAGAAGTAGTTAGTTTCCTTTCCCAAGTGTATACCTGAAATATTTCATGAGGGCTCCATTATATTTTCTGCATTGTTTTTGCGGTGTATTGGTTACATGTTGGCTTATTGAGAAACAGTGATATAGATTCTGAATTCGCTTCATGTAATATCTCATAAAATGGCAACAAGATTTATATCTCTAGTTTAACATATACTTTTCATTTCATCTGGCCTTTGACCTACATAATTGTGTTTGCTTTTTTATTCAGCGCCATACAAAGTCCATAATTGTATTATCAAAAGACGCAAACTAAAGTAGTACAGGCACCTCACACGAACAATCTGGACTGGCCAAGACTATCCTACAGGGAACAGTACAAGGAGGGAGACGAAGAAGAGGCAGACAGAGAAAACGATGGGAAGACAACATCAGAGAGTGAAGGACTGGCCTTGAGTGGAACGATTTGCTACGCAAAGCAGAGGACCAGGGGAAGTGGAGGAAGCTGGTTGCAAAATCTTCATTAGTGCCCCAACGGTCCACTACGGGATAAATGAGGTGGTGTGAGGAATGAATAAAAAATTAAACGAATTTCACACTCCAAATGATTCTTAAAGGTGCCATGGGAAGAGGGAAAGAAGGGAGATAACCCGAATAGTCGCTAAAGTTTAAAACAAAATGTCTGAAGCGACTCTGTGACCAGTGTATCAGTAGAATGGCTGCCACCTTCTCTTCTTGCCGCCTTGCATTCCTTGCCACGTCCCTAAAGAAGGGAAGGTACTGACTTAATGAATGATACTTAATAAATTATCTGGTTGACCTCTCTCAAGCCAAGACCCCACCCATTCATCAGTTTCAAAAAGAAAAAAATGCAGATTAATTGTGTTAATACGTTTCGGCTGAAACGCGGTAAAGTGCGTGTCACACAATTCTACTTAAGGGCCTATAGTTAAATTTTAAAAATCACAACCAATTCCAAAATAAAGTCCACAACCAATTCCAAAATAAAGTCCACAACCAATTCCAAAATAAAGTCCACAACCAATTCCAAAATAAAGTCCACAACCAATTCCAATTCAAAATACTTGATTATCTTAAAACAAAGACAATGACAATGAAAAATTCTTTTATTTCGAGGATAATGAATAAGAGCTCATGTGCTTTTTTTTACATCGAGTCCCCGAAGAAATTCAGTTAGGTTACGAGCGAAAGGATTACACATCGAGAGAATAAAAGAATGAATCACGTAATGCCGACAGAGAGCTTGCAGCTTACAGCACCATAAAGCAATCAACACAACTTGAACTATTTCATCAAGAAAGTGAATGAAATTTCAAGTTGTAGTCCTATTTTTAAAAAAAGGTAAAGGTGTTCCCATAACTTATAAGGTCGTAAAGGAGCGAGGCGTCAGAGACCTCGACTTCTCAAGGGGCCAGCATATTGAGGGTGGCACCCATCTCCTCTCCCTCGCTGCTTTACCTTCCCTGACCCTAAAGAGGGCAGGTACCCATTTATAGCTGGGTGAACTGGGGGACTGTACGGAAGCCAAGGCGCGCAAACGGTCACCCGTCCAACTGGTAACCACGCTCGATGCTGCTTGATCTTAGCTGGGGGAAAGGGAGTGCTCTGACCACTGAGCCATCCCGTCCCCTATAGCTAATCACCCCCACCCTCACCCCCACCCCCACCCCCAAAAAAAACAACCCCACCCACACACACACACACTACTGTAGTAAGAGAACAGAACCAGACAAGGTATTTATGTAATGGTGGCGCAAAATGAGATCAATGATGAGATCTTAGAAAAAGATAAGGAGAAAAAAGGTAAAAGTAGATGTGGATGATTGGGAAACACATACACATGCAGACAGGAAAAGAACAAATTGGGTGGCGCTGCTCTTGTGGCGACACGCTCTCCCCCCGGAGAGATCAGCCCGAATTTCACGCAGATAAATCTGCTGTGACTTAAAAGTGGTATACGATACAACACAATGCAATACAATACAATTCAGTACAATACAATACAGTACAGTGCAATGCAATATAATACAATACAATGCAATATAATACAATGCAATACAATACAGTACAATGCAATACAACACAGTACAATGCAATACAATACAGTACAATGCAATACAATACAGTGCAATGCAATACAATACAGTGCAATGCAATACAGTACAATGCAATCTTATACAATTCAATACAATGAAATACAGTGCAATGCAATGCAATATACAATACAATACAACGCAATATACAATGCAATACAATACAATGCAATACAGTACGATACAATGCAATGCAATACAATACAGTACGATACAATACAATGCAATACAATACAATACGATACAATACAATACGATACAATACAATGCAATACAATACAATACAGATCTTAGAAACACACCGACAAATGAGGCTGGTTGATCTTTGTGCTCTGACCAGTTTGAAGTGTCACAAAACTAATTCCATACCTTTTATGTAAATCATGATTTTTAAAAGTTGCCAAAGAGGCCCAGACATCGTCAGCTTTCACCTCCTGTCAGCTCTCACCATACTATTTCTTACTGACTGATATAAATAAATAAAAAATGATAATATTATCATCGCTTTGAAGAAAATGCCCCCTCCCCCTACCCCCTTTGTACACACAAAAATTGAACCAAATAAAGACCAAACTAAATAAACATTGAATTAAATGTATCCAAGTTTAACTCCTTTTATTTTTTGTAGAAGAGAGACTTTGGTATAAAGTGCCTGGGTTTTTTTGTTTTTAGAAATCTGTGAAGTTTAATTGGTGCATGTACGTTAAAACATACAGTGTATGTTTGATTTGGCTTTAGTTGAATATATTTGTATATACACTTCATAAAAGTGTGAATTGGTGCCATCGTGTGTTTTTGAAACACATATTCTTCATATGAACCAGAGTTCGATTAACTTTGTGCTTACATATTTCTATAGTCAAGAGAACGAATACTTTCTCTTGACATGGATTCAACTGTTTTTTTGAATTATTATTTGTGTGTGGTGTTTACATTGGAGATTTTATTGATTTCTCTGGTGACTTGGGAAAAAATTGGGTGGGGGTGGCTTACTTTTACATTACGGTAATCTTGATTTTTTGTGTGTTTTCTTCGTTATTTTGGCTTGGGGTTTGTTTAGGCAAAACACAAAATTCTCTTTTGGTTGTTGTTTGTGACCTGTTTTCATTGTTGCTCTGATCTCTCTCTCTCTCTCTCTCTCTCCTCTCTCTCTCTCTCTCTCTCTCTCTCTCTCTCTCTCTCTCTTCTCTCTCTTCTCTCTCTCTCTCCTTCTTCTCTCTCTTCTTTTCTCTCTTACTCTCTTTCTTTTCTCTCTGAATCTTGTCTCTCTCCTAACCTCTCTCTCTTCTAATCCTCTTCTCTCTTTCTCTGTTCTTCACCTCTTTTTTTACTGATGACTTGATTTGTGGAATTTTTCAACTTACATGTTTTGCTAAGATTGTGTCTGTATCATTTGTGAATGACATCAACAGTGTGAAAATACGTGAACTATATATAATATATATTGTTCTGTCTTCTCGTACACTGGATATAGCTTGCTACCAACGATTTTGATTTGTACAGCAACTGCAAATTTCACCCCCTGTAAATTCCATTTTATTCAAATTCCATTACATACACATTTTATCTTGTATAAATTCCATTCCGCGCAAATTACAGATTCCATTCTGTATTCATTTTATCACATGCAAATTCTATTCTATAAACATTCCATTTAGCACAAATCATAAATTTAATTTCGTGCTCATTTCATCACGTACAAATTTTATCATTCTATACAAATTCAATTTAGCACAATTATACGTTTCATTTCGTGCATATTGTTTCATCACATTCAAATTCTATTTTTTTAAAATTCCATTTAACTCAAATTACAAATTTCATTTGGGTACACATTTCACCGCATACAAATTCCTTTCTATACAAATTCTGTTCTGGGCAGATTCTATCCCATTCACGCCATTTTCATTTCAGAGAAGGTAACATATTCATTATTTTATTTTGTGGTCTGGAGACAAATGATTTGTTTGTGGTATTAATCCTTTGTGATGGTATGGAGCACGTGTGTGTTTATTTTTGGGGGTTATTTTTTTAGGTTTGTTTTCTTTTGGGAGGTATGTATGCATGTGTGGGTGGGGTGGGGGGGTGGGGGGGGGGTTGGTGTGTGTGGGTGGTGTGTATGTATGTATGTATACTTATATGTATTCTTGTATGTATACTTGTATGATTTTGGGGGGTGAATATTTTCTTAGTTCTGTGGTTATATTTATATGCATACTTGTTTTTGCGGCAAAAATTAATTGCCAAAATAAAACTTCATCCCATAACAAGTCCATTATATGCAGTCTGTACACAACTGCACGCATGCTACACATTCACAGATTTACTCCCCTTTTTTTTCTTTTTTGTTTGTGTTGCTGTTACTGTTGTTGTTGCTGTTGTTCTTCTTGTTCTGCTTCTTCTTCTTCACCATCTTCATCATCATCATCTTCATCTCCTTCTTCTCATCTTTTTCTGCGCAATTCTTCTTCTTTTTGTTCTTCTTCTTCTTCTGCACAATTCTTCTTCCTCTTCTTCTTCTTTCTCTTCTTCATCTTTTCTTCATCTTCTTCCTCTTCCTCTCTCTTCTTTTTCTTTCTCCTCCTCCTCTTCTTCTTCCTCATCCTCCTCTTCTTCTTTCTCCTTCTTCTTCTTCCTCCTCCTCCTCCTTCTTCTTCTTCTCTCCTCCTCCTCTCTCTTTCTTCCTCTCTCTTCTTCATCTTCTCTCCTCCTCCTCTTCTTCTTCTTTCCTCCTCTCCTTCTTTCTTTCCTCTCTCTTCTTCTCCTCCTCCTCTTTCTTTCTCTCTTCTCCTCCTCCTCTTCTTCCTCCCTCTCTTCTTTCTCCTCTTCTTCTTCTTCCTCCTCCTCCTCTTCTTCCTCCTCCTCTTCTTCTTTCTCCTCTTCTTCTTCTTCCTCCTCCTCCTCTTCTTCTTCCTCCTCCTCCTCTTCTTCTTCTCCTCCTCCTCTTCTTCTTTCTCCTCCTCCTCTTCTTCATCTTCTTCTCCTCCTCCTCTTCTTCTTCTTCTCCTCCTCCTCTTCTTCTTCTTTCCATCCTCCTCTTCTTCTTCTCCTCCTCCTCTTCTTCTTCCTCCTCCTCCTCTTTCTTCTTTCTCCTCCTCTTCTTCTTCTTTCTCCTCTTCCTCCTCCTCTTCTTCTTCCTCCTCCTCTTCTTCTTCCTCCTCCTCTTCTCCTTCTTTCTCTCCTCCTCTTCTTCTTCCTCCTCCTCTTCTCCTTCTTCTTCCTCCTCCTCTTCTTCTTTCTCCTCATCCTCTTCTTCTTCTTCTTGTCTTAGTTGTCGTCTTCTGCTTCGCGGTCGTGTTGTCACTCTTTCATGCTAACGGTTTCCAGACCTCGTTGTCCTAATCACTCATTCGGCATCTTCCTCTCTGTCCAGTCCGCACAAGAACTCAATAATGCTTGGTCGCACAAGACAGGTTCCACTGTGCCTTGTCACATTCAGTGTTCCAAGTCCGTCGGTGTTTGTCTTGTGAAAGCATTCTAGGCTTCAAGTGTGTGTGTGGGTGAGTGTGTGTGGTGTGTGTGTGTGTGTGTGTGTGTGTGTGTGTGTGTGTGTGGTGTGTGTGTGGTGTGTGTGTGTGTGTGTGTGTGTGAGTGTGTGTGTTGGGAGTGAGTGTGTGTGTGTGTGAGTGAGAGTGTGCGAGTGTGAGAGAGTGAGTTCTGTGTGTGTGTGTGTGTGTGTGTGTGTGTGTGTGTGTGTGTGTGTGTGTGTGTGTGTTGTGAGTGAGTGGTTGTGTGTGAGTGTGTGTGTGTGAGTGAGTGAGAGACAGTGAGTGAGTGAGAGAGAGAGAGTGCGTGCATGCGTGCGTGTGTGTGTGTGTGTGTGTGTGTGTGTGTGTGGTGTGGTGTGTGTGTGTGTGTGTGTGTGTGAGAGAGAATGAGTGTGTGTGCTTGCATGTGAGAGTGTGAGTGTCTGTGAGTGTGTGTGTGTGTGTGTGTGTGTGCGTGCGCGCGGGTGTGAGTGAGTGTATGTATGTGTGTCACAAGAGAGAGAGAGAGAGAGAGAGAGAGAGAGAGAGAGAGAGAGAGAGAGAGAGAGAGAGAGAGAGAGAGAGAGAGAGAGAGAGTCAGCGAAAACTCCAGCCTATTCATTTCTTTTGTACGGTATTTAGCCACCATTCTGGTCACCTTCCCTTTGATCGCTCCACATCTTTTTTTTTTAATTTTTTCTTCTCGTTCTTCTGTTCTACGCCAAAAGTCGCTCTTCGTTAATTATTGCAAACATCTCTTTTTTGGCTTCCTCTTTCTTCCACCCCCTCCTCTCCCCACCCACATTCCTTCCATATTTGGGTTCCTTGTTCCCTCCCTCCCCACCCACCCACTCACTCACCCACCCTCTTTCTTTCACATTCCATTTTTTTCCTGGTGATTGTGATATTATGGGATGTGCCAAACGTCTTGCTTGAAAGGTCTAACCCACGGTCTGTGTGGGGTGTTCTTACAGGCAGTGTAGGTTGCTTGCATCCGTTGAGTTGGCAACGTTTAAAAAGCAAGCGTTAGGTTATTAATTTTTGGTTTTTGGGTTTGTTTTTGGTTTTTTTGGTTTTTGTTTATTTTTTGGTCGTTGGTTTGGTTAACTGACGGTCAGGCAAATAAAAATTATATATCTAAAAAAAAAAAAAAAAAATTGTGATGGTGGTTTCAGTGTTTGAGTGAGAAGATTTACTGAGTTTTATTCCTTTTAACCTGTACGTTTGATTGTCTGTCTGTCTGTGTCTGTCTGTCTTCTCCGGTTGTGGTGTGTGAGTGTGTGTGTGTGTGTTGTTGTGTGTGTGTGTGTTGTGTTGTGTGTGCGCGCGCGCGCGCGCAGACACACACACGTCTAATATCACTTTGAGTGAACAGATGTAAAATCGAAGCAGCAGCAGCAGTAGCAACAACAACAATAACAACACACACACACACACACGCGCGCGCGCGCACACACACACACACACACACGCACGCACGCACGCACGCACGCACGCGCGCACACACACACAAACAGATGACAAAACTGCATGCACACGGGGACTGGATGTAAAAAAGCACATGAGTGCTTATTCCATTATCCTCGATATAAAAGAATTTTTAAAAAAGAATAAATAAAATAAATAAATAAATAAATACACAGGCGCGCGCGCACACACACACACACAAACAGATGACAAAATTGACAAAACTGCATGCACACGGGGGACTGGATGTAAAAAAAGCACATGAGTGCTTATTCCATTATCTTCGATATAAAAGAATAAATAAAAGAATAAATAAAATAAATTAATTAATAAACACACACGCGCGCGTGCAACCGCTTTTCCCTCCCGTTTACTTCCCCTTATCTGTCTTCCTTCATCTGCTATGACTCACAGTGTTTTATCTGTGGCCGTCACTGGGTACAGGGTTATCGGCCGGTCCCACCTAATAACACGACATGATCCTCCTTCCTTCTCCATGTATTCCTCCGGTCTTCGCTGTACTGCCCTGCTGCTGACTTCATGGATTCTCAGGCCACAGGGTTCGGTGATGTTGCCCAATGAGTGAAGAAGCTGGTGGTCTCTGCCTTTGTTTTCTGTCTGCATCAGTCTTGCTTTTGAGAGACAGTGTTCATGAGGTCTGTATCTTGGTTTCGTGGCGCATGGCCTGCAATTCTTAATTTCCTTTCATTTATTTATAATGTTATTAGTTTTCTTGTTGTTCCCAGTTTGTATTGTATGTTTTCGTTTGTTCTTTTAACTGTCCAACTGACCCTGTGCAGCCTTATAAAAAAAATGCACGTCTCAACTGTTTTGATTTTTTTTTCCATCGTCTTTTCTTTGTGTCCAGGATTCACAGTCTTACAATATGACAAGGCCATACTAAGCATTTCATTATTTTTCGTTTTCATCTATTAAGGAACGCTGTGATATTTCTAGATGTTTAAAGTCTTTGACATTTTCTAAAGGAGTTTCGTCAATCTTTATTTCATGCTCTGTTTGGCATCTGTTCTGGCAACATGCAGTACTTTTGTCTTTTTTGGCATTGAGCTTGAGACCGGCTCTTCTTCCTGTTGCATCTACTCTGTGTAACACTCTCTTTATGCTGGTGATGTTGTCGGCTAGTAGTGTTGTATCATCAGCGCAACGCAGATTTGTTCTATTTCTCCCACCTATTTTGAGAACCTTCCCTTCAATATCAGACTCTCTCATGACTTCCACTAGGCATGAATTATAAAGGTGAGGTGAGAGGATACATCCTTGTCTAACTCCTTTCTGAGATGTTAAAAAATTCACATTTTTGATTGCCCCATCTGCTAGTGCCCTTTTGGTCTTCATAAAGGGAGTAAACTAGAAACATGACGTGTTTTCAAAGGTCCAGTTCATACATTGTGCCAAAAAGATGTTGGTGAATCTCGCTGTCAAAGGCTTTGCTGAAGTCTATGGAAATGATGAAAAGTTAATTGATAGTGGAAAGACATTGAATTAAATAATGAACGAATACACACACGCGCGCGCGCGCGCGCGCGCACGCGCACACACACACACACAAAGTACAGTCAAAAACCAACGAAAACACTCTCTTTCTTTTCCTTACACTTCATAAATGGTGTACCAAAAACCCAGCCATAAGAAGAAAAAAGAAAAACGTTCATGATAATGAGTTTCTCTGAAGTCGGAGATGGCTGCCTATAATGGCTAGGTTCTTGAAAAGAGTCATACATGCAAACTTCTCATCCGTGTGCTTCCTATCTCACAATGATTCTTCCCAGGTGGGGTGAGTGATCAGAGTGCGTGTTCTGGGTGACCTCCAGAGTGTAAAGCTGGGGAACGCACAACAACAACAGCAACAACAACATAATAATAATAATAATAATGAGTAAAACAAAAATGGTACTGACCCCAAAAGTCATCTTTACGCGAGTACGTCCTTGTGGTTTGCAGAGTTAGTCTATAAATAACCAGACACACTATTGGTCAAGGAAACTAAATTAATGCTGCTGTGGAGGAAGGCCGCACTTTAGAGCTAAGCTTTGTGTTCAAACTAAAATATATGTCTATAACACTCTCATTCCTGCACGGAATTGATTAGCGTATCATCAAGAAAGAACGAACTTCTGCTGTGAAATAACATCTTCTGGCCCACAACTCTGGTAAATTGGAAAAAAGTTTCTGGAATGATTTTTTTTCTGTTTTTCTTTTAGGTCTGTAAATATGAAACCATCTCGTTTTTATGTCGCCTGCAAGTCTCACCACACACACACACACAACAACCCACTTCACCACCACCACCACATCACACCACAACAGCACTCTTTGTGTGTGTGTGTGTGTGTGTGTGTGTGTGTGTGTGTGTGTGTTGTGTGTGTGTGTGTGCTCTGTGTGTGCGTGTGTGCACTGACATAATTACACGTATATCTGAGAGATACACAAACAGAGAGACTACAGACAATTCCTTTCAATCTAAATATATCTCTGGAAACAGAGACAAAGAGACTACAGGCTATTCTATATGTATCTATGGTGTGAGGCCCAAACCCCCCTACCCCACCCTTTTTTTCTTCTTTTTTTTTAAAAAGCCAGATCCCTCCTATCTCTCTACCTCCCAACGACCTTCACACCCTAGGCATACCTCTGAATAGAGAAGAACCCGGATAACTTTAACGTAAAACAATGTAGGCTAGGCCTACCCAACGCTTCCCGGAATAGGCTCACACTTCATCCCCACAGAGTTCAACCTGTCTGAAGTGCAATAGACAGACCTAATTCTGCAGTGCTAATAGACAGACCTAATTCTGCAGTGCTAATAGACAGACCTAATTCTGCAGTGCTAATAGACAGACCTAATTCTGCAGAGCTCTCTTGAGAGCTAGCTTTCGCAGTAAAAGGTAGGCCTAGGTCTAGATTACTCTGCAGAAACTTGGTGGGACCCTTCTATAATATAAGACGTGTCTGTCTGCTCTTAAAGAAGCCATTATTAATGCGTGGCAACTTTTGAGTCAACGTGAGACACACACACACACACGCTGACACAAAGCCTGCTGGGTTGGCATAGGAGTGTTCCACAGTGTGGCTCGACCCCCTAGCCTAGCAGCATAGGCACAGGGAGTCGTTGTGTGTGGTGTGGTGTGGTGTGGTTTGTTTCCTTGTGAGGTAAGTGGAGGTTGTTGACGTTTCGTCTGTGTGTTGTGGTTGTGTTTTGGAGTGTTGTGGTTGTGTTGGGTTTTGTGTGTGTTGGGGTTTGTGGTGTGGTGTGGTGTGTATGTGTATGTATGTTTGTGTGTTGGGTTTTGTGCGTGTTGTGGTGTGTGTGTGTGTGTGTTGGGTTTTGTGTGTGTGTTGTGGTGTGTGTGTGTGTTGGGTTTTGTGTGTGTTGTGGTGTGTGTGTGTTGGGTTTTGTGTGTGTTGTGGTGTGTGGTTTGTGGTGTGTGTGTGTGTGTGTGTGTGTGTGTGGTTGTGTGTGTTGGGTTTGTGTGTGTGTTGGGTTTGGTTTGTGTGTGTGTGTGTGTGTGTGTGTGTGTGTTGTGTTGGGTTTTGTGGTGTGTTGTGTGTGTGTGTGTGTGTGTGTGTGTGTTTAGGTTTGGTTTTGTGTTGTGTGTGTTGGGTTGAGTTTTGTGGGGTGTGTTGTGTTGTGGTGTGTTTGTGTTGTGCTGTGTGTTTGGTGTGTGTGTTGTGTGTGTGTGAGGTGGAGAAGTAGTGTTTATTACTTACAGACATTTTATTACAAAGTAACAGTTGCACATGGTGTTTATGTGTTTTATACAGTTGTACATTGTGGTATGTCTGACTCAACATTGTGTATATATATATATAGATATATATGATATGATATATATATATATATATATATATATATATATATATATATTATATATATATATAAGCATATACACGATTGTGTGTCTGTATGTGTCTCAGGGAGAGAGAAAAAGAGACAGACAGACATACATAGGGCGTGTGTTCGTATGTGTGTATCAGAGTGTGTGCAAGTGTGTGTGCGTGCGTGCATGCGCGTGTTTGCTTGTGTGTGTTCTTTCTTTAATGTAACGTCTGTTCACTCAAGGTGATATTAGACAAAAGATAGTGTTACAATATATAGAGAACGTGTGTGTGTGTGTGTGTGTGTGTGTGTGGTGTGTGTGTGTGTGTGTGTGTGTGTGTTTACCTATTTGTGTCTGTGCACGAGATAAAAGGAAAAAAATACAAAGAAATTATGGGAGGGACGGGGGTGAGGGGGGAGGGAGGCATTGAAACAGCTTAAACTGCAGCAAGAACAATTACAAAAGTTTTCCAACAGGGCTTCTAACTAAACAACTAACTATCTCTAACATAACCACATTATCGGCCAATAAATGTTCAAATGACATATTTGAAATCTTGTCTACAACTGGACCAGAAAAATATGGTCGAAGTAGTTCACAATGAAGAATAACATGCTTAGGTGATAAGTCAGAACCACATAGACAAGTTATCTGTTTACAAAATTTAGTCCTAAATGCATCGAATCTGAACCTGTAGATCATACTTCCCACCAGTCTGTTAGGAAAATGACACACTCTGACACTTAATGAATACTTTACGTGAACATTCATTAAGTGTCAGAGTGTGTCATTTTCCTAACAGACTGGTGGGAAGTATGATCTACAGGTTCAGATTCGATGCATTTAGGACTAAATGTGTGTGTGTGTGTGGGCTTGCCTGTATGCATACCTGCGTATATTTGCGTGTGTGCATGTTTACACTCACACTTGCGTTCGCTCGTGTGTTTACAGACTCATGTATACACATGTACAATATATATATATATATATATAATATATATATATATATATATATATATATATATATATATATATGTGTGTGTGTGTGTGTGTGTGTGTGTGTGTGTGTGTGTGTGTGTGTTAATTACCAACTTTTTCTATGATAGAAAGAACCTATTAATTTCTGTGTTCAGTATCTACGAGAGTGGTTACTGTCAACGTGTAGGCAGAAAATCAATCTGCGCTACACAAGACTGGTAGTTAAGGTAGGCGATTTAAAAAGTAAAGCACGACTGTAGAAAACCAGAAATCCAGGCTTCGGTTTGTGATGTGTGTGGGAAGCGGGTTGGCCCAGTAGTTAGACTGCTGTGCTTGCTATTCTGGCCACCCGAGATCGACCCCCGGATTCGAGCCACCACCGAGACGCCCGTTCAAGGTTGAACGCACTCGGAACATCTCGCGCACCCGTTTCGCCTTTTAGAAAAGTAGGCCACTGTGTGCTGGTAGGAATCTCGCGCACTCGTTTCGCCTTTTAGAAAAGTAGGCCATTGTGTGCCGGTAGGAACAAATGATTTCTTTTTGGGTTTAACCCGCATGTATACTGTTGTTGTGTTTAAACATCAGCCCCGAAGTCGGAACGTGTGGAAACGGTCGCGTACGCAAAATGTCACAATTATTGCTTTGCCTCGGAACTCTAGCCGAAGAACGATGGGGAAGAACAAAAAAGTCTGGTTCAAAGGTCTTGTAGGGACACGGTGTCTATCTTCAGAACAAATCTTCTCTTAAACCAGTTGACAGTTAGCTTACCAGAGACTGGAACTTGGCGCCTTCAGATTACAAGCCTAGCGATGGCGCTCCTGAAGATTAAGGCTATGAAGGAACAGGTGTCCCATAACCTATAAGGCCGTAGGGGAGCGAGGCGTCAGAGACCTCACTTCTCTAGGGGGCCAGCATATTGAGGGCGGCGCCCATCTCCTCTCTCTCGCTGCTGTACCTTTCCTGACCCTAAAGAGGTGCAGGTACCCATTTACAGCTGAGTGGAACGGGGGAGGGGGGGGGGGGGGGGGGGGGAGGGAATGTTCTGAAGCTAAAGTGCACAAACGGTCACCCATCCAAGAGGTAACCACGCTAAATGTGCTTGGGGGGGGGCGCGACAGGGGAGACGGGATAGCCTAGTTGTTAGAACATTGCGCTCGCAATCTGATGACCCGGGTTCGATTCCCGTTCAAGGGGATATTTTCCTCTGGAGTTAACACGAGTGCAGACTCCACTCTCCCCAAAAGCCCTTCGGATGAGACTATAAACCGAGGCCCCGTGTGCGAACGCACGCAGAACATCTTGCGCACACGTTAAATCCTGTTTTGCTTTATGTAAAAGTAGGCCATTGTGTGTCGGTGGGAACAGAATTTACAAAAAACGCATACACACGGGGACTGCATGTAAAAAAGCGCGTAAGTGCTTATTCCATTATCCTCGATATAAAATAAATACATAAATAACCTTAGCTTGGGGGAGAGCGAGTGTTCTGACCACTGAGCTACCCCGTCCCACTGAAGGACTCTTATTAGAGGAAGCCTAGTGTCACCAATCAGGATGTTGGACGATTTCAACACCAGGCTGTTTCAAGTCGATTGCTGCATGCGGTTTTCCTGTTGCTGTAACCCAAGGCTTCAACTCAATGTAGAAGCTTTCAACTACATGAAGTGTTATTGTTTGTGTTGGTCTGCTTTGTGTGCGTGTGCACATGTGTGTGAGAGAGAGAGGGAGAGGGAGTTGTGTGTGTGTGTGTGTGTGTGTGGAGAGACAGAGAGTTTTGTGTGTGTGTGGAGAGAGAGAGTTGTGTGTGTGTGTGTGTGCCGAGGTGTGTGTGTGGAGAGACAGAGAGAGCCGTGTGTGTGTGTGGAGAGAGACAGAGAGTTGTGTGTGTGTGTGTGAGTGTGTGTGGAGAGAGAGTTGTGTGTGTGTGTGTGTGGAGAGAGGTGTGTGTGTGTGTCGAGAGAGAGTTGTGTGTGTGTGTAGAGAGAGAGAGAGAGAGTTGTGTGTGTGTGTGTGTTGAGAGAGAGTTGTGTGTGTGTGTGTGTGTGTGTTGAGAGAGAGAGTTTTGTGTGTGTGTGTGTGTGTTTAGAGAGAGACAGAGAGTTGTGTGTGTGTGTGTGTGTGTGTGTGTGTGTGTGTGTGGAGAGAGAGAGCTGTGTGTGTTTGTGTGTGTGTGTGTGCGCGCGCGCCTGCCTAGGTGCCCGTTTTTCTTGTTGAGTTTTTCAATAGGAAGGATATCTTTCAGATTTGTTTTGTTTTTTCCTGCTCCTGGGCTGGGTTTCCCTATGTTGAAATATTGTATAAACAACCGTTTTTACCCGCCATTCAGGCAGCCGCATTCCGATATTGGGGATGGTGTCTAAACACGGCACCAGTCCGCATCGGGTTGCGTTTGTTTTTTTAAATAATTTTGTCCTCGTTTATTTTATCTTATTCTTTTATATCGAGGATAATGGAATAAGCACTTCTGTGGGGTTTTTTTTTTAATACATCCAGTCCCTGTGTGTGTGTGGTTTTGTAAATTGTCATCTGTTCCCACCGGCACACAAGGGCTTACTCTTACGAAAAGCGGAACAGGATTTAACGTATGCGCAAGATATTCTGCGTGCGTTCGCTGACGGGGCCTCGGTTTATAGTCTCATCCGAAGGACTGGGGAGAGTGGAGTCTGCACTGATGTTAACTCCAGGGGAAAATATCCCCCTTGAACGGGAATCGAACCCGGGTCGTCAGATTGCGAGTGCGCTAACCACTAGGCTATCCCGTCCCTCAGTCCTTACCAGCACAAGTGGCCTACTCTTCCGAACGGGTTTTTAACATATACCTAAGATGTTCTGTGTGCGTTTCCACGCGGAGCTTCGAGTTATAATCTCACCCCAAGGGCTTTTGGGGGAATGCAATCAGTACTATCTTTAGGGTAAAATTCCCTTGGGTACCGAATAACTTAGTGGTCAGAGCACTGGTTTTCCCCAAGCTAAGGTTAAGCAGCACTGAGCGTGGTTACCAAGGAGATGGGTGACCGTTTGCGTGCCTCGGCTTTAGTACAGTCTCCTAGTTTACCCAGCTGTAAATGGGTACCTGCCTTCTTCAGGGTCAGGGAAGGTAAAGCAGCGAGGGAGAGGAGAGATGGGCGCCGCCCTCAAGATGCTGTCCCCTAGAGAAGTTAAGGTCTCTTGACATCTCGCTCCCCAGCGACCACATAGGTTATGGGCCACCTTTACCTGATTAAAACTCCCTAAAAACAGGTACGTCTGTGGTGGCTCGATCCGAGCCGTCAGATCACAAGAGCAATGCTTTTACCACTAGACCACCCCGCCCCCATGATCAAAATGGTATTTTCTGTTTCAGCGTCTATTTCAAATTATTTTCAGGTGGGTGGGCTTTTTTAAAAAGACAATTTATTTAGGTACTGTTACAGTGTTTTCAACGATATCTGTACGTACATGGGCAAAACCTGTTCTTTTGCAATGCCTGCCTTGTGGACCAGGCCTACAGTAAGTATTCTACCAGTGCCTGCCTTGTACAGTAGTATTCTTCCTATAATGATTATGTAACTATTAACTCTGCTACCTGTTGTTGTTGTTTTTTCTGCAGGCAGGTACTGGAGGTTGGAGAGAGGGAGGGAGGGAGAGGGGAAAGAACCAGACATGACGGCGCAAAGCGGAGAGGACGACCTCTACTTCAAATGCGTCTTACTCGGCCCCCCAGGAGTAGGCAAGACATCGCTGGTCAACCGCCTGGCTAACGGTAAATTCCTGGACTGCCCCCTCTCCACCTTGACCTCCGACTCCCTCCTCCTCCCCCTCCCGCTGCCAGGGGGCGCTGTGGCCAGCATGGACTTGTGGGATACCGGAGGGCAGGAAAGATACCGCAGCCTGACCCTGTCCTATTTCCGGGACGCCAAAGTCATCCTCCTCGTGTACGACTCGGACCGAAAAACCAAGATCGCCGACTGGCTGATGGAAGTGCAGCGCCAGGTGGCTTACAGCCAGACGCTGGTGTTTCTGGTGGGCACCAAACTGGATCTAGGTCGCGACGCCATCGCGCTGACGGAAGCGGAAGTGCGGGCTCTGAGTGAAGTAGGGGTGAGGGGGGTAGAGATTGAGGGCCATTTCGTCTTGAGCGCCAAGACGGGCGAGAATTTGGACAGCACTTTCAGAAAAGTGGCCGAGTGTGTGTGGAGGGCTGGGCAGGAGGACAGGCTGGACCTGAGCAGACGACAAGGAACGGTGCGGTTACGGCCAGGGCCGGGGGCGATAGACGTCACGCCGGGAACAAGAGCAGCAGCAGCCGCTGTTGCTCTTAGATGGCTTGGGTTGGGGTTTGTTTTAGGTTTTGTTTTAAGGGTTTAAGTATTGTTTTTGAACGATTTGAGAGAGACACAGACAGAGATAGATTTTGATTGTTATTGTCGTTGGATGAATAGCTTTCAGGGCTTTTGTGTGTGGTGTGTGGGGGGGGGGGGGGGGGGGTTGTTTTTTTTTTGGGGGGGGGGGGGGGGGGAGGGGTTCGGTGAGTTTTTGTTGTTTAGGTTTTTCTTTAGTTGTTTTGGGGTTTTTGTTTTTTTTTTTTTGGGGGGGGGGGGGGGGAGGAGGGGGGGTGGTTGTTTGGTTAGGTTTGTTGTTTTGTTGGTTGTTTTTTTTTTTGGGGGGGGGGGGGGGTTGTAACATCTTCATTTGTTCCTTTTCCCCTTTCTTCGTGAAAAGTGGGAGAGAAGTGTGGGTCTCGTGGTTGATATATATATATATATTTTTGTTGTTGTTGTTGTTGCTGTCCAGTGACACCGTCACGTTCTTACGCATATTCACAATCATCATAACGCAGTATTACAGTGTTCCACCCGCTCCAACATGTGTTCAGTTTTAGTATTGACCTTCTAACACCACGTGAATTGGGGTATGCTTTTCCTACTTTGACCATCTGACCTATACCATATCACACACACACACACACACAGAGTTTTGTTGTTGTAACTGGGGCGACACATTTTGGTGGAATGTAAGATCCTAACAGTTCCTGCCACAATGTCAAGATGCTCAATTACCTCCGTATGGTTTTAATCAACTCTTTTTGTTATTATGTGATGTTTAATTTGTCATTGATGCACTCATCCATTTTTTGCCATGTGTGTGTGTGAATGAAAGAAGCATGGGCGTTTGAGTATGTGTGTGTTTGAAAGCAGCACATGGACGTTTTTTTTATTTTTATTTTTTTTGTTTTTTTAATATCGAGGATGATGGAATAAGCACTCATGTGGTTTTTCACATCTAGTCCCCGTGTGTATGCGGTTTTGTAAATTCTGTCATCTGTTCCCACTGGCACACAATGGCCTACTCTTACGAATAGCGGAACAGGATTTAACGAGTGCGCAAGAGTATGTGTGTAACCGCATGTCTGTCCATTTGTCTGCATACATCTATGTCAATGTCTGTGTGTATCGAGCGCGAAGGTTTTTAGCATAGTAACTAAACCACTCAGAATTATTTTACAGTCCAGATGCGAAGGATAATACGTAAACTACACCACACCATACCCGTACCCACTTTCAGCATTGAAATGGCAGACAATGGGAAGGCAAGACAAGATGTGACGCACGAGTAACCCTATGTATATATAAAAATTATGTGGGACGACTATCTCCTTTAAATGTATTTAGGTGACAGGCTTCGTTTTTCTTCAGAAATGGTCCGTAATTTTTTGGGGGAGTGTGTATGTGTGTGTGTGTGTGGGGGGGGGGGGGGGGGGGTGGAAGGAGGATTATGGTGTGTGTGTGCAGTATTGTGTACGGGTACGGGTGTGTGTGTGTGTGAGATAAAAAGCCTTAGCACAGTAAGGTATCAAGCTACTGCAAGTACTTCCTTCAAGCACGAGTGAATACATGATACTATGATGGAATGCAGAGCTCTTCTGTAAATAAAGGACACGTTTCGGGTGTCTTACGAAATGTTTCTTAAGTTTTTCCAGTGTGTGTGTGTGCGTACGGGTGTATGTATGCGCGCGCGCGTGTGTATGCATGGGTGCGTGTGTGTGAGAGTGCGTGTGTGTGAGAGTGCGTGCGTGCGCATGGGTGTGTGTTTGTGTGTGTGCGAGTGTGTATGTGTGCGAGGTGCGTGCGTATGTGTGTGTGTGTGCGTGCGTATGGGTGTGTGTGCGTGCGTGCGTATGGTGTGTGTGTGTATGTGT
Organism: Rapana venosa; assembly: GCA_028751875.1. Taxonomy (NCBI): domain Eukaryota; kingdom Metazoa; phylum Mollusca; class Gastropoda; order Neogastropoda; family Muricidae; genus Rapana; species Rapana venosa. The sequence goes on from CM054166.1 coordinate 14,857,148, forward strand.
GCGTGTATGTATGGAGGTGTGTGTATGAGTGTGTGTGTGTGAATGGGTGGGGGTGTGTGCGTGTGTGTATGGGTGTGCGTATGGGGGTGTGTGCGCGCGTGTATGGGTGTGTGCGCGAGCGTGTGTGTATATGGGGGGTGTGCGTGTGTGTATATGGGGGTGTGTGTATACCTGCATCTCCTCACGTGTTTGATGGGGGGGGGGGGTTACATCTTAATTTTAGTTGATAAATAAACTTTACGTGTTTAAGGGTGGACTTTTTGTTAAAGCTTTAAAGCCCTGCAAAACGTTGATGTATTCGGATGAATTACTGTTTTCTTTTGGCTATCACTGTATTCACATTCATTATCCGTTGAAAACTGCGATAACACCGTTAGTATTTTCATATCCTCAATGACCCTAAATACAATTAAACCGATTTGATCTCATTCGTGTGTGTGTGTATGTGTGCGTGTGTGTGGTGGTGGTGGTGGTGTGGTGGTGTGGTGGTTGGTGGTGGTGTGTTGTGCGTGTGTGTGGTGTGGTGGTGGTGGTGGTGAGTGTGTGTGTGTGTGGTGGTGTGGTGTGTGTGTGTGTGTGTGTGTGTGTGTGTGGTGTGGTGTGGTGGTGTGTGGTGTGGTGTGTGTGGTGTGGTGTGTGGTGTGTGTGTGTGTGTGTGTGTGTGTGGTGTGTGTGTGTGCGTGTGCGTGTGCGTGTTTGAACATGATGCCGGTTGGTCCATGTCAGATTAACAACCACCCCGCTATCCACTACAGGTCACAAGGGTAGATCAGGTGAAAAGCTCGCTACTAGTGTCAAATTTTACCTTCAATTTATCAACAGAATATATATTTTTAAATTACCATTTGCACATGGAATGCTCGCACCCTGCATACCTGTGGGGGGAAAAAATGAAGTTTGAGCACAAAAATGGCGAGATACAACTAGGACATTCTCAGTGAGGTGGACAGAATTCAGAAAATCAACAGAAGATGGCCACAAGATCTGCTATAGTGGAGATCGAGTAAAAAAAACCACAACAGAAACCACCTTAGCAGCAGAAGAAGAAGTAACAAGGAAAAGGTGCAAAAACAAATTTAAAAAACGAAGACTAGAATTTTTTTTTAATATAATAATAAAGAAGGAACAAGGAAAATAGACCACAAAAAACGAAGAAGAAGCAAAAATAAAAGAGGAATATAAAGACAAAGTTATCAAAATAAATTACAGAATTCAATTTGTTTTGCAAGTGACATTCAAACTGACACCCCCCACCCCCACCTCTCTTCAAGAGAACCCTTTAATGTGTGCATCACACACACACACACGCACGCACGCACGCACGACACACACACACTGTCCACGTACAGCCAATGATTACACAAAACGTACAAACACCCAACTCTGATGAATATTTCAAGCACACAATGTTCCGCAGTAAAATTTTTTCTTCCATTTCTTTCTCTACCTACATCATAAAATAAAAATCAATCCAGCCAGCATCATCGGATATAAGAATTCAAAACCTTTTCTTCAAGCAACAATAGCAAAACTTTTTAATTAAATCTTGAGTCAAGTTTTACTTTAGTTTTAATTTTAATTGACCAATAAATTAGACAAACATTTCAAACCATAGTTTACTTATGTTTTAATTTTAATTGACCAATAAATTAAACATTTCAAACCATAGTTTACTTCAGTTTTAATTTTAAAAACCAATAATTTAGACATATATTTCACACCAAAAAAGTGGGAAAAAAACTATTACATTTTTTTTTTTACAGTTTAAACGACTGGTCAAGCTGACAGAGTAGCTCTAGACCTTTCTCTTGGTAGAAACAACAACAAAACCCTGCTGATCACCAAAACACTTTTTTAGGAGGGTCTCTCAGGCCAATAGTTGACATTGACAATGTCAACGATCAGGCATGACTGTCATTGACAATGTCGACGATCAGGTATGACTGCTTTGTTTCAATGGACAATTTTGATCTTTAAAAATAAAAAAAGCAACATTTTTTTTTTATTATCACAATAGGGTGCATTTTTCACGCACCACGCACGACGCACGCGCGCAACACACCACAACCCACACACACACAACACACACACACACACACACACACACACTCTACTCCCTATCTGGAAAAAAAATTTTGACTTGAATTGACAAAGCCTGTACACTTATCAAAATTTTTGTAGATGAAATAGTTCTAAACAGCAATGCCACTCATGCCAGTACCGCATTCGCCCGACAACAAATTTCATCCACTGAAAAGGAAAACATGACATACACATTCTAAAAAGGAATGGGGTTTTAAAGAAAAACACTTGTTTTCACTCACACACCCTAATGCCCATACGCTAACATGTTGCACACAAAACGACGCAACATCTAAAAACAATGTCAACGATTTATAAACAAGCATTTCAAACTGTATCACTTGAAAAGTCAAAGTATGTCAATGATTTAAACAAGCATTTCAAACTGGTATCACTTAAAAAGTCAAAGTATGTCAATGATTTAAACAAGCATTTTAAACTGTATCACATAAAAAGTCAAAGTGTGTCAATGATTTAAACAAGCATTTCAAACTGGTATCATTTGAAAAGTCAAAGTTTCTTTTTGGATCTGACTGATATTTGAAAAAGGGAGAGGGGGCTGGGAGTGCTCTTGCAAATATCAGACTCAACTGTAGTTTTAACGGACATAAATATGATCTAAATAACAAAAATAAAGGTAAAACAAAAAAAATCCCAAAAAGGTTATTTCACACACTCTCTCTCTCTCTCTCTTTTACAGTGTGTGTGTGTGTGTGTGTGTGTGTGTGTGTGTGTATTCGAATTCCATTTCACCTACTGAAAAGAAAACTTACAAAACAAAATTTTAAAGTGTTTAAAAACAAAAACCACACACACACTTTTTAAAAAAAAGTAGGCTATATTACACTCAACACAAACTGTAACGTCCACTTGCTAACGTGTTCACACACAAAACTATGTGACATCTAAAACGAGTATTAACAGCTCAAGCATTCTATTCCTAAACATTGAAAAGTAACCATCCCCCCCCCCCCCCTCACCCTTGAAAAAAACCAAAAAAAACCCGGTCGTGCTAACATCAGAGAGAATAACTTTGGAAATCTCCTATAGTTACACAACAGAAAGATAATGAAGGAAGGAGAATAAAATATGTGCAAACACCAAAACATTTCTTTTTTTTCTTCTTCCTTTTTTTTTTCCAGGCCTCAGTTGCATGCAGGTCACGGAGCACCATTTTTTTTTTTTTTTTGGGGGGGGGGGGGATGTTCTCTTTCCTTTTTATTTTTTTTATATTTTTAAGTGAGTGCTTCAGTGCCTCTCTTCATTGCCTAAAAAACCCCACCAAACAAACAAAAAAGGAAAAACCCTAAACTTTTCTTTGGGGGGGGGAGTTGGGGGGGGGGGGGATGTCTTCTCTTTTCCCCTTTTTTTTTTTACATGAACCAACCTCTCTCTCTCTTATCTTATCTTACTGTTTGGAGCAATAACTGCCCCAGTGTGAACTGCTGTCTGTGTTCTATTGATATTCAGCTGCAGTGAACATTCGCCTGGGTTTATAGTTGCCCTGGTGTGTTGTGCTGTTGCCTGCGTTTTTAAACGTGTGGAGGAGTGATTTACATCTGTCTGGGTTTAGTTTTTGCTCTAACACCAAAGCATATTTCATTTTGAGGGGATGAATTGGGGAGGGGGGAGGGGAGGCGTTGGGGGGGGGGGGGGGGGGGGGGGGGGGGTAAAGCAGCGTAGCCGAAATCATAGACTCGCTTTTTTGTTTCGTCTTTAACAGATATTTTATCTGAATTGGAAAAAAAACAACACCCAAAGGATACATTTCACACACACACACACACACACACACACACACACACACACACACACACACACACACACACGCACGCACACGATCAAGAGTAGGCCATTGTGTGCCGGTGGGAACAGATGACAGAATTCACAAATCCGCATACACACGGGGACTGGATGTAAAAAAGCACATGAGTGCTTATTCCATTATCCTCGATATAAAAGAATAAAAAAGGCACACGAGTGCTTATTCCATAATCCCCGATATAAAAAGTAAATAAATAAAAACCGACATTCTATGATTTCATGTCCTCAAAAAAAGTTACAACAAAAATTAATACCCTACTGAAAGTGCATTACACACTCACACATACTGTAGTATCCACTAGCTGTATGTGTATGTATACACAGAAAACAGCAACACATGATAATCTGACAAACGTTTCAAACTTACTTTCTTTTTGATTCTTTCTACATAAAAAAAAAATCTGATTCAAATCAGAGAATGATTCTGGATCTTTTCAGTGACAAGAAAATGCCAACACCAGAGTATATTTCGGGGGGGGGGGGGGGGGGGGGGAGAGAAGAAAAGTTCTCTAGCCAACATCTGATCCTTTTTTGGTATCAACTTTTAATGTAAATAAAAGGGGAAAAAAGCACACACAAAAATATTTTCACACAATTTTACCACCCTCAAGCACGTAAACGGAAAACGATCTCAATAATGCTTTACTGATCTTTTTTCAGCCCTCTCTTTGCATAACCATAGAGCTGACGAATCTGCTTATAAAAACAGGTACACAGCACACTTAATAGAATGTACAATTGTGTGTGGTAATTGCAAAGAAAAACTAAAAGAGTGAAGGAAGAAAGGAAGGATAGCAAGCAATTCTGTCAAAAGAAGCCCACCGTAAAAAACAAACACAAATTTGGTTGTAAAAAAACCACCCACACCCCCACCCACAATTTGCTTGTGACTGGTTTCTTTTTATTAGGTTATGCTGGCTACCTCTCCTTTCTCTCTGGGCTTATGCATGCTTTGCTACTATCTATTGTAAAACTAACAGCTTCCCTCCCCACCCCTGATAAAACCATCAAAGTAGCTGTACACATTCACTATACACATGACTGATGAATACATCTGTGTTTAATGCTTGTTTCCTTTACAACAACAACTTTTTAAAAACTTGACTTTTGTTGTTATTGTTATTCTGTTGCTGTACATGAAGATACTTCAGATAACTATTTCTTTATCATTTTTTGCTCTTAAAAAAATCCCTGCAATATAACGAACATTGACATGTGTACTTAAATTCACAATGTCAACATGCTACATACTGCACATGAATATTGTGAGGGGATGTACATGCTTTATGAGAAAAAAATATGACCTGCAATATCAGGGGGGGAAAAAGAAACCTGATTCAAAGAGAGAAAAAAGAAAACATTATCAAAACCAATGCCAACAATTTGAACAGACATTTCAAACAAAAACACAAAAATATCAGTTTTCATATTTTTCCCTCCATTAAAAAAAATCCAATAAAAACCCTTGAACCAGCTAACATCTAAATGCCAGAACGTTGACTTTAAATTTAAAAAAAACGCCACACCGCCCACACTGCAATATAAAACCCCTTTTAAATTTGAATTAGGAAAGAAGCTACACTCCAACGTTAAACTTTTTTTTCGGCGGACAATCGATTTGCTTCAGAAAAATCGTGCAAGCAAAAGAAACTTTATTTTCACACTCTTTTAGTTTTAAAAAAATCAGGACGAGACATCACAAAATTATTCAGGATGGATTATGTAAAAACAAACCCACACATATCCCCCCCCCCCCCCCCCCCCCCCCCCCCCCCACCACAATCTCACACTGCAAGTAATATTACAACTTTCCGTATTGGTTCTTGATTTAGTGGAGAAAAAAACGCCCTTCAGCTTATGTAGCCAGCATTTGTTCTGAAAGGTACAGCGCTATATGAATTCCATTTATAATTATTAATTACAACCCCCCCCCCCCCCCCCAAAAATCTCTAAAAAAAAATATCAGGGGTACACACATACATACACCACCACTGATATCCACTTACAAGATGTACACACAAAACGATCCTCAGCTAACAAAAACAAATACTCCAAACATATACACACAATGTTGGATATTGTTTCCCCAAATTTTTTTCAAATGCCCTCCCTCACTTCGTGCTGCTTTCACAGCAGCATCCAATCCAATCCAATCTTGTTTACAGCCCCGCCAACCACAGAGGCCATACTGGGGCTTTTACCTCATAAAATTTTATATCTCAGAATAGAACTGTGCAACTACGTACACATGAAAACTGTGTGTAAAATCAACTCCTGTCCTATTTACTAGTGGTGGAATACCATGGTATACTAGAGCACGATTTCCCTGCAGCACCCAAATTTCTTTTTTTTTTTATAATTAGAAATGAAAGGGTCACCCCCTTGCCACTGTTTTTAACACACACACCTTTCAGGCTTTGTCACCGACCCCAACGTGCCTCCCACCATCCCCCCCCCCCTTTTTTTAAGCCCTCTCCCTTAAAATGCATCCTCACCATCCCTCATGCATGCATAACATCCCCCCCCCCCCCCCCCCCCCCTCTGTCACTCTCCCATTCTGTATGATAGTACTATCATACATTTTAGAAAGATTTCTGGGCTTTTTTTTTAATTTGAAAATTTTATTTTTATTCATGAATTTCTACGACCACTTTGTTTTTAAAATAAATAGCACCTTTTCCCATAGATACTCCGACACCTCCCTCACTGAGGGGGGGGGAGGCCTCCCCTAAAAAAAAAATTGCCTCCCATCCATCTTTTCCATACACACGACAATCGCCCCTCTTGCCCGTGAAAGAAGACACGCAACCTATCCCTCCCTTCCTAATCTCCTTCCCTAAAATACAAAGACCTTGCTACCGACTGTCAGCATGTATCACGGTATCCACGTGCCTTTGTGTCCACATGTAGGGAAGAGTCAGGGTTACAGTGAAGGTTAGTATGAAGGTTAGGGTTAGTGTTAGCATTAACATGGGGATAAGGGCTGTTGTTCAGTCAGTCGGTTTGTCTGTATGTATGTCCGAATGCATATGGACACAACGGCACATAGGCACTATGGTACGTAGCACTTTTCCTTTTTTTTTATCGCAAATTACCAGTCCTGCCAATAGCCAGTAATTTTTTTGGCACACTAGTTCTGCTGTCAGCTACTTAGTTTCAGGTCTACAATTTTTCTGAGGTTGCATTATCTCAAAACGATTAAAGTCCGAAGCATATACATGACCGATTCAATCTGAAATAAAATGAAAAAACCCTCACTTCTCTCCATTACCCAGCCCCAATTTTGTTCCAATTTTCACTGATCTGAACACGCAAGTCCTGGCCCATCATGCTACCCCCCTTCCCACCACCGCCTCCCTCCCTTAAATTTTCCTGTACAACATCTAATGTACACCCCGCCCCTTTCACACACCCTAGACACACATAACGACACACCAAACACTATCTCCCTCTCTCTCTCAATCTTAGTTTAAAACTTCACACTTACAACTATGCTTTTATCAATTAAATGCAATTTACATATCTTCCCTATAATGCAAGGTGTCTTTAACAAACTTAGCCCATCCCAATGCTGGTTGAAATTATTTTGGCCAGTTTATTTTTACCACGTTGTGAGGATATTACTAGGTTACAAGGTCACCAGTAGCAGAGGAGGTCTCTGACCTGATCTAAAATTTGGTGAACATTTTTTGTAAGGACTCCTAACAATGGCAAAAACACTAAAAGGAGCAGCAATACATTGCAATACTATACCATGGTAGACCAGTACATCAATTTATCTACACCTATCTTGATGAAAGAAAGCAAATACGTTGCTCATTCAATGTACCATCTGGAAATAAAAATTTAACTGACTTGTAACACTCCCCCCCCCCCCCCCATTAAAAAAAAAAGAAACAAAACATTGAAGACGTATGTCGGAATGAGGATAGTTTTTAAACCATTTTCTCTTTCACTAAGAAATCACACAGCAAACACTACAAAATGATTTTTTTTAATGGCATTATCACTTATTCAGTTACTCCGTTTTCCAGTTGAAGTAAAATGGGAAAGAAAACCTATATCATATATATATTTTTTTTTAAGTATCCACAAGTTATCTCCCCTCCCCCTTCCCCCGCGAGCTTTAAAGATGTTTTCTATCCTCTCCTCCCAAAGGCCATTTCCCTGAAAATGTGGTCTACAAAATCAGATCTGCCCTTTTTCTCCTTCCAGTTCTGTACACACACTTTAATTTCCTTTCTTGTTCATAGGAACATGACTTTTTTTTAATGAGTCTTTGAATGTCCTATATGAATGCAGACTTCAAACACTATTTTCCTTTTTCTTCTTTTGCGTGGGAGGATTTTCTTGTGGTTTTTTTTTGGCTGTTGCCACCATTTTTCTTTTTTAAAAATTTATTTCAAGGGGGGTGAGGGTGTAATGAGACAGCGCTTAACTTTTCACATTTCATAGGAAAACCACCCTGGAGCAATTTCTCCTCCTCTCTTAAAAAAAACCCCATTTTCCTCTTTAATTTAACATTCAAAAGTCTAGGACAATGACTGCGCCAGTGCAAGATGATGCATGTATTCTAAGAATGTATACCACTTAAGTATAGTTGTACAGATCTTTTGAATGCTCCAGCGCGAGCTGATGCATGCAGTAAAATAGTGAAGTCAGTGACGGCATTTACCTGGGTTTGTTTTTGCTCTAGTGTTTAGTGCCATGCTACATTTTCTCTTTTCCAGCTTAGAACTTTTCTTCCCTGCACCATAATTTTTGAGACGTTCTATCTGCCCACTGTTTCACAAAAGTCAGATTGTACTTGCTAGGAATTGTTAAACTGTAGGCAGATTATTTGAATTTGTTGGCAGAAGTTTTTAATTTGTCACTTAAAAGGAAAAGGGGGGTTGCTTCAGTTTTATAAATCATGTATAACAACCTGAATTTTTTTCACACTTTTGTCATGGTGATATTATGGCCCTCCATGCGGCGATGAATTCTTAGTCCCTCATGTGGTGATGAATTCTTAGTCCCTCATGTGGTGATGAATTCTTAGTCCCTCATGTGGTGATGAATTCTTAGTCCATGTGGCGATGAATTCTTAGTCCATGCGGTGATGAATTTTTAGTCCATGGGTGATGAATTTTTAGTCCATGGGGTGATGAATTCTTAGTCCATGGGGTGATTAATTCTTAGTCCATGTGGCGATTAATTCTTAGTCCATGTGGCGATCAATTCTTAGTCCATGTAGCGATGAATTCTTAGTCCATGTAGCGATGAATTCTTAGTCCATGTGGTGATGAATTCTTAGTCCTCCATGTGGTGATGAATTCTTAGTCCTCCATGTGGTGATGAATTCTTAGTCCTCCATGTGGTGATGAATTCTTAGTCCTCCATGTGGTGATGAATTCTTAGCCCTCCATGTGGTGATGATGTCTTAGTCCTCCATGAGGTGACGAATTCTAAGTCCTCGATGTGGTGACGAATTCCAAGTCCTCCATGAGGTGATGAATTATCAGTCCATGTGGTGATGAATTCTCAGTTCATGTGGTGATCAATTCTTAGTCCTTCATGCAGTGATGATGTCCTGGTCCTCAATGTATGATGATGTCTCAGTCTTCCATGTGCTGGTGATGATGTCCTGGTCCTCGATGAGGTGATGAATTCTAAGTCCTCCACGAGGTGACGAGGTGATGAATTCTAAGTCCTCGAGGCTGTGGTGGACTTCTGGTACTCCATGCGGTGACAAATTTCTGGAGACAAAAGCAAAGTAGTTTAAAGAACTGTGTTACTTGTGTTTTGTATATTTCAATATTGTTAATTTCTTTGTCAAGCACTTATCTTTGCGAAAAATGCAACCCAGTCAAGGTAATGGGAGACTTAGTACATGGGACTGGGTTTTTGTCATAAAGACTTAGCTCTGAAGCAAGTTTCGACTGCCAAAGTAGAGTATGACTGACAAAAGTCAGGACTTTAGAAATGAGATGTTGGATATTTGACATGTTTTGACTGTATGAATCTGTTTCAACTCCCTAAACAGAACTGGGGTAACCACTTACTCTGATGGTGACAAACAGGCTTCAATGATTTTTTAACCGATATTCAGCATTACCCCTCTTAACCCATTTCCCCCTGCACTTTCAAAATACGGGCATATAGCTACAGGTGATGGATTAATTCACCTACGTTTACAATTAAGATAGTCGCTGATTGAAACAGGCATAGCAAGCCTTTCTTTCATAGCGCTATATTTACTTATCAGAACACCGGTCATTTCCATACTGCTGTGCAAGTGTGAAAGCCGAGCCTCCACTGTAGAGCTGGAAAAGAAAACTCAATTCAAGCCTTTGAAACGAAATCATTCAGAAGGCTTCTACGCCTCTCCTGGCGAGGCTCAGTGAACCAACGCATCAGTCTAGCAAGAGGTGACCATTAAAGTGAGCCCCTTTCTGGCTGTTGTGAAGACAGAAGCTGGCGTGGTTTGGCCTGCTTTACGAGTGACAGCTCTTACCGAGACTATCCTACACGTAAGGAAGCAAGATACAAAGGCAGATATAAGGAACTGGATGCAGAACACCAAACACTGGGCCAGCCTTGACACAGCCTGTTGCTGTGGAAAGGCTGAAGACGGATCAGCCTGGAGAAAACTGTCGACTAGCGCATGATTGATTGATTTCGTTAATACATTCCCTTGATTTACTTATTACTTTCCCTTCTTGTGAACATCAATACCTTAGCGCAATAGTTTATTCCATTAACGTTTTTAAGCAATCGAGAACCAAAAAGCATACATATCAATAAATGACGGGTGTAACGAGGAAGAGTAAAACGTAAATACATAAAGGACAATAGTAATGATAATGAATAAGACATGGTTATACACTGTTATTGGGGACGGGATAGCTCAGTGGTCAGAGCACTCGCTTTCCCCCAGCCAAGTTAAGCAGCGTCGAGCGTGGTTACCAGTTGCATGGGTGACCGTTTGCGCGCCTTGGCTTTAGTACAGTTCCCCCAGTTCACCCAGCTGTAAATGGGTACCTGCCTCTTTAGGGTCAGGGAAGGTAAAGCAGCGAGGGAGAGGAGATGGGCGCCGCACTCAATATGCTGGCCTAGAGAAGTGAGGTCTTTGACGCCTCGCTCCCCTACGACCTTATAGGTTATGGGAACACCTTTACCTTTTTACCTATACACTGTTAGGGTTCATGCACCCTGAATGGATGGTAAATTACTCATGTACTTTCAGGAAGTACGCAGGTGTCAAAGGTGGTAGAAAAAAGAGAATAAAAAGTTACATAAATGATAGGAGAAATGTGCCAGTAACTGAATAAGATATCATGGATCAGGCTATAAAAAAAATTTAATTTTTCATGCAAAGGGAAACAACTTATTCCTTGTAATCAACTACAGCAGAGTTTACAGTCTATAGGGTTGGGTTTTTTTTAAATCACTTTATTGAGGATAATGGAATAAGCACTCATGTGACTTTTTTCATCCAATCCCCGGTTGTATGCAGTTTTGTAAATTCTGTCATCCGTTCCCACCGGCACAATGGCCTACCCTTCCGAAAAGCGGAACGGGTTTTAACATGTGCGCAAGATGTTCTGCGCATGTTCGCACACGAGACCTCGGTTTATAGTCTCATCCGAAGAACTTTAGGGGAGAGTGGATTCAGCACTGATGCTAAGTCCAGAGGAAAAATCCTCTTGAACGAGAATCGAACCCGGGTCAGCAGATCACGAATACACCACTCTAACCACCAGGCTATCCCGTCCCCAAGTCCTAAGCAGTTAAGGTCTTTTGCCGATGGATGTCTGAATATGTTTATAAAATTGCTCTTACAGGATGACTCTAGTCATGTTTGTAGAAAATGCATTATGGTGTACACCGTTTGCACAATTTCTCTCCGTCTTTCCTAATACAAATCTTGTCAGGTCTTGGGGTTTTTTTGCAAAGCACATCGATTCCGTTTGTTTTTTTAATTAAATTAAACAGAAAAATTGGACAGTTTTCTGAAGTTTTCTGCTCCAAAATAAGACTTAGAAAAATAAAGATGTCTACATTACAAAAAGAAAATTCTTCAATTTAATCCTGTTGTTTATAGCCCCACCGACCACAGAGGCCATATCAGGGCTGTCACTTCGTCAAATTTTAAATGTCAAGATTAAAAATGTGCAACTACATACAGATTAAAACAGGGTATAAAACCAACTACTGTCGTTCCTTGTATCAACACCCTGGCCAACCATAAGGGTCAACCCAGGACGGGCCCCGCGTTGTGGGAAAAACCGCATCAACCACACATAAAATGAGATAAAAACCAAAACCAGAATCCTTAAAACGACCTTGTTCTTAGTGATCAACTGTAACACTTTCAGTCATATCTGACAGAAAAAGCGCGATTCTCTCAGGAAGTTAAAAATGATGTCTGGTCGAACATCCCCAAAAAGTATTTTTATAGAGTCTGCAGTAAAATGCTTATGCCTAATATCCTGGACATCACGACACCCCAGAAGCAGATGCTTGATGGTTACCCGCCCATCCCAAGTCACACACCATGGGGTTCCCTCTCCTTTAAGGAAATGAACGTGGGGGATATGAGAATGACCCGTGTGTAGCCTGGTGAGCACTGTTGCTTCTCTTTGGTTTTTGACGCACACAGGGAGAAAAAATTACTACTTTAAAAGTACCAGAAGAAGACGAGCCTAGAGGAAAGTTGAGTCACTATTTCCTGCGATTTTTTTTATGTATAAAGCAAATGTGAACAGAAATCAACAAATGTATGACCTTTTGTAAACTAAAACAAACAAACTGGAAAGACAAAAATGCAGTCATGGATACGATATATGCCACTGTTAGACGTTCGGTCTCTCTCCTCTTCCTTTATTTTTAAGTTATATGAAACATTACTTTCTGGGAATAAAGTGACTATTTTAGCACAAACGATCAGTGTCGTAACTTTTTTTACCTGAAACGTGTGGCTTCTTTGGTATAAAAATAACATTAACAGAAATAATCACTTCTAGAACTTTTTATCCGAAACACGTTACATTTTGGCATGAAATGACTTTAACCAGTCCCTGTGTGCATTCGGCTTTACAAATTTTGCCATCCATTCCGAACGACACACAATAGCCTACTCTTCCAAAATTCAGAAAAGGTTTGAATAAGAACAAAATATGTTCTTCATTAATTTGCACACATGGTATCGGCTTATAGTCTTATCCAACGACTTTCGGGGCGAGTGGAGCTGGCCCTAATGTCAACTCTAGGGAGAAAAAAAATCCCCTCGAATGGGGTTCAAACCCCTGTTGGCAGACTGCAAGCGCAATGCACAGCATCCTAACCATCAGGCCATCCCATCCTGTCCGGAATAGTTAAGCGGCAGATTAAAAGAAAACCCCTCACCTGAACTTTGTCCAGGAGTGAAGACCCTATATCTTCCTGATTCTATGTCAGGCAGGAAGCCACGGCGTATGTGATGCGTCAACCACAGCAGTACTGAAAAGTTAACCGACTGCTGTGATAGGGAAGCGCTTCAAGTCCCTGCTTTATGTGGCAGGCACCTGGTTAAACATAGTATCACAAAAGTTAAAACAGGAAAAATCCAGCAAGTCGCAATCAAGTAAAATGGGACAAATTATACACAAAATACAAGATTCCGCAAGTGTGAGGATCACAGTGAAAGATGACAATTGTGTTTCAGATGTCTAAGACTTCTTAACCACTGTTAAGTTCTTCCCATTAGTTTTCTGATCATCAGTGACTGATGGATATTACTTATTTGGAAAACATTCCACAAACTTTTTTTTAAATTACATTACGACTACGATTTTTTTAAAGGGCTTTTTTATGCATTACCATATTACTTAAGATGTTTTGGTCCATAATAGCATTCTCTAATATCACTGCAGAGTAATTGCTAAAGAATGTGAAAAACTGAAGAAAACCTTCAGAGTTAATGCATCTTTTATTCTTTTCAGAGAATCTTAATATTCAGACTACATGCACGATACTTTGCATACCTGAGTAACAGCTAAGTGAAAAACCTTCACTTCGTCCTCAGGTGAAGTGCTGGTTCTCTGTTTCCATTTAATGCAGGTAGGCAATACATCATGGCTTTGGCAGCATTTCCAGGTGGGCTTTGCCAACATGAAGCGACAGTGTGACAGTCTTGACTGCAGCCATTCATCACGTGGTTCCTGGTAAAACAGATGACACCACAAAGGTTAATACTGGAGAAAAAAAACTAAAAGAGAAAACAGAAACATAGTAAATGAACTAAAATTTAAAGACAGAACATCAACAGTGAGGAATGCAGGGACATCATGTGCCTAAGGCTTTTCAGACATCTTCACTCCTGCCAGTTCTTCCCCTTGAATTTTGAATGCTAGTGATGAATGAATTTGTGATTTAAACAAAAATTTCCAGAAATATTTTAACAAGTACTTTGATATTTTTCTGAATGAAAGGACTCATTACATTGAACTCGGCCTTGCATACTTTACCAAAATTGTCAAACTTAGATAACTTAATTCTGACAAATAAGGAGTTCATGAAAACAACATAAGCTTCAACAAACAGCAATTTAATAGAAAATCATTCTAACTCAACATACAAATTTGTGTGTGTTTACATTGCAGTATGGTACTAATTCTATAACAATGATACTCAGGAAATTGCTACTGCCGCATATGCAGCTAATAAATCTAACCCAAGCTCTTTCCAAGCTCTACTAGTAAAAAGCTGACACACTTGAATCTCATTATCGTCCCACTGACCACAAAGTCAAGGGCCATTTTACAGCAGTCATACTTTTCACTTGACGGACGCCATAGCCGAGTGGTTCAGACCATTCGACTTCAATCCCATGGATCTATGAAGTCCTGGCTCAAATATCGGTGTTGTCGGGCGAATTAAAGGTGGGGATTTGCAATATCTCCCTGGTCAACTTCAAGTGCAGACCTGCCAGTGCCCTAATTTCCTTTGTGTATATAGGCATGCAGAACATCAAATACGCACATTAAAGATCCCGAAAATCATGGCAGCATTCGGTGGGTTACAGAAACATTCAACATACCCAGCATACATCCCTGAAGTCGGAATGCAGATACCTTCATGGTGGGCAAATACGGTTGCATACACAAAATCTCGTCACTAGCGAGCCTTGGAGCTCTAGCTGAGGAACAACCCCCCCCCCCCTCACCCCCCCAAAAATAAAAACTTCAATCACATGCACAAGATTCTAGTCCCCTCTTTTCATTCATATGGTTACACTCCCATCAAGCCCACATCAGAGCTGTCACTTTATACATCAACACCCCCTCCCCCAACCCCCCCAAAAAATGGAGTAATGCATGACCATCACTATATTTTTATGGCACCCCCTTCCCTCACCCCCTTGACGTTTCAGGAGAAAGCCAGTGTACTTTTCCTTAGACCCACAGCTAGCTATCAAAATAATTTATCTTCTATATCAGACTGGTTCAACTGCAACTCTATATAATTATGTACTTACACATGCAAGTAGGAGCTCCTCTGATGGCATGAATGTTGAGGTAGAGTTGCACATGCATTAATTCCCCTGATGATGATGACAGGTATACCGAGGTAGAGTTGCAATGCAGTAGTTCTCCTGATGATGATGGCAGGAATGTTGAGGTAGATTTGCACATGCAATAGTTCCCCTGATGATGGAAAAAAATGTTGAGGTAGAGTTGCACATGCAGTAGTTCCCCTAATGATGATGATGGCAGGAATGCTGAGGTAGAGTTGCAATGCAGTAGTTCTGGTGATGGCAGGAATGCTGAGGTAGAGTTGCACATGCAGTAGTTCTGATGATGATGGCAGGAATGTTGAGGTAGAGTTGCAAATGCAGTAGTTCTCCTGATGGTGATGGCAGGAATGCTGAGGTAGAGTTGCAATGCAGTAGTTCTCCTGATGATGATGGCAGGAATGTTGAGGTAGAGTTGCACATGCAGTAGTTCCCCTGATGAGGCAGGAATGCTGAGGTTGAGTTGCACATGCAGTCTTGACCCAAGTTCTGATGATGGCAGGAATGCTGAGGTAGAGTTGCAATGCAGTCTTGACCCAAGTTCTGATGACGGCAGGAATGCTCATGTATAGCTACAATGCAGTCTTGACCGAGCTCCCCTAATTAAGGCAGGAATGCCGAGGTATAGCTGCAATGCAGCCTTGGCTCAAGTTCTGATGATGATGGGAAAATTGAGGTAGAGTGGCAACGCAGTCTTGATCGAGTTCCCCCAATTACAGCAGGAATGATGAGGCACAGTTGCACAAGCAGTAGTTCCCCTGCTAATGGCAAGAATGTCAAGGTACAGCTGCACATGCAATCTTGACCGAGCTCTGACGACGGCAGGAATGTTGAGGTATAGTTGTGGTGCAGTCTTGACTAAAGTTTTCCAGGTGAAGGCAGGAGTGCTGATGTACCATTCCACCAAACGTCAGTATGATCTACATGATGACGGAGTGCTGATGTACCATTCCACCAAACGTCAGTATGATCTACATGATGACTTTATCACCCCATTGAAACTCCCATGGAATCAAGGACTGGAAGGCGGGTTAATGAAACTCGACGAATGTGAGATAGAGAGGTTTGTGTGTGTGTGTGTGTGTGTGGGGGGGGGGGGGGGGGTTGTTTGTTGTGTGTGTGTAGTGTGTGTGTGTGTGTGTGTGTGTGTGTGTGTGTGTGTGTGTGTGTGTGTAGTGTGTGTGTAGTGTGTGTAGTGTGTGTGTGTAGTGTGTGTGTAGTGTGTGTAGTGTGTGTGTAGTGTGTGTGTGTAGTTTGTGTGTGTGTAGTTTGTGTGTGTGTGGTGTGTGTGTGTGGTGTGGTGTGTGGTGTGTGTGTGTGTGGTGTGTGTGTGTGTGTGTGTGTGTGTGTGTGTGTTGTGTGAGTGTGTGTGTGTGTGTTGTGCGAGTGTGTGTGGTGTGTGTGTGTGTTGTGAGTGTGTGTGTGTGGTGTGGTTGTGTTGCGTGGGACATAAAGTCCATGAAAACCGAGTCGATGCCTTTGAAGGTGGGTTTTTTTTCAACATCGATATCACTGTCACCATGATTGCTCAACTTTGATCCTCTTGCCTTTTATCTACTTTTTGGGTTTAATTCTAGTTTACTTTTTTAAGTTTTATTTTGCTATTCCTGATTTGATTTGATTTATTCTATTTTATCCTCTAGCTTTTTAATCTTTTTTTTTATATTTAGTTTTATTTTAAAGATTTATTGTTTTATTTTGCTATTCCTTTTTTTAAAATTATTTGTTTAAACCTTATTTTACTTCCTATGTTTTTATTTCATTCTACTGAAATTTGATTAAATTATTCTAATTTTTATTTTTGTTTTTGTTTTATTCTAATTCTTTAAGCAAGAGGTAAAGTTGACGCAATCTGATGCCCAGTGATTGAAGGCAATTGAGTAGTCAAATAGACAATTAGCAAGCCTGCGCCACAATTTTCATGGACCAACATTTAATCGGAGTAGAAGCAGCAAAACTACACGGTGATACGAGTCCCTTTCCTGTATAAGCAAGGCAAACATGTGCTTCACATGTTTTTTTCAACACCCCTGTGAGAGAGCTGTGCAAGGCTCAATGGGCTGTGGCTTTGCATCTATCCCCCTTTACATACTCAAGTTTCTGTTGAACAGAGGATTTTCTGCCAAACGCTCACTGCTCTTGTGAATTTTGCCCCCCTGAAGTGTTTCAAAGAAAAATGGCCAGTTTGGAATCAGCGCTGTTGCAAGAGTTTCATCAGCAGCTGCAGTTCAGTCTTAAGGGACAATGAAAAACGGCAGCAGTCTTCATCAGTGAAGACCACCAGTACTAGGACAAGAGAATTTCCTAACTCTTTAACGCCACGTAGGCACATGCTGTGCTTGTGCTTCATATCTCGCGCGTTTATATGCTGTGCTTGTGCTTCATATCTCGCGCGCTTATGCCCTTCACGGCTGTGGCTTGAAGTGGATTATTCACCTTCCATTCTGTCCTTTATCGAGGGGTCTCACGAAGCGATAAAGCCACACGTAATCCTACATACGGTTTGGAGGTCTGGCACCTCAACAGGGGCATCAACCTCGAGTCCTTGTTGGCAAGTTCCATTAGGATTGCTGGGGATTCGTTGAAGATGACAAAAGCTGGTTCCTTTCACGTGAACTTCATAGAAAGAAAGGAGATGGGTTCAGTTTCTACAATCCCTCTGGCGCCCAATGTGTGAGGGGCATGTTTTGTTGCATCCTGTGCAGATGAAGGGAGGAACTGACATTGTGGTTCGCTGGTCCTCGTTTCTCCTCCTTATGCCTCTCTATCCGCCTCTTATGCTGGGTGTTAACCTGTCAACAAAAGGAGAAAAAAGTAGAATAGACATATGATACTCAAATTAAGAGAGAAAAGGGGCGAGGTTTAGAAGTATGTGTGAGCATGCGTGTGTGCGCAGACAGTGTGTGTGTGTGCACTGGAAAGGAGGAATTACCAGGTGAACTGAACTGGTTGTACTTCATTTTCCCGAGTCAATGACAGTAGGTTTCAGTACAGACCATTCACACTTTCCTGACTGTTTCCTACCCTACTCTCTTTGTCTTGCTCAACTTTAGTCACTGCCACCCTCCCGTTCCATCCACTCCTACCCCTGTTATTGCTTCACCTCTAGGTCAGACTGTGTCACCCTACATCTGCACTGACCATACCAGAGAGAAAGGAGGGTGTGGGGGTATGTGGAAATCTAGCACTAGTGTGTGTGTGTGTGTGTGTGTGTGTGTGTGTGTGTGTGTGTGTTTTATATCGAGGATAATGGAATAAGCACTCATGTGCTTTTTTACATCCACTCCCCGTGTGTATGCGGTTTTGTAAATTATCTGTTCCCACCGGCACACAATAGCCTACTCTTACGAAAAGCGGAACAGTATTTAACGTGTGCGCAAGATGTTCTGCGTGCGTTCGCAAACGGTACCTCGGTTTATAGTCTCATCCGAAGGACTTTTGGGGAGAGTGGAGTCTGCACTGATGTTAACTCCAAAGGAAAATATCACCTTGATGCGAGCGCAATGTTCTAACCACTAGGCGCGCGCGCGCGTGCGTGTGTGTGTGTGTGTGTGTGTGTGTGTGTGTGTGTGCGCGCGCGATTTCATTTTATGTCTTTACAAACTGTGGTACAAGGCACAAAAAAGGGTGTGGGGCGTCCTGGATTGTTGGGTTTTTTTGTTGTGGGTTTTTTGGGTGTGGTTTTGTGTTTTTTTTTTGGGGGGAGGCATACAATTTTGAATATTGCTGGAGGCAATAGAAATCAAGTCATTGTCCTACAAATTATTGAAAATGCAACTCAAATTCTTAATTACAAATGAGAAAAAAATCTACATCTCTAAATGACCCCCCCCCCCCCTCCCCCCCGAAAAAAACCTCTACCAAGGGCAATAATAATCCTAATAAACCACCAACTGGACTGTGCAATGACTTTTTTTTAATAGTGTGTGCATGTGTGTGAGACAGAGAGAGAACGGGGAGATATACAGAGAGAGAGGGGGGGGGGAGGGAGGGAGGGGGGGGGGGGCAAGCAATAGCCCAATTCAAAGAGGGAAAGGATTACAATGATACATTTGCTAGATATCCTGAGAAAGAAAAGAGAAAAGCCAAAAATTAACTAAGAAATAAACTATGTTTCTACCCATTTTATATATTCACTCACACTCATTGTACAAGTATTTCCTAATTGTCATATAAAGCATGTGACAGATTTCATGCATGAAATAAAAATCTAGCAAAATCAAAAGATTTTTCTTGAAATTTCATGAAAAGATTATGATTTCCAGGGTTCATGCAAATACTTTTGGTTTCACATTTTTTGTACTTTGGGCATTTAGAAAGAAAGGAAATTCCTGCTGCCCAAGTCTTTGCTATTAAATTGATATTTTAAATCTTTAAGTAAGGCTGTTTATGGACTTAATGTGTAACACCCATCTGAAGTGGAGAAACTGCATTCTTACAAAAAATCATCCACAAAATGTGTACATGTTTTTCTTTTTCAAACCAACTGTGCACTGTCTACAAACAGAAAACCTACTGCTATTTATTTTCTACATGGTCATACAACCTAAAGCAGAACCAACTCTGCTATAAAGTTAAGAGATTTCAAACTCAAAATGTTTACTGTTAGTAGTAAATGGTTAAGCACAAAGCTTCTTTGCACCAAGCTCTTAAAAACTACAAAAACAAACAACAAAAACCAACAACAACAAACAAAACACACACACACACATGCAGACAAACCTAAAAAAAAAATTTAAAAATTTAAACCACAAAAAATCACCAAACATATGCAAACAGTAACAGTCAACAGACTTGTTATTGCTATCAGTCACATTAGTAACAATCGAATTGAATATAATCTTGATTCCATCTAACTTGCTATATAAAAAATCAGTCCTTACCTCTTGAATTCTTTCTCAACTCTGTGGATCAGGGCACTGCAGTGGATGTTGCAGGCAGTGGGTTGTGGGAAACAGTTGGGTTGTCATCATCAGGGCAGTGCAGATGTTGCAGGCAGTGTGTTAACAGTTGGGTGGTCATCAGGGCAGTGCAGAGATGTTGCAGGCAGTGGGTTGTGGGCAACAGTCTGGTGACACCCATCCCTCTCCAGCTTACTGGTCACTTCTTGGTTTCCTGTCATATCATGGAAATACATTAGGTAGAGTCTGGACAGTTTTTGGTCTCTTGAGCGATAATGGCAAAATACATTTAACGACAAGCAATACATTAACAAAATAAATCATGTCTGAACTGTAATGAAAAATGTACTAGGGCCCTTTGCCTTCAATAACATTTCGAAAAGAACACTGGCTATGTTACAATGTATATATTCTGGTATGAAATAATTGTGGCTTGGCTACCATCTGCCATTAAAAAAAAAAATTTTTATTATATATATGAATTACTTTCTTTACCACTCAGTTTAAAACACATTCCATCACTCGTTTATAAATTTATTGGTAGAAGCTCTCATAACATCGTTTAATGCATACTTCAAAGAAGATTTTCATCTTCAGATTTAAAACTAAACCCAACAAAACACCTAGGGCCTGTGGCATGGCTGACACCAACATACCCATCATGCACTTGGCCTCCTGGGAAGACCAGGCGCCGCCATGTTCAACCTGCCCCAAACACTGCCTTCAACATTTCAGTGCAGTGTCCCACTGACTCTTTAAGGAATTGATCAACACAAGCGGGTAATTTTTACAAGGCGCCAGATTTCAACCTAAGTGCTTCAAACTTCTTCTCTGCTTCCCTCCCCCCCCCCCCCCCCCTTTAAAAAAAAAAGGGGGGGGGGGGGTTGGGAAAGGAATTGAATGCAGGACTGTTTCCTACCATGTGTTTCACCCTCCTGTACAGAAGAAAAACTAGATTGGAGAGCGAGAGAGAGAAAAAAAGTTGAATCATTTTCTACACTGCTGTTTTGTTATACCAAACAACATGTCTGGATGCAAACACAAATATTTGGAACAAACGCCAAGTTATTTTGTTCTCTAGTGTTAATGTTCAACAGCGTTTCTTCACCATTTGATAGGGTTGCGTTTCCCCCTCCCCCAGAAAGGGCTTCTTACATGTTAAAACTGAAACGGAAAGCTTATTAATGATTTTTTTTAAAAAGAAATAAACAAACAAACAAAAAAAGCCCGGCTGTATTTTGGAACCCGAAACTTGGAAAGCCTTACACTCACTCACTGTGACCAGTTGGTCCCGTAAGTGGGTAATGGAAAAAAAAATGTACCACTTGAGAAGACAATCATTTTTTTTTAACCCAACTTACCAAAAGTATGATGGTCTACATTAAAAGACTAACAGCTTGAAGACAGCATGACATTTACCTTCAGAAAGGGAACAGCAAAGGCCTCCAAGTAGCAAACAGCTTGTACTGAATTCGTGCTCACCCCAATACCTATCTCGTTCATACACAGGTTGGGTAACTCTGCATGTCTGTGTCGAATTGTTTTTTGACCAATCAGTGACGAGTGCTTACGTTTGATGCGAATTTTACAGGCTATATACAACGCGGCTTTGATAATTTTTTTAAGCGTTCGACGGAAAAACAAACAAACAAATGTTACACACACACACACACACGCACGCACGCACGCTTGCACACACACACACACACACACACACACACACACACACACCATGCCAGTGCCTTAATTTTCTTTGTGTGTATTCAAATGCAGAACATGAAATATGCACGTTTAAGGATCCCGTCATTCATGTCAGTGTTCGGTGGGTTACGAAACACAGACATACCCAGCATGCATCCCTGAAGACGAAATGCAGCTACCTTTATATATATAGGGGGGGGGGGGGGGCGGGGCGGGGCGGGCGGTAGCATATGCAAAATCTCATTCATTGGTGAACCTCGGAGATAAAGCAGAGCAATAAATTCCCCCCCCCCCCCCCCCCCCCCCCCGAAAATAACCAAAACAAAGCAAAAATGGCCAAAAACCAACAACAACAAAGTAAACAAACAACCACCACCACCACCCCAAAAAAACCCACACAAAACAAAACAAAAAGCCTGAGAAATGACACCGTGCTATAAGCAGGGCAGTTATCTTCCGACCAAGCTGGTGCCAATGCCACACAAACCCTTACCATCATGCCTTCACACTATTCACAATAATTATTCACAACGGTTTATTCCCATGAACCCTTTTGAGCTAAAGGCTTAATTAAATCTAAGGGTTATATTTCCCTTAGAATGAAGCCTATTGATGAAGTCCGCGTGCACTGTGTGTGTGTGGTGAGTAAATAAATGAAATGCCATTATTTTGCTTTAAATGTTATGCATAATTTTCTTTTCTTTCCAATCTGGGACATGTATTGATAGTACTGCCTCTTCCCCATATTGATGTTATTGGTTGTTTCTTTCTCCCCTTTACTAAAATATTATGATTTATATTTATGCCTTATTTTGTTGATGGATGGTGGTGGGATGATCTTTTCAGTTGCTTGACTCGTTATGGTGTCTTGTTTGCTACTTGCTTATTTGCCCCTTTATATCATCATCATCGAGGACCGAGATGGATGGAGGAGGCTTACCACGGCATCGTCTTTCGTGTCTCCCCCACGACCGCCAAGGTCACGGGTCTGATGATGATGATGATCATCATCATACTTTAATTGTTAATTTTGTATTTTTAATCTCTGTGTGTGCTTTTTTTGGTTATGTTATTATTGTTTTTCTGTCCTTGTTTCTTTTTTTGTTTGCTAGTTATCGTTGTTTTTTGTCTCCTGTTTTCTTTGTTTTTTTGTTGCTTTTTAAAAATTATTATTATTGTTGTCAGTGTTATTGTCTTTAATTAGTCTTTTTACTATATTGATGTTATCCCGATAACGGCGGGGACTGGATTTAAAAAAAAAATTTTAAGCACATGTGTGCTTATTCATTATCCTGGAAAAAATTTTAAAAATTGACAGGGATTTGAACTGCTTGGGAAAAAACCGGAAATCAACAAGAGTACTCTCCCTTCAGTAGGACTTGGTTGCCTCGAAGATGCGAAGCTTCTCAACTCGAAGGTAAACATTTCAAATCATTAAAAATGCTTAATCTCATGATCATACTATGAAAATAGAACAAATGGTATAATTTTTAAAAAATCAATAGAGAAGATTAGATGGAAGTAGATCGAGGAATAGGCATTGCCCAGTGGAGTGCCGAACTCGTGATCAGATTGTCACTGACGGAGAGTGTGGAGTCAACTGTGTAACTTTAAGTACTACTACTGTGTCTGTTCGAGGAGATTTTAACTTGTGAACAAGTAATGCTGACTGAGAGTCCTTCGATTGACAATGTAAACCCAATTGCCGTATGCAAACGTACGAAGAATATCTTGCGCAATTTTGAAACCCCATCATTTTTTTTGCTAGAAGACTTTGCTGGAGTGTGTGTGTGTAAACCACATCTTTTTTGCTAGAAGAGTATGCTGGCGTGTGTGTGTGTGTGTGTGTGTGTGTGTGTGTGTGTGTGTCGCGCGCGCACACATGTGTGTGTATGTGTAAACCCCATCGGGTTGTTTTTTTTATAGAAGAATATGCTGGTGTTTGTGTGTGTGTGTCACTGTGTGTGTGTGTGTGTGTGTGTGTGTGTGTAAACCCCATCGTTGTTTTTTTCTAGAAGAGTATGCTGGTGTGTGTGCATGAATTTATGAGTATGTTTACTTGCATGCAGGCACATACAAGACAATGTACACACGCTAGAAATATGAAATATGTTTGCTATTAATTGGAAAACACGCAAACCTCATCACTGTCGCAACGATAAAAACTCAGCAATTTTTATTAAAATGGTGACCATGTTTTGTGTCGAACAGATAACAAAGAATCAAAAAGAGAGAGGCATAATTTAGCAGAACCATGGCTAGTACTGCAACAGAGGAACCTATCGATGAAAACAAGGATGTGAACACATCAGAGACAGACAACACGAACACATCATCAGCGGCGGAGGAGTCTGGTCTAAAGGCAAGTGGAGAGCCTGAGGGGGAAAACCTTGAGAAGGAGGCAACGGTGGAGGTGCTGTCTCATGGAGAGATCATGCACGTTGTCAGAGACACTGTGGCTGGGCTCATATCGGTGAGTGGGAGGAGTAAGGAGAATAGGAATGCTACTAAAATGGTGTGTGTGTGTGTGGTGTGTTATGAGTGTGTGTGTGTGGAGGTGAAGTGTGTATGAGTGTAGGGTGTTTGTGAGTGTGTGTGTGTGTGTGTGTGTGTGTGTGAGTGTGTGTGTGGTGTGTGTATGTGAGTGTAGTGTGTTTGTGTGTGTGTGGTTTTTTATATATTTATTTTTATATTTTATATTGAGGATAATGGAATAAGCACTTATGTGCTTTTTTACATCCAGTCCCCGTGTGTGTATGCAGTTTTGTAAATTCTGTCATCTGTTCCCACCGGTACACAATGGCCTACTCTTACAAAAAGTGGAACAGGATTTAATGTGTGCCGCAAGACGTTCTGCGTGCGTTCGCACACGGGACCTCGGTTTATAGTCTCATCCGAAGGACTTTTGGGGGAGAGTGGAGTCTGCACTGATGTTAACTCCAGGGGAAAATTTCCCCTCCAACGGGAATCAAACCCGGGTCATCAGATTGCGAGTGCAATGTTCTAACCACTAGACTATCCTGTCCGTGTGGAGGTGTGTGTGGAGGTGTGAGTGTAGTGTGTATGAGTGTGTGTGTATGAGTGTAGTGTGTTTGTGTGTGTGTGCATGTTGTTGTAAAGAGAGAGAAAAAAACCAAGAGAGGTGTGGATGTGTGTGTGTGGCGTGTGTGTGGTGTGTTTGTGTGTGTGTGTGTGTTGTGTAGAGAGAGAGAAGAAAAAAACAAGAGAGAGAGGTGTGTGTGTGCGTGCATGTGTGTGTGTGTGTGTGTAGCATGTGTAGAGTGGAGTGTGTATGAGTGTAGTGTGTTTGTGTATGTGTGCATGTTGTGTAGAGAGAAAGAAGAAAAAACAAGAGAGAGAGGTGTGTGTGTACATGCATGTGTGTGTGTGTGTGTGTGTGTGTAGCGTGTGTGGAGTGGAGTGTGTATGAGGGTAGTGTGTTTGTGTGTGTGTGCATGTTGTGTAGAGAGAAAGAGAAAAAAACAAGAGAGAGAGGTGTGTGTGTGTGTGCATGCATGTGTGTGTGTGCATGTGTGTGTGTGTGTGTGTGTGTGCGCACATGTGTGTGTGTGTGTGTTTATGTACATCTATGTATGTATACAACATTTCCTTCACTATCACCATCTGTGCAATGATGATGCCCATGGATGTATATAATATTAAATATTATAGAATGTATATTTATTCATTCAGCTATTCATTAAATCTGGGCCTTCACAAGGTTCAGAGCCTCAGTCATTGTACTGTAGTGAACTAGTTAAAAATGCATTACAGTGAGACTGTGGGCAGACAGATCACTCAGATGTGACACAGACCACGTCAGCCTGCTGCTCTCCACACTTCTTCACTTAGAACTTTCAATGGAATTTACTTTTAAAAACAAACTCAACCATCCTGTGCCTTGCCACTTAAACTTGCTGAGAAGTTGCTGTTTAACCCAAACTTGACCTTTTGCAGAATGACCCATTGTTGAAAGACCTTCACCCCTATGTGACCTTGGAAGAGGTCAACTCAATGATTGCTCTAGAATATGGCCAAGCCATGGTGGTTAACGTTCAGCGAGCAGATAATGAAATCATGCGTAAGTCATATGATGAAATATTGTCTTCTGTAGATTCCTGTGACTTATCAATGAGTATGAGTGCGTGCTTGAGTCTGTGTGTGTGTGTGTGTGTGTGTGTGTGTGTGTGTGTGTGTGTGTGTGTGTGTTCAATTTCAGTTCTTTTATTTTGAGGCTAATGGTTAAGGCCTCAGGTGGGGTGTTTTTTGTTTATTTATCTTAACATTCAGTTATGTGCATGCATGTTTTGTTAATTTTGTCGTCCATTTCTACCAGCGCCCAATTCCAAAAAGTGGAATGGGTTTTTAACGTGCATGTTTGCAGGACGTTTTGTATGCATTTTGCACACAGGACCTCTGTTTGTAGTTTCATTCAAAGGACTTTAGGGGAAAGGAGTTGAGACTGATGTTAACTCAAGAGGGAAAATTCCCTTGATTAAGCATCTTGATGTGTGTGTCAAAGTCAAAGTCAAAGTCAAATTTTATTTTCAGATGGTACATTGAATAAGCAGTGCATTTGCTTTTTTTTTCATCAAGCCATCTATCTAAAGAAAAGAAAAAAAAGCGAGAAAAAAAAAGATAATGTATATGCAGACATAGAATAAAAAACCTAATCTATGGTATACTATACAAATCAAACAAGAAAAACAATAACATATGCATATGTGGAATTAAAAACAAAACAAAAAACCCAGAAAAATATTAGACCATACAATTCAAATCATTCAAAAATCTTGAAAAAATATCCGTCGTAACACAAACAAGCAAGCAACAAAGAAAAACCAAACCAAAACAAACAAAGAAGACAAAACAGAATATAAAAAAAAAAACCCACACCAACTGCTTCCCTCCCCCCCCCCCCCTCACACACACATACACACACAAACCTTCAACCATACAAACAACTGAATAAAACAACAACAAAAAGATGAATCAACAAGAACAACCACAACAAGGAAATAAACAATCAAACAAACACAAACATACGTACACAACAACAACAGCGACAATAACTAACATAGGACAAGAATAACAGCCAAGACAAATGAAGAACAATATAGAACTAACAAAAGACGAGAAAAAGAGTCCAAAATATCCCCTCCCCCTCCCCAAGAAAACCACCCTAAACCCAAAACAAACAAAAAGCAAAACAAACCAGAACCCCACCCCCACCACTACCAACAATAACAACAACAACAACCAAATGGATATAAACAGAGGAAACTGTGTGTAAGTGTGTGTGTGTGTATGCATGCATGGAGATCGAGATAGTGTGTTGTGTGTGTTTGTGAGAATGAGAGAAAGGGGGGAACCATCAGTGCCATTGAGATAATTTTTTTCATGTCATACTTATTTTCAGTTTTGTTTTTTATTCTTCTTCTGTCACTTTTGTGTTGAACAGTTGACCATGGGTTTGGCAAGACCCTTGACTTAGGAAAAGGGATATGATAATTTTTTCCTTTTATTTCGAGGATAATGGAATAAGCACTCATGTGCTTTTTTTCATCCAGTCCCCGTGTGTATGCAGTTTGTAAATGTCATCCATTCCAGCACACAACGGCCTACTCTTCCGAAAAGCGGAACATGTTTTAATGTGTGCACAAGATGTTCTGCGTACATTCACACATGGGACCTCGGTTTATAGTCTCATCCAAAGGACTTTTGGGGGGGAGTGAAGTTAACTCCAGAGGAAAAATTCTCTTGAACAAGAATCAAACGTGGAGATCACGAATACATCACTCTAACCACTAGGCTATCCCGTCCCCCTTTTTATCATGAAGTTGTATGTACAGCAGTGGTGGTTACAATCAGTAGGATGACTTATGTGTGTATACATGTGTGGTGTGGTGTGTGTTTTCAGCGGTTGTGGTGAAGCAAGATGCCAGTGTTCAAGATCTGAAGCACGGCATCAAGAGGTTTCTCACCCTTCATCTGTCGCGCAAAGGAGAAGGACATGCCCCTATCAGCTGGTGAGATGCTGATTCTTTGATCTGTGTGTGTGTGTGTGTGTGTGTGTGTGTGTGTGTGTGGTGTGTGGTGTGTGTGTGTGTGTGTGTGTATGTGTGTGTGTGTATGTGTGGTGGGGATGTTTGTTTGGGGGTGTGGGTGTATGTGTGTGGTGTGTGTGGAGTGTGTGTGTGTGTCTGTGTGTGTGTGTGTGTGTCTGTGTGTGTGTGGTGTGTGTTTGTGTGTGTGTGTGCGTGAGTATTTGTGTGCATGCGTGTGTGTGTGTTTATTTTATTTTAATTAAAAAGAAATTCTTTTATATTGAGGATAATGGAATAAGCACTTATGTGCTTTTTTACATCCAGTCCCCGCCTGTATGCGGTTTTGTAAATTTGTCATCTGTTCCCACCGGCACACAGTGGCCTACTCTTACGAACAGCAGAACAGGATTTAACATGTGCGCAAGATGTTCTGTATGCGTTCGCACACTGGACCTCGGTTTATAGTCTCATCCGTGTGGGTTGTGTTGTTTGTTTGTTTTTGTTTTTTGGGGGGGGGGGGGGGGGGGGGGGGGGGGGGAGTATTCTTTTATTTCAAGGATAATGGAATAAGCACTCGTGCTTTTTTACATCCAGTCCCGGTGTGTGTGTGGTTTTGTAAATTCTGTCATCTGTTCCCACCGGCACACAATGGGCCTGCTCTTCTGAAAAGCGGAACAGGTTTAGATGTGTGCAAGATGTTCTGTGTGTGCACATTTGTGTGTGTGTGTGCATGAGATCATCCATTTTACATCTCTTCACTAAAAAGTGATATTAGACAGACAACTACAATAACAACATCAAAAAAGGAAAAAGTGTGTGTGCTTTGGGGTGAGGGTTATTTGCATACATGTGTGTGTGTGAGAGAGAGAGAGAGAGAGAGAGAGAGAGAAAGAGAGAGTGATTGAGTATGACTATGCGAATTTCATTTTTCTGAGGGGAAAAAAAAGTTGCGTTATCATCTGATTTACTTTCAACTCCCAAATTACCCGTTTTCCCATCAACTTGTTTAAGTGTGAGTGTGAAGTTGACAGCAGTCTTGGCTATTCTGTCATGCTATGCTATGCTATGCTATCCTATAGATACAAAACACGATGGGTTGTGTCACTAAACAGCCTTCTGTTGATGGTCTGCACAGGCGCTACATATGGAAACATCACTGGCTGTACTTCGATGGAGAAAAGCTGATGGACAACAACAAAAAGCTGAAGGAGTAAGGGAGATTATTCTGCTCTGGGAGAAAAACCCTGAAAACCTGACCACTAAGTAGAGGAGAGAGAAAAAGGGGATGGGGGGGGGGGGGGGGGGGAGTACAAGTAGAGATGGGGGATAGTTTTTATCACAAATTAGGTGGAAGTTATTGTTTTGCAAGGAGGGGGGAAAAACATGAAAGATGTAATGTTTTTATTTAATCTACAATGATTTATAATTATTCGAGGTAAAGCTAAGGGTGTCCCATAACCTAAAAGGTCGTAGAGGAGCAAGGCGTCAGAGACCTCACTTCTCAAGGGGCCAGCATATTGAAGGTGGTGCCCATCTCCTCTTCCTCGCTGCTTTACCTTCCCTGACCTTAAAGAGGCAGATACCCATTTACAGCTGGCTGAACTGGGGGATTGTTCTGAAGCCAAGGTGCGCAAACGGTCACCCATCCATCTGGTAACCACGCTCGATGCTGCTTTACCTTGGCTGGGGGAAATAATTACTTACCTAATAAAATAAAAGATACGGTCAATGCTTTATATTTTTTTCAAACTGAAGTATGGCTAACAGCTCTTGTTACGTGTGCAAATTAAATGCATTCAGATGTTTTTCATTTTACAGTTTTCCAAAACCTTTGAATAACAGTACAGTGCCTAACTATATGTCTAATACTGTCTATTTCAAAGTTACAAAAATTAAAGAATGCATTCTGTTACACCCTTCTCTTTTCTAGCTTATATTTTTACACTTCTTATTGGGGAGGGGGGGGGGGGGGCTTATCCCGATCATGAGCTTTGGATCTGATGTATCACTACTATAGGTGGACCAGTGGTCTAGCCACAACATGCCCATTTAGGAGTGAGAGGTCATAGGTTTGATTCCCATCTGAAGCCAGACTTTTCCCCCATCCTACAGGCTGTGAGCAGTGGTATGGGTGCTAGTCTTTTGGATGAGATGATAAAATAAGGTCCTGTGTGCAATTTGCTATTACCTCTCACAGAAAAGAACCCACACCAACAAGAATGGTCCCAGGCATTATTTGAGGGTTTAAAAAAACCTCAAGAACAAAAGCCTGCTTACAGGGGGGGGGAAGGGGGAGGAGGGCATTGAACAAGTGATAACAGGCTCTCCCTGGGGAGAGCAGCCCATATTTCATGCAAAGAAATCTGTCATGACTGAAAGTGGTATTCAGTATGGTATTACACTATTCTGATACATTCATGGAAACATGATCCCTCATTTCCATTTTCAGAGTTTCATTATTCAGGAACAGTTCAGCATTGATTGTGCTTTTTTTTTTCCCCTTCTCATTCTTCGGCTAGAGCTCTGAGGTTTACCATTGGTGAACATTTTGCTTCTGCAGTGGTGAGAAGTTTGCGTATGGTTGCATACACAACATTTTCACAGTTGTTGCCGTCTATTAAGGTAGCTGCATTCTGACTTCCAAGATGATTTTATTTTAGTTATTTATTCTTTTATATTAAGGATAATCGAATAAGCACTCATGTGCTTTTATACACCCAGTCCCTGTGTGTATGCGGTTTTGTAAATTTTGTCATCTTTTCCCACGGCACACAATGGCTTACTCTTTCAAAAAGCAGAACAGGATTAAACATGTGCACAAGATGTTCTGCATGCGTTCACACACCGGGCCTTGGTTTATAGTCTTTATCCGAAGGACTTTTGGGGAGAGCGGATGTCTTAACATGACACCGGTGTGTATGCTGGGTTTTTTTGTATTATACTTTTTGTCATGAGCTCTTACCAGCACAAATAACCTACTGTTTGTGTGCACAGGATATTCAGCATGCGTTCGCACATGGAGCCATGGTTTATAGTCTCATCTGATGGAATTTCAGGGAAGTGGAGTCATTACTGAAGTTAACTCCAGGGGAGAGATCCCCTTCAATGGACACTTTGGTGGTGGCTGGAATCCAGGCTCACTCCCAGGCCATAAAATTTGGTGATTGATAAACATGACTCTATTTACTGCTTTTTTGTAATTTCTTGTGTCCCCCCCCCCCCCCTTTCCCCCCCTTCCTTTCAGCTGACACTTCTCATAGCCTACATCAGCCTGTGTCACAGCTGTGGTCAGTTCCCCCCACTTTCGGCTGCTCTCAGCTGCTATCCATCCCATCCCATCCCAGCTGGTGCTAAATACAGCAGCAACTGACCACACTTGGACTTGGTAAAAGGAAGGGGCTAATTTTAGCACTGGGCTTTGGACCCTTGACTGAGTTTTCCTGGATTTGTGCACTGTGGTGTGGTCCTGTTCAGTGGGTGTGTTTGTATAATAACGGTGTGTTCATTTTACTCCTTGTATTTATATGCGGTTGGTGTGTTGGTATTTAATATGTTTGTATCATTTAGCATAGTCATGTTGGTGTATTGCTATTTGGAGTGTTCTTGCTTACACTGTTTTCATGTTCAGTTAGTGCGTGTGTGTGCATTTAGTTTGTTCATATTCAGTCAGTATTTTCATATTCATTATATTCAGTCAGTATTTTCATATTCGCTATATTCAGTCAGTATTTTCATATTCATTATATTCAGTCAGTATTGTCATATTCAGTGTATCAGTTAGTATTTTCATATTCATTATATTCAGTCAGTATTGTCATATTCAATAATATTCAGTCAGTATTGTCATATTCATTATATTCAGTCAGTATTGTCATATTCAGTCAGTATTTTCATATTCGTTGTATTCAGTCATTATTTTCATATTCATTCAGGGTGCTCATATTCCACTCAGAGTATGTTCAGGGCTCACGTTCATTTAGGATGTTCACATTCAATCAAGGTGTTTATATTCACTTGTTCCTATTCAGTGTGCTGATGTTCTCTCAGTGTGTTCACATCCAGTCTGCTCATTTTCATTGTGTTCACATTCACTCAGCGTGTCCATGTTTACTCAAGGTCATGTTCATGCTTTATAACAGCGCGCAAATCCAACATCACTCTGTCAAGAGTGCTCAATTTAGCGCGCCTCTTCCTTTTACCTAGTCCAAGTGTGGTCAGTTCCTGCTATAATCAGCACCAGCTGGGCTGGGATGGGATGGACAGCAGCTGAAAGTGGGGGAAACTGACGGCTGTGTTATGTCTTTATCATGTTTACTCTGTGCCATCACACCCATTTCTTTCCTCATTTGTTATCATCTATTCAACATGTGTCTGGTGTGCAGTTACGGAATTCGGAACCGAGACAAGGTGACATTCATCAAACGTCTGCGAGAGAGGTGATGCTAAGACAGACAGACGCTAGTGGCGGCAGTTTTCATCCATCACAGTGCCATGTCAGCCAGGAATATCGACAGTTTGTGTGTGTCAAGTCAGCCAGTGTGACATGACAGGAGCTGGCCGCAGTTTCCATCTATCACTGTGCCATGTCAGTCAGGAATATCGACAGTTTGTGTGTGTCAAGTCAGCCAGTGTGACATGACAGGAGCTGGCTGCAGTTTCCATCTTTCACAGTGCCATGTCGGTAAGGAATATTAACAGTTTGCAAGTGTCAGTCATCCCATGACAGTGGCAGTTTCTGACAGCTGTTTTAACCCCTAACTCTGGGATGCAAAGTCTAGAGCCTTTCAGAAATCTGGCCCCCGAGACAGTGAATGTTGTAGACTGCTCAGGAGTGGGTATTTGACTTGACTGCACACTCTTGGATATTTGAGACTGTGGATTGCTCTGACACCAACTTCTCCAGATGAGATTATAAACTGAGGTGCGTCCCCCAGTGTGATGAACATATGCAGGACATCTTGTACATGTTGTTGAAACCCCTGTTCATTTTTGGTGGAAGAGTAGGCCAGCAAGGGCTGGTGGTATGGATGACACAACCCTACCCTGCATACAACCGAAGAGGGATGGGCTCCACCATGCTCAAATCGCCAGAGAACCACTGCGTGAAAAATTCAGCGCCGGCATCCCAAGAACCACACGGAAGTTGGATGTGCTGGGCCTGACTTGTCAGGCGCTTATCGGCAGCACAACGCATTTTGGCTCCTGTAACAGACAATTGTTGCTGTCTGAGTGTTCGACGAAGAAAAGAAAGTCTTAAGGGCTCTTCAAGGAGTAAAGGGAGAAGACGGATGGTTGATGGTTGTTCAAGGCTCTGTGGATACGTGTGTGGCTCTGTGTGAAAGTTCACCTGCATCTTTATTTTGGCGTCCTCTTGGTGCTGAAGTTTTAGACTGGCTACTGGTGGTGGTTGTGTGTTCAGATTTGATAATGTGTGTTTTTGCTACACGTTTTCTTACTCTGCTAGTTGTAGTGCAGTATGTGTGTGTGTGTTTGTGTGTGTATGTGTGCATGTATGTGTTTGTGTGTGCGTGCATGTGTTATTGTGTAGGGGGGTTCTAGCTTTTGTTGTTGTACAGCAGAGCGTATGTGTGTGTGTGAGTGGTGGTGGTGTGTGTGTGAGTGTGCACGCTGTTAATGTGTGTGTGCATGCATGTGTGCATACTTGTCTGTGGTTTTTTTGTGGTTTTTATTTTTATTCTTTTATATCAAGGATAATGGAATAAGCATTCATGTGCTTTTTTACATCCACAATCCTCCATTTCATATGTGACTTTGTAAATTCTGTCATCTGTTCCCACCGCACACAATGGCCTCCTCTTATGAAAAGCGGAACAGGATTCCAGTGTGTGCGCAAGATGTTCTGCGTGCGTTCGCACACAGGGCCTCAGTTTAGCATTTGTGTGCGTGTGTGTGCATGAAATAAAAGTATCGTATGTGCTCTTTCTCCTCTCTCACACAGACCTATGGACCAAGAGAGAGATGAGAGATAGTCGTACAATTAAGCAGCTTTCTTTTTTTTTAAGGGAGCATGCTTGTGAAGGGACTACAGTGGGAGTTAGGTTACACAAGTAGTGACCAGCAGGTAGGGCGTTTGACACTTCATCAAAGGGTTATGAGTTCGGTTCCCACTTTAGGCCACCAGGTAAGAAGAAATTTTTTTTCCCTTCAGAGCCAACATTAGAGCAGACGTCAGTCTCCTTTCCTGACCTTTAGTTGAGATTTTTTGTTGGGGTTTTTTTGTGTTGTTCTCTGGCTAGAGTTCCGAGGTTCACCAATGGTGAGATTTCGTGTGTGATACCAGTTTTGCTCATCATGAAGGTAGCCACATTCCGACTTCAGGGATGTATGTTCGTGTTTCCGTAACTTGGATGCCACGTTTGTGTATTTTGGGGGGTTTTGTTTTACTGTTTTGTGTAAATGCTGCCTTCCTAAATATTTCTTATTTGTTATGAATACTTGGAAATAAAAAGCTATTTTTTGTTACCTGTGTGTGTGTGTGTGAGTTGAGAGTGTGTGTGCATGTATGTATGTATGTGTGTGTACATGTGCATGCATGCATGCATGTGTGTGTACATGTGTGAAGTACTAAAATACAAATATATGAAAGAAGTAATGATACATCAATTTTTTTTTTAAGCAAAAAAAATCTCAAAACCTAACACTGATGCAATTTTTGTCACAATCATTTTCTTTTAGAGGCTCAAATGTGAAATTTTCAAGACCCTTTTAATTCTCTACACAGCCTTTCAGTCAAAAACCAAAATGTTCACTCCTGGTTTGACTAAACACTGCAAACTTGATGAAAACAAAAGCAAGAGAAATCTATAACCAAAAAAAAGAATATTTTTCCAGTTATGTATTGCATGGATTTGCTTTCATCACAGGCTTTGTCGTTCTGGTATTACACAACCATACACTCTCATAATTTGGAGAATATGATCAACATCAGCAGCCCGAATATTCAAGATGTCGCAAAAATCCAGACAGAGCCATGTGTGTGTGCGTGGCTAGGGAAGGAAGGGGGGGGGGGGGGGGGAGGAGGAGGGGGGGGAGGCATGGCTGTGAAGGAATGCAGCAGCCAACACTGAACCTGAATTTGAGATGGCTAAGTGAGCTGGTAGGAACTGATGACAAAATTTACAAAACTGCATGTACACAGGGACTGGATTAAAAAAAAACCCAAACACATGAGTTCTTATTCCATTACCCTTGAAATAAAAGAATATAAATAGATAACTAAGCTAGCACGTGAGTTCTTATTCCATTACCCTTGAAATAAAAGAATATAATTAGATAACTAAGCTAGCACATGAGTGCTTATTCCATTACCCTTGAAATAAAAGAATATAAATAAGTAACTAAGCTAGCACATGAGTGCTTATTCCATTACCCTCGAAATAAAAGAATATAAATAGGTAACTAAGCTAGCACATGAGTGCTTATTCCATTACCCTCGAAATAAAAGAATATAAATAGATAACTTAAGGTAGGCTTTTCCTCTGCCCTATTCTCATCTCAATCCTTCATCAATGCCAACAAGAGACAGGAGATGATGAAAATGAGAAGAGGGAGGAAGAGGGAAAACTGATGGAGATGGTGAAAATGAGATGAGGGAGGAAGAGAGAAAACTGATGGAGATTGTGAAAATGAGATGAGGAGGAAGAGAGAAAACTGATGGAGATGGTGAAAATGAGATGAGGAGGAAGAGAGAAAACTAATGGATATGGTGAAAATGAGATTAGGAAGGAAGAGAGAAAACTGATGGAGATGGTGAAAATGAGATGAGGAGGTTGGGAGAAACAAGGGGGAGATGTGCAGGATGTGTACAAGGAGATGGTGAAAATGAGATGAGGAGGATGAGAGAAAACTAGGGGAGATGTGCAGAATGTGTGCATGGAGATGGTGAAAATGAGATGACAAGGAAGATAGAAAAGAGTGGGAGATGCGTACATGGAGATGGTGAAAATGAGATGATGAGGAAAAGAGAAAATAGGGGGAAACGAGTACATGGAGATGGTGAAAATGAGATGAGGAGCAAGGGAGAAAACAGGGGGAGATGCACAGAATGTTTACATGGAGATGGTGAAAATGAGACGAGGCTGAAGAGAAAAACGAGAGGAAATATGCAGGGTATGTGCATTAAGGTGGAGAATCCCACACATCCAATTTTCAACAGACAAATATGTGACTGATTCTTTAATTTAATTAATGACATCAACACATATTCCCAACACATATATTTCACATTCTTGTATTCTTTCAACATCAAAACATTTCAATTTCTTATATTCTTTCATAATTTTGATAACATCAAAACGTATTTCATATTTATACATGGATTTAAGGGATGGAGGGGTGGGGGAGGAAAATTGACTAGGTTGTTTACCATCTGTATCACTACAACTTGCTCTTTGGAAGCTTAAGTCAATCACTCAATCAATCAAGTTATCAATCAATCAAATGATCAATCAATCAAACATTCAACACATACAGCCTCACCCACCACAGAGACCTTATCATAGCTGTAACCTCATTAAGAATTGAGCCTCTCATCAAAATTTTCACAAACGAAGACATCAAGATTAAAAACAACCATTTGTACATTCACCATCTCTATGCCCCCACCAACCATAAGGACCGTACCACATAATGGAAAAACCACATTAAGGACACAGTTTAAATAAATTTTTAAAAACCTATAAAGAGCAATGCAAAGGTAAAGATATCACAGCGTTTGATAAAAAAACAACTTTGTATCAGAAGTTTGCTCACGATACTTCTAAATGAAAATATTTCAGTATGTTTTTGATCAGTACCACACTGGTAACACAAGACTCCACGCAAATCTGCCTGTCACTGTAAAAATAGACACTATTTTACACACATTATTACCTCTTTATCTTTTGCTATTATTTAAGCTAAGGCATTTTATATTTTTCAACATTTATCTACAAATAACCGTTCACAAGCAAGATATCAAATACATACGCACATAGCTCCTAGAGTGTGAATTATCCTTTGCAATTCTTTACAAGTTACCTTGCACACAACAATAATCACTTCAAAGTTTTCTGCTTTTGTTTGAAATTCATATTTTACATTTAATCACATTCAGACGTGTCAATATTTCGCACATCTTTATGCATACATGAGGTCACACACTCACACACACTCTATCCACCCACCCACCTCCTGTACAGGAGCATGCACGCGCGCGCACACACACACACGTTTACCCTTCCTGGACTCCCTCTGCACATGCGCGCGCATGCACACACACACACACTTTATTTTCTTTAGGTTTTTATTCTTATATATAAAGGTAAAGGAGTCCCATAACCTATAAGGTCGTAGGGGAGCGAGGCGTCAGAGACCTCACTTCTCTAGGGCCAGCATATTGAGGGCGGCGCCCATCTCCTCTCCCTCGCTGCTTTACCTTCCCTGACCCTAAAGAGGGCAGGTACCCATTTACAGCTGGGTGAACTGGGGGAACTGTACTGAAGCCAAGGCGCGCAAACGGTCATCCATCCAACTGGTAACCACGCTCGACGCTGCTTAACTTGGCTGGGGGAAAGCAAGTGCTCTGACCACATATATGCATATATAAAAAAAATAAAATAAAATAAAAAGTCATCTGAGCACTTTGATTTGTTGCTTTACAAGATTCAGTGATATATAAATCCCATACATTATTATTATCATATATATGATTTTTATTTTTAGATGGATGGCTTAATGAAAAAAAGCAATTGCACTACATATTCAATGTACCATCTGAAAATAAAAGTTTGACTTTCACATACACACACACACACCTTTGCCTTCCCTTCTCCACACACACACACATAAACACACCTTAGCTCTCCCCACTCCACACACACACACCTTTGCCTTCCCCTCTCCACACACACACACACACACACACACACACATAAACACACCTTAGCTCTCCCCACTCCACACACACACACACCTTTGCCTTCCCCTCTCCACACACACACACACACACACACACACACACCTTAGCTCTCCACACACACACCTTTGCCTTCCCCTCTCCACACAAAACACACACACACACACACACCTTAGCTCTCCCCACTCCACACACACACACCTTTGCCTTCCCCTCTCCACACACACACACACACACACAACTTAGCTCTCCCCACTCCACACACACACAACTTAGCTCTCCCCACTCCACACCTTTGCCTTCCCTTCTCCACACACACACACACACCTTAGCTCTCCCCACTCCACACACACACACCTTTGCCTTTCCCACTCCACACACACACACACACACACCTTAGCTCTCCCCACACCACACACACACCTTTGCCTTCCCCTCTCCACATACACACACACACACACACACAACTTAGCTCTCCCCACTCCACACACACACAACTTAGCTCTCCCCACTCCACACACACACAACTTAGCTCTCCCCACTCCACACCTTTGCCTTCCCTTCTCCACACACACACACACACCTTAGCTCTCCCCACTCCACACACACACACCTTTGCCTTCCCCACTCCACACACACACACCTTAGCTCTCCCCACTCCACACCTTTGCCTTCCCCTCTCTACACACACACACCTTAGCTCTCCCCACACCACACCTTTGCCTTCCCCTCTCTACACACACACACCTTAGCTCTCCCCACTCCACACACACACACCTTTGCCTTCCCCACTCCACACACACACACCTTAGCTCTCCCCACTCCACACCTTTGCCTTCCCCTCTCCACACAACACACACACACACCTTAGCTCTCCCCTCTCCACACACACACACATCTTAGCTCTTCACACTTCACACACACACACACCTCTCCCCGACACACACACCAATAACTTCAAACTCGCCCAGAACTTTCAGAAGCGGACCAAGCAAACTCGTGCAGACGGTCGAATCCATCCATGGCGCATTTCGCCGCTGCCACCCTGCAGGCAGAGTTCAGGGCTCGAGGCAGAACGTCCCCGCGAAGGCAGGCGTGGATGAAGGCAGCCACGAAGGTGTCCCCGGCCCCTAAGGTGTCCACCACAGCACCTGGGGCTGTGGCCTCGGCCATGAAGATTTGGCCGTTGAGGCCGGCCGCCGCGCCAGACTCCGCCCAGGGGCAGACCACTGTGGTGCTGAAGACGGATAACGATAACGTCGCAACTTTTGATTGTGACTGGATATAAAAGGGTGTCCCATAACGTATGTGGTCGTAGGGGAGCGAGGCATCAGAGACCTCAACTTCTCTAGGGGCCAGCATATTGAGGGCGGCGCCCATCTCCTCTCCCTCGCTGCTTTACCTTCCCTGACCCTAAAGAGGGCAGGTACCCATTTACAGCTGGGTGAACTGGGGAAACTGTACTGAAGCCAAGGCGCACAAACAGTCACCCATCCGAGTGGTAACCACGCTCGACGCTGCTTAACTTGGCTGGGGGAAAGCGAGTGCTCTGACCACTGAGCTATCCCGTCCCCAATATAGGTTATGGGACTGGATATAAAGTTTGGAGTTTTCTGATAAAGCAGAGAGCTAGCTATGAAGGGATTATAGCTGTGTAAAAGAAAATGCACATCCCAACTTTTGAATGTGACTTTTCTTCAGGGTTTTTTTTTCTTTTTCCGTTCCTCGGCTAGAGCTCCGAGGTTCACCAATGGTGAGATTGTTGCATATGGAACCGTTTTTTTCCTCCCCACCATTTAGGTAGCCGCATTCTGACTTTCGGATAGTGTCC
Organism: Rapana venosa; assembly: GCA_028751875.1. Taxonomy (NCBI): domain Eukaryota; kingdom Metazoa; phylum Mollusca; class Gastropoda; order Neogastropoda; family Muricidae; genus Rapana; species Rapana venosa. The sequence goes on from CM054166.1 coordinate 14,896,986, forward strand.
AAACACAACACATGTGTACATCCTGGGCTATTTTGGGGGGGTGGGGGTCATCTGTTCCTACTGGCACACAATGGCCTACATGAATTCCACCACCACCCCCACACACACAAAAGGATGACACCATGAGTTTTAACTCATGCCTTATTATTACTTTCTTATTATGAAAATGATTCATTACTGCAGCCAAAAAAATTCATTATTTGCTCATTATAGCAAAAAATTACTTATTATTTGTTCATACTATTACTTTCATGTTATGAAAATGATTCATTGCTGAAAAAAAAAAAAAAAAGATTCCTCAGTTGTTCATTACAGCAAAAGCTAGTCATTATTTGTCCATTATAGCACACAAAATAAATCATTACTTTATTCATCGTAGCAAAATATGATTCCTTATCTATTTACGGTTGTAAAAACGAATGCTCTTTGAACCATTACATCCTTCAGACGAGACTATAAACCGAGGCCCCGTGTGCGAACGCACGCATAACATCTTGCGCACAATTTAAATCCTGTTTCGCTTTTCGTAAGAGTAGGCCATTGTGTGCCAGTGAGAACAGATGACAGAATTCACAAAACCACATACACACGGGGACTGTTTGTAAAAAAAAGCACATAAGTGCTTATTCCATTATCCTCGATATAAAAGAATAAAATAAATAAATAATTATACAGACTTACTGTGGGGTGCACAGTGTGAGGGCGTGTGTGACTGCTGTCCGCATGTCTGTCCATCCCTGACTGACCGCCCAGTCCTTGCTGATGAACACCACGTCTGCCAGCGCCATCACCCGCTCTGAAAACCAAAGTGTCAATGTAAATATCACACATGCACACACACACACATATATATATATATATATATATATATATACATATGTTGAAGAGCTGTGAAAACCGAATGCTACGCTACATGACAAAGATCAAATGGGAAGACAGGATCACGAATGAAGAACTATGGAGAATGTGCAAAGTTTATGATCTGAAGTCTGTAGCTAGTACCAATAGACTGCGCTGGTTTGGGCACGTTCAACGGAAAGCAGACCACCACATCATAAAAAGAGCAATGAACTTCGTAGTGGATGGAAAGAGACCAAAGGGAAGACCTAGCAAGACCTGGGCTGCCTGTATTGCAGTTGATCTTAGAGAAAGGGGCATTAATAAGGAGGAAGCTCAAAACAGAGAGAGATGGAGAAGGCTCATCAATGTCAAACCTCCCCTGGGAGAAACATGACAAAAAAAGAAGAGGAAGAAGAAGATATATATGTATATATATAATTGACAAAATATAGTGAGGAAAAACAAGTGCAGGTAACCAGTTACAACCTCATTCCCATCATAAAAATGATTTTTGCCCAAGATTCGAAAAAAAAATTTTTTTAATTCACTAAAAACTTTGAAGGCATATATATCTATGGAGAAAGAGAGAGACAGAGACATACATACACTGACTATACACACACACACACACACACACACACACACATATATATTGTCAGTCTATGTACTATGTCACCAAGTTGTGAACAGAGTAATAAATGGAACAAACACACACACATGCACACAGAGGGGACAGGATAGCCTGGTGATTAGGGTAATGCGCACTGCACTCGTGATCTGCTGACCTGGGTTCGAATCTTGTTCAAGAGGATTCTGCCTCTGGAGTTAACATCAGTGCCGACTCCATTCTCCCTAAATGTCCTTTGTATGAGACTATAAACCGAGGTCTTGTGTGTGAATACACGCAGAACATCTTACGCACACATTAAGACCTGTTCCGCTTTTTGGAAGAGTAGGCCATTGTGTGCCGATGGCAACGGATGACAAAATTTACAAAACCGCATACACATGGGGACTGGATGTAAAAAAGCACATGTGTGCTTATTCTATCATCCTGAAAATAAAAGACTTAAAATGAAATAAATAAATATGCGCACACATACACACACGGAGAAAGAAAGGAAGACCAAAAGCAACATGGAGGAGGAGGACTGTAGAAAGTGAGATGAAGGCCATGCAGCAGCACTCTTGGGGGATCAGTGACTAGGTTGGCCCAGGATAGGCAGGAGTGGAAGCGCTTTGTTGCTGCCCTACACACCACTGGGTGTAATTGTTGATGATGATGATGATGATAAGGTAAAGGTAAAAGGTAAAGGAGTCCCATAACCTATAAGGTCGTAGGGGAGCGAGGCGTCAGAGACCTCACTTCTCTAGGGCCAGCATATTGAGGGCGGCGCCCGTCTCCTCTCCCTCGCTGCTTTACCTTCCCTGACCCTAAAGAGGGCAGGTACCACTGGGGGAACTGTACTGAAGCCAAGGCGTGCAAACGGTCACCCATCCGACTGGTAACCATGCTCGACACTGCTTAACTTGGCTGGGGGAAAGCGAGTGCTCCGACCACTGAGCTATCCCGTCCCCAATGGATACTGGATGTAAAATATATTCAAAAAAGCACACATGTGCTTATTCTATCATCCTGAAAATAAAAGAGTTAAAATGAAATAAATAAATATGCGCGCGCGCGTACACACACACACACACACACACACACACACACAAACACACACACACACACACACACACACAAACTCACCAGCCAAAAACAAACAAACAGACAAGCATCACAGCCTACACACCAGCATTTACCAACTCAGGTTTCTCTATCTCCACGGATAGTGAGGGCCGGGACCACAGGACGGGCCCCTCCCCATCTGGCTCTTGTGCTGCACTGCAGGGCTGACTGTGGCGTTTTTCCTGCACCAGCTTCAGCATGTCCACACAGTCCTCCACGTTTGGCCGCAACTGAAAACACACATGGATGTATATGAATGTGCGCACATGAATCGAATAGATACATAAACAAATATATATATATACATATATATGTATAGAGAGAGATAGGGATATATATATATATAGAGAGAGAGAGAGATAGATATAGATAGATAGATAGATAGATAGACAGATATAGACAGATATAGAAAGATATAGATAGATAGATAGATAGATAGATAGATAGATAGATAGATAGATAGATAGATAGATAGAGAAAGCTATAGAAAGCTATAGATAGATAGATAGATAGATAGATAGATAGATAGATATACCTAGCAAAACCTGGGCTGCCTGTATTGCAGATGATCTTAGAGAAAGGGGCGTAAATAAGGAGGAAGCTCAAAACAGAGAGAGATGGAGAAGGCTCATCAATGTCAAACCTCCCCTGGGAGAAACATGACAAAAAAGGAAGAAGAAGAAGAAGAAGATATATATAGATAGATAGATAGATAGATAGATAGATAGATAGATAGATAGATAGATAGATAGATAGAGAGATAGATAGATATCTATATATATATCTCTCTCTCTATATATCTATATCTATATCTATATATATAAGAAGGAAAGTGGCAGGATGGTTCAGACGTTCACCTGCCAACAAGAAAACCGTGAGGTTCTGGGTTCAATTCCCAGCCTCACCCTTTCTTCCCAGTTTGACGGAAAAAAACTTAATTGGAGGTCAAAGTCCTTCAAATGGACTGGTATGGAATGCAATGGATAGCAGCAGAGAATAGCTGAAAGTGGAGGGGAAATAGACGGCTGTGATGCCAAATCTGAACATGATAGTCGTAAGAATTTCCAAATACTAAAAACTTGGGAAAGGAGGCGGGGGGATGTTTTTCAGTAACTTACCAGGAAAGAACTAAAAAATTGACATAAACATAAGGAAAACATATAACATTTCATGCAAAACTAATCTGCAGTGCTTGGTTTACCCAGCCCAAGACACGCTGCATGAAAAACGTCAGTGCAGTGCCCACAACGACTCCTCAAGCAGTTACGGGAGGAGTCAGTCTGTCAGTTAATCAAACAATTTTTTTTTATAATTCTTTTTACTTCGAGGATAGTAGAATAAGCACTCATGTGCTTTTTTTTCATCCTGTCCCCGTGTGTACGCAGTTTTGTGAATTTTGTCATCTGTTTCCACCGGCACACAATGGCCTAAACTTCCGAGAAGCGGAACGGGTTTAAACACGTGTGCAGTCACCCAATCAATCAGTCAGTCAATCAGTTAATCAGTCAGTCAGCTAGATTAGCCCCACTCACCTCAAAATGGACCCAGGAAAATGTGTGAAGTCTATCGCTCACAGCACTGAGGAACTGTTGATAGCTCAGTTCAGGATGTCCGCTATAGCAGGTAACAGAGGGATAGAGAGCGGGTCAGATGGTGTGATTTTCTGTTTTCTCAATACTGCGGATTTCGATACATGCTACATTATGTGTGAGAGGAAGAGGAAAAGGTGTGTGTGTGGAGGGGAGGGGGGGGGGGGGGGGGGGGGGGGGGGGGGTGGGGGGTGTGGGGTGTATGTGGGTGTGTATGTGTGTGTGTGTATGGAGGGGAGGGGGGGTATGTGGGTGTGGGGTGTATGTGTGTGTTTATTTGTATTGTTAAAATTTTATTTTTATATTGAAGATAATGGAATAAGCACGTATGTGCTTTTTTACATCCAGTCCCCGTGTGTATGCGGTTTTGTAAATTCTGTCATCTGTTCTCACCGGCACACAATGGTCTACTCCTACAAAAAGTGGAACAGGATTTAACATGTGCGCAAGATGTTCTGCGGGGCCTCGGTTTATAGTCTCATCCAAAGGACTTTAAGTGAGAGAGGAAGAGAAAAAAGTGTGTGTGTGCGTGTGTAAGGTGGGTGGGGGGTATGTGTGTGTGTGTGTGTGGTGTGTGTAGGTGTGTGTGTGTGTGTGTGTGAGTATGTGTGTGTGTGCGTGAGACTCTGTATGTGTATGTGCAAGAAACCCTCTGTGTGTGTGTGTGTGTGTGTGTGTGTGTGTGTGTGTGTGTGTGTGTGTGTGTGTGTGTGTGTGGAGTGTGTGTATGTGTGTGCGCGTGTGTGTGTGTGTGTGTGTGTGTGTGTGTCTGTGTGTGTCTGTGTGTGTGTGTAGATTTAGGTTGCATGCTGGATATGTTTTATGTCACCCATACAACTAACCATAATCACAATAACCTCATGAAACCTCCTCTTTTACAAAATATGAATGGGTTTTTCATGAAAATGCAACTATTTCAGTATGCACACACACACACACACACTTATAGAAAAACACACAGTGACACACACAGGGGGTATGGGATAGCCTGGTGGTTAGAATGATACACTTGTGATCTACCGACCCGGGTTCAAATCTCATTCAAGAGGATTTTTTCCTCTGGAGTTAACATCTGTGCTGACTCCACTCCCCCCAAAAGTCCTTTGAATAAGACTATAAACTGAAGTCCCGTGTGTGGACGCACGCAGAACATCTTGCACACATGTTAAAACCCATTCCGCTTTTCGTAAGAGTAGGCCATTGTGTGCCAGTGGGAACAGATGACAAAATTTACAAAACTGCATACACACGGAGACTGGATGTAAAAAAAGCACCTGGGTGCTTATTCCATTATCCTTGAAATAAAAGAATTTTTACAAAATGAAAGAAAGTACACATACACACATGTGCAAAACAAAACAGTATACACACAGGGACTGGATGTGAAAAAGCACATGAGTGCTTATTTCATCATCATCATCCTCGAAATAAAAAGAACAAGACAGAATTTTTTTTTATAATTAGAATTACACACACACACACTCTGACTCACACACTACACCACATACACACACTACCCTCCCCCCCCCCCCCCTTTCGCACACACACATTCACACACAAAACACACACACACACACACACACACACACACACACACACACACTCTTAATCATTAAGAAATTTGTTCTTAGATAGATGGCTTGATGAAAAAAAAGCAAATGCATTGCTTATTCAATGTACCATCTAGAAATAAAATTTTGACTTGACTTGACTTGACTTCACACACACACACACACTCACACACACACACACACACACATTACTTATCACAGTAGACAATGGTACGACTGCCATTCTGTCGACTGACGATGACAGTAGCCATAGGACAAGGTCTGTCGCTGCACACACACCCTGTGGTCAGGATACCACGCCCACTGAAGTCCTCTGTCAGCCAACTGCCACACAATAATTATTGCCTTCGATATCATCAACAGTCAATCTGGGATCTGGTCATATTGATAAACTCATTAGGCGAGAGAATTCTGATTCTGTTCCCTTTTAAAAACTTCTGGGAAGGTTTTCACCCATTGATGAGTAGTAGTAGTATGGGTACTAGTTTTTCAGATGAGGTGATAAAAATCATACATCCTGGTCTCATTGTAACATGATATAGAGTAGTGCATGTAAAAAACCCATGGCAACACAAGAGTCTTACCTGGCAAAATGTATAGTTAGAAAAAACACAGAATGGTATAAGAACATCTGCAGGCTTCAATAGGAATAAAGAAATGGTGCGTGTAGCTAAATTAAAAATAAAAAAATTTTAAAGAAAAAAAGAAAGAAATGCAAAAGAATCCCCCCCACACACACACACAGATGGGTGGTCTGAAGGCTATGTACCTGTCTTGAAAGCAAGAAGACATGGATTCAATCCATTATGTGTAATCAAAACATACACCACTACACTATCATCATTATCATCATAATCATAACTATTATCACTATCATCATCATCATTATGTTCTTCTTCTTTTTCTGAGTACTACTGTTACTGTAATGTGTGGTGTTGTTACTTGTAATTGCTATCACCATTTATTTTTGTTTTACTTTATTGTTTGTACTTTCATTTCAATGATAATGGAACAAGTATTCATCATTTCATGTGCTTTTTTACATCCAGTCCCCATGTGTATACGCAGTTTTGTAAATCTTGCCATCTGTTCCCACTGGCACACAATGGCTACTCTTCCAAAAAGCAGAACAGGCTCTAACATGTGCGCAAGATGTTCTGCATGCATTTGCACAAGGGACCTTAGTTTATAATCTCATCCGAAGATCACGACCATCACCACCACTACCACCACCACCATCATCATCACCATCATCTACCTGTGCTCTGGATCATTTGGAGCAGGTAGCACACCCAAGTATTCACAGGCAGTGTTCAGCTGACGCAGAACGGTACAGGAGTTGGAAGCATTTCCTCCTCGCTGCTTG